>FTRY01000008.1:1200000-1800000 GCA_900157415.1 Armillaria cepistipes
TCAGAAGTTGCAAAGTTGCAAGAAGCCAACGTCGAGATCTGCTAACACCTGTTGGGCTGGTAGATATTAGTAATGACATGGGTAGCTATAAATGAGATGAACATACACATTTTAATCAACTTCTTCCAATTCCAATCATTATTGCGACCATTCAGTATTTCCTCACGATGTCCACCATTCATTTGACAGGTCATTGGTCCAATGCCATTTGATTCAGCCCATGGATGTTCTGCAGTCTCTCCATGAAAGTGCCCTGCACAGATCATGTACACCGTACAAAATAGGTACATGCAGTCGTCCAAGTGATTGTTAATGTGTACGTAGGGTATGGCGGCGCGAAGCTTTCGGATGCAAGGTGCGAGTTGAGGGTGCAGCTTTTCCATGTGGTCCAAGAGATTGACTGAATATTGGCATGCACAGTTGTAGGAAAGAATCTCTGCAGGTGGTTCGAAATCCCTGGGGCACTCATGGTTGGTCGATTCAATTGCTAATGCATATGCTAAATCAGCTAGAGGATATCTGTAACATAATCAGTCTTTAAGGCAATAATTGTGGGAGACCATATCCGTACCTTTCTCCCACAAGCATGTTTACCATAGCTTGTATGAATACGTGGGAGCAACAGACTGCAATAACTCCCGAGTATTCCATATTCTTGAACTTGTCTGTTGCTTGCTTGTTATGAGCCTTGAGATAGTTACATACTGATTTCTATGAAGTGCAATGTTGTAATCAGTCATGAAAGAGTGGTGATTACGAACCTCTTCTGGCATGTTCAACATTTCTTGTAAGACCTTCCTATAGCGATCTATGGTCGGAAAGTAACCATTGGGACCCAAGATGCAGACGTCATCGGGATCCATGTTCTTTCTGGTTTTGTTGATGTGGTGGTTACCATCCAATGTCCGTAAACTTTGATTGAGGTGGCTAAGCGCCAGGTTTCAGACGAGAACAAGCTTGACAGTAGGAAGTTACTTACCGAAGGTGTTCAGGTGTTCTTTCCCATCCTTTCTCCATGTTGAACCCAGGTTCCAGACAAGTAGGGCAGAAAACCATGATACTGTCCGGATGTCAATGGGGGAAATACCTCCCAATACCGTGGACCTGCCCAGACCGGTGCTCCATGGCCATGACCTCCCACACACGAGATACCATGCGAAATTGTTCATAGACGTTCTGAGATTATGGTCAGCATGGGATTCCTTGAATTAGCATTGGCTTACCGATACCGAAGAAGGAAATGCACTGTTGGTTAGGCATGAGAGTGAGATGATGAAATCGTAGGCTGGTATTTTGCCCTGCATTCTGATCATCTGGAAGTGCTTGAGAACTCGAAAAGTAAAAGCAGTCACGGGATGATCCAGTGTTGCAGGGAAGAGACCCATCGTCATCAGCTGCTTCACTCTGTCAGGCTCTCCTTCACAATAGCAGAATCGCAAACGAGTCGAGTGTATGCCATTGGTATCCACCATGGTAAAGAATAAAGCACTATCGTTCTTGCAAGGTTTTGGGGTGGAAGAGGTACTGTCAGCTGCAGAGCTGGTATTCGAATGTGCAAACATTGAAGGAGGCGATGATGGAGGCTGGTCATCTGAAGGCTTCATCCCATGACAAGCACCCTCACACTCCGCAGTGTTAATCGCATATTTCCCTTCGTGCAACCTTGAGATGTCAATCCACTTGAAAAACCCTCTTTCTTGACTCCACACCAAGGGCCAATGAAAAGGGTTGAAGTGATGGTTCCACATGTAGCAAGCTTCGCATGTAACAGGATACTTATGACAATTGTGGCATGTCACCATGCGTGCTGCTCGTCCACAATCACAAAGTGATCCGACTCGTTCATCAGCCTTGTGGGCAAAGTAGTAATTGTGTAGTTTATCTTTGTGGTCAATGAACTTTTGCAGCATGGCTGAGACCTAAATGCTTTTATGACCAGGTTGTTCATAGCTAAAGCTGGAAGAAAGGTACTCACCCAACTGGTTTGCTTCTCTGGAGACTCTGCCATCGATGTACCTGGCTTAGATGAACCCACAGGTGGACCATCCTGTGCCGCTGGAGGTGGAGGTGCTGGCGGCAGTTGATTTGTTGGAGGTGACAGACGTTTGACTGGCAACCCAGACTGTGGCAAAGGTACTGATTGGGAGGCACCTGCGTGCGTTATCTTCACAGTGGGAGTAGCGGAGACTGTGGTAATATTAGTACCAACGCGCTCTGCTAGATCCCGCATTCGCTTGGCGCATGCTCGATTTGTGGCCATGGTACCAATCTGTTGTAGATGAGAGTTTAGTGATGAGAAAGGTTTAAGTACAAGAAGCGACCCTAATGGCTTACCTTTATTGTTCAGCTCGGAGTGGCACACCAGCTTCAAAATGTCTGCCTGGTTTGGAGCTGCCATTGTGCAATTCCCAGAAGATTCCAGCTATCACGTCCCATAGAAAAGACCGAGTACAAAGTATTCGCAACATATACAGTGAAGACACCAGCTATCACAAATCTACAACCTATTTTGTGAGATAACTAAACCAATCCTGCCAGTCCTTCATTTTGGATACTCCTGCCTCACAAATCGCAATGCAAGCTGCCACGTCCACGTACAACTTGTCGTCCCACCTGCACTCCTTCCACTTGTCCTTCTTAACAATGTAATGCATGAAAGAACTGGCATTAATACCTCGAGCACATAGAGCACGTTCATGAGACATTAAGTCCAGTCCTATGTCCACCATGAAAGGTAGAAATGTGTGAATCGGTTCCTCCTGGTCCTACAGGATGTCAGATGTGTCTGCAAACATAAATCAAAGTACTGACCTTGAGCCACCAGATGACATGCACTTTTTCCAACAGGATCATGTTGCTAGCAACACTCAAATCCGAACTGGAACCCACCCGCTTGATCGCATCTTCTTCATTGCTTGACTCTCCTGCATTGTAGTTCAATGGAGGGAGAGCCGGAAATGGTTGGAGGCGATGGACTACGTTGGCTGCCGATGTGGACAGCCTACTGTCAGCAGATGTACTAGGTATTGGAGAAGAGCGAGGGGGAGAGGAGGATGGTAGGGTGTCCTCGATCTTCTTGTGGGTGGCACGTACTGATATCGATGCCGTTCTACGTGGATTACGATGAACAACCCGGAGTAGACCGTGAGCATGGAGTTTGTCGCCAAGATCTGGATGATTCCGCAGGACGCTCAAAGGGATAGGAGGCATAAGGAATTTTTGCCATTGACCTTTGCCATGGGTACACTAAAAAGTCACATTAATCAACAGGAAATTTCAACAATTGACATATTCACATGTTGCTGATAACGATGATGAGCCTAGACTTCCGTGGCAACGGCAACACCCAAAACTCGGAGAGAGCTTAGGCAATTAATGTAGCAACACGGCAATCAAGGCAATGTGTGTGCGAGTGGTTCGGTGCACCTCCGTGCGGTCAATTCCTCAATAACACAAGATACACTGCGACTTTTCAGTCAGCGAAGTAGTACTCTTGGTCAAGGAGTACTAATAGACGTTGGCTGTAAGCCAGGAAGGATCTCGATAAACGAGATGGGAAGGAATCTGGTATGACGTGAATACCAAGAAACCAGGATGGAGACCACGAAAATGGTCTAGTAAACGTGGGGATGGGCTAAAGAGCACGAAAATGGCTCTAGAAATCGTAGCAACGCGCTAGAAATCGTAGCAATGCGCTAGAAATCGTGGGGATGGACTGGAAAATGCGGGGAGGGACTAGAAGACGTCGAAATAGCCTAGTAAACGTGGCTTGGGGGTGTACCTAATATCGTGAGTCGAAACAATAGCAATAAACGTACGGAGACTGCAAGAAACTGGTAGAAATTGTAGCAACTGAGGTGCTGAGTGGGGTGTTGCGGCAATAGATGCACAGCAACTCCGAACAATGATAAAGACGAGGGTGATCCTATGGAGCTGAACTGGGCAATGAAAACGATGGCGATGTAGAAGGTGAAAGCGATAAAACAATCCTATGTGGTGAAAGTGAAGCGATGTTGCGGCATTAAAAGACAAAAGCAAGTTATTGATGCAAGATTTCGTGTATTGGTGCACCCAACAACGTTTAAAGAGTAAAGCAAGCGGTGGGGAATAACTTGGAGTAACCGGAGCTGACTGGTAATGCCGTAGCCTCGTCAACTGGGTAAGAACTCCCTCTAAAAATGCGGTATCTACCTAGTTTTTATACTACAAGTACGATTTTATAAATAGAATATTCTTCGAAGCCTTAGTAAGGCTGTAAGTCCTTGGCTTTTGTAATAGCCGTAGTAAACATATGGTATCTGTGGTTCTAAAGTAACAGCAAGTCTTCGACGTTGCCGTGTATGGATGCGAACCATGTGGTTTTATTGAGCGAGGAGCGGATCATGAGGTGCTGTTTAGCTGCGGATTATTGAGCTGCAGTTGCCGTGCTGAGGTGTATGCGTGGGGCAACGATAATTCGAAGTCTTGGCACTGTAACAGCCTTAGTAAACACGGTCTATAGTTGCCGTAGCTGTAATTATCGTAGCTGGGAGGGTACTCGCGTCAATCACATCGTTTCATTAAATGATTGATGGCACATCAACCAGATGCTTCTGAGTGATATAGCAACCCCGTTTTAGGATGATTGTCGATCAAAGGTGCCTTGCCGTGATGGGATACGGTAATTGTGATGCGAGGCGAGCTGGGAAGGATAACGGAGTGTGTGAGGGGTGGATGTTACGGTTCTAAGATTGTATCTGAATGTTTGTGGCTTATACTGCGAAAATCCGTGGTATTATCGAGTGTGTGAGGATTATAATGGCGTCGTTTCGAAGGTATTGGGTGATGAATGGCTAAATCCGCGAATTCTGAGCGTACAGAGCCTGGAGGCTCATCAACGAGCAAAGTTTCTGGCACGATTGTCATCAAGCGACGAGACCTCCGCCGATGATGCTGTGTAGATGTTGACATGACCTTTGCAGAGTGCACCATTGCAACATGGGAGCTCTTGCGCCTCAGGATGGGGACCAGCTAACATGACGGCAATGGCCTGGATGGCAGACTCGTTGCTTTGGCACTGATCTTTCTTGCGGTAGGAAGATTTGGGCAGCCCAACACCATCGAGCATCGTCTTTGGCATTTTAGGCATCCTCTGGGGAGTCTGCTTAAGCATGTTGAGGGAAAGAAGAATAACAACAATGTACGCACCTCTTCCCATCTTATATACTGACCAGACATGCCACCCACGCATTCCCTTCGAAACAAAGAAGTTACAACATAGTGGAATTAGAAATTTCGAAATGCTGCAGCCTGGCTGATGGTAGGATGTAACATGGTGGGCGAGCGCATGAGATCCCATTGCAAGAAGGCGCAACGTATTCCAGTGAACGACAGGGTGGTAAAGTAAGGGCACCGACGTAATGTCAAATGCAGAAGAGCGACCTATACAGATCAGCTCTGAGTCAGAATTGGGTGGCAAGGAGAGAAAGAAGAGTCACGTAGAAACAGTGTAGAGAACAAAGGAGAGCAAGCTCTTGTCTCGAGATCTCAGCAAGCGGAGATTAAAATCTGCCGAGATGGCAATACAGCCACTTCTTGTCCAGAGTCCAGACCCATCTCATACTGATGCACGTATTGTCCCTATTGTCCCACTCTGGTCATGCTCTGGAACTATTCGTGGTGTCAGTCCTTCGTGTTATCTTGTTCTCCTGGCTTGACCTGGACAGGTTGGCCGACTACTTGACATTTCGTCGGTGGTGCTTAATTCAATCTATTCAATCTATCTACACCTTTTAGAAGAATACCATGCCTAACAGGTCAGAACCTGAGCTCACGCTAGATGCTGTCTGCTTGAACCCCGATCTCCTAACACCCTCTGCCATTTGCCAAAACCCTAGACTTCTGCTGCACAAAATGCGACCGGATGAGCATGAGTAGTTCAAGTCGACAATGCTAATTACTATACTTATGTCTGGCAGGACCAAAATTCTGCAACGGAGTATGCGGAGTGTTGCTCAATGACAGCGACTATTTTATTTTGAGTCCCAACATTGGATATCTTCAGGAGCCTCCGCTAGGATCCAACAGAGAGGTCTATATGCGACAGAATTACATGTATGGGCACGATGACCCTTTATCTTGGCCTCAACTCTTCTGCTCCGAGTATCCTCATTTTGCTTGCATCAAAGGCAGATCACAGGGTACACCCAATGACCCGTTTGACATACTGTTCATCCCACTTGCTCTGGATATATTCCCCCCCTCCAACAAGGCTTCATTGGTTCACAAGCTCGGTAAATTGAGGGGAAAACAATTCATCGAACTCAAGTCCACCTGCACCATGATAATACAAAGTTCATGCTGCATCACCGACCCACCTCAACTCAAGCAAAACATCCTTTCGCACTGTGAAGTACTCGATATGTTCCTTGCTCGCATGGAACAGCTGCCCATGAGCTTTGAGCGCACTTATCTGACTCTGCGTGAAACTCAGCGGGTCGCACAAGTTCTGCATGCTCTAGTGGACTATGTGCAGATATACAAGCCTCAGATGGACAGCCAGGTGCCTCAGGATCTTATCCCTATTACCACAGATAGGTTATTGAGGGGTGCTTTTGTTCGTGACACCACTACTCTTCAGCGCTTTCACCGAGCACGAATACCAGTCTGGTGTTTGTGCCCACTCACAGAGGCTGTTTTGTATCATGTAGATGTGCTGGCTAATGTTCTCTCATTGGACAGGAGAATCGTACTGGCCAATCCACGGCTGAAACTTCATTCAATCTATACTGGCCCACCCAACAGTAACAAGTATTCTGCGATGGAATATTTCACACGAGACCACTTAGGATGGTCAGACCCATTCTCCGCGCCCACATCTATGATCCTAACCTGAGCAAACATTTCGCTATCCTCCTTGACAAAGATAGATACCCGATTTTCTCCATGTAAGTAATCACAGTATTACTTAGAGTGTCTCTAATTGGTTTGTTTTCAGATCACAATCAAACACGTAGCGGACGCACCAAAGTACCTAAACCTCATGGGAACGTTTCTGGTTTCACAGATCCAACCCATGAACTCCTTCCGCCGACTATACCTGTTTGGCGAACAGCTTTGTTAAAAATCGATGTGAACAAGGACCGGTGTCATTCATGCGCCAAGGTGGTTGGGATCAATGGTCTGGCCTTCCCTCGTGTGGACTTGTTCACCAGTGTCGATAATCTTGACAAACAGGTGGCTTGTTTCCAAGCCTGGTTGAGACTTTGAGATGCTATGAAGACCCGGCTGGCCATTCCCAACTTCCAACCTCTGACACTCTTGCATCAAGAATGGCGTGCATTGCTGATGCTCCCCTATCTCTGGGACTCTGGAAATACTACTTCCAAAGGTGCACAAGTCCGGGAAAAGGTCAAGCACCTCATGTCTGGCTGTTTTGATGAGTTTTCAGATGATTTGAATCTGAACGAGCTGCGAGGATTCTGGAGAGGGAAAGAATTTGGTACTCTTGCCGACACGGATAAGCAGGAGATTCTTTGGGAGCTTTCAGAAATGGGTTTTTGTCTTGAAATGCATGCACTGGATCATTGTGCAACTGGCTCAATTGATGCAAATGAGGAGTGTATGAAGGATATTGCTAAATGTTTGCCTCATTGCCTCCAGCATCCAGCTTGTGTCAACCTTGGTAGCGCCAATTTTGGTATCGGACATCTGTCATGGCTAGAATGCGCCCCATACCTGTTCTCTCTCCGAAAGCTCATGCAGGGCTGGTCAGGAGAGTCTCCCAATTTCTTGTACAGTACACAGCTGGCAGGGTACACAGAAGAGAATTTCAATAATCTGGAGAAACACGTCATAACTCATTACATTGATACATTTTTCCTCTACTTTGGGCATGTGCCTACCTTGCCTCGCCAGCTCAACCATAATCTGGATCCAACTTATGTGCCTGAGGATCGTGCTCGTGTCTCCATGACACGTCAGGGTGTGTACATTGACATATCAAATTGGGAATAGTGGGTGGTGCTGTACTTTCTTGTTTTTGGATTGGCAGTATATCATTGTAATATTATATCAATTCCATTCTTGACTGGCCAGTCTCAGATGAACCCTTGGATGCGTCATACATGTATGGTCATGAGATATTTGCATGACCGGTAAATTTTCAATTTCATAACCCAAATTAAGTACTCGAAGTGAAATGACATTCTCTACTCTCACTTGTCTCCTCACTGTCAGTCCAATCCAGAGCTGATCTGTATGGGTCACTCTTCTGCATTTGACATTACATCGATGCTCTCATTCAATCCCTTGGTTCTGGCCCAGAACATGTCATGCATGGATTCTGATTTTGAACTTTTGTTGGTGGGCTCTGACTTGGATATCAGTGGAGCGGGATGGATCGTGGTCTCCACAGTGGGTATCTTTGTCTCTGGTTCTCATTGTTCTGAATTGGGATAGTCTTCTTTGTAGGATCCCGGATGGCAGGAAAATTGTACAAGGTGAAATCGCCAATGGACAATAATTTGGGTGGCAGCAGACGAGGAAGACAATGTCGCCGATCACTCATGCTTCTGTGACTATGTTCAATTTAAAAACGAAACCCTGTGGTGTGAACTGACATTTTTGCTCGTTCCAGCACCCAACCATCCGCATTTTTGTCTTCACCAAAACCTGAGACCTACACTCTAATCTACCATGGTCCAAGGCAAAAAGGACTCCTTGACACTTGCAACGACAGAGCCTTCGGAGCCACGTACGTTCCACTATTTCCAGTAATCTCTGCCCAAACACTGACACATCATCAAGGTCGACGCGTCAAGTTGAGTGGTGTTGGGAGGAATTCGGCTGCTAAGAGATTAAATGAGGAGCCCTTGGGGGACGATGTAGTTCAATGCTCTGGCTCTAAGGAAAGCATCAAGGCCACGAAGACAGGTGCATCTAAGTCTCATGGGTTCTGATTTGTACTGTACTGAATAGCTGGCTCTTATATTTCTAGTTGGGCGACGGCCGAAGTCCCCTTTACCCACGACCAACAAGCTTGGGTCGAAGAAGTTCTGAAGCCAGAGATTCGATCCCTCCTTGCTGCCGATCCAAGCAGCACCAACCAAGCAAAATACAGAAAATCATTGGTGGAGACAGTGATGCAAAAGCAAACTGGCGTGCCTGCCTTTTGAGACGAGGATTACATGCAGACCAATTCCAATCGCAAAGATCGACTTGATGTGAGTCAGCTTGAGCATCCTATCTAGGTCAACATTAACAAATGAACAGCAAATCAAGAAGAAGGTTGATAACACCTGGAACTACTACAAGACCCGGGATGCAAGTAAAACCAGCCAAGTCTCCCCCACCGATTGTACCGCCCATGCCGCTCACAAGCCAGACGTTCAATGCTTAATTGACTGCCTTATGGACTGGGCCAAGCCGCTGTCATGCCTGCGGCATGGCTACCCATGTAAATTCGCGATTTGGCATGTTTAAGCATTAGCTTATAGGCTACACTTAGGGAGCTTGCTAAGCAGACATGTGGATACCTATTCTAAGCGAGGTTACTGAAGCGATGTTGCAGTATGTCAATGGAAACAACAGAGCTAACCAAGGGCTTGGTCATAGCACTGTACCTGAAGGGCAGGCTTGACAGAAAGGCCAATTAGTAAGCTCACTCCTTCCAATAAGCTTGACCTGCGCTCGCATCAATAGGATGAACTTAGAGGTGAATTGCAACATAAAGATGATAACCATGTGCTCGCTTAATGAAAGAAGCATGGTGCCTGAAAATCCGGAGATAACCTCATGCAAGGATGGAAATGGAGAGCTATCACAAGGCAGGCCTAAGACAAGGGTTTCAGCCGAGAGATTAGCTCTTTTGCTAGCAACCCAAAAGACCCGATGGCTAATATGCCTAAGAAAGGAGGTGTCCACCAGGGAGGAGCTCTGGAAGAGAGATGCTGTGGGCTTAATCACCAGCTACCAAGGTCCTAGGCCCATGGAGGTGACTTTGACATGCACCATCATCGCAAGACCTTGATGAGACCAATCAGAGGCAGTCTGGCTCATTTGCCAAGGAATACCACAGCTGTGGCAGACTGACATAGAAAACCATAGAAATGCATCAAAATATCTATACCCTTTTCTGTACTCATGGACTGTTTGTAATCATCTTTCGCTCGTAGTATATAAGTGGTACAGTTAGGCAGTGTACAATCCAAGTTACTATTTGCCCTCTTCTCTGCTAAGGCACAGTGCGAACGGCTTGAGTTGCATTGAAAAGGACTAGCTCAGAATCTGTGGGTCTCCTGCCTTGTGTAGTGAGCCTACTAGTCGCTAGCCTTGGAAATTGTGACGGACAAGTGCCGAGAGGCTGTATTTTGGCGAGAGAGTCATTAGTTGGCTTCTGGGATCGTTGGTTATAGTGAGCTCGCAGAGAAATAGAAACAGAGAAACATTTTGGATAATAAACTTCGGTTTACTTGAGATAAATAAGAGATTTGGAGGCAGTGAAGCTGTGCCGGCCTTGAGAGTTGACTGGATATCATCTGAGAGAAAGCTCTGTTCCATTTCTGGTGCAGTGTAAGAGAGAATTGAGAGTTTCATGTGGGAATTGGCCTAACCAGGCTACTCTGTGACAGCTGCACTAGGTGTAGTAGGTGTGCGCTGGCTGAAAGAACTCTGGCAGTGCCTTGTTACTTAGTGAGTTTGCAGGGTGCAATACCAGTTTGTTTGAGGGTTTATTGTGTTGTTTGAGAGTGCCGAGGGCCTCATTTGTGACGAGTCGGGATTCAGGTTTAGCGGACTAGAGAAAGGCAAAGGTGTGCACAGTTGGACCTAGTGGCACTTCGTACTAGCGAGCTCACTGAATGGGCTTTTGTCATGACCAGTCGGGACTCAGGTTTAGCAAGCTAAAAGGAAGGCAAAGTCGTGCGCAGTTGGACCTAGCGGCGATTCGTACTTAGTGAGCTCACTGTGTGGACTGTGTCATTTTCACGGATCTGTGTGTCTGTTTGTATAGATTATAAAAAGTCTTTGCCTTGAGGGTTGTGTGGTACTCCGTGCTCTCTTGTAAAAAGCTTCAGAGGAGAAATAAAGAGAACTTGAGATATTGCTGGTTACTTCGCATTGCGTCGGGCCATTGAGAGAGAGCTCTTGAGATTTGTTGAGATACTGTTGGTGCACAAGTAGAATTAAATTCCTTGCTCCCCTCCGCACTTATAGAGATTGGTGTGTGTGTGTTAGTGGGGTTGAGTGTAGGTTTGGTGTGTGTTCACGCTAGGCCACTCTTAGTTTCACCAGTGCACGCCGCGAAGCTCTTCACCGCCAAGTGCGAAGGCAGCTTTCACTGATGCCCACAAGGAACTTGTCAGCGCACGGATCAAGGCTCTTATTGCGATGGCAAGAGACTATGATAACTGACTCAGAGATGGGGATCCTGATGCCATGACGGAGTTGCTGGAAGATGTTGATAGTGAGTTGGAAGCAGGGGTGCATGATGAGGATTCCAGGACCGATGATGAAGACAATGAGGCTGACTTCAGTGTTGGCAACCACGATGAGGACGAGGATGAAGATGAAGATGAAGACGACTTCAAAATTTACGAATCAGACCTTAAGAAAGTGTGTCAAAGTGGCTTTAGCCATGCGGTAGCCTACCAGATCATCCTTGCACGTATGTGGTCAGAAGTGGACAAAGCCCAGCACGACGCTTGGAAGCCTAAAGATGCTTATGACTATGACCAGTAAGTTTCAGGTTTATTGTATATGCTTGTATACTAATTCATCTCTAGGAACACTCTTGATTTCCCCTACTTGATGACAGACGTGCTGAACAAATTGGCCTCTCCGACTGGTCCTTTGGGTGGAGCCAAATTCCAGCTGAATTACTGCTTGAGAAATCTGGGTGGTGGTGATCCTGTGGTAGCCGGACAGTGAGTGAACTGACAATGTTCACCTTGCATGGTGCTAAACCGACACTAGTATTTATTCACATGCAGATGAGCAGTCTCAGCACCACTTCCATGAAGATGTCAAGTTCAAGTTGATCAAGATCAAGCACTTCGGTGACTTCGCTCGAGCTTGGGCATCATGGTCAGGTGCAGCTTTACTCCGTGGTACGTGGATGTCCTGCCACTGTCTATACTGTCATTGCTAACACTAATAAGGTCTATCAGATAAATCTGTTCCTCGCAATGAGCAGGGTGTCCACCTTTTTGATATCAATGCTAGTAACTGCTTGCCAAATTTGCTAGTCGAGAAGTTGCATGGGTATTTCCAGGGCTTGTTTGGTGCATGTATGTGTTTTGTCTTGAACTTTCTTTACTGATGGCAGGGATAGGTGACATGCGGTTGGGGCAAACATTAAACTGGCAAAATGTCCAAAACAACCCCAAACATTTTTACGACACCAGCAAGTACAAGTTCCTCGGCGACATGCTGCATAATCTGTTTGATCTCAGCACAAGCTCGCTGTATGCTCTGGCCAAATTTTTGTCGGGATTGCAGGAGCCTTTTCAGTTCCTTCTCAATGACTCTACTGTTAGCCAACAGGCTAAACCCAATGCTAGTCTCAACAACGAAGCTGAAGCTTGTGTCGAGGAGCCTGATACTCATGTCAATGAGGAATCCAATGTTCACGACAATGAGCCGGAGAATGACGGAGCTGAAGCTCATGTCGAGGAGCCTGACACTCATGTCGACGAGGAACATGATGCTCATCTCGATGAGGAATTTGGTGCTCACATCAACGAGCTGGGGAACAAGGCGCCTTATCCTTGTCTCAACAATGACACCACAGCTCATGTTGAGGAACCTGATATTCATGTCGACAAGGAAGCTGATACCCATCTCAGCAAGGAACCTGGCGCTCACACCAATGAGCCTGACAATGATCTCAACAAGCCTACCATCTACCAACCCGATGCTGCTACCCAGCTTGGAGGAGAATATGGTAGCTTCAAGCCTATACTGGAACAGCCCACAGGAAAGGTACCATGTCCATCTGGAGGAACTGAGAAAGGCAAAGGGAGGAAGAGGATGGCCAAGTCGCATGTCACTTCAGTCTCGGGGATTGTATCACCTCCATCAAAGAGAACAAGGTCAAGCTGTTATTCCTGTCCATTGTTGTATGTTGACTGAGCATTCTTTCAGACTGTCTATTCTCTGTAAGGCAGAAGACATGACCAGGAAAACATGGTAGGTTATCATTTCATTACAAAATGTATTGTACTCATGCTCAATTCTAGTGCAGTGGTGGCAGCAAAGAAGAAGAAAACAGTCAAGTAGTTGTTGCCAATTCTGTGCGCGTATGTATTCTGTTTCTGTGCAGACCTTTGATTAAGCATCTTGTGATTAATGTAGTGTTTTAAATACGAGCTTTAATCACAGTATTAATCATTTCAAGTGCTTAAAGAGTCATTTATGTTCCATCATCAATATTCTTAAGAATCATAAACAGGGTGACGGTGACAGATTAATAATTAAACTTTGATAGCACCCTGAGATGTTGTGATCTTGAACTTGGCACACCATGCTATGCCATCTTACACCAGTATCAGAACTCACTAGGAATCAAATGCCACACACCATGCAGCTAGCATGATTGATGTTTTGAACATGCTTGCCTGACAACACTGTGACTAATGACGTACATCCATCCTTGGCACTGACCTGATATGACCTCTTCTAATTCACTCAACAAGACAGATAACAAAAAATCATTTCAGAATTTACTATATGCCCCAAGTCCATGTAATTCTTGCATGACATATCGACAAAAGTTCTCATTGCTTCCTTGATATTGGCACGTTTCCAACATGGAAATACTGACTTTTTTGATAGCTGAACCCATATGCAACTGCATGATAGATCTCCAATCACAACTAGACTGACATTAACCACCGGCAGAAGGCAGCTGGTCATAAGCATCATAATTCCCACACCTACCTAGAGGAATGAAAGAAATGGGTAATTTGTTAATGTCAGCAAAGTTTGCCCCTGGTGTATAAATACTTCCATCAACCTCACAAACACTGAATGATAATCCCTTATATTTTATCGATATAGACCATCACATCCAACCGTACAAATGCAGAACTCGAAAATGACAAACCCAGTGTTCAAGGTACGGTCCACTGAGCATCAATATCCACTGTCTTTGTCCTCACCTTCAACACGATATAGCACACAGCCACATCTGGCTACCCCCATCTTACCATCAACTCTTATGCTCAATCCGCTCAAGCTGTACACACCACCTATCATTCTGGTTTGCATGATCCTAGTAACCCCACTGTAGAATACGAACAATCCTTGAGACTGTCAGCATCCTTTGACAGATAACTCCAGCTTCATTGACCATGACATAAGTGATATCCACATGTAGCAAGACACATGGAATAGCTAAATGTTGTATAGCACAACATGACTGTACTAAATAAGACAATTATTACACCTGCCCTTGCACCCGTGGTAAGTACTAGAGTATGCTTATTCAACAGTCAATTAATCAACATCCACCCTAATAAACTTTATATGGTCATTTCAGATTAAATCTCACTGTCTCACTGTCCCAAAGGTCCCTTCCAACATGAACCACATTGTACCTTCGAGACAGCCTGACCCCATCATGTCATCCATTACCTTTCCATTGCCTCACACACTGTCAACTTGTAAATGGATGAAGCCAACAATGCCCAACAACATGCTCGAAGAACTGATCATCCTTCATACACCTCCAAAAATACTGATGAAAATATTCTCCGAGTTCTATGAAGAAACCTCCTACACCTTTAAGATGGGAGATAAAACAGATATGGCCTTTGTAATATCCCACATGTCTCGTAAATGGCATAACACTGCCATCCATCTGTGTACAGGTTTTTGGTCCATGTTGGCCATCGTCTCAAGCCCAGGCTCGATTCAAGGGCATACCAAAGCCTGGGCAGAACTGACTTCCATGGCCATCCACCACTCTAAAAACAAAGAACTTAATGTCACATTCATGGGTTTGGACGAAGAGTCTGTAGCTCCTTCCCTTGCAGAAGCTCTTTGCGTGATCATGGCACACTCGCAACATCTGAAAGTCCTCGATTTGCATCTCCCTTTGACCTTCGTTCCTCTACTTTCAATACTTGTAGGGCATGTGCCTAATCTTCACCAATTCACTGTATGCACTATCAGTAACAACATATCTATGCCGCATGTCATCAACACTTTCACATTAGCACCTGCACTCAAATGGCTCACTTTCACTGGTTTCGACTCTTGGTCCACATTTTCTGTTCCTCATACATCTATCACCTTCTATGAGGAAGCTCACAACTGCTATGCAAGCGAAAATGCCCACAACCTTACTCTGCATCACCTGCAAGCTTCACTGCATATATGGTATTTCCAAGCAGTATACCAATGACCTTGGATGGGCTAATTCCATGCTTGGGCCCATACAATCAATTGTCCCAACATCCGCATATTTGCAGCATCTCAAGGAGCATTGTTTAGAAGTGTGACACTGCCCTTTGTCTGCTCCATTGTCATTGAAAGCAATCCTCTTCATGGCATATTGGACTTTACAGATGGTGACTGTCTGGGTGATGTGCACCAGGCCCTTCCATTAGAATGAGGGGTCCAAACCAGGATATAACCCATGGACCAAAATGCCATTTTGTTGGTTATATGCACTGCAACCACCCAGTGGCAGTGCACCCCCATTGGGGCATTTGCCCTAAAAAAAACCAGCGCAGCAGTGCACTGAAAATTTTGGGGTTTTGGCCTTGAAATCTGACCAAAAAGAGATCATTTGTTGTACTGAATCTGTACCTGGCTTTTTGCCACTCCACCCTATATGGCACAGCAGTCCTGTGACTCTTGCATCACCTGAATACCCCATCTTGCCCATTCAGTAAGAAATGACATACTCAACACATACTACTCTCTGCAATACCCCCCAGATTCAAAAATAAATCATATGCTCTATAATAGGCCCCCATAAATTCCATCATTACTACACACCCTCTAAAGAGATGTTATTGAACTTCAAATCTTTATTCAAGGCTCCCCAAACTTCATCTACAAGCCACTCAAGTCTTAGCCGATGGAGTGGGCACAAATCTTTGAGTCATATGATTTGTGTCATGGGATCTAAGTTGGACTTCCAAAAAAATCAAATTATTAAATGTCTTACGGTAAATTAAATTATACAAAGTAACAACCAAAGTAGACTACTCTGTGGAAATAGCAGCGAGGCACTCAAAAGCCCAACACACATTGTCCAAAGTGAGGTTCCACTCCTCACATGCAGCAGAATTCTGCTGCACACATTCTCCCCACCACCCCAAACTCATGATGATGCTGTAGAGGCCGTTCTGGCCTGGCTTATCCATGAGGTCCCATTCGCCATCATCTTGACATGAATCCACAGACACAGGACCTTCCCCCTCACTGAGTCCACGAGACACTGGCTGCATATTCCTCCACCACTGCCACCAAGCCTCTGTGAATTTCTTTCAATCCCCCAAAGGGGTCAGATCATGCACACATGCGTTTTGGATCCAGAGACTGACTGGCTCTGGGCAGTTCATCCACAGGAGGGGCTTTCCCACCTTCTCAAAATCTTGTTGCCTTTCAATGACAGTCAAAGCCTCCACTACTTGATCCCAACAGTTGCCAAGTTTGAAATGCATGGGATAGGTTCAGGCAGCCATGAACCAAGGAGGCCAAGTGCATGGGTTCATATATGGTGGCAGGGCAGGAGGAGATGTCACATGACTTTCAAACAGATTGGGACAGTCAAGAGGGCTGCAATTCAGAATCCGGCTACCTGGTGCCATCCCATCGATGAGTAGAGATGGATTGATCTGATTGGTATTGTCTGGCATTAGTGGATGCAGGCAAGAGAGCCTGTTAGCCCTGTTCACTGGCAGACCATCTTTGGAAACCTCCCTCACAGATGACGGTTGGGTTGGGTTTGTAGCGGCTGGGTCTGGCAAGTTCCCCTTATCCTTGCTTCCTTTATGATGCTTTTCTGGGAGGTTACTCTCCTCCATTTCATCCTCGGTAGTGTCCTTCATCTGTTTCTTCCCCTTTGCCTTCTTCTTCTTCTTAGCTGGCTTTTTCGCAGCAGAATCCTCCTCTGTGTTGGAATCGTCCTGCTCCAAACTAGGGCCCCCCTTATCTGGAATGGTGGCTGACTTCGATGACTCTATGCTAGACTGTCTCCACAGTGTGTTCACTAGCAAAAATGAGGGTGCATTTGAAGGTACACCAACTCCAGGTAGTGAACACGTCTTCTGTTCTTCGGGAGCTAGAAAACACCCAACATCAACACATAATTGATACATAATATAACAATAAAACTTACTATAGCATGACATGCCCCACTCTCCTAAAGCTGTGAGCCACAGCTTGTATTTCTTGCCTCCGCCTTCGTCAAATTGACATGGAACTGGAGACTTGTCTACTCCTTCATGAATTCTACCAGGGAGAACATGAGATTTTCAAATTGGAGACAACACGTCAGGGTAATGACTAACCCTATGATATTGACCTGACCTCCTTATCATGGCTCAGGCCCGACTACAGCCAAAGAGATCTTGCAACCAATCATGGTTGCTATGCCTTGGAGGAGAGGTCCCATGAAGACACCGAGATTGTCAATAACCCTTTCCAAATACAGCTCAGCTTCTACACCAGCCAGGGTACATTGCGAAAGACTTACCTCTGTGCCTCCACAGGAGGTAGCAAGGCTGGCTCACTATGAGCAGCATTCTTGTTCTTCTGGTTTGCCTTTGCCGCTTCCTCCGCTGCCAAAACCCACTTCTCTTGTTCATGCAGCAGGAGTTTCTCAAACTCTGCAGACACAAACACTGCATGGGCCACTGGCCATTCCTTCCCCATGCCCGATTGAGTAGCCCATGACACCTCAAACCTCTGCTTGATGTTGTTGTTCTCTTTGCTGAATAGTTGTTTTGTGGTGAGGGAATGCAGTCGAGGGCCTTCCAACCCGTTCAGGTAAGACAGGAACAATGCTACAGGATCCCATGTCAATTGCTTCTTTGTCAGTGTTGTCGAGGCAGTCATCTTCGTGGTGTGATAATCTAGCCATTTAGGAATAGCCTAGAAATCTGGTGAGGTGACATCTTTCTAGATAGCCCAGCCAGACACTCACATTGCTCATCTGCTTGATGATGGCTGCTTTAACCACAAGCTCAGCTTCTGAGAGAGCATCATCAGTGACAGGCAAAGGATTGTCTGGTTGGGGGTCTTGATTTAGAGGCAAAGCCCAGTAGAACAGCTTGAAGTAATCATTGACTGCAGTTGTCGTCGTGTACTCCATCTCCTTCTTGGTGCTAATTGATTTTTTGTCCTTGTAGGTGATAAGGGAAGTATCCAAGAAATTGTGACAGCAACCCTTAGCCCAGCCCTTTTGGAGATTCGGCAGTGGAAGTGACAGTCTAGACAAACAATGATCCGTCATTTTTCCTGATATGGCTAATCTTGGATATGTCACTCACAATGACATCATCAAAGGCCAAGTCAGGATTTCTGCAACCATTTTTCTTGTTGAATGTGACACAAGTGTGAAAGAAAGTAATCGGTACAATAGTAGAGAGGAAACAGTAGTCTGGCATCCAGCAAATTATTTTCGTGCATCCGCTGCCTCTGTAAGATCATCCCAAGTGCCTTCCCCTGATTGGTGACTAATAATAGTCTTGTCACCATCATTTGTCCATGTGTTGTATATTTCTGACACAGCCACAGAGTCATTGTTCATTCCCTTTCCTACCATGACTATGATTGTCTCTCTCCCTAATTGTCCACTCTTCTCTTCCACCATCCCTCTCCCTCTTACCGGACGCTTGTCTTCACACCACCTTCATGGCATTCCATGTCTCTCAATTGACGTACACATCTGCCCTCAACATGTTTCTATTACTTTACATTTTCTCCCTTGTGCTGTCTGCAATAAAACCCTGTCCATTGCCACCACCCAAACTCTTCAACATTACCTTCTACCACCATGGCCCAAAAAACAACCCCTCTGGACGTAGATGGTATGCCAAAGTGTTCTCTCAATATCCCCTCGCTAACATTTACTAGTCTTAATTTGTTTCATTGAAGGCCTCAGCTTTAGTGACACTCAAGCCAATGACCTCATCTGCACCATGCTGCAGAGCACCATTCCCTCCATGGGCACCAGTACCAATGGCCCTGCAACGGCCTCTGTTGCCAGTACATCTCAGCAGATGGCACCTGTGACCAAGACTCTGCATGCTCCCCCACCCACTCCAGTTCAGGCTCTCGGTGGTATTACCCCACCTCCTGGTGTCACTGTGGTCACTGTCCTCAATGAGAATTACAACTACCACATTCCCCTCCCAGGCAAGGAAGGGCCCTTCTACATGGTTACCCATGGGTTAGACATGAGACTGTTCTCGGGATGGTACATTTTCTTCTTTTTTTGATAGGAGAATGAATTCTCATATTGTTGCTCTTAAGGAGACCACCTCACCGCTTGTCATTGGCATCTGTGGTAACTCATACCATGCCATCGGGTCATGGTACGAAGGGATCCAGTGCATTGAGAGTGCTGTGAGCCAGAAGAAGTGTGCTCTGCTCCCTCCCCCCATGCAAGCACCTTTCCTGAAAAGTCTATTTGGTGGAAAAGGACCTCATGGCCCCCCTCCAGCTGGAGGATCAGGTGCTGGATCTTTCATTCAAGCTTGTGAGTTTTTTTTGGCTCTTTTCATTGACTTTTACTTAAATTCTTGCCTAGGATGATAGCAATCTGGGGTTGTCGCCCTGTGGGCTTTTATTACTTAAAAAAACATACAAATTATATACGTTATGTACTCGCCTCAGGAATAAATCCCTTTTTTGTCTTAACTTGAATATCTGAAATTGACGTGAACAAAATCATATGACAAATTGATAATAGCAAATCAGAAACTTCAGATCAGATCTGGACCCAAACCTGGCTGTTTCCTCATCATAACCCTAACCCTCCATCACCGGCAATGACGGTCCCGATAGTCTGGGGTAACTGCTGTGTCGACCATTCTGCTGTTTCCTCAGTGCTTGCTAACTCCCTATCGTCTATTTGATGACCCAAAGACTGCAAATCAAGTGGCCATACTGGCTGTGAGATCCCCCCAGTCTAATTGTTGTCCTATTGAAAAAGTCATATAAAAGTCAAATGAAAGACCTGGGCTCAACCTAATACCTTATGAATTTGGGACTATGCCTCTGATCACCTACCACTTCGACTCTGTTGGGCACACCCTTTGTAATCTTGGGTAGTCTCACACATCTCTCTTACATCTCTCCACTGCTGCTCACCCAATGGGCCATCAAAAATTGTATCACACTGCAGAAGCGCAAGCTGAGGTGGCTTGAGAGCAAAAGCTGGTTTATTATTATTGGTATGTAAGTGCAGTCCCTTTAATATTCACTAAAGCATGTACACTGCAGGAATTGCAATCTCATTCACAAAAAAAATGAAGAAATGCTATGCAAAGAAGATCGCCAATGACAATAAGACTCACTCATGCCCATCCAAAACTCCAGGTGGAGCAAACTCAGGAGAACCATGAGTTTCGATGATTTCTATCACTCCTACAGAACTCATTGGCCAACCCTAGTTTGACGCCAAACTTCGCAATCACCTTGCTGGCTCGCAAAATCCGGATGGAAGGTGCATTGCTCTTCTCCATAAGCAACATGTTGATAAGCTCTTATGCAGGGTGGATCTGTGACACTGCTTTGTGACCTGGTGCACTGACAGATGTGATTTCCCAGGCACTTGAGCGACTGCTAGCTATGCAAGACATCATGTTAACTGTGCATGATGAGATTTACAGTGCTGGAGGGATATGCAAGGACTAGGAGGAGGCCAAGAGCACGGTCGCACGCTTCAAGACAGTGGTGGAGTACTTTGAGGACATGGAGTGTCACATTCTGGAGGGTGACTTGAAGGAGGCATGGTTACATCAGGAACTTCTATATCAAAAGGACAAATATTAAAGTGATATTGATGGACTTGTATTATGTATGTCATAGATGGCGATCTTTGGCTTTGGCACACGGTAACCAAAAGAACGACAACACATATTCTGGCAGACTCCAAGTAACTGTACAGCTGGTTGGTTGGTGGCTGGCAGACCTTCAATTATTAGTCTATGACCATGGATATCAGCCCTCCAAGCTTGCGGCACCAGTGACTTTTTCTCCATGACTGTGTCTTGTTTCGCATCTGCCATCATCTTTGTCACCTCAAGATTGTATCTCCATTACTATGTCTGATGGGAATCTGGTATGTTATGGCATGCTGTGGTGATCAGTCCTTTTTTGATTATCAGCCTAGACTTTCAATCCTGAGCAATGGAAATTCATCCGAGGCTGGCAGCCTGGCTATCACCGAGTCAAACTTGGCATAAGCACCATCATGCCCCATGTGTACATCTCGCAGCTCGTGTTGGCATACATTGATTGGTACCCTTTCGAGACTGAGGAGAGTAACCTCAACCGACACACACCGGATGAGTGTCTGGTGTGTTCTGCATGGCATGAGTTAGAGCTCCGTGACATACATTTCCATGGTTAATTTTAGCCCATGAGAATAACTTTGCTCCCCAGAACCTTTGCGAGGTGTTAAAGCAAGCTGATGTGGAAGTCCCCCCATCGCCTGATGACTCAGATCTTCCACCGCCAACCAAAAACTGCGCCAAGGTGGTGGCCCTTTGTTCTGCATGCACCTTCGCAAGCACACTAACAAGCATGCTCAGCAGCGCTCCCCCTCAGCTGGACCGTTGATGAGCCTCTAGGCTCTGTATGCTCAGAATTCATGGATTTTACCTGCTAATTAATGCTACTATCCCTTCAACGGCCTTTCAGCAAACCAATGATTGCACACACGGCAATACCACTTTTACCCTATGGCAGTCACTCCTTACGCGCTTTGTTATCCATCCCATCTTGCTACGCATCATAATTGCCGTATTTCATCATGGCAAGGTACCGTTGATTGACCAGCATCCTAATACGGAATCGTCACATCACTCAGAAGCACTAGTTGACGCGCCCATCAATCACTTAATGAAATGATGTGATTGACGCGAGTACCTTCCCAGCTACGATAATTGCAGCCATGGCAACTACAGACCATGTTTACTAAGGCTGTTACAATGCCAAGGCCTCGAGAAAACGTACCCCCGTGCGTACTCCTCAGCATGATGACTATTGCCTAGAAATCCGCAGCTAAACAGCACTTGTTGATCTGCTCATCACTCAATAAGACCATATGGCTTCAGTCTGAACACGGCAACATCGATGACCTGCTGTTACTTTCGAAGGCAAAAGGACCATATGTTCACTACGATTTTACTAAGCTATGGCCTTACAGCCTTACTAAGTCACTCATACTTACACTATTTATAAATTCGTACTTGTAGTATAAAAAACTAACTAGAAAAACGTAGCTAGCCAGTTTATGACCAGTTTATGACCAGTCTATCGCGGTCTATCTCAGTGCACTATGTCAATTATCGCCAGTAAACTACGTCTATTCACCATTCTACGGCAATATACCATTTACCCCAGCATAATCTCAATTGCATGTCAACTCTTAAACTCACCAGAGTTATTCCACGGTTCTTAACTGTGAAGAGTCCTTCCACACTCGCTCTTCGCTCTTAACACTATTGGTACACACTCATATTGTGCCAATACGTGATCACCGCACCATACCTCATCCCTGTTATCTTTTACAAGGCCATCATCGTTTCACTTTCACACCATTGGAGTTTTTACAGTTTTACTTTCACCATCGTTATCGTCGCCCACTTGGGTAGTCTCCGAGTAGACTTAGGATCAGTATTAGCAAGTTTTCGTATCGCATCAGTATAGGACAGTCCCTCGAGCGGATTTGAAGGTTAGTTTTGACACAGGATAGATCGTTTTCAGTACAAGAACAGTTTCGACATCAACTCAGCACTCTCGCACCGTATAGGACCAGTATCACTGCCAGTTTTTGTAGTTCCACATTTTCTCTTGCCAGTCCACCCTCAGTATCTCATTTCACGTTTATTTCGCCACTTGCAGTCCCCATGCCATTTTCTCATCGCCTCGCTCATCCCTAGACTATTGCCGACCGTTTAGTCTATTCTCTATTGTGCACCTTGCTCCAATTACTGTAGAGCGACGTTTTCTAGTCTCGTCCCGCATTTTCACATACGGATCCATGGTATTCACGTCATACCTGCTTCCGTTCCCTCTCACTTTGAGAGATCCCTACTGGCTTATAGCCTTAGCATCTAGTACTCGACTACCAAGCAGTACCACTTTGCAGACTTAAAGTCGCAGTGTATTCTTGCGTACAGAGGAATTGATTTACTGCATGGAGGTGCCTCGAACCACCTGCACACACGATCACCTTGATTGCCATGCTACTACGTTAACTCGTCCAATCTCATTTTGAGTTGGTGTTGCCGTTGCCATGGAAGTCTAGGCTCATCACCATCAAGGTCTGATCCACCAGATCTGTCTTTCAGATCCAGTGACGCATCCTCCCTACCCCCTCCTTCTCCCCCCTCATCACCACAGAGCATCATTAGTATGACTCTAGCACCTTGCTCTGCCAGTCCTGATCTGACCCTGGAAGTGTCCTTGACTTGGGGTCTGCCAATGTCATTCAAAGAGTGGTGTGCTTGGGCTGCGACGGTCATGGAGGGTTCGAACTGGGGTCCAACGTAGGCCAAGCAAGCGAGAGCTGGGTGGAGCAGGTGATGTCAGCCCTGAGTAATTTCCAGGGAGAAAATTAAGCACAGCTCTTATTGTAACAGGCCCTGCTGTAGATAGACTTTCTTTAATCATTTCTTGTTAGACAATCACTTTGATTGATCCTAAGTACCTGAAATATATACACAAAGTTCATCTGCCTAAAGCAGTTTGTTTACTCAGAGTGATTACTAAGGTTCAAAATGAAAACTTGAGACTTTAGATACACATTGGCTGAAAACCACAACAGATGCATCCCTACTGGACATTCACTGGCTAGCTAAATCTCCAATCAGCGAGGCATCACTGAGACAGCCGACTGCATAAACAAGCGAATTTTCTATAGAATATTCAGCGAGGAAGATGGAAACAGTCTGAAGAGAACTCACCTCAACAGTCAATCTCTTCATTTGATCGATGAGCTGAGGCTGGCCCTCAAAGAAGTCATCATTATCTTCCTCCTCAATGGGGAAACAAGCAAACCAGCGAGCCACCATTGTCAGGAAATAGGCATCGAGCTGGTTGTCAATTTGGGCAGCTTGGTATTCCAGAACGATCCCAATGAGCCAGACTGTCTGTTCCAAGGTAAACATATAAGGCAGATCTAAAAACAGGTTTCAGCTCCTGACGGCTCACTCAGGGTCATCAGCTGTGGGATGTTACCTGTGATGGTGCAGATGCAAAAGGGTATGCTTAGGTAAGCCCTTGGTTGAAACATTTGCCAAGATCATGTTTTCCCACCCATTGTCACCCAAGTTATTTTGATGCCTCCAAAATGAAAAGTCTATCATGTCAGCAAGGCTGATGATGACGTCCATGACCTCAGCACTGTCTACACATGGACAGTAGCTATCACCAAAGGACAACGATGCTGTCTCCAGGCTGCCCCACAAACCACCATTGTCCATCAAAATCCTCTGTTCTCGCAGGGAGACTGGGTTTACAAGTTTGATCCCAATGATGGGTTCGACTCAAACACATGAGATCGAGTCTGTGTGATAAAGGCCCCTCCTCCGCCCAACAAATCCATGAGTTCTGATGTTGGACAAACTGTCTCTGGGTTGACTCTTTAGGCTCTAGGATTGGCCACTATTGTACTGGAGGTCAGCCTACTGTCAAAAGGTGCTGGAGGAATTCATGCGACTAGAGGGATGAGGTGTTGGGTCTGATGAGAGCGAATGTCCAATGTGCTCTGAGTCAAAGGGCCTGGGACATGCCATCTATTGCTGTGAGGAGTGCCTGGGCACTTATCTGGAGTGCCAGGAATGTGTAGTGGAGAGGCATGGTCATAATCCCTTTCATATCATCCAGGTGATAACCTTCCCATTCTATGGCCTCATGCTAAACTAACTGGGGCTACTTTCTCAGTGATGGAACAGAAATTTCTTTGACAAGGTTTCCCTTCATGACCTGGGACTTTGGATACAAGTCAGTCACAATTATCCTGGTCGGTGCATCAATCCTTGACCTGTGCACACCGACTTCATGATTCCGCACATCAACAGTGTTCACCAGATCCATCTCAACTTTTGTTGGTGTGATCAGTGTGTCGCCCCATGGAAACAGCTAATGTGTGCTGAGTTGTTTCCCACCACAGTGGACCAACCGAAGACTTGCTCGAGTTTTTGCTTGCTCAAGCTGTATCAAGTTCTCTCAGGATCCAGGAAAGTTTTGGCATATGAGTTTCATCTGGCTCTCTCGCAGATGATGGATGCTATGGGGATATCAAAACCCAAGGTATGTACACGCCGATGGACCACAAAGAGAGTGCACTGACTTTTCTCGGTAAATGAAATACAAGAGCTTCAGGTGCATGGTGCACCAGTTTGCACATATCAAGCTGATGAAGCATGCTGGCTGCAGGAACATGAGCAACAGAATTGTGATGATGGTGCCAGGTAGGCTGGCATTGATGTGCCCTGCATGTCCATGCCCAGGGATCAATTTACCACCAGACTGGGAGTCAGCGCCCTTGGAATACAAGTATGGTTGGAATTTGACTCTCAAGAATCAAACACTAACGAGTCTACAGGTTTCTGTACATCTTGATACTGGCCCTGGATGCGAATTTTTACCTCAAGAACCTATACCAATCTTCATGGGATAGGGACCCAGGC
Organism: Armillaria cepistipes; assembly: GCA_900157415.1. Taxonomy (NCBI): domain Eukaryota; kingdom Fungi; phylum Basidiomycota; class Agaricomycetes; order Agaricales; family Physalacriaceae; genus Armillaria; species Armillaria cepistipes. Next base: position 1,225,863 of record FTRY01000008.1, read on the forward strand.
CTTCACATGGGACTGGCTTATTTTGTGAAACCGACGGAATATATCAAGCATGTGAGCAAGTATGCCACCCAGAAGGATATCAGCACTTGTAGCAGGTTTCACACTCTGTCTCATGCTGAGTCCAAGAACGTTACGGGTCTTCGTGCGACAGGAGTCAGGATGGCTGTTTGCGCTCATCATGAGATCATGCGCCTGCTTGGAGTTGGAGATTTGCAAAAGGGTGAATGGTGAGGCAAAGTGTTACTTTCCTTATCTGCATGGGCACTGATTTCAAGTAGGTATTGTAATATGGATTACATTGCCCTTTTGGTGTCAAAGAACCATGGCATGCAGGTAGTCTTCTACTCATATGACATTGCTTGCCAATGAAAGATCAACTTTTTTGACAGGGTGAAGGCATTCTCACAAGACTGGCAAATTCTGGAGGGCATGAAGGTTCAGTTTGGAATCCTGAAGTGCCATTGCAAGGGCCACAAGTGGCCTTGTCAATGTCGCTTCAGTATGAATATCCAGATTGTTGGACATACCAATGGTGAGGGAATAGAGTGGATTTGGTTAGAGGTGAATGTCATGGCAAATAGTACCAAGGAGATGGGCCCTGGGAATTGGTTCGACTGGCTTGATGAGCAGTTTGCTTGTCACAACTGGAAGAAGATATGCAGAATAGGTAGGGTTCTGTTGTTGGTGTTGCTCAACAATTCATTGATGTTTAAAACAGGGGTTCTTTTTACAAGGAAACACGTGAAGGCTAGGGGCAAGGCAGCAAGGCATATGTCCACCTGGTTAGCACTGTCCAAAGTTCTTCCAGACAAGGAGTTCAAGAGTCAGTGGACAGCCAAGATTGAGGCATGGGAGCGCAATCAAGAGCTTCCCAGTCCATATATGATTGAGATCAAACGTAAGCATTGGTGCCTCTTATATTTATGCTGGCTAATGGGCATGGATCTTGTCTTGGGTAAATCTATCGGAGGCTCAGGTTGTACATTCTTTGAAGGAGGAGGAATGTAAAGCAGTGCTCAAGGATGGATTGGTTGTTGAAGAATCCAATGTGACACTCTGCATCAAGGTGGGCCTGATGGTCGAGGATGTGCAGTACATCATATTTCCTTGACTTTGGTCTGCTGGGTCTGACTGGGTCTGTAGATGACAGCTATGCCAGGATATACAAGACCAAGAGGACGAGATGCCACTCGCTATTGCCAAGGATATTCAGAAGAAGTGCAAAACACTGCAAAAGCAGCTTGTTCAATTCCGCATGCTCCAGGGGGAGTATATGCCTTGTGTAAAAGCCAAGCTGCATGAAACTGTCAATGAGGCCAAGGAGGTTGAGCTACAAAAGCTATGGATGCCGTCTGAGCTTGAAGCAGCATTACACATCAAAGGTTGCCTCGTGGGTGTTGCAGACATTGAGGCTAAACTGCATGAGGTGCAATGCCATGATGCACTATCCTTGCTGTATTCCACACTGTGCGCTCATCACAGTTTGTTCAGTCGACACAACAAAAACTTCTGGGGACAGAAACAGAATACCAGAGTGGCTGACACTGCTCACCAACTGGATCATCAATGCCACCTCGCAGGGTTGAAGTACAACATGGTCAGGAATGCATTAATGGTGTTGAGAGGTCCCAGCACATGGGAGATTGAGTTTTGAGAGCTGAAGAATATGGACATGGTGTCACTCCATGGCTCTGTCCTCAAGATCGATGAGAATGACGAGGTCAAGGTGGACGAGAGTGGGAAACAAGTAAAGAAGTGTTGATGAACCTCCAGGCTCTGTATGCTCAGAATTCGTGGATTTTTCCTGCTAATTAATGCTACTATCCCTTCAACGGCCTTTCAGCAAACTAATGATTGCACGCACATTGATACCACTTTTATCCTATGGCAACCACTCTTTATGCGCTTTGTTATCCATCCTATCTTGCCACACATCATAATTGCCATACTTCATCATGGCAAGGCACCTTTGATCGACAATCATCTCAATATGGAATTGACACATCACTCAGAAGCACTTAGTTGACGTGCTCATTGATCACTTAATAAAAATGATGTGATTGATGTGAGTACCCTCCCAGCTACGGCAACTACAGACTGTGTTTACTAAGGCTGTTACTTCGCCAAGGCTTCAAGAAAACGTTACCCCACATGCACTCCTCAGTACAATGACTATCGCTCAATAATCTGCAGCTAAACAGCATCTAATGATCCGTGCATCGCTCACTGACTCCATACAGTTTGTATCCATACATGGCAACATCAACAAGTTGCTGTTACTTCAGAAGCTAAAAGACCATATGTTACCTACAATTTTTACAAAGCCAAGGCTTTATGGCCTTACTAAGTCTCGCATATCTACTCTATTTATAAATTCATACTTGTAGTATAAAAACTAGCTAGAAAACATAGTTACAGTTCAGTTCATCTCTAGTTGACCCAAAACTACATAAATTATCATCACGCACTAGTCTATTGCCAGTAAACAATGTTTATTCACCATTCTACAGCAATATATCATTTACACCAGCATATTCTCAATTGCATGTCAACTCTTGAGCTCACCAGAGTTATTCCACAGTTTTTGACTGTGAAGAGTCCTTCGCTATGTGCTCTTTGCTCTTAACACTATTGGTGCATGCTCATATTGTGCCAATACGTGATTGCCACACCATACCTTGCCCCTGTTATCTTTTATAGGCCGTCATCATTTCACTTTCACACCATTGGAGCTTTTATAGTTTCACTTTTGCCATCGTTATCGTCGCCCACTTGGGTAGTCTCAGAGCAGACTTAGGATCAGTTCAGCAAGTTTTTGTATAGTATCAGTCCCTCAAGTGGACTTGAAGGTTAGTTTTGACATAGGATAGGATCATTTCAGTACCAGACCAGTTTTGACATCGACTCAGCACCCTCGCATTGTATAGGACCAGTATCACCGCTAGTTTTCATAGTTCCATGTTTTCTCTTGCCAGTCCATCCTCAGCACCTCATTCCATGTTTATTTTGCCACACGCAGCCCCCACACCATTTTCTCATTGCTTCACTCACTCATAGACTATTGCTGACCATTTAGTCTATCCTCCATCATTCTCCCCACTCAGATTACCATCCAGCAACATTTTCTAGTCTCGCAGCACATTTTCTCATATGGATTTGTGATATTCATGTCATACCTGTTTTTGTTCCCTCTCATTTCGAGAGATCCCTACTGGCTTGAAGCCATAGCATCTAGTACTTGACTACCAAGCAGTACTACTTTGCAGACTTAAAGTCACAGTGTATACTTGTGTTTAGAGGAATTGATCTACTGCATGGAGGTGCCCCGAACCACTCGCACACATGATCACCTTGATTGCCATGCCACTACATTAATTAACCAAGCTCATTTCGAGTTGGTGTTGCCATTGCCATGGAAGTCTAAGGCCCATCAGCATAGGAAGGGAGAGACATCCAGAGAAGTAGGAGAAGGTCACCAAGAAGTTTCCTGGATTTAGATGCAGGAGGGAGCATTGGGTGATGGCAGCAATAAAGATCTCAACCATGATATGCCTGTGTAGCTCTTCTTATACTCATTGAGGCTAAAATAAAGGCAGCTGTGAAGCTGGAGTGGTTAAGAGGCCACGCACATGTGCACAGGTGGCAAGAGGAGTGTCTACTGCTGACTGAAGAGAAGCAGCATGTCCTCAAATCTTTTCAGCACAAATTGGACCAGTGGATTGGGCATCAAAGCAGTTTGCCAGATCTGGAGCTGTTGTATGCAGCAGGGGTTCAGGCCTATGCCTGGAGGCAGGCTGATGTGTATTGCAGGCTTGGAGAGCATTTTCGGACCACCTGGAACCTGCCGGCAGAGGAGGCTATCGTGGATTCTGACTCAGATTCTGATGCGGAAGAGGAAGGTCAGGACCATCCTGATGCAGAACGAGTAAGGAATATGGGTGACGACAGTAGTTCATGAGTATAGAGTATTGCTGCCAATATACATTTTTTGACACTGAAAATTAATTTGGAGTGTTTTGCCACTTTTGGTTCGGGATGCCAAGAATGGAAACATTCTGTGGAATGGCTGCAACAATTGGGTGTTGAAGCTCTGAAATTTTGCTGCAGTATACTAAATGAAGGAGGCCCAGGGAATGGGGGTTCCCATGGGTTATAACCAGTCAAAGTGTCATTGGTATACCAGGTTATATCCAGGGCTTACCTGGTATTCAAGCGGAAACAGGTGCATTCACGACCTCATAGTTTAGTCTCAATGCTATGTGACTTTGACCCACATAGCAATATACAACACTCTGCTTACTGAGGATATTTTCAACATCTTGTCAGAGCTGCCACTTCTTATAGACCTGGCTTTCCATTATGATCAATGGTATAAGGAATGCAACTCTATCATCCATGTCGTCGTCAAAGTTTTATCATCCATCTTGGAGGACAACATGCCAGGTCTTTGTTACGTGAATCCCGCTTTGACTCAATTCACCATCATGGCCTCATGTCCATCCGATCACAGACCAGGCAGTATCAAATTCGTCTCTAGCCATTTGGCTGATATGATAGAGAGACGCCACCATCTGTTGTCCAAACCCTTAGGCATGCTTTCCATCACAATTCAAGCAAACAGTCCCTTTCTAAATTTTCCTCACATAACTGATGAGGTCATTGTATACCTGGCCAACTGTCATCTAATGGGACATGATATCTGTGTTGCAGGGTTCATGGATGGTGTATACATGAAAAACATCATCCCAAACAATCTTGCAGCCATCGAATTGGATATTGCACAATTAATGTAAACATTATGGATCTACTGTCAATGATATTTTTTGGATGTCACATAGCACTTGTTGTCTTATATATACAGTGAAATATTCTAATACACCACGATGAAAAAATTAGTCTGACTACAACACCTGTTGCCAGATCATGCAACCGTAACATGCTTGACCAAATGAGTGGCAGTCAACACGAAGAAGAATGAATCAAAACACGTTGAACACTATGTCTGTAGATTTAAAGAAAAAAAGGTGTAAACGGTCAAAAAAACTCATGTAGACAATACACTCCTCTAGAAAATCTATACAACACCGCCAATTATGCCACATCTAAGACAAAAGATCTCTTGATACCAACACTTCCAAACCATCATCCTGTAAATGATACCACCCATAAAGAGCGACCTCCGAATGTAATGCAATATGTTTTACAGTCACACAAGTAGCAGACACTGCATGTGAATGAGCAAAAATAGTCCATTGTCAGTACCTTCAGGAAACGTACAATGCAAGGTAATGTCCATAAGAGAAATCAGAAAATGAGAATCAGAGCGCATTTCCTCAAGTAAAATGGGAGTGAAATGATGAGATACCAGATGCAGAATATTGATGTTTGGCAAGGCTTTTAACAGCATGGTCAACTTGCATTCAAAATCAGGGGAATCAAAACTGTGAAAGCATTGAAATAACAGATGGTTTCAGTGATGCATGGATTGGGTCGTTTGAACTGAGGGAGTTTTAGATGTAAAAACATCTCTTCATATACCAGTCGAAGTGTTGCAACTCAGGAAGAACCAATTTGTTCCATGTTTCAAGAATCAGACCAAGGACACCATAATCCCATAGAGTGATGCAGGAAACCAAAGGAAGGTTGCTCGCATCATCATCATCCTCCCATCTCTCACCGCAAAGAATATTCACATATTTCAAAGCCTCCATCTTCGAAAGAAGCTGCGAGACTTCTAAGATGATCAGACAGGCTCACTGAAAAAGCTTGGACATTATTGTATAAAATGGTGACAGGAAATGATAAGGATTCAAGTAGAAGAGGAGAGACGAAAAACTGGCACAACCTTGGGGGTAACACCAAATGCCTTGAGAATGACAGGCCTGTACAGATCCACCTCCTTGGGATCCATATCTATATATGCAGAACCCATTATAGAAAGACTGCGCAACTCTTTCAAAGATCCTCTGGAACATTTTTTCGAAAATCTTGTACACCCTGGGACCCACATCGACAGTTAAGGAATGCCATCTGGTCACTGATGAGAGAAGATGCAAAAGTACACGATTTCTCTTTTTTTCTGGATGTTTATGAGGGCTGCAAACAAAAGTGTCAAGAAGATATTTTCCACTTCTTTGCAGATGTTCATTGAATATGTGCTCGACATGGGATAAATGGTATTTCAGATATATGTTGTCATCAAATTTGAGATACAGATCAGACCACCATGATGGTGTTATGATAATGAGTGTTCTACACTTTTTATATACTCAGGGACATGCCAAAAAGTGCCGTGTCTGTCAAAACGGAGGGTGCTCTTCCGGAAATGACATCTGTGGAGATAACTCCAATGCAACATCATCCGGTGCATAGAGGAAAGGATGTAGAATCGATTTTAAATGAACGAAAAGGCTTTCTGCAATTTTTTTTTCTCTGTAGAAAAGAATGACTGTTCTTTTATATCCAATTGATGACAACATTGTTAACCATGACAATGAATTGCTCATATTGTTGTATCTTCACAAGCACGGTGAAGAGACTCTGTGCATGCAAGCTAGAAATGCAACAGCGTCAATGACACTGATCACACCCACACCCAACACTACACACACAAACCCTCAAGTTCGTGGGGGATTCTGATGCAATAGAAGAAGGTAGAAACACGAGAACCAAACTCTCAGGATATAAGGTACACAAGTACAGCGATAGCGCACACTACGTATCTCGATTTCTCTAAGTCCAAAGGCTTTTAATAACAAGAGGAGCAACAGTTGTTGCTGGGCCTCAAGGCAAGGTGTAGTATGATCCACGCAATGTCAAGAGACATACACAAAACCCTCACAAAGTCTAGAGTGACACATGGAATGACCTCAAACGACTTAAAACACACAACACATGACTCAAAGCTTCATGCTCCAAGCAGAAACACTTCACAAAACCTTCCACTAAAGCCACAGGATTCAAACCTATGTGCTCGAGCTTCCAAACCGATCATAGATCCACAGGGTTCTAACCTATGCGATCCAGAGACACAGAAACCTTATAAAACCCCATCTGCAAGCCACAGGGTTTGAACCTATGCCACTTGGGAAATATACACCCTTAAGTGAGCACTAATCAAGCCAAAGGGTTGGAACCTCTGCCACCTGTAGTGCCTCGCATCACACAAAACCCTCAAAGCACAAGAGCACATCCTCAATGACACTAAACTCTTCTTCTCAGGTCAGAGCACAAGTCACCCAACCAACTAACAATCACACAAGTGCCATGTTAGCTTTCTATGCCTCACACGCAACTCAATTCACTCGCTATGATCTCAATTCTAGGTATATTCTCTTGCTCAAAGTTACAAACTAATCCTGAAGCTACGGCGTCAAGCTGGAGGCTTGCACGTGACTACAACAGGGGTCCGAAACTTGTACACTACAATTACACTGCACTATTTATCTATTCTACGTCCTACAAATTAGCATTACTATTTTTAGTATCATTTGGGTTGCCAAGCTCCTTTGCCTGCATCCTGCACATGTCGCAATTATCATGCCATAGCTTGGCACTGACACAGGAGTCCCACTCGGGGCCAGATCCTGTCTCTGAGCATTGTGACGTTGGTTAACATCGCTATTACATGTGTACTGACATTGGTTGCTATCTCCTCGGAGTTGCAGCCTCACGTGTGACTCTTATTTTGCTTCATAATATTCTCTGAGGGAATTCTATCGTAGTGAAGGCAACAAGCTCCTTGTCTAGGCTTTGCGTGCATCAGCCAAAGTCAGATACTTCGGATTTACTCGAGTTCTGACATCACCAAGTCTAGATCTCTAAGCTCCGGATCTCCCGGGCCTTGCACGTCATAGATCAATGTTGTGTGAAGTCTTAATTATCTCACAAGCATGTCCTGCTCTATTCTTAGCACACACATATTATGCCCTGTCAGAGCACTTAGTGTCAAGCACTGGGACTTTATACCTAGTGCAGCCTTTCTAGTACCATTCCTAGGTTAAGTCATGCGCTCCACCCAGCTTTACTCTGGTAATCTCATTACTGGCATTATAAACCTCGCGCTCTGTTGTGTTTCTTGGTGCCTTAGTATCTGGATGTTGTAGCCTGTACTCATTTGTACAAATCGCAAAATTACACGTGTAAACACTTTCAGAGCATGTCATATCCCCCTCACTAAGATCTGGACCTTCCATGGACCTTCTAGTGTATTCCTGTGGGTTTGTGTGGGCCCAGGTTACTGCAGCAACGTTCTATTTTTGTAAAAGAAGCGCATGAGTCACCTCACAGTGCTTCCCTCAACAATGAGCTCGTTTACGTCAAGCTGTTACTTGGGGCTTTAAATTTTTAAGTCCCTGCCTTTTTCCCTTTCTTTCCTTTACCACTACTGTCTCTGCCATCCCTGCATTACACGCGGGAGTGCCTCATCCCTTTTCCCAGTGTTATATGCTGGTCTTCTCTGCTTTATTCTTTATGCGTTCTCATTTATCTGTTCTCTCTTGTCTTGCCTCGCCATGGACGACGACTCCGACCAGGTCCTTACCCACATGCACCATGTCAACCTCGATGACATTTGTAGTAATCTGCATGGTGCTTGCATCTATACCACTGCCTACTTTGAGTCGGGGGCTCTACATCATGCCTCGGTTGACAAGTTGGTGCAAGCCATGTCAAAGGCTCATGCCTATTTGGTGTGTTATCTTTCTTTGTCTTCTGGTCCTGTTTCTCATTCCCGTGTGTAGGATGCTCATATGGAGATGCTCACCCTCTTCAACCTTATTGACTCATTTTATGGTCTTGCTCTATGGGGTCAAATCTACTGCATCACTTGCCGGATTCCTGCCACGCAACATATGAGGGCCTGGAAGGCCTGGGAACTGACTAGCTTCGAGAATCTGTGGAATGTCATGAGTCCCACGCTACTAGTATCTGGTTTCCACATTGCTGACCTGCGTGTAGTATGATTTCCACGAGACTTTGTGTATCCGGGGTGATCCAGGCTATACTTCCGATGGCAATTCCAGTGTTGGGGAGGCCGAACTCCATCCCTTTTGTCTCGCAGTCATGCCTCCACCTATCAAACCTGCTGCCATGTCATCTCCTTCTAAATCGGGGGAGGTTGCTGGACCCTCGACTTCAAGGTAGGCTTTTCTCTGCTTGTATTTCTTCATGCGCTTACTCCAGGTCTTTTTCCCAGTAAAAAGGTCCCAAAACCAACAATGATTCGCACTTCTCAAGTTCCCAAGGAGCCTAGTAAATCACGCTCTCATTTTTGTAATTTCCTAATGCTCAGGTTTGATACCCAGCATTCGCTTCTCCCACCAAGAAGCAGGTTTCGGTGGTGTTGCCACCTAAAAGTGCTAACTCTGTGAGTTTTCCTCCTTTTTGATTGATTTCTCTTTTACTAAGGCCGAGCTCCAGTCCCTGCCCTTGACGTGCAAACACCAGCACGCCCCAGAACCAACAAAGCCAGTAAGTATTCCTGCTGCTCTGTCTTCCTTGACTCAATGTTGACCTAGGCACCGGTTTCCAAGGCTAAAAAGGCGCCTCCCACTAAGTGAGCCTTTCTCTCTTCCACACACGTCATTTACCTCCTTTTCTGATCATCCTCTAGGCCTGCAGCTCCCAAATGAGCTGCTCAAACCCACACAGCTGCTAAGAAGAAGGTTCCCACACCAGTCAAGACCAAACCCGGCATCAAGAAGCCCGTTGTTGATGGTAAGCTATTTATTTTCTTTTTCTCTCTCTCGTCCCCAGTCATCCTGATCTGGTCCGTGTCAGACCCATCCTCCGATAGCAAAGCCGAGTCTGAAGATGAGGATGAAGAGGATGCTGTGGAGGGGAGTACAGGGGAGGTACAAGAGGATGGAGATTGGTTGAGTGATGAAATTGAGGCCCTGCCTGTTAAGAAGCCTCATTTAGCACCTGTGGAGGGCACCAACCCTCCACCTCCTCATGTGTATCACCCTCTTACTGGAGTGCCACTTCCTGTGCTCTTATATGTTTCTCTTACAGCGCCTACTGATCCTGCACCTCCTCTTCCTGTGATCGAACCTCCTTCCAAATCCAAAGGAAAGGAGAAGGCTACGGAGCCATCATCTCTCGTGTCTCCTTCTCCTCATGGTCATGCTGCGCACAATAAAAGGTCTCCACCTTGTTCAAGCAAGGGCCGTCGCAAAGCCAACCGGTCTCCTACTCCTTCTGGAAGCAAGGTTGATGAAACTGCCACCGTGGCTTCAGATGAGGTCAATAATACGATCTATGCACAGGCTTTCCATCTGCAGATCGACCTGCAATTTCATGAGCCCCCTTCGTGCCAAGCGCTGGAGTATATGAAGCTTTCAATGTTGCCTTCTGTGCCCAACTCCCTTACAAAGTGAGTCTCTTCTTTTCTTTTCTAAATTCTCTCTAAATTCTTCATCTCTTAGGCCCCCAACCCAAGTGCATAATGGCCAGGAGTATGTATACCAGTGCCACTCTGACATCGATCCTCACTTCATGTGTCCCCTGCTGGTGAGTATCTTGCCCTGGTTTACTCTATTTTACTTATTCCTCTCCTACGCTAGCTTACTTCACTGTGCTACAATTGCACTCTGTCCGGGTACCCTGAGGAGTGTGAATTTGAAGGGGAGGTCGGCGAGGAGATTTGCACTAGGTGCAGGACTGGTTGCCATGGCCCTTGCTCTGCACACTGGGATGCAAACCAACTTTGTCGTGCAGCCACCCTTCTGGATCCCCTTACTCTGAGTAGTGACGGCAGTACGTGCTCTTCTCTTGCATGTGTCATCTCTGTCTTTCTAACTTCATTTCTTCTCCAGCTATTTGTTGTGGCATCAATCGTGTTGCACACATCAATACAGAGATCGCTCTGCTTGGCAGGGTGATGCACTACTTGCATGAGGACCACAAGAAAATCATTGGCGAGTTGGCTGATGGTCTCGACGCTATTGCTTCTCGCGAGCATGGTATGGAAATCATTGATGCCTATGTGCAAGTCTCCAATTTCCTCAAGTCTTTTATCGTTCATCTCAGTGAAGCTGACGGTGGTTCTGATGCTGAGGGTGGGGCTTCTGAGGCTGGTGCCACATAAATGTCATTGTACTCTCTTGACATCTCTTGGATACTTTCTTTACTCATATTTTCTGTTATCTTGCACCAAAGTTTCTTGTAGATACAATTTTCTTTATTTATCGTAGCACTCAGGGTCTTCAAATGCAGCCAGTAGTAGCAATGCACACATATATTTATCCTGTGTGTGCCTCTCGGCCTATAGAGCCCAAAAATTTAACATCTCGTCATTTCTGTCTGCACACTCCCCTATTTGATCTCTGCAAAGCTTCCTGTCTAAGTTTAGATAATTGCTGGCTATGTCATAATTTTCCTTGATAGCCCTGATTTGTGGTGTATCTCTTGTTGCGTGGCTTTTATCATCTCATTTTTATTTCTCACATATCTTCCCCTTTGTTATTTCATGTGAAGTTGCTTTACTGCGCTCTAGGCGTTATTTCTTTCGCCTCCATGGAGCTCAGTGCATGAGTTCTGGTGCATGACATGAAATGTGTCTTTCTTGTCGGTTGCCGCCACACTGTGATGTATGCTACGGGTTTGATCCCACTCTGAATTTGATTTTCTTCCTCTTTCTGTAGATACTCACTCCGCGCTCTGTCTTTCTGCTCTGCAGAAATCGCAAAATTTATGGTACCTTTACAGGTAATATAGTCATAGTAATACCTTAGGTATACTACTATATCCCCCACACTAAAAGAATCTGACTGTCCTCAGTCATAAAATCAAATATTCTTTATTTCATAAAGTCAAAAATTTCTAACTCAGATGTTGTCACACGGGGTCCTAGCTATTCCCATGGACTTTCTGCAAGTCCACTTTTTGACTTTTATGATATTTTCCTTGAAGGCTGCTACGAGTTTTGCCGTTGTATTGCTGTCGCTCGAGTATAAAAGGTGTCAGGTTTTGGTGGTAGTGTCTACTCACCCAACCAACCCTTCACCCATCTCTACTTGTGCTTATAGCTCATGCTCTATCGCTCTATCTCTCAAAATGATTCCTACTTTCATCATTGTGAAGGCTGTTATCATGTCTCTTTGCAAGGATCCTGCTACTACCACGAATGATCATCTAGATCAGCTCCAGGAGTATACTGTGAGTCTTCGCACGCTTGGTTATTCTTATGATTGACTTCTCGCATTTACAGTCCCATCTTGAACATTACAAGGTCGAGTTGGCCAAAGACAAGGATCTCAAGGAGTCTGTCTTTTGCGCTCGTACCGCTGTCGAGAAGGAGTATCATACTAACACATCGAAGCAACCTATCCATAAGGTGCTTAAGACGATTACTGGGTGGGTTCAGAGCAAGTGCAGCCAGGTCAATGATGGAGGTGCTAGTGCTCCTTCTGTGCCTACTGGTCCGCACTGTGAATCCAAGCCTGTACATTCTTATCTTTATATCTTTCTCTCCTTGTTTTCCTCATGTGCGCTATGTTAGACTGGTGCTATTACTTGAGGCAAGGGCAAAGGTCGCTCTACTCGTTGTTCACATGCTACTATCGAGAGCGAGTCCAACAAGGAGTATGATGACCAAGACAAGGTAGCTGCCAATTCTGATTCCGAGGCTGAGTCCATTAAAGTATGCACAGTCTCCGTGCTCTTTGCTTGACATTCTGACCACCAATCTCTTCAAGATGGTCATCGATGACGAGAATGCCAAAGCTTCCAAGTCTCTCAAGTTCACCAAGACGAAGGGTAATGATGCTGCCATCGGTGAGAAGCGCAAGGAACCTTCCAAGGTAGGCTATCCTCTTGTTACTCTGATATCCCCCTCACTAAATGATTCTTGCTTTAGGAGGAGCCTTCTGGCTGCACCCATTGCGGTGTCAACAGTCATCCTTTCGCAGATTGCCCTGAGAAGGCCCATGTAAGTCTTCTTTCGATTGTGCGCTATCTTCTTTCTCTAACTTGTTAAGTGGCATAGCCAACTTCCAACAGGTCTTTCGGCAAGGATGGTGCTCGAGCTAGCAAGCGTGCTAAACAGTCATTCCCGCTTCCTTCAGCCTGGGAGTATTTCCATCATGGTGCTAAGGGAGTTGGAGAGCGGTGCGCAGCCTCAGCTCTTGGACTTACTAGTACCTGTGAGTTTTTCTTCCTTTTCCTTGCGTGTTACTTCTCTTTACTGATTTCTTTTCGCGCTCTAGATGCCGGGAAGGGGGAAATCTTCCAAGCATCGATTCTCTTCATGAGAGTCATAAGGGATTGTCCATGGGCCCTTTCACAGTGGAGAGACTTGAGCATCTGGCCAAGCTCAAGAGTGCCCTTATGGGTGATGTCATTGTGCTCCAGCACACTCTGTATGCTGCGGAGAAGCAGCGTGAGTTTCTACTCAATGAGCTTGAGCACGTACAGTCAGTCCTTCATCCAGCAGCTGCAGAGCCAGCTGACGCTCGAGATACCACTACTTTGGAGGCCGACGCTCCTTCCGCTCCTTCCGCCTTGTCTAGCATGGAGCCTCCCTCTGCCTAATCCCAGGCCAGTGGCACTTGATATCTACGGTATTCATCGGTTTTCTGGTTTTCTCTTAGTGGTATATCACGAATTTCTTTTCTCTTTTTCTTTTCCTGACTTCAATGTGGAGCTCTTTTTACCTATCTGTGACATTACTCTTCTGCTCTTTGCTGATTTAAGCCTCCAGGTTGCTCAAGGCTTTAGGAACTTGTATCCTTAGTCAGTATTTCTCTTCTTTATCGCAAGTACAGTAGCTAGTGCTGTATATCCTGTCATTACAAATAATACTATGCCCGTGGAAGGTGTTTCCATATTGCACGCTAGTCTTCATCTAAGTTCACAGCATCTGAGATCTTTGGATTTGCCATCTCTTCAAACTCTTCTGTGAAGTTTGCCAGCCATCTGTCCTTAGGCTCTGGTGATTCAATGATTCTGCATAGCTCTTTAGTATCCTTGCACATCCAATGCAATACTTTATCATCTATCTCTATAGAGCAGCGCACCAGATATGGAATCACGTGGAAAGCCACAATCTTGGATCCTATTAACGCACCATCCAGCTCTGCTAATATATAATTTCCTGCGCTCGAGCGGTCTACAACAACTAAAGGCCCCAGATAGTGTGGCTTCATCTTTGTGTTCAAAGTGCTCTCGATCTGACTGTTGCGCATCAAAACCAAATCCCCTCGTTTGAAGTTATATGACTTGATTTTATTTGCATGCATGGTTGCGTACTTCAAGGTTTCCTGCTTCTTCTTCTTGTGTCCATAGTGTCCCTCATTTCTGCTACCTTATCAGCATGTTTCTCCAGTGCTATTGCGCGCAAGCCTCGGAGCTCCCAGTCCTCTAAGATCCTCCCAGGGTACTCCACGAGCCAAGTCGCTTCTAGCACATCAAGGGGTAAGATGGGATGCGCTCCTGTTACTGCAAAGAATGGTGAACACCCCATTCTTTTTCTAACAGTAATATGGTCCACCCACATTATCAATATGAAGTAGTAGTGCCATTTCTTCTCATTACCCCCGCAAGCCTTGAACAAGCTCTGCCACACATCCCAGTGTGGGTGCTCTATTCTTCCATTGGCTTGTGAGTTATAAGGTGAGATCCTAATTCCTTTTATTCCATACTTGTGTTCCAAATAAGCTACCGTGGCTTTGAAGGGTTTGCCATTATCAGTTATAATCAAGGAGATACAGCCCCAGCGACAGATGATATCTTCGAATAACCATTCTGCAATTGCTTGTGCTGATTCACTTGCTAAGGTCCTGCCCTCCATCCAGCTTGTTAACGCGCAACGCCCATGTACTATGTACTTATGGTGATTTGAGGCCTCTGGCATATGCATAGTGTCTGCATGCAATACCTGGAAGATCGAAGGCATAAAGGTCACGGTTGGGGGGGCCTTAATAACTGTTTTCTGATGCTGTTGACATATTTCACAGGTACTGACAAACCATGAGATATCCCGCTCCATCTCAGGCCACCAGAATCTCTCTTTTATCAACATCTTCGTCGTGTATATTCCTGTGTCCAAGTTGATCATGCACAGCCTTCATTATATACATTCTCTTCTCAGGGTAGATGACAAGCTTGTATTCTGACTCGATGTCACGGCAATATAACTTGCCCTTATCCACCATGAGATTCTTCGCATATCTAATGAAGTTCCGGTATTGATCATCCTTGAAGCCTGGAAGTCACGTGGTAGGATTCTCATGCCATTGAGTTACTTGAGGTAACTGACGATCCAGCATTTTTGCGTACCCACTCCTGCACTCCTCATCATAGCTCACAATGTCACTATATTCTGCCACGTCAGGTAGTAAAGGTCCTGCGTTGTAACATACTGAGTACGTCTCGCCTCACTCTACGGCCTCTTGCACGACCTTGTCTTCATGAAAGTCATGCACTGCTCTCTCGATAGTTACATACCCATGCCTGGTATCAATCGTGTCTTTGAAGTCTGCTATATCTTCTACCTCGTCTTCTGTTTCATTAATGAATTCCCAAGGGTCTTCATCTGGTGGGCCATACTCATCTTCTGGGTTTGAGTACTCTTCATCCCCAGGCTGGAAGCTTTGCCTGGACAGGCCATCAGGAGCATGTCTCTCTCCAGGAATATGTACCAAGGTGAAGTGGAACATGAGGATACTCTCAATCCAACGATTTATCACAGCATTAGGAACCTCATCCGGGTTTCTAAGCATTCCAGCAATATATTTTGTGTCCATCTCTACCACTAATTTCCATATGCCAAACAACCAATGTCAACATGCATGTAGAGCTCTGAAGAGCCCGTACAGCTCTCATTTAGGTTGTGAGAAGCAGGCCTCGTGCTCGTTCAAGACGATCAACCCAAAGCGAGCATAGCATCGTCTCTTAGGATTATCTGGGTCCAGTTGACAGATGTGGAATCCTATTGTGCGGTATGAAGTATCCACTCCTAGAATAACATCTGTCTCTAATTCATAGTCAATGGGCATCAGGGATGGGCTATCTCATAGCACGTCTTTCAGCATTTGCATTGACTCTTTCTGTTCTTCGCCAAATTCAAAGGGTACCTTCAGGTGCATTAGTTTCATCAAGGCATCTGCTTTCTTCACGTAGTCCTTTATAAACATTCTATGCATGCCTATGGACCCTAAGAACAATCGTACGTCCCCTAGCTCTTCACAAGGTCCCCATCTCATTATAACTCCCACTCGATCAGTCTCAGGCTTTCTCCCTTCATACGTGCAGCGATGGCCAACTACTATGATCTCAGATGCACAGAGTACAGCCTTGTGCCTAGAGAAAGTTCCCCCAGCATATTTCATTTGCTGTACAATGCGGTTTAAGTTCTGGAAATGCTCCCATATGAATCTCCTGATTCCTGCATTTTCTTTGATGGTTTTATAGCCTCCTTCCTTGGTTTCATAGCCTGTCTTCAGGCCTTGTACTGGCACATCATCTACATATGGAATTGTAACATGTGGCACCTCATCCTTGAGAATATAAGTCACATCATCGTGAAATATAGGTACCGAGTTAGTCCAGCCCATGGGCAATGTCACCAGTCTTAGCGTGCCAAACAGTGTTTGAAATGTTGTCAGATCTCTAGACTTCTTGTCTAACGTTCGCTCATCATATCCCACATAGAGATCCAGGGTTCCACCACAGGATTGTCCTGCAAAATGCTCAGCTAGCTCGTCAGTCGCAGGGGGCACACCTGAGTGCTTTATAGTCACTACGTTTAGTGGCTCCAAACTGTGCACGAGTCATAGACTCTTCCCATCTTTCTTCACTACACAGAACCAACGAGAGCAGTATGAGGAGTTCGATGGCTCATACACCCCTGCGTCTATCTTGGTCTTGATTATCTTGCATACTTGGTCAGGGATCCCTGGCGGAATAGGTATATTTTTCTGTATCCAAGGCATATGCTCGACTGTGGGGATTGTGACTGGAGGGAAGTACTCTTCCTTGAAATGTCCTCGCTCCATGTCATCCCACGCAAATCCCTCATTCTGGACACTCATAAACTCATGTATGAGCTTGCACTCTTCTGGCCAAAGGAAGTCTTCCTTGTGTACTTTCTCAATTATTTCTTTGTGCTCTGCAGTGTATCTTCCTGTGGGCATATATTCCGATGGGTGGGTACTCAACTGAGGCATGTCCTTAAGAGGATCTCCCTTAATCTTGTGTACAATCCTGAACTCAGAAGGTGGTCCTCCTGTAATTGGCCTGATCTTTTGTGCTACTGGTTTATACTTCTTCGTCACAAAGACATCCTTTACAGTTCCTACTGTGGGTAATGTGTATTCTGGATCTACCGTATTGTGGAAATACATCTCTATCCACTGGCTAGGATTAGCT
The DNA here is from genome assembly GCA_900157415.1 of Armillaria cepistipes. Taxonomy (NCBI): domain Eukaryota; kingdom Fungi; phylum Basidiomycota; class Agaricomycetes; order Agaricales; family Physalacriaceae; genus Armillaria; species Armillaria cepistipes. The sequence goes on from FTRY01000008.1 coordinate 1,243,233, forward strand.
TCGAGCAGTCTTGTGGCCTCATCAGCCCCTTTCCTCTGCTTTCTCATATCTTTGATATCTCTTAGCACCCCAAAATATGAGGATAATGTCCCACGTGCCTTTGTATCCTCGCCACACACCTTTGAGCTCGCAACAGCATATACTGCTCATAATTCATCCTGTTTAAACTTCTGAGATCCCATGGGTTTTACATATCCACTGATCATTAGATCTCCATCTTGATCAGTTTCTATTATTAGTGCTAACTCTCCTTGATCGTCGATCAAATCATTGATCACTGAAAACCCTCCTCAACTTCATGTGTTACAAACTTTTTCTGTCCCCTCGGGAACATGGGTATCACAGCACTTCATGCAGAGTTGGGATCTCATATCTTTATGGTTTGTCCTCCATCTGCCGTGTTATACACCATACTCATAGTTAGCGCGTCAAAAGGTCGACCTAGTAGAACATCATAGGCCAGATCCTTAATGATATGCACTTGTAGATATACAGTAATGTCACCAAACAGGAACAGGATATCCTTCGCCATGCCAAGGGACTTTTCTACTTGCTTGTTCATGGATTGCATGTTAATCACAATGTCTGGATCATATATCAGACCCAGTCTATCTGCCACACAGCTCGCCATGGACACTATTTGCGATCCAGTATCATACAAGCTCTCAAAGCGCTCCGAGCCATTTATGAAGGGAAAGACAGAGCGCAAGGCTTGTGAGTCTTTAGCTACATATACTTGCTTTGGAACTTCTCCCTTAGCTTCCATGTCATTCAGGTATTGCTCAAAAGGATCTTGCCAGACAAGCGTGCCCTCTGGGATGCCATTCCTAGCCTCAGTGGTTACGATGAAGGTTCCAACAAATGGTATCTTCAAAAGATGTAACATGTCAGCTGGCAATCCATCGCTCTGTTCATTTTCCACCTCTGCAAATGGAAAGGCCTGGGTAGGTCCTTCTTCTTCAGATTCTGACTCTTCCTCAATGACCAGTCCAAATTGCTGCTTGCCATTCTTCTTGGACTTGCCAAGAGCAACCCTCTTCATGGTTAGTTCCTGTTTTACTGCTCCACCTATCTTCGAGAGCACAAGTAGTTCTCCCACTGTTACAGCTATCGGGGACTTCATGAGTCACTCCAATACTTCTGGCAAACTCCCACACTCCTCAACAGGTGCCTTCAAGCGATAAGCTGCCTGCTTATCTTTGGTTGCAAAAGGAATGAAACCCGTCCTCTTTGGTAATTTCTTCGATGGACCTCCCTGCTTACCCGCGTTAGTTACATCCAGAACATTGAGATATGGCATCTCTGGCTCTGGTGTCATGCTGCATGCAGTAGGTATAGTCTTGGGTGCGGGGTCCAGCTGCACTTGCTTTTTGCTCATAACTTTTGGTGGACACTCGTCTTCTGATTCATCAGACAATGCGTCTGCCAATTCAACCCTTACTGCTCCACTCCTCTTTTTGTTGGCTACGTCCTCTGGGGGTGATGGTGAACCAGACCTGGCAACTCCACTGGTCTTTGTACGGCTCCCACCCGCCTTCATTGAACACCTAGAAAAACCCTGCTCTCACTCTTCATCTGTGGGCATTCGCTCAAGTGGATCGTCTGGGGCAGAACCTTACTATGAGTCCTAACACCCGTGTCATTGCTCACCTGCTGTGATCTCATCGCATACACCTGACACTCCAACTCTTGCTTCTCTTGAAGTAGCGCGCTATAGCCTCCTGGCACATGGAAGAGTCCTGGCGTCAAGGTTGTAGCAATAACTACATTCTGGCTTTGTGTCTTGCCAGACTTCACCCGTGCATAGTATTCATCCACATGGTCCTTGACATACTGTCCTCATATGTCTTTTGGGATTTCACCTCCACCAGGTAGATGAGGTCTTCCATCAACAATCTCTATCTTCCCTGCTTTAATATACAAAGATTTAACTAGACACTTGCTTGAGATATGCCCATCTGTCTCTCCACAGAAGAAGCACGCACGTCTATGGTCTTGCCCATAGTTATTCATCCTATGAGCTGGTTCATAAGACGGGCCTGGCGGTCTACTTGCCTGTTGCTGCAAGAAGCTTAGAATACTCTTCTGGTTTTCTATCATAGCCTTCTCTAAGCTCACCAGCCTCTTATCACTCGCTGAGGTCTGCTGTTCCATGAAATCTTTCATGACCGCCATAATGCTTCCTATTTCTTCCTGCTTAACAGCTCTGTCCTCAACTGCAGGAGAATTGCGCATGGCTGTCGTAGACCTATGCTGCTCCCGCATTGCGGTTGCTGCTGTTGGAACACCTCTAGTCTCGTCTCTCTTCCTGTCCATTGATGAGAACACTCCTTGTAGCACTCGCAGACCAGCTTCCATAATCTCTTTCAGAGTGTATGGATCTGTGTTCTCCCTTTTGGTTAAGCCTGCAGGCACTGGGAGGCGCTCTAACTGAAGCTTGATAGATCTGTACAATTCATCAGACATAGGTGCCAAGAAGGCATCAACCAATTCCCGGTTTGACAGTACTTTGCTTAGCGCGGACGCAAGTACTTGAAACTCCCTCTTGAACTCCATGAACTGACTCTTGTCAGATATCTGTGCTATATCATAGTGACGAACCAATCTCTTTAATTCTTGAACAGTGTCACGGTCACTATCACATGCGCCATCGTAGCAATCCATTACTTCCGACTTAAAGTCCTCATATTTTTCACCAGCAGCATACTTGGGGAGAACCTTCCACTGTCGCTCTGTCTTAATATCCGTATACGACACCGCAGCTTTCTTTTTCTCATCCTCATCTGTTACTGCACACTTATCAAAGAGGTCTTCAAGTCTGGAGAAGAATCGCTTAAGCTCCTCTGGGTCAGAGGAACTTTCAAATTGTGGGGCGGCCTTTTCATTTGGGCCTGGCATAGATGGTGCCATTTTTGCAATCTGTTGATTATGCGGGGCTGTTGGGCCCAGATTTTGGTTTGTTATAGGTTGTGAGTTTGAATTAGAACTGGGTACTGGCTCTGTAGGAGCAGCTTCGTCAGGTGGTATCCAATGTCGAAAGAGACTAAACTCGGAATCGGGAACTGGGGATGGTCATGGTACTGATGCGCTCCTTGGTTTCCTGGCAGCTCGGTTTGCATCAACTCTATCCTGATGCTGCTGTTGCATGGGAAATGGATAGATCACTGGCACAGGGATTCCACTGGCTGCTTTTGCTGATCTGGTCTTGGGCTCTCGAGGCTGACTTGGTCCAGCTATTCTGACACACAGACAGTAGACGTTCTTCTGGGAATTAACAACCCTTTTCACTAGTAGTCCTCAGTAATGGAGAGCGACTAGCAGATTTACTCTCGGAGGAGGAAATCATTGATAATGATACGTGCCGTACACTTCAAGTGTAAATAAATTCTTTCAAATATAGTTGCTCTAGTTTCAAATGAAACTGCTTCCCCCCCTCGCGGTGGGCTCCAAATGAAGAGACTCTGTGCGTGCAAGCTAGAAATTCAACAGCGTCGATGACACTGATCACACCCACACCCAACACTACACACACAAACCCTCAAGTTCGTGGGGGATTCTGATGCAATAGAAGAAGATAGAAACACGAGAACCAAACTCTCAGGATATAAGGTACACAAGTACAGCGATAGCATGTGCTACATATCTCGATTTCTCTAAGTCCAAAGGCTTTTAATAACAAGAGGAGCAACAATTGTTGCTGGGCCTCAAGGCAAGGTGTAGTAAGATCCACACAACGTCAAGAGACATACACAAAACCCTCACAAAGTCTAGAGTGACACATGGAATGACCTCAAACGACTTAAAACACACAACACATGACTCAAAGCTTCGCGCTCCAAGCAGAAACACTTCACAAAACCTTCCACTAAAGCCACAGGATTCAAACCTACATGCTCGAGCTTCCAAACCAATCATAGATCCACAGGGTTCTAACCTATGCGATCCAGAGACACAGAAACCTTATAAAACCCCATCTGCAAGCCGCAGGGTTTGAACCTATGCCACTTGGGAAATATACACCCTTAAGTGAGCACTAATCAAGCCAAAGGGTTTGAACCTCTGCCACCTGTAGTGCCTCGCATCACACAAAACCCTCAAAGCACAAGAGCGCATCCTCAATGACACTAAACTCTTCTTCTCAGGTCAGAGCACAAGTCATCCAACCAACTAACAATCACACAAGTGCCATGTTAGCTTTCTATGCCTCACACGCAACTCAATTCACTCGCTATGATCTCAATTCTAGGTATATTCTCTTGCTCAAAGTTACAAACTAATCCTGAAACTGCGGTGTCAAGCTGGAGGCTTGCGCACGACTACAATGGGGGTCCGAAACTTGTACACTACAATTACACTGCGCTATTTATCTATTCTACATCCTACAAATTAGCAGTACCATTTTTAGTATCATTTGGGTTGCCAAGCTCCTTTGCCTGCATCCCGTGCATGTTGCAATTATCATGCCATAGCTTGGCGCTGACTCAGGAGTCCGACCCGGGGCCAGATCCTGTCTCTGAGTGTTGTGATGTCGGTTGCTATCTCCTCGGAGTTGCAGCCTCGCGCGCAACTCTTATTTCACTTCATAATATTCTCTGAGGGAATTCTATCATAGTGAAGGCAACAAGATCCTCGTCTAGGCTTCGCGCACATCGGCTGAAGTCAGATACTTCGGATTTACTTGAGTTCTGACACCACCAAGTCTAGATCTCTAAGCTCTGGATCTCCCAGGCCTTGCACGTTATAGCTCAATGTTGCGCGAAGTCTTGATTATCTCACAAGCATGTCCTGCTCTATTCTTAGCACACACATATTATGCCCTGTCAGAGCACTTAGTGTCAAGCACTGGGACTTTATACCTAGTGCAGCCTTTCTAGTATCATTCCTAGGTTAAGTCATGCGCTCCACCCAGCTTTACTCTGGTAATCTCATTACTGGCATTATAAACCTCGCGCTCTGTTGTGTTTCTTGGTGCCTTAGTATCTGGACATTGTAGCCTGTACTCATTTGTACAAACCGCAAAATTACATGTGTAAATGCTTTCAGAGCATGTCAACGATCAGTTCAGTCCAGATTGTTCCATGGGATGCTGTCATAGGTCATGTGAGATTGACATGTGGCATAAGTGCATGTCATGTTATTGTTCCGTTTGAAGTTTACTTTCCTCCTTTTTTAATTATTTATACGTCAGAGGTAAGTAGTGCTTGTGGTTTAGTTGAATTATTTGCTGATGAGCTAGAGTGTCTAGGAACCGTTGATCGAAATGAACCTTGGCTATATGCTGCTCACCAACATTTCCAGAGGGTTCTTTATGGAGGATATTCCTTTACCTCTGTCAGCAGATGTTATGACAATGCTCACTCATAATATCCCACCATCCGATGCTGTCAGGTCCACCATTGACATGCTCTGAAAGCATTTACACATGTAATTTTGCGGTTTGTACAAATGAGTACAGGCTACAATGTCCAGATACTAAGGCACCAAGAAACACAACAGAGCGCGAGGTTTATAATGCCAGTAATGAGATTACCAGAGTAAAGCTGGGTGGAGCGCATGACTTAACCTAGGAATGATACTAGAAAGGCTGCACTAGGTATAAAGTCCCAGTGCTTGACACTAAGTGCTCTGACAGGGCATAATATGTGTGTGCTAAGAATAGAGCAGGACATGCTTGTGAGATAATCAAGACTTCGCGCAACATTGAGCTATAACGTGCAAGGCCTGGGAGATCCAGAGCTTAGAGATCTAGACTTGGTGGTGTCAGAACTCAAGTAAATCCGAAGTATCTGACTTCAGCCGATGTGCGCGAAGCCTAGACGAGGATCTTGTTGCCTTCACTATGATAGAATTCCCTCAGAGAATATTATGAAGTGAAATAAGAGTTGCGCGCGAGGCTGCAACTCCGAGGAGATAGCAACCGACATCACAACACTCAGAGACAGGATCTGGCCCCGGGTCGGACTCCTGAGTCAGCGCCAAGCTATGGCATGATAATTGCAACATGCACGGGATGCAGGCAAAGGAGCTTGGCAACCCAAATGATACTAAAAATGGTACTGCTAATTTGTAGGATGTAGAATAGATAAATAGCGCAGTGTAATTGTAGTGTACAAGTTTCGGACCCCCATTGTAGTCGTGCGCAAGCCTCCAGCTTGACACCGCAGTTTCAGGATTAGTTTGTAACTTTGAGCAAGAGAATATACCTAGAATTGAGATCATAGCGAGTGAATTGAGTTGCGTGTGAGGCATAGAAAGCTAACATGGCACTTGTGTGATTGTTAGTTGGTTGGATGACTTGTGCTCTGACCTGAGAAGAAGAGTTTAGTGTCATTGAGGATGCGCTCTTGTGCTTTGAGGGTTTTGTGTGATGCGAGGCACTACAGGTGGCAGAGGTTCAAACCCTTTGGCTTGATTAGTGCTCACTTAAGGGTGTATATTTCCCAAGTGGCATAGGTTCAAACCCTGCGGCTTGCAGATGGGGTTTTATAAGGTTTCTGTGTCTCTGGATCGCATAGGTTAGAACCCTGTGGATCTATGATTGGTTTGGAAGCTCGAGCATGTAGGTTTGAATCCTGTGGCTTTAGTGGAAGGTTTTGTGAAGTGTTTCTGCTTGGAGCGCGAAGCTTTGAGTCATGTGTTGTGTGTTTTAAGTCGTTTGAGGTCATTCCATGTGTCACTCTAGACTTTGTGAGGGTTTTGTGTATGTCTCTTGACGTTGTGTGGATCTTACTACACCTTGCCTTGAGGCCCAGCAACAATTGTTGCTCCTCTTGTTATTAAAAGCCTTTGGACTTAGAGAAATCGAGATATGTAGCACATGCTATCGCTGTACTTGTGTACCTTATATCCTGAGAGTTTGGTTCTCGTGTTTCTATCTTCTTCTATTGCATCAGAATCCCCACGAACTTGAGGGTTTGTGTGTGTAGTGTTGGGTGTGGGTGTGATCAGTGTCATCGACGCTGTTGAATTTCTAGCTTGCACGCACAGAGTCTCTTCATTTGGAGCCCACCGCGAGGGGGGGAAGCAGTTTGAAACTAGAGCAACTATATTTGAAAGAATTTATTTACACTTGAAGTGTACGGCACGTATCATTATCAATGATTTCCTCCTCCGAGAGTAAATCTGCTAGTCGCTCTCCATTACTGAGGACTACTAGTGAAAAGGGTTGTTAATTCCCAGAAGAACGTCTACTGTCTGTGTGTCAGAATAGCTGGACCAAGTCAGCCTCGAGAGCCCAAGACCAGATCAGCAAAAGCAGCCAGTGGAATCCCTGTGCCAGTGATCTATCCATTTCCCATGCAACAGCAGCATCAGGATAGAGTTGATGCAAACCGAGCTGCCAGGAAACCAAGGAGCGCATCAGTACCATGACCATCCCCAGTTCCCGATTCCGAGTTTAGTCTCTTTCGACATTGGATACCACCTGACGAAGCTGCTCCTACAGAGCCAGTACCCAGTTCTAATTCAAACTCACAACCTATAACAAACCAAAATCTGGGCCCAACAGCCCCGCATAATCAACAGATTGCAAAAATGGCACCATCTATGCCAGGCCCAAATGAAAAGGCCGCCCCACAATTTGAAAGTTCCTCTGACCCAGAGGAGCTTAAGCGATTCTTCTCCAGACTTGAAGACCTCTTTGATAAGTGTGCAGTAACAGATGAGGATGAGAAAAAGAAAGCTGCGGTGTCGTATACGGATATTAAGACAGAGCGACAGTGGAAGGTTCTCCCCAAGTATGCTGCTGGTGAAAAATATGAGGACTTTAAGTCGGAAGTAATGGATTGCTACGATGGCGCATGTGATAGTGACCGTGACACTGTTCAAGAATTAAAGAGATTGGTTCGTCACTATGATATAGCACAGATATCTGACAAGAGTCAGTTCATGGAGTTCAAGAGGGAGTTTCAAGTACTTGCGTCCGCGCTAAGCAAAGTACTGTCAAACCGGGAATTGGTTGATGCCTTCTTGGCACCTATGTCTGATGAATTGTACAGATCTATCAAGCTTCAGTTAGAGCGCCTCCCAGTGCCTGCAGGCTTAACCAAAAGGGAGAACACAGATCCATACACTCTGAAAGAGATTATGGAAGCTGGTCTGCGAGTGCTACAAGGAGTGTTCTCATCAATGGACAGGAAGAGAGACGAGACTAGAGGTGTTCCAACAGCAGCAACCGCAATGCGGGAGCAGCATAGGTCTACGACAGCCATGCGCAATTCTCCTGCAGTTGAGGACAGAGCTGTTAAGCAGGAAGAAATAGGAAGCATTATGGCGGTCATGAAAGATTTCATGGAACAGCAGACCTCAGCGAGTGATAAGAGGCTGGTGAGCTTAGAGAAGGCTATGATAGAAAACCAGAAGAGTATTCTAAGCTTCTTGCAGCAACAGGCAAGTAGACCGCCAGGCCCGTCTTATGAACCAGCTCATAGGATGAATAACTATGGGCAAGACCATAGACGTGCGTGCTTCTTCTGTGGAGAGACAGATGGGCATATCTCAAGCAAGTGTCTAGTTAAATCTTTGTATATTAAAGCAGGGAAGATAGAGATTGTTGATGGAAGACCTCATCTACCTGGTGGAGGTGAAATCCCAAAAGACATATGAGGACAGTATGTCAAGGACCATGTGGATGAATACTATGCACGGGTGAAGTCTGGCAAGACACAAAGCCAGAATGTAGTTATTGCTACAACCTTGACGCCAGGACTCTTCCATGTGCCAGGAGGCTATAGCGCGCTACTTCAAGAGAAGCAAGAGTTGGAGTGTCAGGTGTATGCGATGAGATCACAGCAGGTGAGCAATGACACGGGTGTTAGGACTCATAGTAAGGTTCTGCCCCAGACGATCCACTTGAGCGAATGCCCACAGATGAAGAGTGAGAGCAGGGTTTTTCTAGGTGTTCAATGAAGGCGGGTGGGAGCCGTACAAAGACCAGTGGAGTTGCCAGGTCTGGTTCACCATCACCCCAGAGGACGTAGCCAACAAAAAGAGGAGTGGAGCAGTAAGGGTTGAATTGGCAGACGCATTGTCTGATGAATCAGAAGACGAGTGTCCACCAAAAGTTATGAGCAAAAAGCAAGTGCAGCTGGACCCCGCACCCAAGACTATACCTACTGCATGCAGCATGACACCAGAGCCAGAGATGCCATATCTCAATGTTCTGGATGTAACTAACGCGGGTAAGCAGGGAGGTCCATCGAAGAAATTACCAAAGAGGACGGGTTTCATTCCTTTTGCAACCAAAGATAAGCAGGCAGCTTATCGCTTGAAGGCACCTGTTGAGGAGTGTGGGAGTTTGCCCAGAAGTATTGGAGTGACTCATGAAGTCCCCCGATAGCTGTAACAGTGGGAGAACTACTTGTGCTCTCGAAGATAGGTGGAGCAGTAAAACAGGAACTAACCATGAAGAGGGTTGCTCTTGGCAAGTCCAAGAAGAATGGCAAGCAGCAATTTGGACTGGTCATTGAGGAAGAGTCAGAATCTGAAGAAGAAGGACCTACCCAGGCCTTTCCATTTGCAGAGGTGGAAAATGAACAGAGCGATGGATTGCCAGCTGACATGTTACATCTTTTGAAGATACCATTTGTTGGAACCTTCATCGTAACCACTGAGGCTAGGAATGGCATCCCAGAGGGCACGCTTGTCTGGCAAGATCCTTTTGAGCAATACCTGAATGACATGGAAGCTAAGGGAGAAGTTCCAAAGCAAGTATATGTAGCTAAAGACTCACAAGCCTTGCGCTCTGTCTTTCCCTTCATAAATGGCTCGGAGCGCTTTGAGAGCTTGTATGATACTGGATCGCAAATAGTGTCCATGGCGAGCTGTGTGGCAGATAGACTGGGTCTGATATATGATCCAGACATTGTGATTAACATGCAATCCATGAACAAGCAAGTAGAAAAGTCCCTTGGCATGGCGAAGGATATCCTGTTCCTGTTTGGTGACATTACTGTATATCTACAAGTGCATATCATTAAGGATCTGGCCTATGATGTTCTACTAGGTCGACCTTTTGACGCGCTAACTATGAGTATGGTGTATAACACGGCAGATGGAGGACAAACCATAAAGATATGAGATCCCAACTCTGCATGAAGTGCTGTGATACCCATGTTCCCGAGGGACAGAAAAAGTTTGTAACACATGAAGTTGAGGAGGGTTTTCAGTGATCAATGATTTGATCGACGATCAAGGAGAGTTAGCACTAATAATAGAAACTGATCAAGATGGAGATCTAATGATCAGTGGATATGTAAAACCCATGGGATCTCAGAAGTTTAAACAGGATGAATTATGAGCAGTATATGCTGTTGCGAGCTCAAAGGTGTGTGGCGAGGATACAAAGGCACGTGGGGACATTATCCTCATATTTTGGGGTGCTAAGAGATATCAAAGATATGAGAAAGCAGAGGAAAGGGGCTGATGAGGCCACAAGACTGCTCGAAGCTAATCCTAGCCAGTGGATAGAGATGTATTTCCACAATACGGTAGATCCAGAATACACATTACCCACAGTAGGAACTGTAAAGGATGTCTTTGTGACGAAGAAGTATAAACCAGTAGCACAAAAGATCAGGCCAATTACAGGAGGACCACCTTCTGAGTTCAGGATTGTACACAAGATTAAGGGAGATCCTCTTAAGGACATGCCTCAGTTGAGTACCCACCCATCGGAATATATGCCCACAGGAAGATACACTGCAGAGCACAAAGAAATAATTGAGAAAGTACACAAGGAAGACTTCCTTTGGCCAGAAGAGTGCAAGCTCATACATGAGTTTATGAGTGTCCAGAATGAGGGATTTGCGTGGGATGACATGGAGCGAGGACATTTCAAGGAAGAGTACTTCCCTCCAGTCACAATCCCCACAGTCGAGCATATGCCTTGGATACAGAAAAATATACCTATTCCGCCAGGGATCCCTGACCAAGTATGCAAGATAATCAAGACCAAGATAGACGCAGGGGTGTATGAGCCATCGAACTCCTCATACTGCTCTCGTTGGTTCTGTGTAGTGAAGAAAGATGGGAAGAGTCTATGACTCGTGCACAGTTTGGAGCCACTAAACGTAGTGACTATAAAGCACTCAGGTGTGCCCCCTGCGACTGACGAGCTAGCTGAGCATTTTGCAGGACAATCCTGTGGTGGAACCCTGGATCTCTATGTGGGATATGATGAGCGAACGTTAGACAAGAAGTCTAGAGATCTGACAACATTTCAAACACTGTTTGGCACGCTAAGACTGGTGACATTGCCCATGGGCTGGACTAACTCGGTACCTATATTTCACGATGATGTGACTTATATTCTCAAGGATGAGGTGCCACATGTTACAATTCCATATGTAGATGATGTGCCAGTACAAGGCCTGAAGACAGGCTATGAAACCAAGGAAGGAGGCTATAAAACCATCAAAGAAAATGCAGGAATCAGGAGATTCATATGGGAGCATTTCCAGAACTTAAACCGCATTGTACAGCAAATGAAATATGCTGGGGGAACTTTCTCTAGGCACAAGGCTGTACTCTGTGCATCTGAGATCATAGTAGTTGGCCATCGCTGCACGTATGAAGGGAGAAAGCCTGAGACTGATCGAGTGGGAGTTATAATGAGATGGGGACCTTGTGAAGAGCTAGGGGACGTACGATTGTTCTTAGGGTCCATAGGCATGCATAGAATGTTTATAAAGGACTACGTGAAGAAAGCAGATGCCTTGATGAAACTAATGCACCTGAAGGTACCCTTTGAATTTGGCGAAGAACAGAAAGAGTCAATGCAAATGCTGAAAGACGTGCTATGAGATAGCCCATCCCTGATGCCCATTGACTATGAATTAGAGACAGATGTTATTCTAGGAGTGGATACTTCATACCGCACAATAGGATTCCACATCTGTCAACTGGACCCAGATAATCCTAAGAGACGATGCTATGCTCGCTTTGGGTTGATCGTCTTGAACGAGCACGAGGCCTGCTTCTCACAACCTAAATGAGAGCTGTACGGGCTCTTCAGAGCTCTACATGCATGTTGACATTGGTTGTTTGGCATATGGAAATTAGTGGTAGAGATGGACACAAAATATATTGCTGGAATGCTTAGAAACCCGGATGAGGTTCCTAATGCTGTGATAAATCGTTGGATTGAGAGTATCCTCATGTTCCACTTCACCTTGGTACATATTCCTGGAGAGAGACATGCTCCTGATGGCCTGTCCAGGCAAAGCTTCCAGCCTGGGGATGAAGAGTACTCAAACCCAGAAGATGAGTATGGCCCACCAGATGAAGACCCTTGGGAATTCATTAATGAAACAGAAGACGAGGTAGAAGATATAGCAGACTTCAAAGACACGATTGATACCAGGCATGGGTATGTAACTATCGAGAGAGCAGTGCATGACTTTCATGAAGACAAGGTCGTGCAAGAGGCCGTAGAGTGAGGCGAGACGTACTCAGTATGTTACAACGCAGGACCTTTACTACCTGACGTGGCAGAATATAGTGACATTGTGAGCTATGATGAGGAGTGCAGGAGTGGGTACGCAAAAATGCTGGATCGTCAGTTACCTCAAGTAACTCAATGGCATGAGAATCCTACCACGTGACTTCCAGGCTTCAAGGATGATCAATACCGGAACTTCATTAGATATGCGAAGAATCTCATGGTGGATAAGGGCAAGTTATATTGCCGTGACATCGAGTCAGAATACAAGCTTGTCATCTACCCTGAGAAGAGAATGTATATAATGAAGGCTGTGCATGATCAACTTGGACACAGGAATATACACGACGAAGATGTTGATAAAAGAGAGATTCTGGTGGCCTGAGATGGAGCGGGATATCTCATGGTTTGTCAGTACCTGTGAAATATGTCAACAGCATCAGAAAACAGTTATTAAGGCCCCCCCAACCGTGACCTTTATGCCTTCGATCTTCCAGGTATTGCATGCAGACACTATGCATATGCCAGAGGCCTCAAATCACCATAAGTACATAGTACATGGGCGTTGCGCGTTAACAAGCTGGATGGAGGGCAGGACCTTAGCAAGTGAATCAGCACAAGCAATTGCAGAATGGTTATTCGAAGATATCATCTGTCGCTGGGGCTGTATCTCCTTGATTATAACTGATAATGGCAAACCCTTCAAAGCCACGGTAGCTTATTTGGAACACAAGTATGGAATAAAAGGAATTAGGATCTCACCTTATAACTCACAAGCCAATGGAAGAATAGAGCACCCACACTGGGATGTGTGGCAGAGCTTGTTCAAGGCTTGCGGGGGTAATGAGAAGAAATGGCACTACTACTTCATATTGATAATGTGGGTGGACCATATTACTGTTAGAAAAAGAATGGGGTGTTCACCATTCTTTGCAGTAACAGGAGCGCATCCCATCTTACCCCTTGATGTGCTAGAAGCGACTTGGCTCGTGGAGTACCCTGGGAGGATCTTAGAGGACTGGGAGCTCCGAGGCTTGCGCGCAATAGCACTGGAGAAACATGCTGATAAGGTAGCAGAAATGAGGGACACTATGGACACAAGAAGAAGAAGCAGGAAACCTTGAAGTACGCAACCATGCATGCAAATAAAATCAAGTCATATAACTTCAAACGAGGGGATTTGGTTTTGATGCGCAACAGTCAGATCGAGAGCACTTTGAACACAAAGATGAAGCCACACTATCTGGGGCCTTTAGTTGTTGTAGACCGCTCGAGCGCAGGAAATTATATATTAGCAGAGCTGGATGGTGCGTTAATAGGATCCAAGATTGTGGCTTTCCACGTGATTCCATATCTGGTGCGCTGCTCTATAGAGATAGATGATAAAGTATTGCATTGGATGTGCAAGGATACTAAAGAGCTATGCAGAATCATTGAATCACCAGAGCCTAAGGACAGATGGCTGGCAAACTTCACAGAAGAGTTTGAAGAGATGGCAAATCCAAAGATCTCAGATGCTGTGAACTTAGATGAAGACTAGCGTGCAATATGGAAACACCTTCCACGGGCATAGTATTATTTGTAATGACAGGATATACAGCACTAGCTACTGTACTTGCGATAAAGAAGAGAAATACTGACTAAGGATACAAGTTCCTAAAGCCTTGAGCAACCTGGAGGCTTAAATCAGCAAAGAGCAGAAGAGTAATGTCACAGATAGGTAAAAAGAGCTCCACATTGAAGTCAGGAAAAGAAAAAGAGAAAAGAAATTCGTGATATACCACTAAGAGAAAACCAGAAAACCGATGAATACCGTAGATATCAAGTGCCACTGGCCTGGGATTAGGCAGAGGGAGGCTCCATGCTAGACAAGGCGGAAGGAGCGGAAGGAGCGTCGGCCTCCAAAGTAGCGGTATCTCGAGCGTCAGCTGGCTCTGCAGCTGCTGGATGAAGGACTGACTGTACGTGCTCAAGCTCATTGAGTAGAAACTCACGCTGCTTCTCCGCAGCATACAGAGTGTGCTGGAGCACAATGACATCACCCATAAGGGCACTCTTGAGCTTGGCCAGATGCTCAAGTCTCTCCACTGTGAAAGGGCCCATGGACAATCCCTTATGACTCTCATGAAGAGAATCGATGCTTGGAAGATTTCCCCCTTCCCGGCATCTAGAGCGCGAAAAGAAATCAGTAAAGAGAAGTAACACGCAAGGAAAAGGAAGAAAAACTCACAGGTACTAGTAAGTCCAAGAGCTGAGGCTGCGCACCGCTCTCCAACTCCCTTAGCACCATGATGGAAATACTCCCAGGCTGAAGGAAGCGGGAATGACTGTTTAGCACGCTTGCTAGCTCGAGCACCATCCTTGCCGAAAGACCTGTTGGAAGTTGGCTATGCCACTTAACAAGTTAGAGAAAGAAGATAGCGCACAATCGAAAGAAGACTTACATGGGCCTTCTCAGGGCAATCTGCGAAAGGATGACTGTTGACACCGCAATGGGTGCAGCCAGAAGGCTCCTCCTAAAGCAAGAATCATTTAGTGAGGGGGATATCAGAGTAACAAGAGGATAGCCTACCTTGGAAGGTTCCTTGCGCTTCTCACCGATGGCAGCATCATTACCCTTCGTCTTGGTGAACTTGAGAGACTTGGAAGCTTTGGCATTCTCGTCATCGATGACCATCTTGAAGAGATTGGTGGTCAGAATGTCAAGCAAAGAGCACGGAGACTGTGCATACTTTAATGGACTCAGCCTCGGAATCAGAATTGGCAGCTACCTTGTCTTGGTCATCATACTCCTTGTTGGACTCGCTCTCGATAGTAGCATGTGAACAACGAGTAGAGCGACCTTTGCCCTTGCCTCAAGTAATAGCACCAGTCTAACATAGCGCACATGAGGAAAACAAGGAGAGAAAGATATAAAGATAAGAATGTACAGGCTTGGATTCACAGTGCGGACCAGTAGGCACAGAAGGAGCACTAGCACCTCCATCATTGACCTGGCTGCACTTGCTCTGAACCCACCCAGTAATCGTCTTAAGCACCTTATGGATAGGTTGCTTCGATGTGTTAGTATGATACTCCTTCTCGACAGCGGTACGAGCGCAAAAGACAGACTCCTTGAGATCCTTGTCTTTGGCCAACTCGACCTTGTAATGTTCAAGATGGGACTGTAAATGCGAGAAGTCAATCATAAGAATAACCAAGCGTGCGAAGACTCACAGTATACTCCTGGAGCTGATCTAGATGATCATTCGTGGTAGTAGCAGGATCCTTGCAAAGAGACATGATAACAGCCTTCACAATGATGAAAGTAGGAATCATTTTGAGAGATAGAGCGATAGAGCATGAGCTATAAGCACAAGTAGAGATGGGTGAAGGGTTGGTTGGGTGAGTAGACACTACCACCAAAACCTGACACCTTTTATACTCGAGCGACAGCAATACAACGGCAAAACTCGTAGCAGCCTTCAAGGAAAATATCATAAAAGTCAAAAAGTGGACTTGCAGAAAGTCCATGGGAATAGCTAGGACCCCGTGTGACAACATCTGAGTTAGAAATTTTTGACTTTATGAAATAAAGAATATTTGATTTTATGACTGAGGACAGTCAGATTCTTTTAGTGTGGGGGATATAGTAGTATACCTAAGGTATTACTATGACTATATTACCTGTAAAGGTACCATAAATTTTGCGATTTCTGCAGAGCAGAAAGACAGAGCGCGGAGTGAGTATCTACAGAAAGAGGAAGAAAATCAAATTCAGAGTGGGATCAAACCCATAGCATATGTCACAGTGTGGCGGCAACCGACAAAAGAGACACATTTCATGTCGTGCACCAGGATTCATGCACTGAGCTCCATGGAGGCGAAATAAATAATGCCTAGAGCGCAGTGAAGCAACTTCACATGAAATAACAAAGGAGAAGATACAGAAGAAACAGACAAGAGATGGTAAGAGCCACACGGCAATCAGACACTGCAGATCAGGGCTATTAATGGAAGGCATGATACAGCCAGTACTTACTTAAACTCAAGAGCCACTTTACAGACATCACACAAGGTAGAACGTGGACAAAAACAATGATAGGACATGCACGAGTTAAATATGTATGTCTAGCTACCACTGGCTGCATCAAAAGTCCCTGGGTACTGAGATAAATAAAAACAAAAGGAATCTACACAAAAACTGGCACAAGAAAGAGAAGATAGTCCATGTAGCTATAGAAAAGTGTCCAGATCAGTGACAGAATCTCCGTATATTTACTTGGCCTCAGATCCACCAGAGAACTTGCCAACCTCAACAATCAAGGACCGAACAAGCTTACTAGCCTCAGCATACTGATTAATGATAGTGGTGCCTCCCTCGTGTGCGGCAATAGCATCAAGACCATTGACGAGACCGTGAAGAACTTCGTTGTGCTCGAGCATACAATCGACGATAACGTTGTAGAGCGCATCGATGTCCTTTTCAATACATTTGGTGCAACGGAGCCCATCATAGATAGCTGAAAGAAGAGAAAATTGAGAGTCCACAAACGAGAAGAAAAGCAGACGGAAAGCTTACTAGGGTCACCGCTCTGTACCAAGGGGTCGAGCAGGGTGGCTGTGCAACGGAAATTGTGGGTGTCCATGCGAGCAGAGCATTGACCACAATGGTTAGCCTGGCAATGGAGGCAAGCCTCTTTGCCTGGCTGGGCACCCTCCTCATACTCGCAAAGTTTGGGATGGCCGCCGATACTGCAATTAAAGCAGGGCCAAAAGAGCTGTGAAAGGATCAGATAAGCAAGAGACTAAGAAATCAAGAAGAGAATACATACATGAGGTACATGCAAGAGGTGCGCATCAACATCAGAATGAACACTGAAAACAGCAGTACGGTTGCCTTGAGTAGTAGGTCTGAAAAGAGAGTCGTTAAATAAATCAGAAAAGGAGAAAAATAGAGAATTACTCGAGAAGGCTAGCTGGAGCGGGAGGCAAGGCTGACCATTGAAGATGCTTCAAAGTGTGGCGAGATGTAGGCTCATGAAAGTGAAGGTTGATCTGAGGATCAAACACATGAGCATACACAGTATGATCCACGGGATCCTGATGAGGAGGCATCTTGACGCGCCCGGAACCAGATGCAACAGGCCAATCCTCAGCAACAGGGGGCATAGCAGGCTTGGTAGCGGTGGCAGCGGCAGCAGGTTTGACACCTTTGCGAGCTCGACCAGAAGGCACTGCCTGATTGCTGAGTTTCTTGCTGGCAGCAGCTTTATCAGTGGCACAATGAGCAGCAGTCTGACGTGTTGTGTTGGCATGCACATTAGCCTTTTTTCCTTTGGCCGGGGCACGGCTTTTAGAATGAGTAGAAGTGGCCAGAGCATCAACGATAGGCGAGAGCGGTGTGATGACTGGCTGTTTGCCCTTGGCTGGTGACGCAGGAAGTGGTGGGGCAGGAGTGACTGGCATGGCTAAAGGGGTGTATAAGAGCCCAGGTAAAGGCTCGCAGGTTAAATTATGATATGCGCGAGGAATGGAAGATGCAGACAGGGCTGGCTTCAACTTTTTGGGAGGTGGAGGCTGGTCAATGTCGCTGTCAGAGTGGTTGAATGGAGGACTGAAGAGCACGCACTTTCGTGGGGCTGTAGGCGCCTCGTCGTTGAAAAGATAATCGTCATAGCACTCTGGAGAAGCTGCAGAGAAGAAAGGAAGAATTAAACAGGGCAAGAAAAACAGAAAGGGTAACCCTTATGAGACCGGACAGATTCCTTTGGAGAAGGGGGAGCGGGCACCTTCTTCGGGATAGAGACCTGAAAGAAGGTCAGTTCTAACACAGAAGAGAGGACAGAAGAAGAAGAGACTTACGGAAACAGTCTTACAAGGTTTGCACAGGGATGAGGTAGTCAACCCGGAAGTAGGCTCCACTTTGGAGTGGGCCTTGTGTGCAGTATATGCAGCCATATATTCAGCAAAACCTGAAAAGACCAAAGTCAGTAAGGGGGAGGGACTACCAGAGGGCGAGGACTTACTATTAACACCACCGCTCTGAGGTGTTTTGATCATTGTGGGACAAGGACATTGACTAGAAGAGCAGGTGAATAAGGAACAGAAAGAAAATAGAAAAAGAGAAGAACACATGTGGAACCCGAAGGAGAAGGAGTGGCTACCTCGCTCTGCTTCGAAGGCGAGGGGGTGTTGCTCACACAGACTGGAGCAGCAGGAGTGGGCAGCTCGCATGAAGGCCACAGTAGGTGATGAGGGATGCAGCGAGGACTGTGCTCCACATATCCCTTCTCCCCAGGCAGTAAGAGTGCCACATCATAAGTAAACTATAAAGAATAGTCAGTAGAAAGCAGAGAGAGTCAGGATAAAGTAACGCACGGAGCAGAGAGCGTGTTCTTCCTGAGACGCGACCCAAACATGCCAGTGGGCTTGCTGGCGAGCCAGTGGCACTTTGGCTGTGAGCTTGCAAAGTTCGAGACAAAGGGCAATAGAATACTCCGAGTCCCGGAGGTCATGAGCCTGGAGGCCCTCGATGTAGGTGGACTAAAGATAAGGAGTTAGGCGGACAACAGTGAAATCACAATGGAAAAGGGATGCACAAGGTAGGAATGGGCATAATCTATCGCGCAAACCAGGTCCTGAGGCAGCGCCGACGAAACAATCTCTGGGATGAAGTATGCAGCAGCATAGGTACGAGCACTGGATAGATTGGACACCAGGTCCTTGAGCGGAATAACGATGGAGGGGATGAGAGTAGTCATTGGAGAAGAAAAGCGAGGAGAGATGGAAACCAGCATATAACACTGGGAGAAGAATGATGTGCTCTTGCATGTAATGCAGGGATGGCAGAGAGAGTAGTGGTGGGAGAAAGAAAGGGAAAGACGGTGACTTAAATTTTTTAAAGCCCCAAGAAACAGCTTGACATAAACAAGCTCATTGTTGAAGAAGTTCCCACAAGTGTGAGAGTGGAAGCACTGTGAAATGACTCATGCACTTCTTTTACAAAAATAGAGCATTGCCGCGGTAACCTGGACCCACACGAACCCACAGGAATACACTAAAAGGTCCATGGAAGGTCCAGATCTTAGTCAGGGGGATATGACATGCTCTGCAAGCGTTTATGTGTGTAATTTTGCAATTTCCACAAGTGAATGCATGCTACAGGGTCTAGATATTAAGGCACTAGGAAACTCAACAAGAGCGCAAGATTTATTATGCCAGTAATGAGATTACCAGAGTAAAGCTGGGTGGAGCGCATGACTTAACCTAGAAATGATACTAGAAAGGCTGCACTAGGTATAAAGTCCCAGTGCTTGACACTAAGTGCTCTGACAGGGCATAGCATGTGCATGCTAAGAATAGAACAGGACACACTTAGGAGATAATTAAAACTTCACGCAACATTGATCTATGACATGCTGATGAGCCTAGACTTCTGTGGCAACGGCAACACCCAAAACTCGGAGAGAGCTTAGGCAATTAACGTAGCAACACAGCAATCAAGGCAATGTGTTTGCGAGTGGTTCAGTGCACCTCCGTGTGGTCAATTCCTCAATAACGCAAGATACACTGTGACTTTTCAGTCAGCGAAGTAGTACTCTTGGTCAAGGAGTACTAATAGACGTTGGCTATAAGCCAGGAAGGATCTCGATAAACGAGATGGGACGGAATCTGGTAGGACTTGAATACCAAGAAACCGTGATAGAAACTGCGAAAATGATTTATAGACCACGAAAATCGGTCTAGAAATCGTAGGGATGCTATATAAATCGTGGGGGAGGACGAGTAATTGTGTGGAAGGACTGGTAATCATGTGGAAGGGCTAGAAATTGTAGCAATGCTCTAGAAATTGTAGCAACATGCTAGGAATCGTTGCAATGCTCTAGAAATCGTGGCAATGGACTAGAAGACGTCGAAATAGCCTAGTAAACGTGGCTTGGGGTGTACCTAATATTATGAGTCGAAACAATAGCAATAAACATACGGAGACTGCAAGAAACTGGTAGAAATTGTAGCAACTGAGGTGCTGAGTGGGGTGCTGCGGCAATAGATGCATGGCAACTCCAAACAATGATAAAGACAAGGGTGATCTTATGGAGCTGAACTGGGCCTACACGGAGGCAATACTGAACTGGGCGATGAAAACGATGGCAATGTAGAAGGTGAAGGCGATAAAACAATCCTATCTGGTGAAAGTGAAGTGATGTTGTGGCATTAAAAGACAAAAGCAAGTTATTGACACAAGATTTCATGTATTGGTGCAACCAATAACATTTAAAGAGTAAAGCAAGTGGTGGGGAATAACTTGGGGTAACCGTAGCTGACTGGTAATGCCATAGCCTTGTCAACTGGGTAAGAACTAGCTCTGAAAATGCAGTTTCTACCTAGTTTTTATACTACAAGTACGATTTTATAAATAGAATATTCTTCAGAGCCTTAGTAAGGCTGTAAGTCCTTGGCTTTTGTAATAGCTGTAGTAAACATATGGTATCTGTGGTTCTAAAGTAACAGCAAGTCCTCAACATTGCCATGTATGGATGCAAACCATGTGGTTTTATTGAGCAATGAGTGGATCATAAGGTGCTGTGTAGTTGCAGATTATTGAGCTGCAGTTGCTGTGCTGAGGTGTATGCATGGGGCAATGATAATTCGAAGTCTTGGCACTGTAACAGCCTTAGTAAACGCAGTCTGTAGTTGCCGTGGCTGTAATTATTGTAGCTGGGAGGGTACTCACATCAATCATGTCATTTTATTAAATGATTGATGAGCACATCAACCAGATGCTTCTGAGTGATGTAGCAACCCTGTTTTAGGATGATTGTTGATCAAAGGTGCCTTGCTGTGATGGGATACGGTAATTGTGATGCGAGGCGAGCTGGGAAGGATAACAGAGTGCATGAGGAGTGGATGTTACAGTTATAGGACTGTATCTGAGTGTTTGTGGCTTATACTGCGAAAATCCATGGTATTATCGAGAGTTGGCAGTGTTATGGAGTACGTGGGGATTATAATGGAGTCGTTTCAAAGATATTGGGTGATGGATGGGTAAATCCGCGAATTATGAGCATACAGAGCCTGGAGGCTCATCAGCACAAGGCCCGGCAGATCTGGAACATAGAGCTCTAGACTTTGTGATGTCAGAGTTCGAGTAAATCCGAATCTTCTGACTTCATCCGAAGCACATGAGGCCTAGACAAGGAGCTTGTTGCCTTCACTATGATAGAATTCCCTCAGAGAAAATTATGAAGCAAAATAAGAGTCATGTGTGAGGCTGCAACTCCGAGGAGATAGCAACCAACATCAGTACACGTGTAATAGCGATGTTAACCGACATCGCAATGCTCAGAGACAGGATCTGGCCCTGGGTCGGACTCCTGAGTCAGCGCCAAGCTATGGCGTGATAATTGCGACATGCACGGGATGCAGGCAAAGGAGCTTGGCAACCCAAATGATACTAAAAATGGTACTGCTAATTTGTAGGATATAGAATAGATAAATAACGCAGTGTAATTGTAGTGTACAAGTTTCGGACCCCCGTTGTAGTCATGTGCAAGCCTCCAGCTTGACGCCATAGCTTCAGGATTAGTTTGCAACTTTGAGCAAGAGAATATACCTAGAATTGAGATCATAGCGAGTGAATTGAGTTGTGTGCAAGGCATAGAAAGCTAATGCAGCACTTGTGTGATTGTTAATTGGTTGGGTGACTTGTGCTCTGACCTGAGAAGAGGAGTTTAGTGTCATTGAGGATGCGCTCTTGTGCTTTGAGGGTTTTGTGTGATGCGAGGCACTACAGGTGGCAGAGGTTCAAACCCTTTGGCTTGATTAGTGCTCACTTGAGGGTGTATATTTCCCAAGTGGCATAGGTTCAAACCCTGTGGCTTGCAGATGGGGTTTTATAAGGTTTCTGTGTCTCTGGATTGCATAGGTTAGAACCCTGTGGATCTACGATCGGTTTGGAAGCTTGAGCATGTAGGTTTGAATCCTGTGGCTTTAGTGAAAGGCTTTGTGAAGTGTTTCTTCTTGGAGCACAAAGCTTTGAGTCGTGTGTTGTGTGTTTTAAGTCGTTTGAGGTCATTCTGTGTGTCACTCTAGACTTTGTGAGGGTTTTGTGTATGTCTCTTGACGTTGCGTAGATTGTACTACACCTTGCCTTGAGGCCCAGCAACAACTGTTGCTCCTTTTGTTATTAAAAGCCTTTGGACTTAGAGAAATCGAGATATGTAGCGTGCACTATTTCTATATGTGTGTATCCTATATTCTGAGAGTTTGGTTGTTTTGTTTCTATCTGCTTCTATTGCATCAGAATCCCCCATGAACTTGAGGGTTTGTGTGTGTAGTGTTGGGTGTGGGTGTGATCAGTGTCATCGACGCTATTGCATTTCTAGCTTGCATACACAGAGTCTCTTCACCGTTACCAGATTTGATAGGTGGACCATTATCCACCCTATTGATACGTACCATTCACATATTCATAATATATCGGATGCACTCATGGTCCATATCCTGCATGCATCACTATCATCACTAAACTAATAATGACATCACAGATCGATCAATGGCTATGCATATGCATGTCATCTCATCAAACACTTTACTTGGTTCATAACTCCCTTAGTCTGCTCCATTCATAGATCCATTGTCTGTTAAGCTTAAATGATTGTCACACAAGACCAGAGCTATGCTATGACAATGCGAATCACATTGCATACTCAATGTACAAGGACATTTATTGACAAAGGTGGCCACTATGCATTGGTTCCAGGGTCATACACCTGCGAACTCAACCTCAGCAATACACCACATCACTGAAAAAGTTACAAACCAAGATCAGGTGCACAGCAGGACAATTGAGCTTTACATACATCACAGCATCTCATTATTAACACTGAATGACAGAATAAATGTATACACAAGAACATGATATGAAGATACAGACAATGCATAATGAGGAGATGACATCAAACTATCAAGCACCAGGATAAAAGAAAGAGTGAAAATAGTATATACAATAAAATATGACATGGTGGCAACATACAACCCTGAGTAAAATTTAACAGAGGCAACAACATGTACCCCAAAATGTGATGAATACCAATTAAAATCAACCCGTTAACTCTTCCGACCATTCAAAACACCCTGTGACAAGACATATACCTGTCTACCTTTATGACTACAATGCTGCTTCTACACAGTCGGTCCCACTTCTGTTCATAATCCTGCATGGCATAAGATAAAACCTGTTGAAGACTGATCTTCTCGATAGGGAGGAAGACAGGTTCCATAACATGGGCATACATGGCATCGATGACATGTGCGTCATCCTTAATATTAGTGTGACTGCTATATCCAAATGACAGCTCACATAACTTCAGAAGAAAGTACCAATCCTGTAATCTGTTTTGAAAGAGAGCCATGCACAGATAGTTTGTATGAAGACAGAATATGATCAGATTAGGTGTTTGTCAAAGAAATCATGTCAGAAGGGAGTAGTGAATGTCAGGATTGATCAATGACTTGCCAATATGAATATGCAGTTTGGTGATAGAAATTGCTGAGGTTAGAAGAAGTGGGTAAGTTATGATGATGTATTCTCCTTCATAGGACAGAAGAAGCATAGCGATGTTCAGCGCATCAATTTTATTCCATATGAGCAGCATGTTCTGCCAACTCATGGGATTGCAAAGAACCGTTTGATGCAGATACAGAAGCATGATGGAAACAGGGTCCTCGTCAATATCGTCAATGTTGCAGTCACAAATCAGGTCCAAACACTCCAGCCGGTTCATCATCTTCATCAATTTGAATACGGGCACCCACTGCGAGTAGAGTGGGACAGAAAACTGTGTCACTGCACCAAGGGTGCTAGATGCAAAGGTAAATGCACGAAGCGGCAGCACGTATGCCTGCAGACATTTGAGGTTTGGAGCGAAGGTGAAGGTGTCAAGAGAAAGCTCTTCATACAGATCCTGTGCATCATGACCATCAAATAAATGATAGGACATGTCACAGATGGATAGCAATTCTAGGCAGTCAAAAGACCCTTTACACTGAGACAAGATTGCATAAGATGATGGGCCAGCATCAATTGTGAAGGATTGAAAGAAAGAGGAGAATGGCATAAGCATGCAAAACATGCAGTTTGCACTCAGATCTGTAATGGATCCAGCTTTAACGGTCACATTGAGGGAGAAGTCATGAGATTGCACTCGGATGATCTGCTGCACTAAGGCATGGGTCCCACCAAAGGAAGCCATGAACAATTCATCAACTCCAAAATCAAGTGACACCTTCATCCACAGTCTACCTGTGTCCAGCGCCACTGCCCTCCAACGACAACAGACTTGCAACAAGGTCCATGGAACTCCTCTGATGTTGTTGCTATTCAACAGTGACTCGATTTCAGTGCACCATCAAAATATCTCTCTGAGAACATCGTCATTGACCAGCCTGATTGGATGTAGGAAAATCTGTGCATTCCCCACATTGGCAGATGCAATATTCAACTGTCCTTCAGGATAGAATGCTATGGCATGAGCATGGACCCACCACCAAGTCATCCACTCAATATTGTTCTTTTCCTGCTTTATTTCAATAAGAAGTCAGGCATGGTTGACATCAGACGGTGGGTTGTTGGATAACAAAAGTGGCGCAATCCTGGGTACCCGAGGCAAATACACCTGGGAAAGAAGACCATGAAACACGTCTTCAAACATCTTGTCACCCAAGCTGAACAACCCAAAAAAATTCCTGTCCGGTTCAAAAGCCCCAGCCTGAACGGTGAAAACGTCCATCAGAAAAGGAAGATTCAAGAAGAAATAATAAAAACAATGAGCCATTAACGATAAACGACCAAAAGAGACCTCACCATGCTTAAACCGAAAGTGAGTAAGTCGTGAATATTTGCAAGGCAACACAAAGCCAAACCTTCAATTTCAATGATCATTTTTATTTACCACAAAAACACAACAACAAGTGTAAACATGAATCAAGATCTCTTCAGGATAAGTGGACTTCAGGTATGACCCACATGACATTCCTGATTGTATAGACAACAAAGGAACATAACAAATGTCATGAGGAAACCTGGCACAGCATCACACGACATCAGCCAACACCCATATACATTGAACAGAACACATAAGAAAGCTGCTGCCTTACTGCTTTCATATGAATGCCGAATATATTCACAATGTTACATTAAGCTAGGACCAAAGGTTTACAGGACCCCCCCCCCCCCTCCCTCTTTATACCCATCACATTTACTGTTGCTACTGTCGTGCTCGTGTCCAACCTCATGGTTCAAAATACTCAAACCAGACCCTAACAAGTAAACTGTTATTCATGACATTATGGTATACGAAGTCATGACTGGTGTAGGGCTGTGCTGATGGGCCTGAGACTTCCGTGGCAATGGCAACACCAACTCGGAATGAGATTGGTTAATTAACGTAGTGGCACGGCAATCAAGGCGATCATGTGTGCGAGTGGTTCGGGGCACCTCCGTGCAGTAGAACAATTCCTCTATATGCAAGAATACACTGCGACTTTAAGTCTGCGAAGTAGTACTGCTTGGTAGTCGAGTACTAAATGCTATGGCTTCAAGCCGGTAGGGATCTCTCGAAATGAGAGGGTACAAAAATGGGTATGATATGAATACCACGAATTCGTATGCGAAAACGCACTGCGAGACTAGAAAACGTCGCTCGACGGTAATCGGAGCGGGGTGAACGATGGAGAATAGACTAAACGGTCTGCAATAGTATATGGGTGAGCGAGGCGATGAGAAAACGGCGTAGGGGACTGCGAGTGGCGAAATAAACATGGAACGAGGTGCTGAGGGTGTACTGGCAAGAGAAAAATGTGGAACTACGAAAACTGGTGGTGATACTGGTCCTATACGATGTGATGGTGCTGAGTCAATGTCGAAACTTGTCTGGTACTGAAACGATCCTATCCTATGTCAAACTAACCTTCAAGTCCACTTGGGGGACTGATACTATACGAAAACTGGCTGAAACTGATCCTAAGTCTGCTCTGAGACTACCCAAGTGGGCGACGATAATGATGGTGAAAGAGAAACGGTAAAAACTCCAATAGTGTGAAAGTGAAACGATGATGGCCTATAAAATATAATGGGGACGAGGTATGGCACGGCGATCACGTATTGGCACAGTATGAACGTGCACCAATAGTGTTAAGAGCAAAGAGCGCGTAGCGAAGGACTCTTCACAGTTAAAAACCGTGAGATAACTCTGGTGAGCTCAAGAGTCGACGTGCGATCAAGAATATGCTGATGCAAACAGTATATTGCCATAGAACAGTGAATAGACATGGTTTACTGGTGATAGACTAGAGCGTGACGATAATTGACGTAGTCTGGGGTCAACTGGAGATGAACTGACTAGCTACGTTTTTCTAGCTAGTTTTTGTACTACAAGTACGAATTTATAAATAGTATAAATATGAGCATCTTAGTAAGGCCGTAAGGCCGTAGCTTAGTAAAATTGTAGTGAACATATGGTCCTTTTGCCTTCGAAAGTAACAGCAAGTTGTCGACATTGCCGTGTTCGGACTGAAGCCGTATGGTCTTGCTGAGCGACGAGCGGATCAACAAGTGCTGTTTAGCTGCGGATTACTGAGTGATAGTCGTCGTACTGAGGAATACGCGTGGGGTAACGTTTTCTTGAAGCCTTGGCGAAGTAACAGTCTTAGTAAACACGGTCTGTAGTTGCCGTAGCTGCTATTGCCGTAGCTGGGAGGGTACTCGCATCAATCACATCATTTTCATTAAGTGATCAATGAGCACGTCAACTGGGTGCTTTGGAGTGATGTGTCAATTCCGTATTGGGGTGATTGTCGATCGAAGGTGCCTTGCTGTGATGAAGTATGGCAATTATGATGTGTGGCAAGATGGGATGGATAACAAAGCGTGTAGGGAGTGATTGCCATAGGGTGAAAGTGGTATTGCCGTGTGTGGAATTATTGGTTTACTGAAAGGCCGTTGAAGGGACGGCAACGTTAATTAGCAGGGAAAATCCGCGAATTCTGAGCGTACAGAGCCTGGAGGCTCATCAGCACACCGTACCACATATGGTATACGGCTGTAAAGCCATGGTCCCAGACAGTCACGGAAATATCCGTACACCATACTATATAGTCATTTTAAAAGCCTTATCAGTGTTGGTATGGGTGCCTTACAGCCGTCTATGGCCGTTGACGACCATGTACCCAAGTATAAAATAAATTTACTTGTATAGACTTACCAGAGAAAACTTTTGGCATGGCAAGATGGTTTGAGAGACAATGAAGATGACTGAAGTCCAAAAATAACAGAACTTGGGGTGGAAGGCATGTCAGATGTGCCCAAGATCACAAAAGAACCATAAAATGGACCTATACAATCAAGTTGAGCTAGGTCAGAGGCATCCCATACTTAAGGGAAAGTCGTGCGTGCAGCCCTGAATGCGAACGAGAATTGATGAGACCCTGTCAGACAGACGTGAGCAGTCAAATCGTGAAATAGAACAATGAAATGGTAAAACTAGGATTGAGTAATAGCTGCATGGCACCATTTTGCATGATATGAATGCTCTAAAAAAGGTTTTAGATAAGATTAACAGTCTGATACAGCAAGCCGTATTACAACGTTGCATGGCCATCTGTAGGGGCTCTTGACGGTGATGGAACAGCCATACACCATACCGTATGAATGGTTAGTAGGGCACTTTCAGCTTCGGTACATCTTCTGTATAACGGTTACCAAAAGCCATACTATATGGCGACGGTGCACAGCCCTAGACTGGTGATGCATAAGAACATGCAACGATAAAGTCGGAAATCGAACAGACAATAACATGACCTGGCACATAGAACAAAGTGGGAATTTTTATAAACCGAAACCACGACATATCAAACAAAAGAAAAACAAAGAAAAACTCTCAGGTGAAAATGAATACAAATATATGACAAGCCAAAATGTCATAAGAATGACACAGCGAACATTAGATTTTGGAATTTATGCGTAAACCACAGGTCTATCTGGTCATGAACAAACACCCATATATCATCAGAACAGGACACCTTAGAATGCTTCCATGTGATCTAGATGAATCTACTATGTGAATTGAACTGCAACATGCAATGCAAGCAACCACATGCCATATGACATTGTAAAAGGAACAGATGCTCCAAGATCTAGAACAACTAATTCTTACAATTTTCATTGACTTAACCAGCAGTGCATAGCCTCAATAACATCTCGACCTGCTCACATCTCTCTAACATACTCAAACATATTGAAATGAATAGTTAAACCGAACCCACAAAGTAGAACTAACCCACAAACAAAACACTATTACCATGCACTGTGCATGTAAAGTAGCAAACTTTAAACTTTGAAAGTTCAAGAGACTAGAAAGCTTGCCTATATATACCTATCATTGACAGGTGCATCACGTGACATTCAGGTTCAAACAATCAAAATTTATGATGCAGGAAGAGCACGAACAAGAGACTCTAGACATATATAATACGCTGACACTGCACGATGGCTTTGATATGTGAGGCTGAAATATTGAAATTGAAAGATATTTATTTTTAGCTAGTTTTTAGCTTAAAATATCAAAGAAATATGCATAATATCTTTTCTATATTTGTGAAAATCACCTCAAAACTGGATAAAATCACAAATATAAAAAAGATTTTGTACATATCTCTTTGATATTTTGGACTAAAAACTGGCTAAAAATAAATATCTTTTGATTTCAATATTTCAGCCTCACATATCAAAGCCATCATGCAGTGTGATGCAACAATAAATAAAAGTGACCAAAAAGAACTTGCAGAAAGGAAAAAGAAAAATTTTCCAGTAACAATCTGATGCTCAAAAACTCATGTCATACAGCTGCACAGTCCAGACTACTGATTAATGGCCAACCTTAACAATATCTCTGGTTATCCTTTTTTTATTTTATTTTATTTATTACCGCTCACAGACAGGCACTAACCATGATCCATGCCTGGCATATCTAACCAGGCTACCAGATAGAAGGAATATAAATCAGAAAACTGGACCATCTACTAGTCATACAAAAATGCAGACTCCCCAATGAGTACATTTATTGCTGCACCACAACACACTAATTGGCATCGACAAGCAGATGTGAGTGCCCCCATCCCAACAAATACGATGCTCTTCTGGAAGATCTTACTGAACACATTGAAGCTCAGTGAATACTTCCTCAACTTATTTCGTGACAACCACTAATGCTCACATTAGTATGATCCAAACCGAGTTCTCCCTCTACCAGCACAACTCTTCCTATGCAGACACTGAGCATCCAACAATTTGTCCTTTGCTCAAGTCTCCTACAGCACAACATCCAGAGCAAAAGTCTCATAATAGTGCTCAAGTTGATATGCTTGCTACAAGCAGACACCATGCCACAAATCAACTCTCACCATTGACTTCAAATGGTACCTCCAGTGTTTCACATCATATTCTACTCACAAGCATTGACAACACCTACTCCCCAAGGGGTCAACATCACTGTGTCAGCAACGATCAGTGCAGCACATCATCAACTTGGTACTCTTCGCTTGCCAAGATTCCTGGCAACTCCCTGCTTCGTTCTCAGTCCAATATGTTGTCACAAATATCAGGAGTGAATAACAAGCAGAGATATCAGCCCTATAATCACCCTGTACTGCTACAACACTACACACAAAACAGTGACAAGCTGTGGCCAGTGAACTTCAATGACAGTTCGATGTCTTGTCAAACTAATGCATCCCTGGCTCATGTTCCAAAGAAATGTACTCCAGCAGAGATTCACCATCCTAGTCACAATCACAACCCTACTTCACCATCACATGTATTAGTTAAAGCCAACCATTACATTCCCAGACTTCACAACTCATTTGTTGACATCCCCAACTGTAACCGCAAGTTACCTCCTCTCAAACTTGATCGAGAAGATCTTCGTTTACCTTCCCTCTGCCTACCATATAGCTATGAAGCTACAACTCCTGACAGTAATGACTATTATTGTTGTCATCACGATGGCCTCCTCATTCAATATCAGTTGCCAATTCTTCCTACCAACAGTTCATTCTGTCCGTCATGACTTGCCCTCAACTTCCATGGATTCTCTGGTGATCATCTACCCTGGTGGTCAAGCTCCAATGACTTCACTCAGGAAAATTTGTGAAACAGAGATCATCCAGATACTAGGACAACTTTCCAAGGTCTTCCAGATCCCATCAGTGCTTCACCGGTGCACAAGACACCATTGCAGTGTCATGACAGGTTTTCCACTTCTGTCATGTCCAACATATCATTAAGAGTGACAGACAACATGCAGGCATGTGACTGTGACTTCACTCATCATGAGACACTTTGTAATGCATACAAAAATCCTAACCCACCTCTGCATAACAATACATGCAATGACAAGGCTCCCAAACCTTCACCCAGCATGAGACGCACAACCACATCTGGAAGCTTATCTGGTGGCCCCAACCCCAACAACTCTATTACCATAATGGCTAATGACACCCTGGCACGCAACAGCCCTCATAACGAAATGCAGCCTAACAGTAGTACATGTAAGCCATTTAGTCCAGACAGACCACAGTCAATCACCAATCTGCCTGTTTCAAGACCTCATATGGTTGGCACATCATACAGCCCTCCAACATCTGACAATGAAGATATTGATCAACTGGTCAAAGATAAACCATGGTCAGCCCCAGTCGATGCAGGATATTCTCAATTCCAGTTTATGCCAGGTAACACCACCTCTTGAACCTATAAAATGGTCTTCTATCCCAGTGACAAAGGTCCTCCTAGTTCACCCTGGAATACATGCACTATAATGTACCGATGAAACCTTAGAATTGGGTGAAGATGTAACAACATATTTAAGCTCAGCTGACCGCTCATGTATGTATATAGGTACTAATGCCAATTCTTCCTTACAGTCTGAGAGGGAGTTTCTCCAGCTTGACCACATCTTCGACCTGTATCAAGGACACCTCCATGGATTTGAATGCTGACCTATACTTTAGGATTGAGAGAAGAGCGCCAAAACGAAGACACTCACAAATCCCACTTGTTGTCATTAAACGTGCCAGGTAACACATGATCGCAACTCATCTCTTCACCGTATGAAAATTGGATTAATTCAGGCTTCTCCTTGAACACCATCTCCCAGCTATAGATTGCAATGCTCTTCAAACTTAAGAGTTCATGGTATTCCAGTGATCTCCAATCAAAATGGGATTAGCAACATATTCAAACCAAAACACTGTGAAAGATGTTCGATAAGGAGTCGCTGCCAATGTGGCAGGCAATGAGATCATTGGCGACCCCGTATGCATGGTCCTTGGATGCTAGGCAGGTCATACTCCATGGTTGCAAACCCAGAAGCTTGCCATTTTGGATCGATAGTATGAACACAGTCTTGAGGCAAAAGACCGCTTGATGGGCACTGGCATGTTCTTCTGATAACACAAGTTCAGGCTACATGAAACAATAAATGAGAGGTTCCAGATGAAATGACCTGGTGTGGTTGTTTGATCAAACGACAAGTGCATGGTCTTTTGGATGGGAGGGAGTTAGAAGCCGAGCATGAAAGAGAGAGGCGTGCTTGGAGCCAGAATCTGGCAACTTCCCTCCGAGGTGAAGAATCCCACGTCATTCTCAAGCTAGGCGGTCGACCTCCACTTGTTCCACATACTTTCACAAGATCGCCTTGCATATTCATTGAAACTGAGATATATTCATGTTAAAATGTATTTACGGTGCATTGGAAAACAATGTACTTTGACCTGTAAGAGGCTGAATTTACTTCACAAAGCTATGCTTTGAGAGAACGTCGATACTTGGCATGGTGTTTACTTCTGCTCCATGTCCTAGGTCCAAGTGTCTATTGGATACTGGTAGGAAAATGAGAAATAATCTTTGACTATAGCAAAAGGAGCTCACTCTTAAAAATGATTCCTTTTCAACTTCTCGGTCTCCAGGTCCTACCAAATTGCATTCAAGAGAGTCAAGATCAGCATCCAGATATGCTCTACAAAGGCTCATAAGGAATGTGAAGAATGGAAGTGGCAAAACAAAGACTCACAGATACTCCAGAACTTATCGTTTTTGGCACAATGAGCCACTCATATCCCATGTAGAGGGAAGGATGAGAGTGGCATGATATACACTAGCTTGTTCCTCTGACAACCCCGGTTCAAGCTATGCAAGAGGTTGTATAATCTTTGCAAATGATGATGTTCCAAGCGAGCTTGACCTGAGAGGATTTCTCTTCAGGCAAGAATAGAGAGTCCTTCCAGAGGGTATAGTCAAAAACTTGCTGCTTGGTGGATGGCTCCCACACCTTGGAATGAACGATATTTTCTTCTGTGATTCGATCACAAAGTGGCTCATGGTGACTGCTGCATTGGATGGCATGTGGATGATATTTCAGATGGGAGGGAGTTCGAAGGAATTGAGCATGTAAGGAAAGAGTGTAGTCGGAGTTGAAGTCTTTCACTGGCATAGGCAATCGGTAGCGACTTCTCCCAGCTTTGAGGCTGCTCATGATGCTTTGAAGATAAGCGGGTGATCTTCCTTCCTGACACCTTCTTGTACCAACAATATCCTGACTAACTGACAGCATAGGACTCGGTCTTGTCTTGCCACCAGATGAGCTGGCCCTCACTCCACTAGTGGACCAGGAACCTGATACACACGCACTAGTGTCTACAGTGGAGAGAACAAGCCAGTATCTGCAGAACACTTGTGAAAACACATACCTTGATGAAGACCGTCAGAAGATATGCTTCCTGGAATGTAAAGCAGTGACTACTCGAGCAGGAATCAATGGTGTTAGAGTCAACATGATATCAGTGATCATTGACTCTGACACCGATCACTCTTATTTTCCTGACCCTCCAAGCTAATTCCCACACTACTCTTGACTTTCCACACACATTCACTCTCTTTCCAACCTTTCATCTCCCATCCTCTGCCTATCACACTTTTCTCTGCCTCAATGTCATCTTGGTTTTCTACCAAGGTGAGTATGATGATATATGTATGTGCCGTGACTAAAATCGCATCTTTGTTCAGGGTCTGAAATCAGTCGTGAATCTCGGGCTTGCTGGGAGCATCAGTATGCACTTACCCATTCTTCTTTTTGAGCATCTTATCCTTGTTTCTCATAGATATGTTTGTCCCAAAGCCCACGTATTATGTACAGCGACAATCAATCAGAAGACAACCATTATTCAACTGGAACAAAACAAAGCAGACCCTCCACAGCAAGCGAGGTGGAATAATACTCAATGAAGCTGTTCATCGCTTCAGCACTCAGATCTGGTGGTCAGGAACATGCATGCTCACCATATTGTAAGTCATCAAATACCCTACAGCGCCATCTTACCAATCGACAGCACGGGATGGCACATGTCCAAGAACTTGAATGGAATCAAGCACTTCACCATACAGGGGTTCAATCCGATGGGAGGGATGGTTTTTACAACCAAACTGGCAAACAGAATAGTAGATAGTTGAGCATGGATATATAAGGCCAATGAAACCACTGTGACCTTCAAAGCCAAAGACTATAGGAAGGTGGTAAGTTGTTCCCATCTGACTATCCAACGATTATCTGAACCGTCCTTCCAGATTTACTAAGTACTTACAAACAGTTCTTGATATGTTCTCGGAACCCTCAGAAATGCGTAAATGTACATCTTTATCATTTGAGATCTGATATCTACTGGCTGATATATGAGAAGGATAGGCTGGGCTATATCATGTACTCGTCATCTGCAGCTGAAGCCTATAGTTTAAACAGTATGTCTGGAAAAATGCATCAAAACCAACCATCTACTGATGTTATATCTATCAGATCCCGCACGACCACATACTCAAAACAAAATCATCGAGTCATTTCACTTCATACTGTGCCATATCTCTTCCTATTTAACTGTCTTCCCACCTTTACTGACATCTTCCTCCTCTGACTAGACACTATCTTCTCTTTCCGATTGAGATTTTACTGAGCATGCAACTTAAGCCATAACAGGAAATTATGGTCTTTACTTTTTGTAAGTCATCAAAACATAAATTTCAAGTATATCTACAGATGATGACCATTATTCACCACAGAAAAATAACAACACACATGCTGACAGTCAATAACCTCTAATGCATATATAACAGCAACACATAATTAGAGTACTCTTGGAGAAACATATTAAAGACACATTTATTTACATGTATTTACTACCAGCATTCTTAAATACAAAACCCACAGACATGTAACCAAGCTGCCTTTCAAAAAACAAAAACAAAAACATTACTTGTATGATACATTAAAAAACTAAAAACAAAACTCAACGACGAAACACGTACACAAAAAAGAAAGAAAGGTCTCAAAGTGTTTGTTTACACATGTTAGATCCTGAAGTGACAGCTTAAATGGCAGACAAAAATGAAAGAGGAAATGGGCAAAAAGAACGAGTTACCTCATTCTTCAGACTCGTAACAAAAATACTTGCATTAACATGGAAATAGGAACAGTATGAAAAACTGGGTATTATTCTTCATGTAATTACATCATGGTGTTTACTTTCTGAAAGATTGACACAAACACATGCCAGTGTTTACCTGCCATCATTCAGGCAAAAACACCAATGAGCCCTAGCAGTGCATGCCTTTACCCTGGAAGTGTGAGTATTTCTTCAGATTTTTATTCCACTTCATTCTATTACTTTTTGTACACATTCACTGTGTTTTCTGCAATGTATTCAGTACAAGATAGGAAGAGTAATGACTAATGTGTCTTAATTTTCACCAAATTTTCACCACCCTTAGACAAATAGGTTGTTTGGTTCTTGGATGACTGTGTGACAGGTCAGTTACAGGCTAGTTGTTTGAAGCTGACTTGACCTGATATGTCTTGGTTGATCATTGTATATTGCCTACTGATAGCAAGCTTATTCATATGCAGATAGTCTGAAATATGATTCTTATTTGATAGCAGATAGATATGGATAAGTAAGCTATTTACATCCTATTACACTCATGCTATGGAGCATATTCCATGATAGCAAACAAGTGAAATAATCTTCTACTAGCATGTCATGACATGTCATGTCCTAGGCACTATCAGTCATGTTGTATCTTCTTGAGTACATTGAACCACATCATTAATGCATCAATACCTAATGAATCTTGCATTTCTTTTGCTATTCTTGACAATGAAGTGAATGTTTTGAAGCCTGAATGCAAGAAAATCCTGAGCTAATGTTTCCAGGAGCTGATAAGACATTATACTGATCATTTTTTGGTTTGCAGGATCAAAACACTGACATGATTTTGATTTGGAATGGGCTTCTCTGCCAAGGAAGACACCCAATAGGACAATAGGAAGGAGGGCCATGGTGGATGGTGGGAGTAGCTGTGTTCTGTTGATGACCAGAACATATAAATAAATGACAGTGATATATGCTCAATCACATACCAGATTCCCCCATTCCACCACTATATGGTGTTGCCTAACTTCACGAACCTCATGCCACAACAGCAGCTTCAACTCTAGCTGCAGTGGCAGTTACACCAGCTCATGGTAGACTTCCTATCAAACTCTGTCAATGATGGTCTTCTGATAACTTGTTAATAGCTAAACAACACTCAACTAGCAGCATCCAGCACTACTAGAGTTATTGGAGGACTGTACAACAACAGTAAGCATTAATTCATGTGAATATGAAAATCCTGACTGTTGGATGGTGCACAGCTGGTGACAACTTCAATATGGGGGGATCTGCCTCTGCCATTGGTCAACCAGATCAGTCAGCCACCCAGCTCAGAGGCAGAAATGGTAAGCATGCTACAGCTTTTACAGATTTGAAGACTATCTAAAACATCATTTATTGTCAGTGATCCACATGGGCAATAACAATGTCTTACCAGGTAATGCTTTTGAGGCTGCTAGCTGGATGGTGAATATTATTAGTCCACTCACACTCTCTGCAACTGCCAATATTGATCCAGCAATGGTGCTTGGTCTTCTCCAGGCAATGATTTCCCATTTAGACAACATGGAGACCATGTTGAAGGAGACAATGTCCAAGGGATGCATGGAGGATATGAGTCCCGCAAAGCCAGTCAAAGATACTCTGTTTATAAAAGAGAAACAGGCAGTACAGGTAAGCCTATTTATGCTTGATATTGAATTGAGTACTTACTGTCTTCTTTAAAAGGCTGTTTGCAAGGCTATGCACAATCTGATGAAAGTGACTGTTGTCAAGGGACCAGGTGGAAAGACAAAGATGACTTTACCTGGTCTACTTATAAGTGATGATGAGATCTGCCATCAGCCAGACAGAACTCACCTTTATAATCCACATTGGCAGAAAGACTCAACAGATCCAGACCTGAATGATGAGTTTATCAAAGCCTCTGCAACTCTGGCATGTTTAAACTTACAGGT
Source organism: Armillaria cepistipes (assembly GCA_900157415.1). Taxonomy (NCBI): domain Eukaryota; kingdom Fungi; phylum Basidiomycota; class Agaricomycetes; order Agaricales; family Physalacriaceae; genus Armillaria; species Armillaria cepistipes. Next base: position 1,280,148 of record FTRY01000008.1, read on the forward strand.
AGGCTTGCAAAGACATTTTAAACATGACTATCAGACTAAATTACTTATAAAAACCAGAAATGGAGTTGTCTTACCTTGATATGCTGGCTCAGCAGTACTTTTGAACACTGTGCAAATCATATGCAGCTCAGACTACCCTAGAAGGAGAAGGGAAGCATGTTGCCCAGATGGTTTATACCAGGCATTATGCTTGAAAGACTGCAGTAAGCTTCTTTGTCATCTTATAGAATAGATCTCATTTATTTTATAGAAGACAGCACTCTATTGAGTGCAAATTCCTCCATTTCAGGATTTGCATGGTGCTGAGAACACACTTGGTCTGAAGGAAATTGTTCTGACAGATTATGCACTGTCAGAGCATTCCAATAGTGGAAAAGCTAACACCAAGGAATGGTATGCTCACTGATCCAAGAAAACTGGGCAGAATTTTGGTTTTGAGTTTTGCAAGCTGGAGTAGCATTCTGAGTGGGTATGTGTGTTCAGTCTTAGGCATCTTCCAAGGTTAAACAAGTGTTTGTAGCTCAATTTCATGTACTATCAGTTGGATACTTTGGATTGTCATGAGAATGAGAAATTAGGTAAAAAAAAATATTGGATGAGATAGCTCATGTATGGGAAAGATGAAGCTCCCACATTTCAAGGGAATGAGAGTCAACAACAACAGCTCTTATCCTTCCAAGCAAAATGGTCCATCTTACATAGGTACTGTGAGCCAAGAATGAGCAACTATCACTAACAATCTGGATATGCTGATGGCCCCCAATCCACTTAATTTTTTGATCTTTAGCTTTGATATTGGTGACATGTCTTTGGATAGAAAGGCTCTTACCTACCTTGCTGATGATGAGATGGAGACCACCGCTTAAATTGGACAACCTGATTTTAATATAGAATATTCTTACTTAAATGCTATATCATATGCTTCAATCTACCATATGTATCATTAGTTACCAAATATACAGTTGTAGACATAGACACTCACATGTTGACTGCCCAATATTCAACACCATGAATGTGAACTTTGGTCCAAACAGCAGGATATACAATGTCTATTAGATCTATAAACACATGTTGGCTTGGCTGGTCTGGTTCTATGAGTGGGATGTGAATGTCTGCCTCAGAACTGAAGATATTATCAGATCTCACCATAGATATTAAGCAAGAAGATGTACAAGATAGACCAAAGGGTTCCTTCAAGACTGATCCTTACCAACTCAAGCCAACAGACATGTCCAAAATATTGCCATCCACCAATGTCATCTTAGTTAATAGAAAAGATGTCTAGCAGCTCTCCCAGGCAAGGTGTTACATCTGGGGATTCTGATATTTGAACTGCAACAAGGGAATCCCCCATGGACATTGTACATGATGACAGTTGATATCGTATATTATTGATCATGGCATGATCAAACATAGTAGCATCCTCATTGAGCTATATGCTACCTTTGGCAGGACAAATGTTAATTCTTGAATGAAGCATAGTCATGGGATGTCAAAGCTGCAGATGTTTCCAAAAGAGGGTAATACAGCTCATCTGATAGTATAACCTCATCAGCATGAGTGCTCAGTTGAAACTGGATACTGTCTGTGGCAGAGAGGGTCAGTCATTGCTCTCCAAAAATTACTAAAATATATATTATTCTCTTTCACTTCATCAAGATCCTGAGTTAACACCTGTACTGTCCCTCTATCATCTGCCAATGCCTGTAGCATTGATTCTGTATAGAAATCTTCACGAGTGTCACTCACAGACACTTGCATTTTTTTGTTATTTAAAAAACTCATGATCAAAATACACAAAAAGGATGAAAAAATAACCAATCTCCACCATTTTTTGAGCTCTATTCAATGGTAATTGTGGTTTTATATTTCAAGCACACTAAGGATTTATAAATGTCATCCAAATATAAAACCCCAATTACCATTGAATAGAGCTCAAAAAACGGTGGAGATTGGTTATTTTTTCATCCTTTTTGCATATTTCAATCATGAGTTCCTTAAATAACAAAAAAATGTGAGTGTCTGTGAGTGACACTCGTGAAGATCTCTAATTCTGTAGCAAGATGAAGCTCTGAGGATTCTGATTGCCAGGCTGCCTGACCGACCTGTGTTTGCATGTCAGTTTTGGGTGGTAGTAATATTGGTGGCCATCCTTACTAGACATGACTCTTGGACTGTTTGATGAAACTCCCAGAAAAATGAGGTCTCTGGTGACATGCTTGTAAAGCATTCACACGTGTAATTTCATGAAATGTATCAAGACATACATTTTATAAAACCTAGATACCAAGGCAATGAGAGATACCTTAGAGCACAATGTTCTAAGTGCTAGCAATGTAATACCTTGAGTGATATTCAGTGGAGCACATGGCTTAACTGTAGAGTGATACTATAAGAGTCACACTAAGTATAAAGTCCCAGCACTTGACACTGAGTGCACTAACAATGCACAGATGATGCATGCTAAGAATAGAAACAGCAAAGCTCAGGAGATAATTGATACTTTGCACAACCTTGATCTATGACACACAAGGCACAGCCATGCCAGGAGCTAGCACTTTAGACCTCTGAATGTTTAGAATTAAAGTAAGACCGATGTCACTGACTTTGGCCGATGCACATGAGGCCTAGACTAGAAGCTGGTGGTCTTAGAAGACCATGGAAATCACTAGAAGATATTATTACCATAAAGACAAGTTGCACGCTAGGCTACAACTCCAAGGAGATACTAGGTGACATCAGTATGCATGGATAGTGCAGCTAACTGATGTCACGCAATTGAGAGACCAGGATCTGGCCCCAAGCCAGAGCTCTGAGTAAGCACCAAGCAATGGTGTGATCATAGAAACATGCACAGGACCCAAGAAAGGAAGTCCCACAAGCCAAGAGTTACTATTTAAGGTTGTATTAATTTGTAGAGCACATGGTATAAATACTGTAGTATAGTAATAGTGAATAAGTTTCAGACCCCCCTTGTTGGAGCATGAAAGCCCTCAGCTTAGCACTCTAGCTTCGGGATTAGTTTACAGCTTCAAGTGAGAGAATAGACCTTTTATTGATAACATTTGAGTGACTTGAGTAGTGCACGAGGCATAGAAAGCTAGCGCAGGACTTGTGTACTATTTGAGGGATTGGTTGACTTGCACTCTGACCTGAGAATAAGAGATTTGTGTCATTGCGAATGTGCTCTTGAGTTTTGAGGTTTTCTTGTGACACACGGTGCTACAGGCGGCAGAGGTTTAAACCCTTTGGCTTGTGGGTGGTGTTTCTTGTTGTGCGATAATACGCTGTCTACGCATTCACATCTAGATTTTGCAATTTTATAACAATACTATTGCATATCTATTCTACATTGGTGATACTTAGAGGACTATAGAGGACTATAGCTGAGGCTTCAAGCTGATAGTTAGACTAGTATGTGACTAGTAGAGCTAGGACTTAGATGCAATACCACTAGTGGGTTAAATCTACCAGCTGGCCATACTAGTGGACAAGTAACATGACTAGCACACCAAACAAGAAGCAGAGGCCACAAATCTCATGAAGTTCGGTCACTAGCGGACTGATCTGGGCACAAAATGCCTAAGTCAGATTAACTAGTCATGCAGCAATCTCAAAGCAGGACTTAGAAATGAATTAGCAATGGATTAACCTGGCAGCAGATCCAACTAGTGCAATATAGATCTATTATGATTGGGACTAGTATAGCTGGGCTGTGCCTTTGATCACGATCAACAGCTGCTACAGGCACATTCGCGGGCCTAGTTATTTATCCTTGACACTAGTGGAGCGTTGCTGCACCAAGGGTATGAAATACCACTGCTAGCGGAGCTCCTAGGCTCACTAGTCAGCAATTGACTGTTTCTAGACCAACTATTGCATGATTATTTACCATTATTTGTGACTAGCCAAGAAATCCTTATCAATAATACCCCTCTCATCAGTTATTTATGTCTCGATCATACCTTGTTTGTCAGTATATAAGTAGTAGAATAGGCACATGTGTGGCTCAGGCAAGCCATCCCCGTGATTGTGACCTACTAGTCAGTATCTAGTGCCCCAATTAAAAGCTTTTGTGCTTAACCTCGATGAAATGTGTTAGACCCGATTTCCTAACAATGAGTGAACAGTCAGCTGTATCGTGTTCGTACAATCACTGCTGAGCCTCGCGATGTTAGAAGACCAAGACTAATGCTTTAGCACTTAGCGTGAGTGTCTGTGTTTCGGTATGAATAAACTTTAGCTCAAAGCTAGGGAATATACAGCTTTGAGTACGTTACTTATATACTAAGTCTAGAGTCTGTAATGGGTACTAAGATGAGGGTACCGTGTTTAGAAGATGAATAAGACAAATACACGGTAGCCGAGAATAAAGTACACATCGGGCGAGTGTGACTCTATAGCGATGTGAAGACTCCGTGGAGTTGCAGATCTAAAGATAAGATAAGGTAAGCGCCGAAGATAAGATAAGATAAGAGGCGCTTAGATAAGAAAAGCAAATAAATCGTAACATTACCCCCTCGTTAAGGCAGGTGTCCCAACTGCTTGTACATTGGCGTCCGTATCTGTTTCATCATCATGCCATCCCCAGAGAACTCTTCCTGAGAGCTCATCAGAAGAATGCCATACATGCTACAGCTTGTCCCAGCGGCCCTTAGACAAGTCGTCGGTAGGGAGAGAGGATTTAGCGTATGGTGGTGATGCGATTGACAAATTTGGCCCTTTTGTATTGTTGGTCTTGCCTGATTATGCACGCGTTTTTGGTAAGATATTTTTGTCGTAAGAAGTCGTGAATGGGGGTCCATGGCTATCCCCCTTTATAGGGCGAATTCTTCGTACTGCTTTATAGGATTTCTGTTGCTTCGGACGGTGGTTTCGAATATGTCGAAGGATCGTCGTTGCCACCAAATTGGTCCCAGTCTAGTTGCTGGTTGTACCAAACTTGACGACCAGTGAATGGGTCCGTATAGGATTGCCAATCTACTGTCTCATGCTCAGTACGATTTATCTTTTGCGCGAGGTAATCGTCGATGAGTTCATCGGCGTCCATGTCGCCCTCCCATACCCATGTATTGGATTCGGGTCCGTAGCCTTTCCACTTGACGAAGTAGTCTGTAGTCCAACGCCATGGTTCTCCGGTTTTTCCTCGGATTTTGCGTTCTCTACTGTCGAGGACTTTCTCGACTTCATACTGTTCTTCTCCATTGACCAGATCTGGCGGTGGTGGTGGCGGTTGCTCTTGGTTTGGGAATGCGGGCGGCGTATATGGGGTAAGGAGTGATTCATTGAATGTCGGATGTATCTTCCAGGTTGAGGGGAGTTTCAGGGTATAAGCCGATGCTCCTTTCTTTCCGACGATGAGAAATGGACCTGTGCGTTTATCGGCAAGTTTTTTCTTTGGTTGTGGGAGACTCAGGTTGGTCGTGTCGAGCCACACCTTGTCTCCTACTTGATATTCAATTGCAGGTCGTTTCTTTTTATCGTATTGAGCTTTCATTTGGTCGGTGGCTTTTTCCAGAGCTCGTTTGGCCTCTTCATGGATTTTCTGCATTTCTGAAACGAAAGTGGTGGACGCAGGCGTCCGGAAAGGTGCCTTGGGTTTGGCGCCAGGGAGGATTTCAGTGTTATAGCCGTAGTTAACCTCGAAGGGACTTTTACCGGTGGCGGAGTGTACGCGGTTATTGTGAGCGAATGCCGCGAGGGATAGCCATTCAACCCAGTCATCTTGAAGATGGTTGATGAATATTCGGAGGTATTTTTCAACCTCTTGATTAACTCGTTCTGTTTGTCCATCTGTCTGGGGATGATAGGTGGTGGATGTGTTTGCCTTGATCTGTAACAAGTCATAGAGGTCTTTCATGAACTTGGAAACAAACACGGTGCCTCGGTCAGAGATGACGACCTGGGGCATTCCGTGTTTGGCGTAAACTTCGTCCCGTAGAATTTTGGCCCACCCTTCCAATGACAGCTCTGTGGTACAAGCTATCGGTATGATTTCCTTAGAGAATCGGTCGACGATCATTAAGATAGCGTCTTGACCGTTGCACCTTGGTAAACCAGTGACCATGTCGACGGAGATGTGTGTCCAAGGTCGGGAGGGGATGGCGTTTGGATGAAGGGGCGCTGCTTTGGCTTGAGTGCTCGACTTTGTTCATTGGCACGTTTCGCAAGTGCGGACGTAGTCTTCGATGTCCTTCTTCATCTTGGGCCACCAGTATTCTCGTAAAACGAGTTCTTTGGTCTTCTCAATGCCAGGATGTCCCGCTGTAATGTGATCATGAAATACTGTGATAATTTCCCCTCGCAACGCATGACTTTGGGGAATATAGATACGGTGATCGTAATAGATCAAACCGTCATCTAGCTTCATCCCGCGGTCGTGGTTGAGGGACGCAGAGACATTCTTGTCCCATCGTTGGTGGTCGAGCGTGGCTTGCTTGATTTTGGTATGGATTTCCTCAATTGTCGGCATGACCAGTGCCCGGAAATGCTCTGGTTTGAGGACGATAACCTCATTGTTGTCCTCCTTCCCTGTGTCGTGATCTGCTCTGCGACTGAGTAAGTCGGCCTTTTTGTTCGACGTTCCTGGTTTGTGGTGGAGAGAGAAGTGGTATTCCGCCAGTTCTGTTACCCAACGTGCTTGGCGGCGATTCAGCTTCTGAGGTTTTCGGAAATACTGGAGATTCTGATGATCTGTCCAGATTTCGAAGTCTTGAGCCGCCCCCATTAGGTAGTGTCTCCACTCGTCGAGCGCAAGCATAATTGCGAGCAGTTCTTTGTCGTAAATTTCGTAATTCCGCTCTGTCACCGTTAGAGACTTGGATAGAAACGCGACTGGGCGCCATTTTCCATCTTGCTCCTGCGATAGTACAGCGCCTATAGCCCCTTCACTGGCATCCGCCTCGACTCGGAATTTGCCATTCTCCGTGGGTATTGCCAGTACCACTTCTTCGGCCAACAACCTTTTTAACTCTTCGAAGGCATTCTGTTGCGCTTTTCCCCATGTCCATGGGTCGTTTCCTGTCAGCTGTGTCATGGGTTTGACCACCTTGCTGTATCCCTTGATAAAACGCCTGTAGAAGTTGGTAAAGCCTAAGAATGATTGTAGCTGCACTTTCTTGGTGGGCACGGGCCACGCCGCTATTCCTGCGATTTTGACCGGATCCATTCGAATGCTGCCTTCACTGATGATTACTCTGAGGTACTCCGTCTCTAAGGTCTCGAACTCGCATTTCTCCGCTTTAAGGGATAGCTTGTTCTTTCGCATGACCTTTAAGACCTCGCGTGTGATGCGCCGGTGTTCTGCCTTGGTTTTTGACATGATTAGAATATCATCAAGGTAGACTGTGACAGCGCCGGATGCGATAAGATCTTTGAAGATGTCGTTCATCATCCATTGGAAGGTTGCTGGCAAGTTGGTGAGCCCAAAGAACATAACCGTGGGTTCGAATAACCCTCGATTGGTTCTGAAGGCTGCCTTCCACTCGTCGCCGCTCTTGATGTGAACATTGTTGTATCCCCACCAGACGTCAAGCTTGGAAAAGTACTTGGCGCCCCGTAGTTTATCCATCAGCTCAGAGATGAGAGGAAGCGGGTAACGGTTTTTAATCGTCATCTCGTTGAGCTTACGATAATCTTGTACGGGTCATAGCTTGCCATCTTTCTTTTTGACGAAGAAAAATGGCGAAGCCATAGGTGACTTCGATGGTCGGATTCGTCCGCTCGAAAGGTTCTCGTCCAGGAATTTGTCGAGCTCGGCTTGTTCGTTACGATTAAGAGGGTAGACTTTGCAGTCAAGGTTGGCGTTTGCGTTGGGAGTAAGTTCAATGGCGTGGTCCCATGTCCTTGGCTCAGGGAGTTTGTCGAAATTCTTTTTCTCAAATAAATCGGCAAAATCCCTGCACCACTCTGGAACCATCTCTTCGAATGTTTTGGCCTTCTTCCCTTCGTTAGCTTTGGCGGCGAGGTCATTCGCATGATGAGCGCGTATGAGGATAGCTTGTGTAAAGTCTATCGCAAGGATGGTGTCTCCTTCCTCTAGCTCCTCGTCCCACTTGTCGTTGGGGTCTGCGTCTGGCAACGCGAATAGGGTCTTTCGGCATTGGCACCGGGCAAACGTCAATTCCCCCGACTTCCAATTAATGATTGGGTTGTGTCGGGCAAGCCAGTCATGGCCCAGGAATATTTGTCTGTCGCCGAGTTCTGTTATGGCCAAGTCTATTCATTCTGCGTGATCCCCGATTACGAGTCAGATTTCAGCGTAGCGCGTAATTGATCCTCCTTGATTGCGAGTTCCGTCGGCATTGTAAACTGGGATGGGTGCCGCAGTGGCATAAGTCGGGATATTGTGCTTTTTGACAAAGGCCCGATTGATAGCACTGCTAGTACACCCGCTGTCTATTAACGCAGCTGTCGCAATTTTGGTGCCAACTCCTTCACTCTTGATCTGGACGTTGATTGTCAAGTCCTTGCCTTTCCCACTCAATGCGCTGATGTACTGCCTTGGTTGTCGTAGTTCTTCGAGCCACCAGAGTGCATCAACTCGTAGTGCCTTCCGCATTCCTTCGATCATACTGTCCACGACTTCCTCCGTTCGTGCCTTGTGAATCCAATTTTTTAGGATTGCCTTCGCCTCCGACTCTGTCTTGGCTTGTACTATGCCGCACAGAGTCCACTCTGCCCCGAATGGTTTGAGCCACTCGTGATATGTCTCGCCACTAGTATAAGTGCGCGAGAGCTGCGGGACCTCCTTAGCTGTCGCATCGACCCGTGAGGGCTCGACTACCGTTCGCGAGGTCACCGTAGTGTCTAAGTCTAAGTCTAAAGGGGCTGTTAATTTACTCTTCATGTTCATCATGAAGCTGGTGTTGTCGTCTTGGTCCGAAACCTCAGACATGGATACCTTGCGCCCCCTATTCACTGCCTGGGCGCTAGCAGCTTCCTGTCCTACGGCTACTTGATGGTCGGTCGTGGAACGGGAGGTGCGTTTCTCGAAGGCGTCACCCCGTAAAGGGGTAACAGGTTGTGCTGACACCTCCGAACGAGTGAGTGCCTTAAGCTTCTGCCCATCCGTCAGGAGGTCGCCTTCAACCGGTTCCTTCGAGCCTGTCACTGTAGTAGTCAGGTCCCTCGTTTCATTCGGTGTTCCCCTGTCCTCGAGTCGCCCTGCGTCTCGACAGGCATTGGCAACTGGTCGGGGGCACTTACTCGATTCCGGTTCGTCCTCAATCTTCTTGGCGTAGACAGGTTTCGGCCCCAGAGCCCCCTGTGACGGTACAGGAGATTTACACTCTGGCAGTCGTACGGTAATCTCTTTTCCCAGAGGAGGTTTCGCGGCAAGATCCACTGTCTTGACTGACATTATTCCCTCGAAACTCCCTGCGAGGCAGGGACTCCGTAGAGCCGTAAATGCAGTGGAGGCGCTAAGCGTATCTCCCTCTGTCCCAACCGGTCACCCGTTCGTCACCGCGGCTTGAAACTCCGGTTTACACGGAGGCCTCGACTGGCGCAACGCCGTTATGCTGGGTGTCGTTATGGTGGACGACTTGCCATTCACTTTCACCTGTAATAGGCTACTCGTTGAAGGTCCAGCCGGTAGCCTGACTACCGCTGGTTCCTGGGATTCTGTGTGATTCTCTATTAGTTCCTGGTCTATTGGTGAAGTCGCGGGTATATTCAAATGCTCAGTAGATACTACAGAAATATAAGTACATTTGTTAAGCGCGATTTGCGTACCAGTAGGAACTAAGTCCTTTGCCGAGTAAGTCAAATCAGTTACTTCTCGGCGTCCTCTTTTACCTCCTCGATTGGTGCCAACGTCTTTTCTTTGTCGTCCCAGTAGGTATTGGCCCGACGAAGTGCTTCCGCTCTAGATTTCGGTGCGCCGGGGCAGTCACGTTTGAAGTGACCAAGCTTTCCGCATCGGTAACACTTCGTTGTTGCGGTTGCTGCGCCGATATCCATGGGCTCACCTCGTCCCCCATAAGTGGTCCCTGACATTGTCCTCTGCGTCGGTACACTTGTCGATGCTACTCCTTTTGGTACCGTTCCCTTCGCCATTGGTGCTGGTCGTCCTGAGCTTTCTGCTTGTTTGAGGCGCCACTTGTAGTCGATACGAAGTAAGCGAGCCCTCCAGTCATCGTAGAGAACTGGTAAGTCGCCGTCGGCTGCGTATATGGTGTTTCTACTGGTTTCGCGGCAGGCTCGTTTAATCTGGGTGACCATTACCTGCTCGTTGTTGCGTACTCCCGAGTAGTGGGCAAGTTCTTCGAACTCCTGGAAGAACTTGTCGCCGTCCTTGAAGTTCACCTGTCTGAGCTTCTCCCAAGCTGCGCACCTAATCTGCTTGTCAGCGTCCTTCCAAAACCTCGCCCTAAGGTGAGCTTCGAAATCCTCATAGGTGGGGTACAGTTGTTCCCCATCGCCGTTCTTTCCTAGCATCTGGGATTGTAGTTCCCACCATCTTTGTGCGTCGCCTGTAAGGCATGAAACGCAGAAGATTACTTTATGAGGAGGGTAGAAGAAGTGGCGATTGAAGAGGCCGAAGTGTAGTTCACACTTCTGGAAGAATCGGGTGATGTCGTTAGAATCCCCATTGAAGTCGTCGACCTCTTTCAAGATCTTAGGCTTGAATTCGTCATAGGGGGCAATGTTCCCAGTGGTGAGAACCCAGGGAGCGGGAGGAGTGGGTGCCTTCGGAGGTGCGGGATGGCGCGGTAATGCCCATCGTTGAGGTGCGGCAGGAGGTTGTGGTGGCTGAGCGGGTTGCCCACCTCCACCTCCTCCTGGTACAGACGGGTCTGCACCTGCGAATGGTCTGTAGCCGGTTGTGTATGCTCCAGGCGGCGCGTTTCCTCTGACAAAGGAAAAGGAAGTGACTGAGGCGCGGGGAGGTGGTACTGGTGGTTCGTCTGGCATCGGCATTTGGATATCTGCCTCTGCTACGATGTCTTTGTAGGGTGCCATGGGTGCCATTGGTGCATTAAGATGGACTTCATTGTACAGGAGGCGAGCGTTTCGCTCCGCCTTGTACTGTAGAATGTCGTCTGCTGGTAGGTTTCTATTTTTCTTCATAAAATAATCATGCCCAGCTTGGGTTTCTCCCCAAGCTAGAATGAAGGGTAACTCGTAAGCATAGTACTCGTAAAGCTCGCGATACTCAGCTCGTCTTAGTCTAACGGGAATGGCGACGCTGAGATCCGTAGCTGTTCTCTGGTAAAATCTGATGGATTCAGGCAGATCCATCTCTGGTAGTGGTTCGTGGACTGAGCGTCGACTCGGAGGACGTTCCTGTCCTTCCATCGGGGTGGGGGGTCGTGTCTGGGTAGGGCATGGGTGGTCGAGGGATTTCCTGGAGGGTGCCCTCTCTGCTTGTCTCACTGGTGAAGTACTCATAGTATCGCGACTCAGGGGGCGTGAGTAACTCCGGTGGAGGCCGTGGCTCTGCTGTGAGTTGTCGGTTGATATGTCCCCAACGTCTACGGTGTAGTTGGGGTCGACGCCCCGGTGGGCGCTGCTCGATGACGTTTGACCAGTAGCTGCTGTCGTTTGGAACTGGGAGGGTTGATCCACTGGCGACGGATTCCTCGTCCTGTACAGGCTCGAGTGCTGGCTCCCAGGTCGTGACTGGTCGATCCCAGACATTGGGCGCTCCTCGATGCTGCGAGGTGGCTGTGACTGGGGGAGGGGTTCTGTGCTCAGGCGACCCATCGCGTGGGGCAGGGATGTAGGCGCTGAGGGGGATGGTGACATTATCCCAGAACTCGCTTGGGCTAACCGGGGCTGGGGGTGTTGTAGAATTGTCGTCCCAAGTATGGTCATGGGTGGGAGGGGCGGTGACTCGTATGTCGCGGCCCACGTCGAATCCCCTGCCGTTGTCTCGGTAATGGGCGTACTCGCCGGGTGAGGGAGATCGAGGGGCGTATGGGGGATCCTCGGCAGAGACGGTGGGGGAGATGATGATGACAGGCGTGCGCCTGCGGGGAGGGGTAGGAGGCCTTGGCGGAGGGACGATGGAATGAGTCGACTCAGAATTCCTCCCCTCTTCCTGCCGCGCAACTCTGTTGTACTCGTTGAGTGGGATCGGTCGCCGTGGTAGGGGTGCGAGGATTCTGGGTGGTCGCTGCTCGACCGGGATGCCATAGTATGGGTCTACGGGCGGAGGGGAGGGTGGTGCTGGGGAATTTGTAGGGACTGTGGGGTTTCGGATCCTACGTGCTAACAACTGTCAATGCGAAATCCTAAGTGTTAGCAGGCAGGCTATGGAGAGTACAGTAGCGCAGGGGATTCCTAGTGCGAGTGCAAGGATAGTAGCGTTATTGCTGTCCATAGAGGTGCTCAGTGTAACCGAGCGTATAGGCTAGGGCTCCGTGAAACAGAGCGATAGGGTAATTAAAAAGCTTTGAGCTAATTGTTAGACCCGATTTCCTAACAATGAGTGAACAGTCAGCTGTATCATGTTCGTACAATCACTGCTGAGCCTCGCGATGTTAGAAGACCAAGACTAATGCTTTAGCACTTAGCGTGAGTGTCTGTGTTTCGGTATGAATAAACTTTAGCTCAAAGCTAGGGAATATACAGCTTTGAGTACGTTACTTATATACTAAGTCTAGAGTCTGTAATGGGTACTAAGATGAGGGTACCGTGTTTAGAAGATGAATAAGACAAATACACGGTAGCCGAGAATAAAGTACACGTCGGGCGAGTGTGACTCTATAGCGATGTGAAGACTCCGTGGAGTTGCGGATCTAAAGATAAGATAAGGTAAGCGCCAAAGATAAGATAAGATAAGAGGCACTTAGATAAGAAAAGCAAATAAATCGTAACAAAATGGCTACTAGTTGCTAAGTTACCCATAGCATTAAGTAAATAGAAGTGTCTTAGAGCAATCTTTTGTGTCCTGCAAAGGCCAAGAGTGTTTCGAAGTTAGTTCAAGCAAGTTCTTGAAGTTTAAAGTATTATTCTTAGGCCAAAAGCACCACTAGTCTGCCTAGAAAGTGACTAGTCAAGTGTTTATTCACTTGTAAGACATTATAGGGCCAAGAGAGCCACTAATTCAAAGCAGTCCCAGTCAGAGCAAGCACAGTAGCTCAAGTCAAGTCACTATTCATCCAATTGTATCTTACCAACCCCACTAGTGTGAGTAGTACGCTTGTATAGCTCACTAGTAATGAAATAAAACATCTTTAAACAACTTTCCTTGATTATTGAAGTCTGCAGAGTGCTTCTATCATACTCAAAATGCCCGAATTCAATATATTTGTGAGAAGTGTAGAGTTAGTGATTGGTTTAGTGTTGTTGGTGTTCATTGCCAGCCTCTAGTCCATTTGCCACTCACCATTGCTGAGCACATCAGCGAGATACTACAGGCAGCAGAGGTTCAAATCCTTTGGTCTGGTTAGTGTTTGTATCAAGGCCTTCTTTAACGTGTGGTGCTACAGGCAGCAGAGGTTCAAACCCTGTGGTCTGATTAGTGTGTGCTTGAGGGTTCTCATTTCTGCAAGCAGCAGAGGTTCAAACCCTTTGGCTTGTTGGACAGGATTTATTTGGTTATTGTGTCTCTGGATTGCATAGGTTCAAACCCTGTGGGTCTATAATCAGTTTTGGAAGCTTGAGCACGTGGGTTCAAATCTTGTAGCTTGAGTGGACATGTTTTGAAGGGTTTCTGCTTAGAGCACAAGCTTTGAGTCATGTTTAGGGTGTGTTTAAATTGCTTGTAGTCACCTGGGTGTGTTGCACAAAGCTTATTGAGAGTTTTGTTGGTTTGTGGTGACATGTTGTGTATTGTAGTACACCTTTGCCTTGAGGCTTGGCAACATTGGTCACTCCTCTTATAGAAGAGCCTTTGGACTTAGAGAGATCTAGATACCCTATGAGCACTATTGCTATATGTGTGTATTGTATATTCTGAGAGTTTAGTTGTATTGCTTCAATCTGCTTCTATCGCATAATATCCCCCCAAGAACTTTGAGGGTTTGTGTGTAGTGTTGGGTGTGAGTGTGATCAGTGTCTTCGACACTGTTGCAATTCTAGCCTGCACACACAGAGTCTCTTCAGTGTCTATGTTCTGGCATATTTCTTCAACTTTGTCTGCATGCTTCTGTAGCACTATGGCCCTTAGCCCATGGAGCTCCCAATCCTCGATGATTCTGCTAGGATACTCCACCAGCCAGGTAGCTTCTAGTACATCTAAAGGTAGAACTGGGTGCACTCTCATTACAGCAAAGAATGGAAAGCACCCCATTCTTTTTTGTATGGTAACTTGATTGGCCCACATTATGAGGATGAAGTAGTGATGCCACTGGTTTTCTATGCTGCCACATGCCTTATAGAGTGCCTGACAGATATCCCAATGTGGCCGCTCGATCCTTCCATTAGCTTGGGAGTTATAAGGCGATATTAGAATGCCCCTAATCCTGTACTTCTTCTCTAGGTATTTGAGAGCTGCCTTGAAAGGCTTCCCATTATCTGTTATGATGAGGGAAAAACATCCCCATCTACATATGATATCTTCGAACAACCATTCCCCAATTGCTTGCACTATCTCATTTGCCAATGTTCTGCCTTCCATCCAACTAGTGAGCATGCAACAACTGTGTATGATATACTTGTGCCTGTTCAAGGCTTTAGGCATGTGCATGGTGTCTGCATGCAACACCTGAAAGACCAAGAGTGTAAATGATATGGTTGGTGGTGCTTTTATCACTGTCTTTTGGCACTCTTGACATATATGGCAAGTACTGACATACCACGCAATGTCTCTTTCCATCTCTGGCCACCAGAATCTGTCCTTTATTAGCATCTTCATAGCATATATATCATGGTGGCCTAGCTAGTCATGCACTGTCTTCATAATATACATGCAATGCTCTGGATAGATCACTAGCTTGTATTCTGATTCCATATCTCGTCGGTACAATTTTCCTTTATCCACTATGAAGTTCTTAGCGTAGTGGATGAAGTTTCGATACTAGTTATCTGTAAAACCCTCTTAACTTAGTGACTTCCTTTTTGGATCGTTAGTCTGAGCTCAAGCCAACTTGAGCCAAAGTCTAGCTTAGCTGATATCATGAGTATGGACTCAAGCCGACTTGGCTCAGAACAATTACCAAAGTTAGCATAAGCCTAGCTGAGTCATGGCAACACTAGTTTGCACTGCATCTAGGTCACCCCCAATCAACATACAACCACATTTACACATCTCTTCCTTGCCAGAAAAGCTCGCATACATACCTTGAGTCTCTGAACAGCCTTCAGAGAATCATAACAAAGCATAGCAATACTTCACTATCTCACAAAAAGCTACAGTCATTGCACAGAGGTGCAAGACTAGACTCGCTAGAACCTGCCTTTGGATTCTGTATTTGATTACACTAGCCATTACAGGTCTTGTTTTTTCTGCCTGCAGGAGTCTTTAGGCTTATCACCATCCCCTCTCATTTTGAGAGATCCCTAACAGCTTACAGCCAGAGCTTCTAGTACTCAACTACTAAGCAGTACTACTTTGCTGACTTAATATTGCAGTGTATACTTGCATATAGAGGAGTTGATTTGCTGCACAGAGCTGCCCCAAACCCACTTGCATACATGATTGTCTTAATTGCCATGTTACTATGTTAATTGCCCAATCTCATCCTGAGTTGGTGTTGCTGTTGCTATGGAAGTTTAGACTCATCAGTGACTTTACACATTCTCTGATTGTGATAATACAGCAGTAACAGCATATTAACAGTCATATATTCTGTATTTCATGTTAGATAATGTTCTGTATATAAAGTGAGAAAGATACAGATTTATATTGTAAAGTATAGAACACATTTATTTTTAATATTGGCTAAATATGTAAATTACTTATAGAGATCAAGGTGTCCAAATGATGCTCTCCAAGCACCTCCTTGTGAAGCTTAAGTGTGTCTTTCTCAAGCACTTCTGCTTTATCCAACTGTCCAAGGTTCCTATATGTTGATGCAAGATTATTCATAGATCTCAAGGTGTCAGGATGACACTCTCCAAGCACCTCCTTGTAAAGCTTAAGTGTTTCTTTCTGAAGCACTTCTGCTTTATCCAACTGTCCAAGATTCCAATATGTTAATGCAAGATTATTCATAGATCTCAAGGTGTCAGGATGACACTCTCCAAGCACCTCCTTGCGAAGCTTAAGTGTTTCTTTCTGAAGCACTTCTGCTTTATCCAACTGTCCAAGGTTCCTATATGTTGATGCAAGATTATTCATAGATCTCAAGGTGTCAGGATGACACTCTCCAAGCACCTCCTTGTAAAGTTTAAGTGTTTCTTTCTGAAGCACTTCTGCTTTATCCAACTGTCCAAGATCCTCATATGTTAATGCAAGATTATTCATAGATCTCAAAGTGTCAGGATGATGCTCTTCAAGCACCTCCTTGTAAAGCTTAAGTGTCTCTTTCTGAAGCACTTCTGCTTTATCCAACTGTCCAAGATTCCAATATGTTAATGCAAGATTATTCATAGATCTCAAGATGTCAGGATGACACTCTCCAAGCACCTCCTTGCGAAGCTTAAGTGTTTCTTTCTGAAGCACTTCTGCTTTATCCAACTGTCCAAGGTTCCTATATGTTGATGCAAGATTATTCATAGATCTCAAGGTATTGAGATGATGCTTTCCAAAATGATGCTCACAATACATCAAGGTCTTCTTTCTTATACTCTCAACCTTTATCCACAAGCCTGCATCATCAAAAATCCTTCCAAGGCAATCATAGATAAGAAAAGTAGAATGATTATTCTGGTGAATACATTCAGCATGTGAAATCAGTAGCCGCCGAAACTGATAATCAGCATCAGTGCTACTATTAGGTGTTGCACGTGCTAAAAGAAGCTGACTTATATGATATACTCTATCTTTATCAATAATAGTCTCCTGGACACACATATGGAGGATAGAGTGAAATGAAAGGACTTTAGCACTAGTATCATACATTGTGAGTGAGAGACAGCTCAGCTCATCAATAGTGTCATCCCATGATCCATTATGTGTAAAAAGTAACAAAAAATCCTTTAGCTCTTTTACAGCTGGATATTCCTCTTCACCAGGCTCAATGTCATCACCAGTAAAAGCGGCTGCACGGTAGAACAGCTCAACAGGTATAGCTGTATGATGAAAAAAAGCACAGATCTGCATAAAGAGCTTAGTTGGAGAGCTAAGCAGATCAAAGCTAAGTTGAAAGGCACTAAAGACAGTCTTCTGATAACCATCAAGTGACTTCATCTTGTAATTGAGAAGCTGTTTGCACTTTCGTTTAAAAAGAGAGAGATAGTTGCTGAGAGTACATGTTGCAGTTGAAGCAATATAAGCACCAGCTGTGGCTACAGCAAGAGCTTGGCAGCCAAGTGCATCAACAATGCCAGCTGCCAGCTGCTGATTGTTGTTGCTTGAATCCTCATGCGCATGTTTTAAAAGAAGATTAACAGCCTCACTTTTTTCAAGATCAGAAAAGTTAAGGTGAAAACCAGGAGATGCCATTTGGTGAACCTCAGTGAGGCGACTAGTGATGATCACATTGCCATGATCACACTGGGGGATGTAGTTGCTTAAGTCAACCTTTGGATCATCTGCATTGTCAAAAATAAGAAGCCAATCCTTGTACATTCTCCCTAAGAAATTCCGCACATCATCAACTGATTCACCAATGCCAGCAGCATTTCCAAGTTTTTTGAAGTCAGCAGCAAGTGTAGCATCTGAAGTGGCATCAAAAAACCAAACATGCAAGAATCTATCATTGGCTTTCAGTATCATAGATTAACTAATTATACAACAGCCTTACCTGGATGGATTCTCAGAAACAAATCTAAGCACTACCTGTGTCTTTCCAGTTCCACCCTTTGCCACAAGGGTGACAATGTGTAGCAGAGGATTGAAGACCTTCTCAATGGACCAATGGAGGCCATCAGCAGTCCACTGGTCTGCAGAATCAGGCAACTCAAAATCACAAGCTGGTGAAGCAAAGCGAGACACAGCTTGGTCAGTGCTTGTCACAAGAATGGGATTATGGAGAGAATAAGGAAGATATTGGTCTAGCTCCAGAGAAGCATCTGCATTCTCAAGAATGAGCAGGGGAGGGGGATGGGCACTGTCATTGGCCTTGATATTGTGTGCAATGGCTTTGAGCACTTCAACTGAGCTCACATCTAAGAAAATGGCAGTAAATCTAAGTCATGTTAGCCAATGTGATGCTGCAGAATAGACTACTGACCTGGATGAGTGATCAAAACTATGAACAAAAGCTGAAAGTGCATTCCCATTTGTGCTGAAAAGGGTAACCACAGGTGCAGAGAACATTTGTGACAGTTTGCAGAGGATGCTCTCACGGCCAGTGAAGTATTGGCTTGGAGTAGGGCATGGAAGCACATTCAGATTGGGGGATGAGGATAGAGTCAGGCCCTGCTGTATGGTTGCAAGGATTTTCTCCACACCATGATGTGTCTGCTCCCCAGTGAGGCGTGTCTGCTCCACAGCAAGGTATGTTTGCTCCACAGCAAGGTGTGTCTGCTCCATGGCAAGGCGTGTGTCAACATGGATCTTCATCTGCAAAAAAAAAATGGTCAGAAGATTATTCAAAAGCAAGTGCAGAGACGAGTTTATGCACCTGGAAGACCTTGACTGCCATATCAATGCATCCCACGCACAACATGGCATCTTCCTTGAGAGCGCTACGCTCTAGTGTTTGCCTTCCCGTGCTCACATCCTGGTATCGTCTCACAGCTTCGAGAACCTCCATCAGGCAGATCTCAAGCTCTCGAAATGCGGCCTTGACATCATCAGGCAGCGGCGCTGAATCGTCTCGCCCATGCCGGAACTCAAGCACGGTATCGCGGACCTTAAGAAGATTAACCTTCACCTTGTCCCATTCTCTCTTACACGCTTCGACTTCCTGTGAGGCGTGATGTGCATTAGTACAGCAAGCTCACTGCCTCAAAGCGATGACGCACATCAACGATCTTGATGGCTGTATTTGCCAGTCCGGTCACTACCTTGACGTATGGCACCTTATCCAGCACCTCGCAAATGGCTTGCACGATCCCCACAATCGCGGCCGCGTTGGCGGTCTTGTTCCCTGACGTGGTGGCAACAGCGCCAGTCGTATCGGTGTGGCCCCGTCTCCCTCTACGGAAGAGCTTGCTGGTAACGGAGGCGGCATCGTTCGACGAAGATCCGGTAACTTGAGCTGGCGTATTTGAGGACGGCAGAGCAAGCAACTGGCTGCCAGATGAATTGTCGCGCACGATCTGTTTCCGACGAAAAATCCTCATGGTGGTGGTGGTTTCTAGTCAAGTGTTGACACGGGGTAAGTCAGTCTTATGTGATACACAGCTGATCTACACTGCCGCTAAATTTCCTACTTCGTCCGACGCTTATAAATCTTATCAATGAGACTCTTGAAGACCTCCCTCTTCAACGTGCTCTTACCCTCAACCTCTAGAATCATCGCAATAAGCTCCCCAAACACCCTCTCCCCGTATTTTCCTCAAATCCACCTGCAGGCTCTCAAACACCACCTTTACCCTCCTCTCGCACTCTGAATCTTTCCTCCCATAGTTATCATCGAGGATCATCCGCTGCTCGGGCGTGCACACCGCCAGCGCGGTATTCACCCTCCATAAACACTTATTAACGACGATATCCGTGCTGATCTGCTCGGGCGTGCCGGAAGAATCGAGAAAGTCGCCTTGGATCTAGAAGTACTCGCCGAGGGGGATGATGATGGATTTAGGGAGGGTGTAGGGCTCAATGGTTTGGTTCCCGGAGGGGTGGGATTGTGGGACGTGCGGCGACGGCGACAGGGAGGTAGAAGGAGTAGTATGCAGTTTTGTATATCATGGTCAGCGAATATCTTCATACAACGGTCAAAACAAGCGCGACGTCAGTGAAAGGAAGTACATACCTTTTCAGGGAGAACTTGCTCAAATAAACCTCATCCTCTGGAGCAATAAGCTGCCCCTCTCTGTCTGGAACGTCGTCTCCAGAAAGGCTCCAGAATATCAATGAACATAGTAGCTCTCCCCGTGGAAATGCGGTAACATATCGCAGCCTCGAGTATGAACGAGTCGCTGATGACGATTTGAACAACTTTGGAGACGCGGTATCAGCATGGCTGGCCTCGGCGCCTGATCAATGAATCCATCATGTCGTTTGAGACGAGGAAGAAGGCTTGGTACTGTGAGTGGGCAGGTGAGAACGACAGGCAGGGAAGATACAGAAGGTTGGACGCACGAGCTCGATAGCCCAACCGAGCATGGCAACCTTTGGGTACTCGTTGTCCGTCAGCGGATCCCCTTGATGATCTCGGCGGTGTCACGACAGGCATGCCGCGGTTCAGCTTGCCTCCTGGGACGTTGTAGTCGAGGTTCTGTGATCATAATGAGCTCGGTTCCTTTTTCGCATGAAGGTTGCTCACCCGCTCGTACCACTCAATCGCATCCTTGAGCATGCCCTTACCCGTAATGTAATCGACCAACTCCTGCTTGATGACCGTTCATGCACCTTCAAAACGCGCGTAGCCGGCATGTCTAATGAATGTGAATAGACGTGATGGATAGGCGCGATAAGAAAACGGTGCTATATGAATGGTGGTCGTGTCTGGAATTTATTTGTTCGCTTATCCCTGGACAATAATTTCCGTTTCCTGAGAGGGCACGGAGGAGGACGACAGATGGCGCAAAGATCTGAGTCTCGGACGCCGACATCCAGTACGCGAACACACCCCACAGCAATATCCATCCCGCTACACCAACCAAACATCTATCTCCTCCCACGATTTGAAATCCCGCTGACTTCGCGCGCGGAAGTTGGGCTGGTGGCAGCTCCAATGGTAAAAAGGTTCGATGGCTGGCGGGACCCAGATACTAGTCGCGTCAATGTATCCAGATCTTCCTGGTACGTAGAAGGTGAGGCAGGGTTGTATGGAAGTATAGGTCATCGGTTCTGAGAGTGATCGTTCCACGGAAGATACGTTGAAATGCGGAAGAGAGTTGTGAGATGGGCGAGTAAAAGATTCTTGTGAACCACCCAGTGTTCGTGTGCATTCCTGACTCGAACGCAGTCCGTCGACTCGATCCAAATTCTGGCACCGACTCGATGTCAGTAAGTCGTATCCGTAATACAGACACGGATGCGAGGAAAAGGAAGGATAGGGCCGGATTGACTTGAGGACGTTCCTTGACGTATTTCGGAAGAGAATCTGTGCGTGAATTAGCTACGGAAATGTGAGTACACATAGTCTGCACACCTGCAGTGAGATTCATTCATAACGCAACACAGGTCGTCCACATATACACCAGCACCCTCGGTCGGCATTTTTAACTCGTCATAGAAACAGGGTGCGAATCTTGAGCGCTTGAGCTTGAAATCCCCGCATGGTAATGAAATTGAGTAAATGCGATAATCAATTGGGAGGGATGACTTGTGTGACACAAATGAGAGGAAGGAGAAGGCCGGAGAAGCGGAGGATACGCATGGGGCCGAGACGATTTGAACGAAGAGATGAGCTTACCAAATACGAAGGGCAAGTTGCCAAACATGCCCTTCACCTCATCCATTGAAGAACGTTTTCATGGGTACTGTTGCTGACTTATATTCGAATAGTATTCTAAAGATTGGGTTCTATCACACTCCGACTAAGATACTCCTTGGGATTCCTCAGATGATTTTGACCCATGTACAAACACGACTTGGTTTATGCTGGTGCATCCCTTTGTCACGCAATGACGTAGCCATGCTTAAAGTTATTTACCTTAGAAATTGTTCCCAGTATCATACTGCCCGAATTGTAGCCCTGGGACCTCACACGTCTGCAACATCTGCCCGCGCGCACCCTTTCCTCTTCCATAGAAAAAGAGACTATGCAACCCCGAATACGAACATAGTCAAAAACACAGAATTGACTGCTGAGAGAGCTTCAGCGAGATGAAGTGCAGATGACTGCTAGTTGCCTTACCTCTTGCCCAAATATCTTGCCCAGAGACGAGGGCTCTGAAGAATCCCAGTCGATCCCTACCCAAATCATCAGTGCACGTTATACTGAAAAATAAGGGCTTCACCCACCCGTTTCACGAATCCAATTATCAATGACCTTGACGTCGCACGCACACAAAGATATTCGCCAGGGGGATATACGTGATACAAAGCCTGCAGAGGGAATCAACATATACCGCTCGTAGCTCCCACCCATGAATGAGGAAACTCACAACGGAAGCATGAAATGACGTCCCACGCATCGGTGTCTTGTTGACCTTTGGAAGCGAACTCGCGAGGCTCCCAAGCTCTACTAGAGACTAGCCAATCCACGAAGCTGGGACATGAGGCGGCGCAGGGACCACGGATCGGGGAATTGCAGATATTAAGGTGGCAGCGATTAGAGGAATAGGGTGATATCCGAACCCCAGCGTGTGGCGATTTTCCTGATGTGAGGAAGGTCATTTTTGGAGGACGGCTTGTCGTTGGGCGTGTGCTTCAGCTCGATACTGCGAAAAGGTGTACATGGGTTCGGAGGTAGAATGTGGACAAAAGAACAGGCGACGAGCGCGCCGTTGTTATCGCAGAGGTAATCGATGATCTCATCAATTCAGGTGGGATACTAATAAGATGTATTGCGTGTAGAGTATGTCCGCATTTTTCTGCATTGACTGAGGATGAAAAAAAAACGACATGGATGGAAATGATGCTCACCAGTACTATCCTCTCCAATGTTTCCCATTGTCAGCCGGTCCTGTAGTCGGAACTCGCTGTCGTTTTCCGCCTCCATTTTGGACTTCAGCTTCCATGAGTCTGTATCGAACAGAAACTCGTATGCATATCGCTGCTCGTGTTGCTTCGTGTCCAAGAGTTCGTCGTATCATGACGGCACAGGACTGCCAGTAGACATCTTGAATGCGATACTGGAAGGTCGCTATAGGAAATAGATATTCTGGCTGTAATTGAGGTATAAGTTGGGACGCACCTTTTTCACTCGGAGCCACCTTCTCTCCTCTACAGAATCGTCTAGCTGAGCTTGTAGATGGTCCCTTTCGTCCGCTACACGACAGAGCACCCTTCTAGGTCCTCAATTCAAGGACTTCCGCATTGTCGACCACGAGCGGTGCCTCTTGCAAGTAGCTGATCCCAAGGACCCTGACGGGGTGTGGCAAGTCTTGTTACGACGATTAAGCGCGTCTTTAGTAAAATGCTTGAGCCGTATTTTATTGAGGTGTTGGCTGAGGATGTGTGTGTAGGCGAAAGTCGCGTCGCTGTCGAGGACGGTGACGGTAAGAGATGGAGAAACTTGTGATCAACGAACCACCCTGACCTTGTACCACACAGTGACGAACTCAAGGACCTCGACGTTACCATCTATCAAGCCGAGCGTCACCTTCCTCATCGTCAAGTCTTCTCCTTCCCATCTGACTGCATTCCCTCCCGCACATGCACGTTCTCCCTCCGCCGCGTGTCGTTCAACTGAGCGAGAGAAAGGATTTTAGCAAGGGTGGATTGAATAGTGAGCGCCTTACTCCTCGTTCCTGCGTGTAGCAAAGGGCCATCCTTTGACGCGATCAGAAGCCGCATCTCGCTCGCTGCAGCCGCCGCCGTCTTAGCGTAATCCTAGTCCCATCTATTGAGGCTGAAGCAGGTGTTGTGACTGGATGGGAGCAGGATGCTGGCGGATCTACGTAAAAGTGTGTTAGCCGCTGCAAACAAGGAAATTGAGCACCGACAGCTCATGTATCCGCCAAGAAGCTGTTCGTCACGTCGATGAGACGATTGAGCGTGTCTTCAGCAAGTTGGCCTTATGCGCCGCTTTCTAGTTGTTACTTTTCGTTTGGTCACTTGTCGCGGTCTTGCATGTGAGTGCTAGAGTGTTGGAGAAAGCGGGCGCCGTCGATGCGAGGCTGTCGAGGATGATGAGAGTAAGAGTCGAAGAAATATGGGAGTAGGCCTGATCAACAGAGGTCAGAAAAGGATGGAGCAACGCCATACACCTTGCGGTCAGGCCTGCGAGTGCCATCCGTGATCTTCGTGTAGT
Source organism: Armillaria cepistipes (assembly GCA_900157415.1). Classification (NCBI taxonomy): domain Eukaryota; kingdom Fungi; phylum Basidiomycota; class Agaricomycetes; order Agaricales; family Physalacriaceae; genus Armillaria; species Armillaria cepistipes. The sequence goes on from FTRY01000008.1 coordinate 1,304,177, forward strand.
GTAATTAGTAGCAAAGAGACATCCATGCACAAACTTTATGGCATACCTCGAACCCCAGCCACTTTGGAGAACGAACGACTTTATGTAGACTCTAGAGATGGTGGTCCCGTTCATCTCGAACAGACGCGTGATATGTGGTCTTGGCGCAAAATCGGTGTGGCATGCTAATATTATTGTGGGAGCGCGATACGTGGTATTAGTGAAGGGCGCCTATTCGGAACGTATTGGGTGCAAGGGTGGGGCTGGCAATCGCAAAAAAGGAATTTGCCGACTTGCCAGACCCAAAGAGGAATCACCTCCATTTTCCTTCTAACCACTTCCTCCAAGGTCTTACCCCGCTATTTCTCACCTTCAGTACTCGCTTGCTGTATCTTATGTTCTCAATTCTTATCTATTCAGATAAAATCGCGTAGTTACGTGAAGGTACGTCTCCTCTATCGACATTAACGTTCAACACCTCTAACTGATACCTAGGAGCATGAACGACGTGTTTCCCTCCAATCAGAGTGTTACGACAGATATTCCGACGTGAAAGATTATCATGCTGCGCGCCATCCCTGAGTTTAATGTGGACAAGAGCCCCAACGTAGGCGATTTCTCGATTACGTCCACGCCATTGACGTCGGTTTCGGTTTCCTTTTTCCGTAGAAATTGGTCCAGGATCCATGGTATTCTCGTGCTATCGATGATTTCTGATTATTTATGCCGACCTTCAAGATGTGGATGGCTGAACTCGACGCTGTCCTTCAGCTTCATCCCGTGCAGCTGAATGGAGAGACGGATGGCATGGGGTGTGGTGTTCGACGCCGAGTGGCTCTTTGTGTATGGTGCGTTATTTCTTTCCCCCGGGTCTTTTCTGACTGACGTCCTTTGATTCTAACGCGTCCTCGTCAAGAATCATGCGACACTTTGGGGCCTATACAACAACTAGACTCGGTTCGGCACGATTGGGGAAAGGCCCCGCTTGTTCGAGCACCCTCGACTCGGAGAATGCCTTGGCTGCTCATGCAGTCTTGCATGGTTCTTTCCTTCTTGAACCGCGAGTTTTTCCAGAACTTTTAACGATAAACTTTATTATTTTGCGTCACGCTTTGTTGTCTTTACTTTTTGTCCGCCAGCAGTATCATCAATATTATTCTCCCTCTTTTCTTCCATATCGCCCTCGACGTCGTGCACTTGAATGACACGTGGGAGGGAGCGTAGTGGGATCTGTGTCAGCTCCCACGTTCCTTAGACTCTTACCATCATCACCCTCAACGGATGGCGCGACGTTCTTCGGTGCACGCCAACGGTGATAATCAGTCAACGAGAAGACCCGTAAAGAAAACATCGCACACCAGGCCAACTAGTACGCGATCAACTACCTAGGACACGCTCGGTCGTCTCACGGACAGGACAAGGCACCTAGTGATTTGCAAGCAAGAGACGCTGTTCGTGGTCGACGGTACAAAGCACAGGGACGCAATGGCAGGATCTAGAAAAGATTCATCGTGCGGCGGGTGGAGGGGATTCCGAGAAACCAACGCCAAGGGAAGAAAAGGTATGTTTTATCTTTGCAGCTATCTGACAATATTTCTGACCAGCACCTCCTTCACCATCAAGACATCCGGCTGAAGGCTCTCCAGTCATGATATAGATATATCATATAATGAACTCTTAGACGAGAAGCAGCACGCAGCTGAACGAGACCACGACAAATGTCGTCATGCAAGGCATCAATGGACGTCGACAATTTCGTTCTTCCCAGCAATCCGCTCTTCAGGCTTATCAAGTCTGTATCTCGTGTCTTCCCCTAGTTGACAATTTTCGTGTCGTTCGAACGAGCTCAAAACAAAGCGTCCAATTTGCATCGTTCTGGCGAGCGAGATGCGGTGTAACCTGTACTCGGATGTACAACCGCCTGTACGAGACATCTTTTAGTTCGCTTTGGCGTCAAATATAGCTGTCGAGATCACTTTCACTCTCCGGCTAACATGCCCACCTAGATTCATCACCATCCCGTCCCCCGTTCGCCGATCTCTTATAGATATTCCTCCGTTGACATCCTTGAATTTGCGCTGGACAACGTACCGTGTCCCAGCGAGCAAATTGCGGGAGTACCTGGAGTTGGAAAAAGGATGGGTATAAGTTCCCCTATGCCCATGAAGGATCCAGTGGGTTTCGTCTTTAATCACAGTAAGTCGTACACTGTTGACTCAATCCGCATATTAAAAACCTTCTCCTTTCCCAGCGTCTGCATGACCTATCGGCGTCCAGTTGGCACCAGTATTTTTGGTGGTTTTTGTATCTCAAGATCTCGTGTCTGAGCAGGGAGATTTGCAGATGACACTAGGTGGTGGCAGATTTGAGGAGAAGAATGTTTCCGCCCGTGAAGGGCGTGATATCGATCACTTCTGGCTTGTAACCTGCGCACAATATTTTCCTTCAAACCAGCTGCCCACCAATACATGTAGCTCACGACCTGCCACCTCTTTCGTACGCGCTCTCACACACCGGTTACGCACCACCCACTGTGCTAAGCCGTCTATAAACGTTTAAACAGCGACAAGGGTCGCGATGGAGGGGAGGGTGTTCACGACACGAAGATTGACGATTCAAACGCATGGCCGGCTACCCAGCCATTCGCTTAGCGTACCGAAAGGTGCGCGATATCTCCCAATTGTCTTGTTCTCGCCGACGCCATGTTTACAGGTTTGCAATGGATCCGCTCAAATGGCTAGCGATAAGCCCAGATTCGACTATCAAGACTGACTGGTCTGCATTCGATTCATCGCCCTACTGGTGTTGTACTGGCGAGTCTCATCATAACTTCTATCGGTTCCTTCTACTAATGAGTCTACTACAGCGCCATAGCAGCAAGAATGTGTGCTCATCCCGGCCACCATTACAGTACCGATCTTCCTTCCACAGCAAACACGAGTGAGTCGACCAGATAGATGAGGAGCGGCGTGAGTATTATTAAGAGACTGGTCAGAGGAGGTCATTTTGTAGGGTTATGCCCTTCTCAATAGTTAAATTTATTTTGCGTGACAGTTTGCAACGATAGACTCACTGATCACACAGTAACCGGTCGATCGGTTGAACCAACCTTGGGATGAATTAAACCCATGCCAACAGCCCAATCTTCCCTCTTGCTCTCTAAAACCAGCTTTTTCGCCATGTCCAACCTCCGATTGTACTTCTCTGGCTCTCCTTTCTTTTGCACAACACAGTCGTACATTTTCAAACATCGAGTCAACGAATTGCACAGAGTTAAGAGGGCGACAGAGCAGAGTAGCAAGCATGCAATAAGCAAGCTTCCCACCATCGATGCATTAAAGGCGAGGATGGCGGATGTGTAAACCATCATTGTGGCGAAGGTTACAGAAAAGTTCTCTGGAGCTGAAAGGTCCCGCAGCCATTGGCCTGCCGTTACAGCCTTCAGATCGTTTATCGTCCCCTGCAGACGCACCCAACGATCCTGGCTCAGCAGGATGAGCAGATCCCCGTCGCCAGTCTCTATAGCACCTTTCCATCCTTGCTGGCTCCTCCGCTTAATGACGACTACATTGATCAGCCTGGCTGAAACGAACATCCCTAGTGCGCCAACTCCCCACCAATCCCCGATAACACATAGGACCACGACCACCGATATAGTTGATATCGGACATAGGAAGTACAGAATAGTCGCAGGAATTCCGGCGACGAACAACGACTGGAGCGTCCGTTTTGGGAGGGATATATCGGTGTTCTGGGAAGGATTTTGGGACACCCGGGCCGTGACGAGGTGTCCGGTCTGGCCAATGCTTTGCAGGTAGCTCACAGTAGCAGGATTTTCAACGCGAAATACGTATCCACTGGTCATAGCGCCAGTCGTAGGAAATTCTCCCCGGTTGATTTCATCAGCACACTGTTGTTTATGCATGCCCGGTACCAGGACAAGCACATCGAGGAAGCAGGCTCCTCCGACTAGCGCCGTTCTCAGTGTGACAGCGGGGAGGTCTGCGAGAACGATGAGCCCTGCGGCTTCGAGGGTTATGGGACTTGAGATAGTCAAAATGAGAGGAAGCTCGCGAAAATGGTGGAAGTCAAACATGAGGAAAGGAGTAAGGGAGCAAGTTCATGGGGGGGTGTAGTTGGTGCTGATGAGGAACACGAGGCGTGGAAGTGACCGTTGAGTCGGGATCTACTGATTGTATTGCTGTATGATGCTGTAAAGAAGAACAATGTATCCTTTACAGCACGGGAATCCATTGTTGCGAAAGATGCTGTATCGTGTCAATCGTTAAGTCGATCAACGTGCTTAGTAGCATAGCCCGCAACGTAATGCTAGTCCTGATTAAGTCCTGCATTCCAAGGTCAGAAGCATTAATAGCACAATGAATGGGGAGGCTGTACTGATACCCTCAATTGGGATAGAAAGCTGTAAGTATCCAAAAGGAAGGAAATGTCGGTCAGGGAATGGATACACCAGTCTTATACGGGGGCCGAAACTCTCCAAATCGACGTTGAGAATAGCTTTCGATCAGCTAGTCTAGTTGTGAGCCACTGACAGGCAGCGGTTGGTTCCGCGGGATAAAAGTTAACGACAATGCCGTCTTTGATCCCTGTCCGCTTATCAACTTTAAAAGAGTAAAACTGTGACAACAAGAGCGACCAGTTTGGATGATTGGAATCATCGGATGTCCTAAGACTTGAACTTTAGCCGCCAAGTTTGGATTTGTACCATCGGCGATCGTCCACGGGGCAACCCCACCTTGCTGCCATTCGGGGGGGAGTCGCGCCCCGGTATTCGAAAGACTAAAAACCGAGATGGATAGATGGAGTATAGGATAAAAGACATAAAAGAGAGAGCGTGCCATAGTAAAAGTTGGTCGGAAGACGGACCGGATAAGCCGATTCTCCTTCGACCCTTCGACCAGCATATGTCATCATCTCCAGAACTCTACATCTGCCATACTGCCTCATACTCTGAAGACCCGCCCAGCTCTACTGTCTTTCTGGGCTCTCCTCTGATTAGGCTCCATCTCTTCTTGTCACCGCAATTATGAGTGTCCTCTGGTTGGAATGTATGTTGATTTTCTAGCGCAACTCAGTGAGGATCTAGTGGTCCATGAGCTGACGGAAATTATAACAGTATATTCATTTCAACGCACAAATGATTCCGCCCTCTAGCTGGGAGAGCAGAAGCGATCAAAACTCCGTTACACTGGCAGCTTACGAGATGCCCACCGCACCGGGCAAGCACCGGGAGGCAACGCTTAACAGCTTATCGCACTTTCCATACAATTTTCAAGAGCGGAGGGCGCTACTCAAGCTGATGCCCAGCACACATGATACAATTTTGCCTGCCAGTAGCATTACGGCGCCTCGGCCTCAGCGCTCTGTAAACGCGTCAACAGATATTTACGGACCCACAGCAAGGTAAACCCTTACATTCAAGGAAGGGTTGTTTTGATTCTAGTTTGAGTCGGGTCCCAAAGTCCCATTCAGCTTAGAGCGACTACTTGAGGATTGTGGCCTTCATTCCTCAGCTTGGTTTGACCTAGGTCTTGACTCGCTTTGGTTAGGATCATCCGCAATTGGTACGTACTGAAAGCGCACGCGTTGCTTCACTGACAATTGCAAGGTTAGGCGTCACAAACACGAGATCGTGATTCTTCTCAACTATCAAATTCTACAGACGCCACAGCTTTGCGCAGTTGATGGAAGGGTTGCTCACCAATGAACCAGGCGGGCATCAATCCAGGCACGTAAATTCAATGTTCTGATATTGGTTCTGATATTGGAAGCAGATACCGTGAGATTAAAATTACGGGAGCAATTTCCCGACCCCGAGAATTAATGCAACAGCATCTTGTACTTTGTCTGGTGCCTCATAAAGAGCCCTGCGTCTGATCCCCACTTCACGCCGTTCTCGTCGCCCCAACGTTCGACACTTTCTCGTCATGTTTAACACTTCCTCTCATCCAGGGTCTGTCACCCTCGATGCCGCGGGGCTCGTCGCCCTGGCAGATCTTTCTGCTGTCGCTTTGAGGACAGCCCTGATGGGTACAGCATCCTACCTCGACATTCTTGTCCTTGCACCAGGCATGCACACACAGCAATCTGCCGACGATGTCAATCGTGGCGAGTTTCCAATGACTGGCTCTATGACTACTGGAAACATTTTCCGTGTCGAAAATCCAGCGACAGTCAGATACCTGCAGGACATCAGTCGCACCGGCTGCCTTGTTAGTGCTAGGGTATCTTCAAAGCATCGCTCCTGCGACACATTCAAAATCCCTCTTTACGGTATCGATCTCTCCCCCATCTTCGTCGCTGGAGCTCGCGCAGCTCTACTATACCTTCTCTGTCCGGTATTGACCATCGTCGTCTTCGCGTTCCTTGGAGCCATCAGGGACTGGTGGGCGCTAGCAGTCCTTGGGATGCTTATTCTCGCTAGAATGATCAATGTCGTCGTTATAAAGCGGAGGAGTCGGAAGGATTGGAAGGGTGCGAAGGAGGAGGGAGAGCTTGACCTCTTCGTGCTCCTCAGTCAGGATCGCTGGGTCCATCTGCGGGGGTCGATAAATAACCTCAAGACAGCGACAGCAGGCCAGTGGTTGCGGGATAAGACTGCCGAAGAGAGCTTTGGCATAGGGGTCGCTACACTGTTGGTTTATGCATCTGCAGCTCTTGCCAGTAATGCATCAACTGCGGGGAGCTTGCTCATCGCATGTTTGCTGCTGTCCTCTGTCGCTCTATTGGCTCTCTGCAATTACTCGACACGATGCTTGCAGATGTATGACTGCGTGGTAGAAAAGGTTGAAGGAACGGTGGTGAGATATCCACGGAGAATAGAAATGGTGAAGGAACTCATTCATAAAAGTCGGAGGAGTGACTGGGCCGATAGGATGGAACTGATTACAGCTGATGAGCTAGCGGAGATCCTTGAGTCTATGCCACCGTCTGATGGCTCAGGGAATTCCAGGCTGAAGAATGGATCGATTTCTATGGATACCCCCAATTGTTAGCTAGGACATGTGTTTATCTCTACCAACCAGTTCTTTCTTCAACCACATGGCCAGTTCTTCCTCTTTGTATGGAAATCCCGGCATCGAAGAGCCGAAAGGGATTTCATAGTGTTTCAGGTCGTCGTCTTTGTTCCTCACGAGATCCTTACAAGAAACGAGGTTGATCATGAACGAATGTTTCACGTATTTTTGTATTCAGCTACTTATCGAATATCATTTTCTGGTAGGGCATTAATACGAGGAATGGTACTATACCTAGATACATACAAGCCATGTCTCAATCAAGGGCGAACCTTTGAAGTGCCCAACGGCGGAGGGGTTGTACCATCACGCCTATAGTATTATTATGTAGGCTCGACGACAAAGTCTTGACTGGTGTATACACGTCAGTTGTCGAGTAGCAAGAAGGACGTATAAGACTTTGAGCATCAGAAGAGCCGTTGAAAGATAACCAGACTCACGAGCGGATCTAATAATGAGTCTGCCTTCTTTAAAACAAGAGTATTGCTGAGCTCATCGCACATCTAACGGTCTACTTTAACGTCTAAGATCCACGATGACAAAAATATCGAGTCTCATACCTGTTTTCGTTTCAAGGCCCATTGTAACCCGGATGCCGGTTACCTCGGTTATTGCCGGTGTGACGTACATACCTTGTCTCGCCATGTCACGGCTCTCTAGTCTACCACCACCTGTACCGTCGTTTCCACGAATACCGAGCTCGTTCCTTGCACGTCTGTGTGAGCTGAGTCGTCTAGTATTGCCCCGTGGCTACGGGCTTCCACCCATGTTCGTTTTCCGGTCTGGTCTGACATCGCTCATGCAAGGGCTAACGGGATCTTGGCTTGAGAATAAGGACTTTTGTGCATATCATCGTCATCATCTCGTCTCCAGCGGATTCACCGTGGCCCTCCGAAGATTACCGCATCTTTCACTCTGAACCAGCGTATAATCGGTGCGGCAGATTTTGTAAGGCGACAACGGAACGACTTCCTGTAACACCCGTGCCAGTTCAGTTCAAGAGCACTCGACGTAAGGATAAAAACCCTTCACTTTCGATAATCGATAAGGGCGTCGTTGATGGGCGAATATTAAGGATGATGAATGTCATTTTTGCGTGCAAAAGGTTCACGAGGAAAGTCGATCATCAGGTAATCGTCTTGACCGCACCAACTTTTGTGATCAATGAGCAAGATGAGGCCTAGAATTCCGTCGACATATTGAGGCGGTATTGGACGTGGGAGTGCTCCTCGACAAAGAGATATGTGTGGAAGGGAGTTTGCTTGGAATCTTCAGTGGACATATGAGTCAGAAGAACTGACGTCGAAGAACCGAATGAGCTCGGCGCTGCTCAACGTTGTGACCATCGTAGGAAGCTGTACGACGACAAGCCGTAAAAGAAGACGGCGCGACCCAGTGATGGTGGAAGGGAAACCAGGCCGAGTTTGTTTGTAAGCGCCAAACAGCTCCTTCCTCATCGACTATGTCGACCTCTCACGTATTCTGACGATGACTCTCGAAGCCGTGTCTCGTTGTGTCCTTCGTGATTGCCGGCAGTCAGCCTCGACGATGACGGCAATTTAGGTGACTGGTACGCAACATTATTTATGTCCGGCTGAAAGGTTGAACGGCTCCCTCTAGGACTTTCCTGCCCACGAATCTCGACCACGGCACACCGAATAGAACCAGGTTCTGTTACAAGCACCACGACGCCGTCTCAGAAACGTGCCATTGTCAGTCTTGGCAACGGCCTTCCTCGCCGTGTAACTTGTTTGGACCTGCAAGCCCTCTCAATATTCCCTTTTATCATTTTCTGATTTCAGTTAGGTCGCGAGAAATAGAGCATGGAAACGATCAAGGGTCGATACTATTGGAGGACTGGTTCGTTCTTGCGTTTGATTTTGCCTTTCACGCCTGCTGATACGCCAGTAGAACCGGAGTTTGCGACTTGAGACTACCGACCACAGAGATTCATGAAAGAATTTCAGTTTAGGGTTGGCAACGTGTACTGGCTCAATGTATACGCTTCACTCTGGGTCAACCACCCTACCGTCAAGGGCTTTACGAAACTGGCTCCACCCGGACCAACTAGCTGTCGACGTGGGAGATATTTTATCGGCCAAGAACACGGATGCCACTGTTTGCTTCGTCCTAGGCCAAAGAGACGGTCTCGTTCCTGGTTGTACGTTAGATGTAACCAAATCGACTCCACCTTCGTCGATGCGAGAGAAATTGCACAGAGTGAGAACGGGGATGCATGCCCACTCGTTCGCCCTGGGCTAAAGACGGCCCCGTCAGATTTCAACAATTTCTCCCGGTGAGCCCAGTCTCGAGGAGGGATTTATAGGGCGCTCCCGTCGAGCTCGCGCTGTTGTTCGACAAGCTGACGTTGGTGGCAGATCTTACAATGAAAAACAACTCTACCTATCACGGTGAGAGTAGCAACAATGGCACTCGTCCTTTTGCTGCTCATGTCAAGAGGAAGTGCCATCGTGGGGAGAACATAGTGAATCACATCCCCTACGGACCCAACGGTTAGATCTCTCTTCAAGTCGAAATCAGTCTTATCGAAAGTTTACAACGTGCGTCTTGTATCTATGTCTTTAGTCTATAAAACTTGTCAGTGGTACCATTACAATGTCAGCCAAGTTGGCTTACCGCAAGCTTTGACTCCCAATCGGTATCCATCAACTTGCACCCCATACATCCATCTTCCGCCACGCAGGTGTATGCTACAAAGGCCATAGCCCCAAACATTGACGCTGGACTGGACGAAATGTTGTCTTAGCAGTCCCGGGTGTCGTGGGTGGAAAGGCTTACCTTTGACAAACACGTTCCCAGCGCCCATCAACCCGCATCTGGCCGTATCGCCGTCCATCGACTCGACGGCGCACCAATCTTCCCTTCCACTGAAGAGGGCGTCAGCCAGAAAATGAAATAGGGAGATGTCGCGTACCTTGCGTACCAACACCAATACCTTGCGGTGAGCTACCCGAATGGCTCGGTAGACAGGCACAGGCGGTCGCGCCGTTGATGAGAGCTATATCAGTCTTATCGATTGTCCACCTGTAGAGACCGCATTAGTGCGAATAATCAAGTTAAATTATGTCGCATACCTTCGCGTACCCTGCGTGAGAGCCCAGTAGGGGGGGGGAGGAAGCGGTCATTCGTTCGAGGAGGAGCCGAATGTTACAGGGTCTGAGAGAATGTTAAGAAAGCGGAACGTCGTACAATGTTAGCACACGTACCTCGCATCCGTCAGCCGCATCTTTAAGTTACATTCAAGACTGTCAACAATTTATTAGTAGACCGCTATAGCTTTGACCCAAGAAAGCCTTACCTCTGTTGACTTTTCCCACACAAATCTATCCGCACCCTTCTTCAGATTCGACACCGTGCATCAGGTCTTGAGGGCTGGTAGACGTATTGAGAGCCTTAGACTGGGATGGGGAACATCGAGGTCGTCATTGAGCTTGACAGCAACCGGTTGTTTTGGCTTCTTCGTTCAGAAAATGGTCGCGTCTTCTAGTCTTGGGAGAATGGCGTGGCTATAAAGGGTGAAAAGGGGTTAGATTGCGAGAGGAATACAGAGCATCAAGCACGAACCGTGCATGGAAACTAAACCATTCAAGAGCGTGTTGACACCATTAGGATAGACCTAGGACAAAAACAATAAGGAAAAATTAAAACTGAGTAATAGATTGATAGCTCACCATAGTAATTGGAGACATGAGCTGGCGAACAAAGGGTAAGAAATCGAGGAAATAATAGCGTGGTACCAAATCCTTACCTTTCTGAATAAAGTCCACCTCTCCTACCCGGTAGCATTGAAACATCAACGACGTCCTGCAGGACATTAGACTCAAGAAAGACGCGGAGAGAAACTAAAACCTCACCGTTCGTTATTCGCCGTCGTCGTCGTGGTTAAAGCAAAAATTTGAGCAATCAACAAATCCGCCCTGACACCGGTCACGAGACCAAACCCGTCCCCCCAACGCCGCGGCCCAGTGGATTCTCAGTCTTTGAAGTCGTGCCTCATGAGATGTGGAATGTCCAGGCTTTGATGTCTCTCCCAGCGTCTACCACGTCCGACTGGAATGGTGATGGCACTTTAGAATTCTCCGACTTCACGGGTTCTCCAGCTACGGAACGCATGTCTCTTGAAACAGAGAGTGTCCTTGTACCCGCACCCACCACGTCCGATTGCTGTGAAATTGAGGTAGGATCCTCCAACTCCAACGCAGCGGTGAGTTCTCCATGTTATCAACATAGTGTGTCTCCTGAACCATAGTGTCCTTCCACAGTCTGACCACGCACCTACCTCATTCGACTCGAGCAACAGCGATGACGAATCCCCTGACATTGTCAATAGTCCGACATGTCCTCCAGCTATGGAACATGTGCCTCCGGAAATACGGAAGCTGGTCTGCGAGGACTGTTGGCGAACAGTTTTTACTGCCGATGCGTTCCGTCAAGCATGGGAGACCCGTAATGCGGGAGTGGGATCAACCGGCTTCACATACATTTTGCCTACATTAAAACAGATCCAGCATCAACAACGTCAGCATTTCAAGAAATTCCAGCATCAATGCCAGTGGTGCAAAGTCGTCTGCCATATGATCGACGTTGGGGGCACTACAGACGTTAAGCACCAGGTGACAATGCAGTTCGAGGAAGAGACCTTTATTTGGCCAGCACCGTACGAGGACAGGATATATGGACCCCAGCTTCGCCTTATAGCCACACTCAACATAGAATATACCTTCTATTTTCCATATATGATTCATACGACTAATGGTACGACTGATCATACTCATGTGCTGCGACTATCATCCTTATTCTGAAAATTACCAAGATGATCCCGCTGCAAGATTCATTGATAACCGCCCAGTGCTTCTGGACCTTGATTCACACACAGCTTACAGTTTAATCAAGGAACGTCTCCACGACTGCTCATTCCATGAATGTTGCCCTCAGCCATGCCGTGCCCCCTTGCCGACTCGGGTGATAGATTGCAAAGATCCTGATCGCCCTCGCCTCTTTGTCAACAATGTCATTGAGGACTACTATGTTGCACTGAGCTATGTGTGGGGTGTAGGGTTTGAGGACCTACAGCACTGTACAACAACCATGAATTTCCAGTCCTACATTGGCGAAATCCCCTCGGACATTATCCCACAAACTATCAAGGATGCCATCAAAGTTACCCAGAGACTTGGATTGCGATATCTATGGGTGGATTCCTTGTGCATCCTGCAAGATTCGAAAGAGGACAAAGCAGCAGAGATCTCAAAGATTCTGAATACATTCCGTAATGCCTACGTGACCATCATTGCGGCTGGAGCGCAGACGGTTAAAGATGGTTTTTTGCATGCTCGAACTGAAATGGAGGAGACCACAACCGTGACACTCCCGTTTCTCTGTCCTGATGGCGCCATCGGCACAATGGAAGCTAATGGATATTACGAGGACAGAATGGAACCTACAGAGAAACGTGCATGGTGCGTGGAGGAGCGCATTATGTCACCACGAAAATTAATTTATGTGGCACGTACACTGCAGTATGAATGCCAGGCGATACATGTAAATGTGAATGGCTCATGCACCTTCACTATGCCATCTCTTTCTCTTGAAGAACTCCCACGTCTGCCTGATCCTACACTTGTCACCCCTGCAGGTCCTGACGACAATGACCTACAAGGTGAAGATGATGTGACAACGGCTTGGAGAACCATCCTTCAGGCATATACGAACGGCATTGCGACAAAGCCTAGAGATAGGCTGGTTGCCCTGTCAGGCATTGCCAAACATTTTCAATCCTTCTGGCTGCATGGAAGGTACATGGCCGGGTTATGGGACCACCGGTTTCCCAGTAACTTGTTGTGGTCGTCCGTTGATGGTGGTAGGGGGATTCCGAGACCACATCACTACCGCGCGCCATCCTGGAGCTGGGCTTCAACTGATGGGGCCATCGAGATATACGTATCTCAAATGGCAAACGCTGAAACTTTATGCAATGTTATCCAGTGGGATGTCAGTGTGAAGCGACAGGATAACCCATATGGCGAGGTCGATGGTGGTTATGTCATTCTTGACGGGATTTTACAACCAGCGGCGTGGGATCCAATGGAAGAGAAATTGTTTGACGCGGCTCGTTTGCCAACAGATCATCCCAACTCAGTCGAATGGGACAAAGACGAGCTGCACAGGAGACGAATCATAGGACGTACATGGTGTGATGCTATAGAACCAGTCACACTGGTAATAGGCACAGTTTACCTTCTCGCTGCGATTGCGGATGATCGTGGTTTGCATGGCCTCGTCCTCGTTCGAGTCATTCCAGAAAACAAAGAAGCCACGAATATACAACAGTACGACCACCCAGGCTACCCTGTTTATCGTCGTGTTGGCTATTTCGATACTAACGTGGAGACCCCCGAGAGTGCCAACACGGAAGCATGGCTAAAATCCTACCGCCAGGTTATCAAGATTATCTAGCTCAAAGCCAGCGAGTGTTTGGCGTTTGTAGGAAGCACGGGTGAATCGGAGCGACGTGTCTTTGTACATGTGGTAGACATGTACTATTGTAACACAGGTGCTGTAGTACTGAGGAAATATTCTAGCTGGTAGCCTGTAGGATGCCAAAGATTCACGATACTATTGAACAACGTGAAAGCACTAGGCCGCTTGCTGTCCAATCGCTACTTAATGCCAACTCTTCACGATTGATCAACGATTGATGTAATCTGGCAGCTCACGGAAGATAACGTACCGCCCGTCTCGCCCACTAGCGCCGCCAGCTGAACCTATGTAACATTTCCTGACTGAGTCGACTGAGTCACCTATGCGACTGATGCCACCGCGCGTCACATCAATAAGCTCTAGTTGTTACTCTACTTCCACCATCATACGCTCACCATGCTGCGAGACGCGTCTTTTTGTCGATGGTAAGTACAAGTATACCCTCCCGCTTTTACTAAAATACATCTATTCTAGCACCAAGTCACCTTGCGTGGCAGATAACTCCGGGTTGATTCCGGGTCGATGGCAGATAACTATAGGGGCTATTGGCAGATAACTTTGGCAGGGATTTACCCTTTTCATGATTATCCGCTTAGATACCTTGTTTTTGGTCCCATACTTCACTATGCCATAAAACACATTCTATTCGTCCTATGTACAGAAGATCCTTAAAGGTCGAGAAACGAACCCATGAAAAATCTGCGGAAGGCTGCCCAATATGGGCATGGCAGATAACTGCCGTGGGAACCCAGTGAAACCGGCGGTAAACCGTTCCCTGCGGCCTGCATCCTCTTTTGTTCCCTCTGAGTGGGCGCCTACCAAGGGGCCAGGAATCCTACATTCTTAGATCCACCAAAATCGTCGTTCTCATTCTCAACATAACGAGAGTAAAGCTTCCAGCACTAGCGTTCGTTGATGGACAATATCGAGATCTACCTAGGTCATCTAGTCCCGGAAAAGGCTCGTCGATTGTTAACATACTTTTTGCTCAGAGCTGACGATTGTGCAACTAGAAGCCTGTCAGGGTATGGCTCATGAGTCGATCTGAGGCTGAGGGAGGAGAAAATAAGCTCTGCACCACGATTTTGGGCCTTTTCGTTGGGGGGAGTGATGGAAAGTCCGACAAGCCGCTGCAAGAAGAGTACCAGAAGTTCGGATAATGCGCGATGCGCAGAGTTATATCCCAGGCTCTTGATCCCATGGATGCTACCCGCTCGCGTAGCGTACGTGATATATCCCTATTCCGTTTCCTTTGCTGACGCCGTCTGCGCCATTGATAGGACGTGATGGCGGGTGATTATCATGACCGACGGGACTGCACTTGATCAACTGGCAAGTCTCGTCACGAGTTTTATTGATTCCTGCTAACTAGTTTACTACAGAACCATGAAAGCGAGTATCGACCTTTTGTTCGTAGCAAGTCAGGACAGAGGAGGATGTACGGGACTTGAAGTGGGCGCGGGACGGGAACGGTGTGCAGAGGAAGGTAGAGAGGTTTGCGAGTCGGCGGGCATGAGCTATTAATTGTATTCTGACCTTGGAGGGTATAGTGTCAGGTGTGTTCTCCGTGTCTTTCTTGGATGATGTGAACTGATGGGCAGGTTGGCATAACCCGGCGCTATCGCAGACGACGCCTGCCCCCGCAGCACGAGATTTCGCCCCCCCAGTATGAAATCCCCCAACCTTGGGCTTCAAGAATAGCAGCATTTACCACGATAATGCAATCAAACGCCGCTAAGTTTCTTTCGTGTGGTGTACGGAAAGCTACTTGATACTCCCTGATTTCGTTGCTCTCGCTCACACTGTCTTTACAGGTCGTCGAGTGCGCCATCGATTCGACCAGATGGCAGGCGATAAGACCAGACGCGAGCTTTCTGGCGCTTTGATTTTGTGTCGCCTGTTCATGGGCAGAGAAAATACTGTGTGAGGTATGCGCGCCCTATACTATAGGGCTTCTCCTAGCTTACACATCACTTTCCTTGCAGAGTTCGTCTGCGCGCCCTCAATACCAATTCTACTAGTGACGATGGGATCGACGGCGCGCCGATTACGGAATACAGGTAAGTTGTACGGCTTGCGCACTTGCTCACTTCTTGATCACTTTACTTTTTATCTTAGCTGTGAATCTTCGGCGGGCTACAGATCAACTTGAAGCTTCTATTGCATCATCGATGTGGGCTTTCTCATCCCTCCGCGGGGTTATGTGTTGAAACCCTCCGCAGGCTTTGCACTGGATACCCCCCGACGAATAACTGTCTTCTATATGCGTGCGGCTTGGATATTCGGATCCGTGAAATGAGTGAGTGAGGCCCTTGTTTTTCTGTACAACGTATACTGATGGTTTGAGTGAAGAACCCAGCGTGGACATGATGTCGAGTTGGCCTCGACGTGCTTCCCTGACATTGCAGATTGAGATGGATTCCGTCGGCATACCGGGGTTGCTCGATTCTCTGACTGACGCTGATGGACCCATGGTGGAGACACTGACGAAACATGCTATATCGTCGAGGATACGAAAGGATACGAATTTATACTCGCGAATTAGAAGTACATATCATTCACTGTTCTATGTTAAGACAGCTGTTATGATATAAAATAACAGGCAGTAGACGTAAAACCGGTGCTCCTAAACCAGTTTTGCCTCCAAAACACAGTCTAGAGGACTTCCGACGCAAAAATTGCGTGTACGAGGAACACAAGCAAGGATCAGGATGACATAAAAACCCCTTCACATCCGACAGTGTCTAAGGACAGCGGATGTCGTTTTTGCGTGCAAAAGGTTCACGAAGAAGGCGCATCGTTGGTTAATCGTCTATCAATGAGCGAGATGAGGCCCGTCGACGTATAGAGTGCTCCTCCATGAAGAAACAGAATGACAGTGGAAAGGAATGGGACAGACAATTTGGTAGACGAGATGACCTGAAACGGATATCAGCAAGACAGACCTGGCCCGTATCGAGACTCCCAACAGCTATCGCCGCCGATGCATTGATGATGAGAATCTTCAGGGAGTCGGGAAGTATGATGTCGACGTGTTCACCGAAATAAAGACAGGAGCCCGACGCTGCGTTTGTTGGTGACCATCGTCGGAAGCTATACGACGGCAAACCATAGAAAAAGACGCGTCGAGTGGAAGGGAAAGGTCGGGATTGTTCGTAAGCGCCAAACAGCCCTTCCTCATCGACTGCGACGATCTCCCACTATCCTTTGCGATTGCCGGTATCGTTAGCCTCGACGACGATCGCATTTTAGGTGACTGGTACGCAACTTTGATTCATGTCCAAGGTTAGTTGACGACGGGCTCTATGACATTCCTGCCCACGAAGCCCGAACCCGGCACACCGAATAGAGCCACCACAAGCGGCTGACCCGCAGGTCGATGGTTCTCCATACCACGATTACCTGGCCTATTTTCGAGCCTTGAAGTCTCTTCGAAAGCCGTATGTGGGCTGATGAGAAAGCCTCCTTGCAGACGGTGTCAAGGTACATGTCTTGACTGAGGGTTCGTCATTTCCTGTGCGCCGTTCGACATGAGACCAAGTGAAGGGAGTCTCAGTCAGAAAGTAAACGCTTGCGGCGTGGGAATGATATTTTGCGGTACCCGGGCCGAACTTTACGTGCCTTGCCGCTCGGCTCTCTAGACTCTGTCAATAGGCGACTGTCAAGGACTCGGACTACCTTCGTCCTTGGATCCAGCAAAGTCGTACTTCGTATTTCCAACATAACTGGAGTTCATACGCTAGCTGGCGTTGGCGAAGTTTGAAAGTTTGAAACATCGAGATCTACCATGACTACATCCAGGTCCCAGGATCCCTATGATATTTCTGCCCTAGACAAGGCTCGTCGACCCAATCTTGCGGCTGTACATAACTTTGGAATGTCTCTCGCGATTGTGTGACAAAAGCTGCAGTACTCGTCCTCAAGGTATGTCTCATAACTCAGTCGATCTGGAGGGGAACAAGTTCTAATTTCTTTGCGAACATTCAAGTATTTCGTTCGAGAAATTAAATGCAAACCTTTATGATGAGATCCTCCGACAGAAACCCGCTGAAGAGGAGTAGAAGTGAGTGTTGGGAGGCAACGTGCACGACGCGTGGTCAAATCGAAGGTAGACTCAGGTAGGCTCCGGGCTTGAAGCTCGCCTTCCGATCCCGCGGATGCTAAACGCAATAGCAACGTCACGCGTCACGACTTGAGAGGAAATCAATTTCTTCTCTCGCAGAATAGAATTTGGAAACTTCTTTGATCTTGGAGTGAGCCGTAGGGATAGCTTCGCTCAGTTCTCTCCTCCCTCCCGCTCGGAGACGGCTATGTAGTAAGCATGTGCTTTCTTTTTACGTCTCACTGAAGATCGACTGAAGAATTCTCAAGTGAGACTTCAAGAGAAGGAGGAAGAACAACGAGGAGCCAAGTACTCCTCTCCGGTTTCATATATTTCGTTAAAAGAGAGCAGGCGCGTTCGTCGTGTGCTTCGTGTCCATTCCCACTGGTATCTAACATGAAGACTTCCAGCACAATCTCCGCCTCACTTATACTACTTTCCTTGGTCTTTAATGCCGCTGGTAGCCCCAGTAATCTCGGCCCGCTTCGTCGCCGACAATTCGCCCGGACGACGTCTATATTGAATAGTACGTGACTCTATATGCTCTTCAGTGCATCAACTAACGTTCGTCAATAGACCTCGCACCCCAACCAGTTCTACCAACTGCCCTAGAAGCTCTCTCGGCGGCAGCCGGCGTTGGTCTAAACTTGACGGACATCCAGGCAGATATCTTGTCAGTCAATTCAAGCTATCTTTTCTGTTCCCTTGACTGACGCTCCGCACAGGGTGGGGATGAAGAAGAAGAAAGAACTATTCTTCTTTTTTCGTATTCAAAACGCCGCTCAATTCAAAAGTAAACTGGCTTCGGATATACATCCCCTTATCACGTCTACGACCGAGATATTGGACGTCACTACCCAGCCTCTAACAGCTGTCAACCTCGCCTTTTCTCATACAGGACTCACTGCTCTAGACATCATCGATAATCTAGGCGATCCGTTCTACGCTATAGGACAGGAAGCCGATTCTGGCGCAATTGGTGACCCTGGAACTAACAAATGGGTACAATCATTTGTGGGAAGATCTCTCCATGGTGTCTTCCTTCTTGCATCAGACACCAATGAAAACCTAGATGTGACTCTGTCAGAAATCTTGTCGATATTAGGCGATTCTATTGGCGAGGTACACCGCGTTCAGGGCGCAGCCCGTCCTGGTTCGGAGGAGGGTCACGAACGTAAATATTTTTCATTTATAGATACAGGACGATTGTTGATGAGGATGCATATTCAGATTTCGGGTTCATGGATGGTATCAGTCAGCCCGCCGTCAAGGGCTTCACAAAGTCGCCTTTGCCAGGCCAACTAGCCGTCAACGCAGGAGAAATTCTACTGGCTGAGGCAGGGGATATCATTCCTCGTCCGCGCTGGGCTAAAGATGGCTCGTTCTTGGTTTTCCGTCAGATGGAGCAGTTGGTGCCAGAGTTCAACAAATTTTTGTTGGACAACCCGATTTCTGGACCCGATCTTCCTCTCACTCGCGAAGAAGGATCCGCCCTATTAGGCGCCCGTATGCTTGGAAGATGGAAGAGTGTATGTTTATCATCCGAGAAGATATTCATCAGTAAAATGACGGTTGATTACAGGGAGCTCCCATCGATCTTGCGCCCTTGTTCGATGACCCTACGCTGGCGTCAGATCCTATGAGGAACAACAACTTTACCTATCACCATGACGGTGAACGCAGCAATGACCAGATTCGTTGTCCATTTGCTGCCCACACTAGGAAGGTTCACCCTCGAGCCGATTTCACGCCAGAGGATCCTGCAAACCATATTATTCGCGCTGGTATTCCTTACGGACCGGAAGGTCAGATCCTTTTTGTTGAGCAAAGCCGGATAGTAGCTTATAGAATGTTTACAGTGACACCTGAAGAATCACAGTCCAATAAGACGAGTACTTCTCTAGAACGCGGCCTTGCTTTTGGTTCGTTCGAATGCTTTCGTGTGAATGAGCGTTGACTGATTGATGCTACGACAGTCGCATACCAATCTAACATAAATTTAGGCTTCCGCTTTTTGCAGCAGGTTTGGGTCAACAACGCAAAGTGGGTCGTTTGCTCTCTCTCTATGTCCTGGTCTAAATGTTCTGTAGCTTCTTCATGCCTGGCACCGGTGTAGATGCTATTATCGGTTCCACGGGAATCGATCCCTCTTCAAGGAGTCGTTCAATTACTGGTCTAGATCCAACAGATCCTATTCGTGCTATCACATTGCAGAACGGTGGGTGTTCACTTGAAAGTGAGTGCTGTTTTGGCTAATAGTACTTGATTCAGATTTCGTGGTGTCGCGGGGCGGCGAGTATTTCTTCTCGCCTTCCATCTCCGCTCTCTTGAATACCATTGCTGCCTAACGAACAAGAGGGATATTGTCGATTGTGACAAGAGCAGGCTGATCTATACAGGAAAATAGGCAATATTTTCACAGCCAGGATACCCTAATGGAATTAATATATTGACTGCATGATGGCAACAGTTCAGGACCGCAAAATTGAGCCTTCATGCCGATCCCTAGACCAATATCAAGATCACTTCATTTTTCAATCTTTACGTTTTTGCGACGACCCTACCTCCCTTTACTAGGCATGATGTGCCTACCTAGCGACGCGGTCTCAGCCTATGCGCAGCCGGTACGTACAGAAGCTACAGAAGTCTTCCGACATTTGATCATCAGGTCCAAGTGACATCTCCATCTGTCTCCATTCCATTCCATGAGAATCGGCAGGCATTCTGCGAATGGAGAAGCAGGCTCAGTGTTCCACTAACAACGGCGATCTTTAGCAAGTGAACATATGAACATCAATACATCATCTGTTCTAATCCTGTTGCAATTGACGGAAGATCCTCGAACACGGGTCTCGTTGATATTCTCACATTCTGTCGATATTTAAAAGGTCGGTAAGTATCACGAAGGATGATGTGTTCTGTCAAACACCGTTTGTATCGCCCTGATGCACGTTAAGAGCATGTGCTGACTTCCCTGAATGTTTGACCTTTCTCCAGGCCTCCAAAACACGTTCAAAGGTCCTGGCATCCTAGGACTCCTATTGGGATATTTGCATTGAGCTCGTGACTTTTCGATCACTGCATAAATCAAGACAATATAGTTCTTGACGTTCTTCCAAGATGATTGTCGGTACTTCCTGTGTCCAAAGGCTCCGAGTCCTTGCGAGATACGTATAAGGACCTGTACAAGGAAGCAGGCTCAAACAGCACGAAACTCCAACCCGTCCCTTTGAACACGATGCCTTACTATGGTCCCGATGAGCCGTACGAAACTATCATGCTCGAGCGCTACTTCTTGGCGGGAGATGTTGTTGTTGGATTAGGCTTCGGTAAAACCTATTTTCCTGTCGTCACCTCTCCATAATACTGACAATAACTTCAGGAGTCCAAGCCGTGCTCTATGTATCCTGCGCATTATTCCTTTGGAAGCGCCAAAAGCAAAACCCAATCTCTCTCTTCCTACTCACGTACATCACATTACTTTTGTCCATTGAGACTATCTTCGTCGGAGTTCAGGCCAATACGGTGCAAATGATATACATCGACAACCGCAACTACCCAGGGGGACCATGGAAATTCTTCCTCGACACTCAAAACCTGGCCGTGAACGTCATATTCTACGCGACACTCTTTGTTCTGACGTTTTTGTCTGATATACTAGTGGTGAGTCAACACGCTCTCCTGATTCCTGACGATGTTATTCACCCCTAACATAGCTGTGGCGATGCTGGGTTATCTGGACGGCATCCGGTCAGGTCGTGGCATATATTGTAACCGCCTTTCCTGCTATAACACTTTTGGCTTCCTTTGGTATGTCTTGTTATTATCCAATTATCACATCCGCGTTCATCTACTGTCGTACAGTGATGGGGACGTTGTGGACACTGCAGTCCAGCCAGCCCGGACTCTCTTTTTACAGTGCCCTGCCTCTTGCCTACGGGGAATCATATTATGCGATATCTCTTGGCGTGAACATCATGCTTACCATTCTCATTATTCTCCGACTTTACATGTACCGCCGTAGACTCCTTACGAGTCTTCCACCCGAGCACGCCCGTCATTATGTCTCACTCGCTACCATCGTCGTCGAGTCTGCTGCACTCTACTCAGTTTTTGCTATTTTGTTCCTAATCACCTACGCCGTGGGACATCCGACTAATCAAATATTCCTGGGCGTCGCTTCATCGACTCAGGTATGTCTTACCATTCATCTAAAGCAATAATTTGTTACTAACATTCAGCATCCTTGGGAAAAAGCAAATCGCAGCATACCTTATTATATACCGCTTGGCGGAGGGTCGAGCGTGGAAGAAGACCACCCTCAATACGCTACCTTTGAGTTCCATGAACTTTGGTAATCCACCTGTCGGCGCAGAAAGCGGCACTGCGACGCATCTAGGAACCTCGCAGTTACACTCCCGCGCCAACAACGGGGAGAAGGAGGAAGACAGGTCAACAGACGAGGAAGTTTGATGGGATAATTAGATTTCAAGTCACGATCTCTCAAAAGTATATGTGCTTTTGATCCTGTGGTTTCCATATGTACCCGGCTCTTTCGTCTTGATTAATATCTATACCTCGGTGTCTTTTCTGACGGTGTCTGCAAGAGTGGACGGCCGAGAAAATCCACATAGTAATTGTTATAACTTCTTATCGTTTATACTCCTCGATAACCGACATGGGGGTCTTGTACTCTCCAACCGGGAAGTATCGGTGATCAAACCTAGGCATTGGTCAATGGCGATTCCGCAATAAACTGACTACCGAACTTACCCGAACGCGGCAGGACCACCGCTCTTGAGTCCTTTCTCGCTTTGCCAGAGTGGCGATCCCGCCATGACTATCACAGTTACCCGCAACCCATAAGAATCTATAGAAGGATATCAACGACGGTTCTCGGACCGACGGACCGTGACCTACACATCTGTGTGCCCAAGTGGGAGCCGCTCTGGGAGTCTAACACGCTGATGAGGTCCGGTACGATAGCAGCAACCTATATGTTTAGATAATCAGAAATGGAAATTGGAGCATCGGATCGACATACGCTGCGCGTGCCGTCGGGCTTCTCAATATAGGCGACCAAGTTCTCGTTCTGGAACGGAATAATCATATGGTCATCAGGGCCATGGTCCATACTCAGTGTGCTAGCGGAGCTGTCTTCTAGTTCATCTTCGCCCAGTCGCGCGATCTTCACTTCTCCCCAAGTGAAACCTGCCCGAACTTCCTACAGATGCTCATGAGGAATTTGAACACGAATGTAGATAGAGAAACAAACCCGAGAAACATCAACAATCTTCCCGATAAACAAGAGCTTGCCGTTCTGCAGCTTCAAAATTTCATCTGGCACACTCTTCAAATCACTGGTCGAGCCAGATGATAAGTATCAGGTCTGCCTGTGGTTGAGGAGGAATTAAGGCGACGCACTTCTTTTGCCGGCACATAGCAATAGCCCGACCGATTCCCCACGCTTGGCTCAAAGTACGACGAACACCATAGTCTCTAGTCTCAGCTACGGTCATTGGTGCAGGGACGAGTGCGGCAGACGAGCCCATCTCCGTCGTTACAGTTCTCATGAAGGCCTCTACTGCATAGTTGTCTTTTGCGCGGCTCATAATCTACGTTTCCATTAGCCTTTAGTATAAAACATCAGATCTACATACCACAACATTTCCATCTCCATCGTGTAAAGCGCAGGGAGTGAGACTGGCATTTTCAAGGATGAGGACTTTCGGAGATCATAGGTTGCGGGTTCCGCTCACGCATTTGACAGATTGTATACGGCTGTGATCGGAATCAGTTAGTTCTCTCGCCCAGCTGTGGTGCACAAATAACACACAAGGAATGGTTTGATGGAGATTGGGATAGGCTAAACGTATACGTCAGCGTGAGCGAACCAGAGTCAGTTGTACAACATACCACGACCCATCAGATCACCATCCAAAGCAGGAGCGTTATAGTAGCTGCAAAACTATTACTGTGCTATTAAGAGCAGAGAGTCCTCTATAACGCACTGAGACAATATCAACGACTGCATTCCATTACCACCACCGATTTCATCACTACAGTTCGGCACATCAGTGAACAAGGAAGGATGACGAACAGTGAAATCAACTCCTACCACAACGTAGCAGCATACTCCGAAATACCGCAGTGATGGGCCAATTCCTTGCCGGCGGTCAAGATTTGCTTCGCATCTCCCAGTCTCTCAGAGCCAACGGACGGGGAGCCCATCATACCGCCCCGAACTACATACGCTGTGTCCGGGAGAGAAGAATGGTCGACCACCCTGATACAACCACCATCACGGAGAATTTGTCTGGCGATGAGATACGAAGGATAAGGCGATCCACCACCTCCCTGTCGTGTCAAATCGATTAGTATCTCGGGAAAAGGTAGTTAATAGATCTGCTAACGAACAGTTCCGAGCACTCCGCATCCTTCCATAATGAAAACTGCAAGAAAACAAACATATGGGAATGAATGGTATGAATCAGAAAGAACTAAAGCATGCGCACAAAGATCCGTCTCAGTGACGATCCATTCATTGCCGACGATGGTGGGTCTGTAGTATTCATAATCGATCTCTTCCATGACCTCTGCGCCCTCCGCGAGAACTTCTTGTGTAGTCTCGACCTCGTCTTCTTCAGGGAGGCCGACCTGACCGTCTTCTGATTTACTTGGAATAATGAGTTTGCCTTCCTCCAGCGTCCTGAGCTCTCCAATAGCCTTGACGATGATCCTCGTGGCCTGATTAGTGACATACTACAAAACAGTCTATCAAAAAGAACACAAAACAGGCAGCGAACTCGGTTACCTGTACAGGCAGAACATTGACCTCAGCGATCCTAGTTGTCTGTGGATCCGCGCCAGCTTCAACCGCTTTGGCCATAGCCTCTACCTTGATCCGTTCGAGAGTATCTGGAAGACTCTTGCCCTGCAGAATTTCGATGATATCGATTTCCCCCGATACAATTGCGATAGCAGCCCCGACTGCGTTGGCGACACCGTGAAAGGGAGGGAGACTGAATAAAGGTGGATCAGCATCGCAGGGCCAAGTCGGACTCCATACTTACATGATCTCTTTGACTCCAGCGAGAGCAGGGGGGACAATAATAGATCCTCCACCGACAAGAAGTAGTGTGCAATCTTCCGGGCTTGTCTTCATGCGGTCGACGACACTCTAAAACGAACTGATGAGAAATATGCGCGACTGAAATGGTCCTGACCTACCTCGAGTAGCCTTTTCATAGCGTACTGGGCTTTCACCACCAACTCGTCGCTTACTGCAGACACCAAAGACGCGTCGCCAATGTCCTTCTTTCCAGCACGGACAGCGATGTCAGTCGCGGTTAGAATATCACCACCGAACACTTTCGCGTCTTGAGTTAACTTTTACAAACGCGGTCAGTATGGAATGACGACAGTAGGATTGATCTCACATAAAGACCAACGGAATCCGGGCCTACAGTAACCTTCGTATCTTCAGCGCGAACTCTGGAACCACCCCCAAGACCGATAGAGCTGATGTCTGGCATAGAGAAACTTTGCAAAGGGTTTGGCAAGCATTACGTCCGCGATCCGCACAGGACTCACTTGGTACGAACACCACCCACTAGGAAGAAATTGAGGATCCAAGCGATTCATAGATCAAAGCCGCGCACCTTCGATGAACGCCGCAGCTTGCCGAGGAAACCCACTCGGCAACAACATCCCTACATCTGTGGTGGTCCCACCTACATCCACGACGAGCATGCCTTTTCCTGTTTCTTCCTTGCTCTTGAGGTCTATACCAGCCAGATACGAGGCCCCTCGCATGGAATTAGTAGCTCCAGAAGAAAATGTGCGGATGGGCAGTCGCGCAGCATCGGCTGCCGTCGTCAGCGTGCCATCATTCTGAAAAAGAGTAACGTGAAAGTACTGGCGATATCGGAACAAACAACCTACCTGGGTAATGTAAAGAGGACACGTTAACCCGAGCCTCTTCATGGCCCGCTCAAATCCTCGTATGGTATGCTGAGCGAAACTTGTTATCGTGGCATTCAGGATTGAGGCGTTCTCGCGTTCCAGGAAGCCGACTTGTCCAACTATGATAGTAGTTGTCAGTAGTAGGCCGTTGGACTGGCACGGGAGAACATACCATCACGAGAACATATAATGTTGACGGTCGGACCGAGTTCCTTGGCAAGTATGTCTCGAACTTTGTACTCATTGCTACCTGACACGTCCAAAGGAGAAACTGATACAGCTTAAGCAGGACTGAAAGTAAACTGGAACTAACAACTCACACACTCCGATAACGACAACATTCTTCAGACCCTTTGCTCCGATCTGTACCGCCTGTTCGACGATCTCTGCCTCCACGATATCATTGATTAGACGGCCATCTCTGTAAGTCGATGTTAGTCATATTGAATGCAGCGAAGATCTCTGGCTTACATCTGGAGACCACCTTTAATTATCGCGTAGTGCGCGTTCATGAGCTTCTTCAGATTTTCCGGGAAATCAATAAACTATACAAATATCAGAATGAAAGACAAGAAGAGGCCTATGATGCAATCGGACTAACAGGTGGAACCTCGGCGGTGTAAGGAGCAGCGAGTCGAACGACAGCCACCTTTTGCAACCGCCTGGCATCTGATTGAACGACAGCATTGATAAAATGCTACTCAAGTGAGAAACAACGGGTCGCCACAGGGTACCAAAAGCTAGCTTACTGTTGTCCCAATGGTTAGGCTCAACACCTTCCCACCTTGAGGGTCGATGTTTGCATCAGTCAGGACCTTCCTTACCGCAGCCTCGATACCGTCAGTGACATCGAGGGTCGTTGCATGTTTGAAAGACGCGACTATACCGCGTGTCTCCGGGTCGTGAGTCTTGGAGATGTCGACAATGACACTGTCCGTATTCGTTCCTGCTCCCTATCGTCAGTCCAATTCATGAGTAAAGCAGGTCGATACGCGCCTCCTACGTCGACGCCAATTCTGTACATGATAACACGGGAGAGAGATTGTGTATCGTGGTCACCATTTACCTAAGCGCAAAGGGTGCCTATTGCCGGGTGCCGCTCCAAATGCGCTCCAATTGAATGTGATTCCCATTCAAATGTTGACATTTAACTTTGGGGCCCCAAGTTTCACAGGCATACAATGACAAGCAAAGAGCAGGGGACGAAGCGGGAAATATTATGCTGACGCGTTCGTTCGAGGTGCAGTGGTGGTAAGGAAGAAGAGAAAATGTTTTGCCGTAGTGGCTGTGCGATTTTGCCGGTGGCCAAATGGGATGAACCGGGCATCCACACCGGTGCCAGGCTTGAAGAAGCTACCGAACATTGAGAACAGCACGCACGAGCAAATTATGATGACCCAAACCTGCTGCAAAAAGCGGAAGCTCTGGACTAAGTCGGATTGGTATGCGACTGCACTGCCGTAACATCGATTTGTAACTAACCAAAAGCAAAAACCGCGTTCTAGGGAAGTGCCTGTCTTATTGGACTGTGATTCTTCAGGTGTCACTGCAAACATCCTATAAGCTCTCTGGTTTCGCCCAACGGCGAAAGGTTCTAACCTTTGGGTCCGTAGGGAATACCAGCACGAATGACATGATGCCTTGCATCTTCGCGGCTGAAATCAGCTCGAAGGCGCACCTTCCTAGTATGCGCGACGAAAGGACATCGAGTCTGGTTGTGACTACTTTCACCGATATGATGGTAGGTGACGACAGCCAATATTCCGGTCGTAGGGGTAATGAAACAGCCTGGCGGATACTATCCGTCGCCAGCATGCTCTTAAAACCAGTCGCTTTTTAAATCCCGAAAAATAAAAACAGTTCCTGCTTCGTCCTAACCCTAAATTGCATAAATCATACAGGATAGAGAGAAGACTGCTTGATTGACCCACAGGATATCTGCCTGGATGACATTCAAGTTCAAGCGTACGGCTGCTTGAGCTTCTTGAATGGCGTATCTTCCAAGTTATCAAATCTAAGTGACCTGGCAAGGTGTCGACTCCAATTCCGTTCGTCACGTCACTGAAAGGATTGGATAGAGCCGATCAATAAAGTGCAGGGTGGCTACTAGTACACCCATGTCGACGATTCTAAAATCGAGATTTCTCGAAGATGAGAAATCGGAAAGCAGAAGAATTCGATTGACTTCAATAGCAGGGCCGCCGAAAGTCGGAGAGACGCGACGTGAGCTCTATTGAATGTGATATCCATTCAGGTATTGACACTACATTTTTCGGCTCCAGACTTCACAGGCATACAATGACAAGAAAAGAGCAGGGAACAAAGCGGGAATATTATGTTGACGTGGTCACTGTAAGGAAAAAATGTTCTGCCAACATGGTGGCTGTGCGATTTCGCCGGCGGGCCCAGGCTCGGCCCGGAGCGAACTAACTGTATGTAGAGCCATTTCAATCTGGTTAAATAACTTCTGGTGGTTTTCATGTCATGAAATGTGGAAAACTGATAGGTACAGTCGCAGTAGAGCGGATGACGCTCGGGTTCCGCAGAGTATGATAGTACGATGCTTGTGGAGATATACAGGTACATAATGTCTAAAGGATTAACTGGAGGCAGTGGCATAATATGCGTAGAAATAATAATAGTAATATAATGCGTATCTAGCGCTCGGCATGCATAGGGTATCGCTAACATCAGCTTTAGGCGGCAATAGGATTCAATATAGCGGCGATACAACGAAATCTGAGTCAAATACTATTAGCCAAAACAGCGCTCGCTTTGAAGTGAACATCCACAGTTCTGCAATGTCATAGTACGGCGATGATATGCTGGATCGAGACCAGTAATCGTACGACTCCTCGAAGAAGGATCGTTTCCCGCAGAACCGATGACAGCATCCACACCGGTGCCAAGCCTGACGCTAAAGAAGATTGAGACTAGCGCACAGGGGCAAATGTTGATGATTCACTTTGCGTCGTTGATCCAAACCTGCTGCAAAAAGTGGAAACCTTGAGCTATGTTAGATTGGTATGCGACTGTGATAGCATCGGTCAGTCGATGCCCGTTCACGAAAACTTCCAACTAGCCCAAAGCAAGTCCGCGCTCTAGGGAAGTGCTCGTCATATGAGACTGTGATTCTTCAGGCGTCACTGTAAATATCCTATAAGCTGTCTGGTTTCGCCTGACAAAAACGATCTAACCTCCTGGTCCGTAGGGAATACCAGCGCGAATGATGTGATGCATTGTATCCTCGCGCTTTAAATTAGTCCGAGGGCGTACCTTCCTAGTGTGCGCGGCAAAGGGACATCGAGTCTAGTTGTTACTATTTTCACCGTCATGATGGTAGGTAAAGTTGTTGTTCCTTATACGATCCGACGCCAGCGGAGGATCGTCGAATAATGGTGCAAGATCGACGGGAGTTCCCTTTAATCGGAGATTAATTAGTCGCATGAATATCTTCTCGGATGAACAACATACACTTTTCCATTGTCCAACCATGCGGGCTCCCAACAAGGTAGATCCCGCTTCGGGAGCGAGCTTAGTACCGGGTTCAGAAATAGGATTGTCGGACAAAAATTTGTTGAACTCTGGCACCCGTGCTCCAGCTGACGGAAGACCAGGAACGAGCCATCTTTAGCCCAGTGCGGACGAGTATCAGCAGTGACATCCCCTTTATCGTCCAATAAAATCTCTCGGGGATCGACGGCTAGCTAGTAAGGGACATTTTGTAAAACCCTTCACGGCGGGCTGACTTAGTCCATCCATGAATCCGAAATCTGGATACGCATCATTAACGATCATTACGAAGAGAAAAATCGTAAAGCTTACGTTCATGACCTTCCTCTGATCCAGGGCGCGCAGCGCCTTGAGCGCGCGTGTAGCTCGTCAATAGAATCACCTAAAATCTGCACGATAGAGTTCCATCGATGTTTTCAACTGTATCCGACGACGCAAGAAGGAAAACACCATGAACAGATCCTCGCGCAAATGACTGCGCCATCTGCCTGTTCCAGGATCACCGATGAAGCCAGTTTCAAGTAATACATCTAAAATCTGATAGACGACAAAGAGGGACCGCACGGCCCGGATGCCGTGATACCATATTCCCACGCCGCAGATATCGACTCCGACCTTGCAGAGGAATAAGCTAACTCTTAGTAGGTATGCCTTGGCGTGGTGTCCTGATTTTACCTCCAAATTAAAGTCAAACTCTTGTTTGGTACTCTTTCTGGGTGGCTCTGCAAAACATCGCGCTAACATAGCTGGGTTCATTTAGATGTTTGCAAGATGTCCAAAGTGCACTGTGATAGCCTACGTGATCTCCCTGCCAGGAATTCTCCTCTAGATAACGCTGAGAAGGTTACCGAGCATTATTGTCCAACGAATCATTCTTCGTTGAATGTTGATCTGTTATCATCACACAAAACGCGTCGCCCTTCAAGTTGAAGACCAACTTGGATTATTGACCACTTCCGGAAAAGGAGTGAATACAGCCTCACCTCGCCGCCCGCGTGATCATCCTTCTGGGGGGTCTTCACACATAAATCAAGTATCTTCTTGTGATGAGCAGGGTTGCTTGACTAAATGTTAATAATTACTAAAGTCTAAATGGTACTGTAGATCGTATGCTCTACACATTTCAAGAAAAGAAAGCCAAGTAAATCAACACACATCCATATATTCCCTGCACCTTTCCCTGATCCTGACCCACCTCCCACCATTCCAGTGCCTAACCCTCGCCCACCCATCCTGAGCAGCCATGTTCTCTATCCATACTAACACGGAGCAAAGCGCAAAATCTGCGTAGGAAACCTGATGCCCCATCGCCACCACCCCATCACCATCACTAGCATTCTTGTCTAAAATTGTGGCAAGAAAATCAAACTGCTCTTTGACAAGCATCCACGCATGCTCTCGCTGCGGTCCCGGGGGTAGGGACTGACTCATGTGCGCATTAGTCTGGCTGCGCTCCGGGAGCTGCTGGTGACTCAAAGGAACCATAATTGGCAGCAGAGGTTTAACGAACACCTCCTGGATGTAGTTCACGAACAACGTTTGCAGCGCGCGCGATCCCTCAGGGAAGACCGGACGCGCTGGATAGCGAGACTCGAGATACTCGGCGATGGTATTCGGGTTGGACAGGATCTGGGGCGCGGATGGGTTCAGTGTTGGATCCACTATGACGGGTAGGGTGTAGACTGGTCGCCCATCGCTTCTCTGGGAACTCGGAGGGGCTCCGATAGATCGCAGAGTAATCTCTATGTTTTGGAATTCAACCCAGACGGTGCGATATCTGAGGTGCTTGTAGTTCAAAATGAAACTGACAATGTCAATACAGGCAGGATACCATGAAGCGCAATATAAACTCACCGTATTCGCCATATGTTCGGCGCCCAAGGCTGGGCATTGTGTCCTGGAACGTCATACAGCGTTATGACGGGAGGACTCGAAGGACGCCTAGACATGGAAATACGCTCTATGTGAGAGGAATCTGCGCTTTGTACCGTTTATATATGTCTCTAAACATTTCGCATTTATGATTTGTGAACCAAGTCAGGATTGGATCATTATCAGAAGGTCAACGTTACAGCGCCGAACACTCAAGGACTCCGAGGCGCACACCATAGACAGCTCCTTGAGACACGAAGTGATATAGGCACCGTCAATAAGAGTCACTGTATGTTCCATTACATATTCTGATCTTGATTTTTAAGGGAGTTCCGTGTTCAATCCTGGTCAATCGGGAATGGCATCCATTGACTTGGCGCATGATATAGCAACCTTCGGAATCTCCCGTTTATTTCGACACTGACACGAATCTACCCCACCTTGGTTTCTCGAGGCTGGGTGTATTTCATAAGTACACCGAGACCAGTGCTTCTTGCTATGTACGTCATCTCAGCTGTAGGGCGGCGCGCTTTTATTGGCTACATTTGGAAATCAGCGTCGAGGCCGATGAACGTCTTTGACTGGCAGACGAATCGATGGGACAGCAGATGTGCCACTTTCTTCTCGGTGTACATTCTGCATTGCACAATCTAGACGCGGGTTCGGAGTGAAAGATACGGCAATCTTCGGGCGCTTCGCTTCAAGTCGATTCAGGATTCTCTCTGCAATAGTCTCGGGTAGGTACCCGTAGAAACAGTAACTTGAAAAAGAAAGCTGAAACTTTATTCGGCGGGCATCTTTCCCTGGCGTTTAACAATCTCAAAGGAAAAGGTACTGCGGTAACGGGTGGTATTACTACTACAGGCGGCATGATTGTTGCGACCGATCTGGCGTTCTTGTATACTTCACACGTCTGGTATGTCAGCACACAGCGCTGCTGTTACGCCCTTGACTCGTAACTTCGTCGGAATCGACAGTGGTGTGATCGGCGGTAGTAAAGAAGAGAAATGCATACTATATGTGATGACAATTATCCGAGCCTCTCCGGATATAGGTCTCCAAAAATAATACCTATCAAGCGGTTTAAATATTAATTACTATAAGTTATACAGTTCATATCCATTGACACTCTTGTTTGTGATAATCAAAGAAACATGCATAAATACCATACCGAGACCCATTACTACTGAAACTTCTATCTACGAAAGGCATATACCAGTATTCTAAATGAAGAAGCTAAAAAGTACAAATACTACAACAAAAGCGAAGACAAACCGAAATACAACAAACCGATAGGGCGCAATACTAAAGTGATTACTGTACTTCTACTGAAGCAATTTAAGAATTAAGTTGACCGGACTTTAGCACTCATCCATATAGGGCCGGCATCGTTCCCACAGCTGGCACCATCTGCCGCCATTCCAAGTCCTTACCCTCGACCACCCATCTTTCGGCGCCATCCGTTCAATCCAAATCAGAACCGAGCAGACCGCGAAATCCGCGTAAGAAACCTCTCGGCCCATCGCGACCACCCCATCTCCGTCCCCGGCATTTTTAGCCAAGACGTTGGCAAGAAAGTCGAACTGCTCTTTGACCGCCACCCAGGCAGCCTCACGCTGTGGGCCTGGAGGAAGAGACTGCCCAGGGGGACTCGGAGTGTCAGCCGTTCGGAAATGTGATTGGCTACGTTCCGGAAGGCGCTGATGGCTGAGTGGCACCATGATGGGCAG
Organism: Armillaria cepistipes; assembly: GCA_900157415.1. Classification (NCBI taxonomy): domain Eukaryota; kingdom Fungi; phylum Basidiomycota; class Agaricomycetes; order Agaricales; family Physalacriaceae; genus Armillaria; species Armillaria cepistipes. The sequence continues at coordinate 1,336,876 of FTRY01000008.1, forward strand.
GAGGGGCTTTACGAAGACTTCCTGTATGTAGTGGACATAGAGTGTTTGGAGCGCACGAGATCCCTGGGGAAAGACGGGCCTTGCGGGGTATGTCGATTCGAGGTATTCAGCAATTGTATTGGTGTTAGAAAGGATCTGGGGAGCGGCGGGATTTCTCGTAGGATCTACGATTACGGGAAGGGTGTATACGGGGCGACCATCGCCTCGAACAGTACTAGGTGGGGCACCCATTGATCGTATAGTAGCTTCAACGTCTGGGAATTCGACCCATATGGTGCGATAGCGAAGGCGCTTAAAGTTTAGTATGAATCTGGTAAGGTATTCAGTATAAGTAAGCGCGCGCGAATATAGAAGAACCTACCGAATGCGCCATATATTTGGAGCCCAAGGCTGGGTATTTGGGCCGGCAGCGTCATAAAGGAGTATTGTTGGGGCTGAAGCGATAATACGCGGCTGGTGGCGCGACATTACTAAAGTGGATTGTTAAGGAAATGCGCACAGCGCAGTTTTGGGAGCCTCTATGTCGTGTCAGGGAACGACGACGGGCGAAATGCAACGACCTAAGACCAAGCCAGCTGCTACTGAGAGCTGCTATACAGCGAACTTATATACGGGACTCCAATGACAATCATATCCGGAACAGCGCCCATCATCAACACCGAGAGGAAGGCTCAGAGGGGAACAAGGACGAATCGATAGCGAACCAGTGCAAGTCCAGAGCAAATAGGAAGATTACTCTGGGATAGCAAGAAAAACGAGGCGTCGTGAATTTCCCAAGAGGGAATTCAGAACGATTTCACAGCAATATGAGCGCAAATCGCATCGTCATAGACCCTTGTGGCAGTACAGCCAAGATCGCCGGCTGGATGTGCAACTGGGATGTTCACGCGGGAATACCTCGCTGTTTCACGAGGTTGTGGGTCCTTGTGAATCCTAAGGTAAGAACCAGCAGTAGTAGACGACGGTTGTTCTCACAAATAAACGGTTGCCATGACTGGAATTTTACTACAATATGACTCTGAAAAACGATGTTGCACAGCCTCGGGTACCTGATCATGTCGCACGATGACTCATAGTTTACAGTTGGCATCGATTTTGAATTGCGCTTGAAAGAACGGGTCGATAAAGTCTGTCTCCTTTTTTGTCTCTCTTGAAGCATCAGACTACGCTCTAGTATTTGAAACTAAGCACACTTCATGTTTTTGTGAAAATTCGGATTTTGGAGACTCACCGATCGGCTTCTGTTTGCTGCCGCCACAGCGCGAATGAAAAGTCGGACGAACTTTTCCCGTGTGGCAGCGGGAATGCGGTCGCAAAAGGAATCCGGGACTGGAGTGAGGGGAGGACCATGCTATATTTGTCAAAAACGTGGGGTCGTGAAAAACGTGGCCTCTGAAGACATAGCCAAACATCGCCTCACGAGCGTCATGCCGAAACCCTCAGTGTCATAGTACCGCCCAGAAAGGGGGCGACGGCCAGAGGAGGACAAACTAAATGTTATAGATTTATGCAAAGGCTAAAGGTTACATATTCAAGTCAATGAGTCCGGAGGGAACCTGGAGAGTTGACCTTTAGTACGTTGAGCAACTTCAAACTCAGACTCGGGGAATCCACTCTATGAGTCCGATTTTGATGTCAAACATGGACCCATATAGTCAATTTCTACCACGCGATGCTCTGCCCCTCGAATCACACACCGGTCCAAAGGACGTTCCGCTTGTCGGGGATATCCAGCGCATCGTACTCTGTTACATTTCCTGATTGAGTGGATTACGCGCGCACCAGTCTGCACCTGAATTCCAAGCCATGGGACGGGTATCTTGGCCATTCAAAAGATCTCCGACTAGCGCTCGATGTTTCAAGATTTCGCTGGGGATGATTAAGTTCGTCACCGCGTCCCGCGAACGAGTCCTGCATCTCACCTTTGAACAAAGGGCTTCTATTGATAGCTGCGCGTCGCGTCACAATTTTCACATGGACTTAACATATATACTGATCTAACCCGGTACTAGGCAGCGCGAATCACTCAGCACCAGCGCATCATGACGGCATGTCGTCGAACTGTAAATAGGCGCGGTCGCAATCAATAAGGTGATTTAAGGGGATTGAGGTCTCAGCAATCGAAGAAATGCAACGTATCAGGAATTAAAGCAACTTGAAGAACTGTCTATAGCATACAAAAATCTACTTACTTCGCTTCTCGACAAAACACTGTACAATCGTTTATATGATTTCCTTTCCTACCTTCCATTCAAGCGGAAAGTTTAGACTTGAGCAAGGCCTTGAGAGTCTCGCCGTCCTCGGCAAACTTCTTGATACCTTCGTGCAACTTGTCGAAGGCCATTTGGTCTTGGAGGAGTGCCCAGCGGAACTCCGGCTCGTTGTCAATGTAAGTGACCTTGGGAAGGTCCTTGGCTTTGGCAGCTGCGGCAGCACACGTGCGTCAGATGATACGTGAGGGGAGTTGGATGGAAAACTCACCGGCAACCGAATCGAGTTTCTTGGGGACAGGCTCCGTTGACTTCTTCAATTCTTCGAGAAGGGAAGGCGAGATGGTCAGGAAGTCGACACCGGCCAAGGCTTTGATCTCTCCGATCTATATGCATCTTTAAGTATACTCACGACGGTTGAAGCGAATGCCGGATGCGCACGTTACGGAAAGAGGCACCCATAACGATGGTTTTGTAACCATACTGCTTATAATAGTTGAAAATCTTCTTGACGGAAATAACACCAGGGTCTTCGTCACCCTCAAAGGTCTTGCCAGTAGACTTCTTGTACCAATCCAGGATCTGTGCGGCCGTGAGATCAATCGATACCAGATAGAAGGTTTATTTACTCGGCCAACGAAAGGGGAGATCAGTGTGACACCGGCCTCGGCACAAGCTACGGCTTGACCAAATCCGAAGAGGAGGGTTAGGTTACAGTGAATACCGTCGTCCCGTTCAAGTTCCCGGGCAGCTTGGATACCCTCCCAGGTTGAGGCGATTTTGATGAGAATACGGTCTTTTTTGACGCCGACTGAATCGTAAAGGGCAATGAGTTCCTTGGCCTAGTGGGGAAAAGTCAGGGGGAATAGTGGTACAGGCAAACATTGCGCACCTTGGCCTTCGTTGCTTCCTTGTCAAAGGAAAGACGAGCATCGACCTCAGTGGAAACCCGGCCCGGGATGATAGCGAGAATCTCCTTGCCGAATTCGACAAGCTAATAATGATGACGAACACGATGAGCACAGAGCACCACACAATTCGGATCATACTCACGAGTCTGTCCATTGCAGCATTGACCTGGGTGTCGATGTTGCCACCCTTAGACTTGCCAAAGGCGACAGCAGCGTCAATGAGACGAGCATATCCGGCCTTGTTAGCCGCAGCCAAGATCAGTGATGGGTTGGTTGTCGCGTCCTGCAATGAATTCGTCAGCATACCGAGAACCGCTAGCATTGTGCCAGCTTGCCTGTGGCTTGTAGACATCGATGGCTACATCGTCGACATCATCAGTGGTATTTCGCAGCAGCATTCATGAAAGACAAACATTCGAAGTCGCCAGAGTCGGAGACGACGACAGTGCCAGTTTGCTTCAAATAATCGAGAGAGGTCGTCATGATGGTTGGGGAGAAAGAAATGTCGAGGATGTATAACCCGTTGTAAGCGTCACAGGCGATCATGTGATGAAAGATCGGCCCGATTTTTGATCCCTTACTTGATAAGTTGCTAAGCGGTTTCCATTTCTAATATCTCATTGTAGTTGTCATCCAAAAAATGGCATCTCATAAAACACAAATGGTAAGAATTATAGATCGTTGTAAACTTTCAACTGACAACTGACGTACAATCATAGGTAGAGTCGGGTAGACGGGGCTTCCATTCATGTGCGACCATTTTCATCTTTCATGACATTTCATATTGATTCAAAATATGTAGAATCCAGGAGCAAGGCGATAGTGCCGTTGTGGAAGCCGCTGGAAGGCCATGAGTCGAGGGAGTTTACTTTACCTACTTTACCGATTTTGTCTCCCCTAGGCAGACTCTCAAATCAAAGACAGTCGAGATTTGAAATTTACCGATTGGGATGGGACAGTAGACAGTGACACGGGGATTGCCGATGCGTCAGGTTACTTCATATCCTTTCTAGTGTTTAAGCAACTTCAAAGTAACTTAAGTATACTTTGTTTATACCGCCAGTACCTTCTTCCCCTACTCACCGCGGACGCCTACCAAGTCAGTAATATCTACACTTTTGGATTCGCCAAAATCATGCTTCTCATTTCCAACACAACGAGAGTAAATCTTCCAGCGCTAGCACTCGTTGAAACATCGAGATCTATCTTGCATGATATTTCTGTCCTGGAAAAGCTCGTTGACCGTCGATCTGCTTTTGCTCGGCGACTCTGTAACCAGAAGCCTGTCAAGACCCTCTTCGGTCCTTTCCTTTGATCCCGCTCCTCTTCACCATTAATATTGAACGACTTATCTTCATACAAATCGGATTCTGGTTTACGAGACTACTTCTCAACCACCATGTTCTCTCTAATCCCCTCATGCCCTCTGCAACTGTGCAGGCTTCGACACGAGACCTCGTATCGATGACGACTTCAATATGGGTCGAGATGCGCTCATATTCAACTGGATTCAGATACTCTTCCTACCAGTGCGTGCGTTGCCTTCATCCCTTCGGATCACCGCTTGAGCAGAACAGCAGAACCATCTCTTCTACCACGTCCTCCTGATGGATATACCTTCGACATTGTTGGGCCTAGGGAGGAGCACGACGGCACTCTCGAGCAGGACCCCGGATCATAACCTATGAACCCTGAGCCCAGTTCGGACGGGTTTTGGCCAAATTGACGGTCTAAGCCTGGCCAAAAGTCCGGACGAACAGGTCCAGCCGGCAGTCAACCCAGATCAAAATTCGGACAGAACTTAAACTTGATTTTATAGGATATTTGACCCCCCCGCCGCCGCCAAGGGGCGGGCCGCGTCGGTAGGTACGACGGGCTCGACGCGAGATTTACCGCGACAACCTTAAGGCCAATTCGGATATAAATGGCCAAAATCGCAACCTTTGGTCCTTGTTGAGCCCTGGAGCTTTCATTTTGTGGTTTTCATAGGCCCGAGCACCGCTGCTGCTGCGTGCTTCGCCATTTCTTGAAATGGTGGGCTTCGACGCCAGCACTCTTTGGTGCTTGCAGTTCGTTTTTATTTTTTAGGTACCAGCTTGTGTATCTCTCGCTTCCTCCTCCTGATCTGTTCGCCTTAGGCTTTCTCCGATGCACTCCATGAGGAGTCTCTACTCCAAGACGCACTCGATAGTGTGATTACCACGGTGTGCGGATGGTTCGCCATGTCAGGGCTGTGGACCCGGCCGTTCCCTATCAGGATGTTGTGCCGGTACCAACACCAACACCATTTTCCGCTAGAGAAGATATCGCCGAAATGCCTTTCATATTTACATCATGATAGTTATCTGTATAATTGGTACCCAATTGCTACTGGTGCGTATGCGTCTCTGCCTCGAATGAGCTTCGACTCATCGATACCGCTGCCAGTTACAGATCAAAGACGCGCAGTAGCGCAGTTTGCCGCCGGAATCAACACATCTTTTCTGCCCATAATTGCGGCAACGACTGTGTTGAACTGACACCGACCAGCATACGGTTACGTGTCAGGAATTGACATACATCGTGGTCCTCATCTTCGGTCAAGACAAGACCCAAAGCAACCACCCTGAAGCATGTTCGTGGGTAGGTGATCCGACGTGTCCTGGCAAGGTGCCTCCTTTTTATATACTGAGCTATTATGGATATTATGGAATTCATACTGAGTTTCATTCACCAGTGATGCGAGCTCGGGCAGGCAATCATGAGTTTTGTATTATGCGTGTCTGGTTTCATTAACACACATCGGTCCCAAGTACCCTAGAAGCACCGACCTTCAGCCGCACTCATATATTTCCTCAGGAATATACGTTGCTGTTTCACTGTTATATCCATGGTTTGCGGTGATGCTGTGATGGTTTCCCGACGAAGAATGCTGGTGCCTTACCCGGTTCCAGCGTCCGACGTTTATCTCAATTGATTCCTTTTGTTTATTGACCGGTGAAGGCTAGACTAAAAATATTCAACAGCCCTTCCGCCGTTCGCATCTGACCGGTTGCTACGTAAGTGCCCTACTGCCCTTCAGCATCACGTCCAGTCGTCCCATGGTTTTCCGATTTGGATACCAACTACTGTCAAAACTTAAGAGACGCTGCCTCGGGGGGTTACGGTGTTGTGGCTGTGTTATTCTACACAAAACGCCGTGTGAAAGCCGCGGCTCTGACTGAATAGTTACTCGGTGTCGGTCATGTACGGTCACCTCGAGGGACTCAACAGTCAAACGCACGCATCCTACATGCATCTCGACCCGATCTTCCGAAAAAGGAGATATATTACAACCCTTCTCCACATTTCGTTCTCCTAGTTGAACCCCCACCGCCATGGCGAGTACAGTCAAAGTCTCGCCTTCAACTCAGTCCTTCGCGTCCTCACGCAAACAGCAACAAGGCGCAGCTCCTGTTCCTCCTGTTCCGCCACTCAAGACAAGGCCCCCGCCGACTGTGTGGTCATACCTTCCCACATGGGTTTCAAAGAACCTACGCTCGAAGAGGTCGTGGAAGATGATGGTTAGATCATGTGTAGCTTGTTGGGCGGCGTATTTGATCATGCTCCCGAATGCATCGCTCCGAACGCTTGGTACTGCGTACGTCGACGACCTTGTCCTATATTTCCCGTGAAGCTAACCTTATCTCAAGTGGATTCTTTGCGCTACTGACAAGTTTGTTTGTGCCACCCTACCTACCTGTTCAACTCTTTTTCTTTGTGAGTGGCTCATTACTTCACGGCGACCCCGCATCTTATACCCTACAGATCATGACTACCGTTGAAGTCGGGCTTCTCTTGGGATGGGGTATCGGCGCAGCTGCTATGCGTGCGGCTAATGAATCCCGAGATCCATCTGTCCTACAAGCGTCGATGGCCGTTCTGAATGCAAGGTTAGTAGCAAGTCTACTATTCCCCATCACCGCTGAGCGACTGTTGCACAGCATAGCAGCTAATCCGGTCTTTCAAGCCAATCCCACCCTAGCGAAAACCACCGCAATTTATCACGGAGTATTTCTGGATACTCGGTGAGCCTATGTATCTTTTGAATGTAAATCCGTGGCTCATATCTTCCTCTGCAGCGCTTCAGTAGTGTATGGGTGCTTCCTGGGGCTCGGAGCTTTCGTGATGGGTCTTTTCCGTGCGTACGCGCCAACTCTGATATTCCTCAGCATCTTTGGAACTATTGCAAGTACGCTTTCGCTTCGCTCTTTTCCTTTACCCACCTGACATATGTCACTTCCACTGCAGTGGATATTTTTGCCGTGAGTCATCCCCCCCCTTTTTCGAGCTCGAGAGTAGAAGCTAACTTGTTCGTAGACCTACGGGCCTTTATTCCCATCCGCTCGCTACACCTTAATGAATTCGATGGCCATATCAGTTTCTTGTTATATGGCCATTGCAATTTTGACGACCATATTTATCTTCCCCGAAAGCATGAATCACTCACTTATTAACGACATATTGGAACAACTGGACCGCCTGAAAGAAATAGTGGAAACCCAGGACGAAGTCTTGCGTACCCCGCCAGAACACCTCATTTCTGAACATTCACCTCTAATCAAGGAGAGCAAGGCGGCTAGGGCCACAGTCGTACTCTCTCAGCAACAACGTAAATCCATTTTTGTCCATCAAATCGAAAAAATACTTATTCATTGGCAGTTATGGCTACGTCCCGTTTTATCCACTTGGAATTCAGTTACGGTAGATGGAATGGCGATGACGTGCTAGATCTGTTGGAACCCCTCCTTGCACTTGTCACTCGAGTTGGTCAGTACCTCCCAGTTACCTGTCCTGCTGTACGGCTCACTGATCCTTCTTCCCAGCCGGTCTCCAGAGTTTCTCTCAACTCATCTGCATGTCTCAGCATCTCTTCGAGCGCTTCCGTTCTGATTCTACCACCACGATCCTCGATACCAGCGATGGCTATCTTGTTCGACGATTCCACGAGCGTAACGATGCTATCGAAGCCGAGCACAAGGTCCATGTATCTGAAGTCCTTCCCATCATCGACCGTTCTACAGGTCCTCTCCGACAAACCATCTCGAATGGCATCGAAGTGGTCAAGCAATCGTTGAACCATATCAACAGAAATCGCTGGAGTCGTAACGCAGATATGGACGCGCAGACGCGGGTGGATCTTGATAAAGCCATTGAGGAACTGCAGTCCACTCTTGGTGAATTCAAAAAGACCAACAGACTTGCTCTGATCAACCCTTTCAAGCCCATCCTTAAAAACCCCGAGCTCATCGTAGGGAGCCAGACCCTGCCACTTCGTTCGTTGTATGTGTCGTACGTTTTTGCGACGACGATGATCAACGTGGCGGAGGCCACGCTGGGATTGATGTCACTTGTAAGCGACACTATGGAGAAGAGGAAGGCTAATAGGCTGTGGGCGCCCAAGGGGCTAAGAAAGCTGTGGAAGATCCTCTCAGCGAAGGGTGATCAGACGAATGGCGTGTTTGGGGAAGACGTGTCGCCCCATGCTGTTGGTCGGAATGCACCGGAGGAGCTGGAAGTGGACCATCGTGCGTGAAATGCGGGGTCTGCTGATTTATGCATTTGGTATTGATGATTTTTATGCAGGACGCGACCCGGATAGCAGGCCACCAACCAATTCTTTCCAGAGAGTCATGCATTACATTTCTGCCGTGTATCGCTGGATGGAGACCCCGGAAGCTATCGTACGTTCTATCTTGGCTGAATTTGCTATTGATTCACTTATATTGCAGTTTGCCTTCAAATATATTTTCATTTCTATCGCTCTTTGGATTCCCTGTGTGGTGCGATCTTCTGCATGTATGTCTGGGTCGCTGCATATCTTTGTTTTACCACTCACCTTTGAATTCTTATAGTCTTTTACTATAGGGAGAAAGGCATATGGTACCTTTATTTCTTGTTGCCATTCATAGGTTGACGGTGATCACATAGGGCACTCATCATGGCTCAAACAATGATCAATCTGTACGCTGCAGATCAGATATACAAGTGGGTGGTCTTGGTTTTTTTCGGTTACCTCTCTTACCGGTTAACCTCTTTAGTCTGGTAATCCGTTTGACTGGTACTTTCGCCGGTCTCGTCGCCGGTCTTCTGGCCTGGTATCTAGGCGAGTTATTATCAGTGCGAAGGGATTCCTTTGCCTTTCTCATCGTTCCACATAGGCAATGCCAAGTCGCGCGGGAGTGTCTACGGATCCGCCGCCGCAGTAGGCATCGTTCTCATCCCTATAGTGTTCGTTCGCCTTTTTAGTCCCTACAAGTATCTTCAAGGGGTCGTTCTGGCATGTGTGAGTATACTTCCCTTCTTCCGAAAACCGGGAAATAGTCATGCCACAATGTTTTTCTAGGCGACGTTTGCCCTTGTCGTTGGATATTCGTGGATAGACGGGCATTTGACCCAGCTTGCTACCCCTGGTACGTCTATGTTCTGGTGTCCTAGGATATACATCGATTAAATTCGCGACAGGCCAAGGTTGGTCCGTTGCCTGGAGGCGCTGGGTTTTGGTTGTTATCGGTAAGCGTCCGACCTATACATTTCTTCCTCTTGGCTCAATTTTTTCAGGTTCCGGCGCATCTTTTGTGGTTATGATGCTACCCCCGACTTCAGGGCGAAAAGCCGTACGTCTACGGAACGCGTCATCGATAACGTCGCTGTCAAATCTTTACGGACACCTCATATCAGCGTGGATATCGGAGGTTAATTCTGACGAAGAAAAGGATGAACGGCAAGGAGAGCAAGTCAAGACAAAGTGGATGAAGGAGTTTCGTGACAAGGTTATGGGAGCTTCGGTGGAGATGCGTACAATACGGGAGCTGACGGAGCTAGCGACGTGGGAGGGGAGTTTGCGTGGCAAGTGGCCAAGGGAGGAATACGTGCAGCTAGTGGAGGTGCAGATTGAAATGGTGTCGAGCTTGTCGCAGGTCAGTTCTGTCCTTCTAGTTACTGATCTGTTCAAGCTGACTTGATTTTATTCGATTAGCTTGGAGGTGCACTTATGCAGCTTGACGACGCTTGGCGGGTGACTTTCCTCCATCATACTGGTGTGCTAAATCCCAACTTTGTGCGTTCCATTCTCAACGTTGGCGCGCACTTACTGAATGCTAAATGTAGATTTCGGACGTCATGGGCCTTTTCACGCTTGTATCACAGTCCTTGCGCACCGCCGAGCCAATGCATCAAGTTCTTCCAGAGACTCTTCTGGAGAAGCTGTTTTATCATCAAAGCAACTATGCTAGTCGGGACTCACTGACGCTGGAGAATGCTACCTCGTTGGACTATATGTATTACGCTGCTGGTGTGGTTGCAGTGTATCAGCTATTGCATGTGAGTATGTTCTTGATCTAACTATGACGGTCTGCTGATTATACGACGGGGCAGTCCCTTGATGAACTTCACCACATAACGAAGACACTCTGCGGGGAGGCACCCTTGAGAGGATTTATGAGATGGAAAGCCGAGTTTGAACATTCTAGGACGGAACTTCGTGCGCCGTAGGCGGGTCGTTGGTTGGTTAACTTAGTCACTTCATAATGTACAACACAAGGCATTGCGCATTCTATGGTTGTTCTACGATTGTTTGACCACGAGCTAGACTCGCAGACAAGGAGGTTTCAAAAACGTTAAAGCACATCGCCTCTCATTAATTGACTGGATGACTGTGGTACTGCGAGCAAGAGGTTCCCGGACCATTGTTCGGGTCATTCGGTCGGTTTCAGATATTCCTTGTATACGAACCTTGGAGAACTTGTTGGGGCACCGACCACTTAAGATGCACTTGTAATTTGCACATATGTCAGACTAGTAGCCGCAAAGCAATAATCTGAGCAGGAGACTTATTGGAGAATTTGATCCATCGGCAACTCGGCATGAGAGATTTGCGTGAAACCTTCCATAAACTGTTATGGTCCGTGCGTCTTCCTGAAGCATATATAAACCGGCTTTTGACAATCTATTTATTCATCTCTTGTGCTAGGGTTTACTGTCACCTGTGAGGTCTTTACCGAGGTACAGTTATTTTGCTGATTGCAAATTATACATCCGAACCCGTCTATTTGCTTCGGCTTATAGCAATTTTTGGCAACCCCCAAACCTTCCATTCTTTCTGTGAAGATGTGACGACGCATCAGAGGAGGGATGAAAATTAGATACTTTTATGTACATTTTTTGTTGGATTCAATGAAAAGTCTTGTTTCCTTTGGTATCGCGCGCATCTAGCAAATTTGTTACTGTGATACATTGGGAGCTTCAACATTCGACAATTGGAGCTTGACTGGCAAAGCATAACTCTGGGAGCGCTGGAATTTGAAAACTAAAGTTGTGTCGAAGTTCAGTTTTACTTACCATCGATTTACCAGAAGTCAATTACGATGCCTTTTGCACTTTGGCCGCTGCAATTCCTTCCCATTTTATCTCAGTTTTTTTTCTTCTAAAATACACACTATTGTCCTCGATACTTCTATCTGCACATTTGGAGGATCATGCTCCCAGAAAATAAAGACTCACCAATCAGACTTGACACATGCACAGCTGACGTAAGTTGTTCTGAAAAATCCGATGCTTGGCAGGTATGATTTGAACTGGCCACCGTCTCTCTGGACCCTTGACATTGAAGCTTACGAGTCTAGGTATGATACTCACACTATCATTCTACTAAATTTCCGATGGAAATTCTTAAATTTGAGGAAATGGGCCGCTTCAGATACTATTTGGATTGACACTTCTGGTTGATCATGACGAACGTTTCAACTCGTAGCCAAGTCTGACGCTTCCTATTGACGTCAGCTGAGTTTGTTTCCGAAGGCATCAAATTTTCAAAACACAGTTAGTCAGTGTTACTTCGGGACCTAACAAGAAATTTAGAGACGTGATGATGACTGATGGTATTGATACTAGTAAATACGTGCTGTGAGATATGAAAAAGACGTGAAATAGATACTGGCACATATACGTTGCTACACATGATATAAGACAAGGTTGTATGATGGTGGACGAGAGCATAAAGAGGAATATATAGAGGAGAACACAAGTCCAGCACGAGCCCAGCGAGAAAAATGGAGGTCACCCCCGTCTGCGGTCATCATCAAACTCCATTTTCCCTATCACCTCTTCCGACCCTTGGCTCGCAGCCGAACCGTACCTTGGGCGCACAAATCCCCTCATCCCGAGTCCAGTTGGACTTTCCCTCCCACGGCTCTCGGGGCTATCAGTCTTCTTCCTCCGAATGCTTCCCTCAACCCCCCCTAGGCCTTCCAGGCTCGCAAGGAACGTTTCGTTCATCTTCCGAAGTTTCTCGTCCACTTCCCCTTCACTCGTCAGCATAGCGCCCGGTGGTGAAATGGTTTCCTGCTTCAACAGCAACCCGCCTTCGTCCTTCTGTGGCGGGGGTAGTTCCGGAAACGCCTGCCGTGGAGACTGCGAGTGCAATCTGTGTCTTCCGCTCAATGGCTTCCTTGCGTCAATATCCTGCACAAATGTCGAGATCTCGTCGTCATCTGTATTCGTGCTCAAAAACGACGCGCTCCCGACTTTCTCGAACCCGCTACCGCTGCCTTCACTTCCTGCGCCTAATGATGGGGCGTATCGATGGCCAAAACTGCTTGAATATCGCTTCCTGGGAGGCATTGGCTGTTTCGGGCTATCGGATTCCTCGCTGCGCAAGCTCGATGGCGCAAAAGGGGGTGAAGCCCGGCTTGCGAGGCCTATAGGTGACAAAGGAGCCGATGGCCGATTCATCGTTGGAGATCGCGTAGGACCTAGCATTGGCAAATTCGCTATGCCTACAGAAGATAGCGATCCTCCTACACCACCTCCAAACGAGGTGCTACTCCCTCCAAGGCTACCACCGGAAGGCGATGCAGATGCTAGAGTATTCGTCTTGAATGGATGCACGGGGTTGATACTTGGACGACGGATAGCAAGAGGAGCTGATGGGAGATCCGCGGTGCTGCTTCGGCCGGTGCTCTCCTTCCGCAAACGCGCTGCCAAGGAGAGTCCAGAAGGCGGTCGGCTGTTGTTATCGGTGAACGACCCAGATGTAGAACCGGGAGGTAGAGGTACGTTTCTTGGACTACCACTGATTACCGATTGAGGCCGCGAGGAAGAGGAAGGCAAGACAAATCGGTCTGCAATAGAGATACTTATTGGGGGGATCTAGGGAGGGATGTCCGGATAGGAAGGCTGCTACCTGGAGAGCCTGTTATCGAGTCCCGCTGAAGATTCTTGGTGAGTGTCGGCACAAACTCTGGACCTTCCGAGAGAAAACGCGATGAAAGGAGGGATTCCAAGTCATCCACCCGGAAATGGGGTGTCGTCAGATAGGTTGCAGACAGCGAAAGCGTACCCATGGGGTGGGACACAGGCGCGAACACGTGGATCTTGCTGGGAAGAGGAGGGGCGCCTGTTGCTGGCGACGCATCTGATGATAAAGGATGAGATCATCACTTGGCGTGAAATGTGAAGAGGACAAACCGAAGCCTAGAATGAGGCCGGAATCACCCAGCGCCTGTGTTCGTACCCGCAATTGGATATTAAGGTTTCCATTGCCTGCCCCGCGTCTTCGGAGCCGCTTGCATAGTTTCCATGTGGGGAGGATACGCAGCAGACTGTACAGGCTGCGAAAGAGTGGTATGCCATGCTTGTACACCGTGGACAGCGCGACCTCTGAGCCCTCGTCCTCACTGATACGGCGAGTATTAAAGGCGAGTACCCAGCTCTCGAGCAGAATGTACTTGGGCGTCGGCTTTATCTGCAGCCTAGATGAATCTGGCGACAGGTAGACAAGGACCTGGTTGCTGCTCAGCTCTGGCACAGACAGAAGGACCTGAATTTCCAGTGGTGGTGGTGGTGGAGACATCGACACTGACTTGTACTTGTCGCGAATTTCCTTCGGAAACATATCAGAGTCATGCGTCTCCAGGTTGAACTACACCTCTGTCAGCATTCTGCAGGAACATACAGCCATTTAAAACGCACCCATTTGTCGACCTTCGACTGCAGTCGCGACTCAGCAGTCATTCTAGCATCGCTAACGACGTAAAACAGCTTGGTATAGAAGTGCAACGCAATCTGGTCGGCTTTCTGGTTGTCATTGGACATCGTTGGTCAGGAAATCAAGATATTATGCGTGCAGAGCCATTTCTAGAACGTTCGGACTGGATATAAGGGAGAAATGCGACGGGGGGATGGTGGTAAAGTGGTAAAATGCTGGGGTCCGCGAGGGTACCACACAAAGGTACGATTACTTAAGCCGTGCCCAAGCACGACCCCACGTGGCTGTGGCGTGCGCACTTGCCATATTCCTTCATCTTCACGCTTAAGATTGCCTTAGGATTCCTGCTGTAATTGCCGCAGTAAATTACATGAAGATTAGCTTGAGGGTGAGAATATATCTTCATCTTTCGTCCTTGCGAATTTACCACTGGTTCATACCTGTGATTCACCTTTTTTATCATCCAGGCCAACAGCTATAGTAGGGATCAGATGGGGCCTTCTAAGAAGCAACTTTGATAGGAAATACTCTTATGCTGTAGGAGAGTGCCCCGGGACTGACCCCGTCAATCACTCCTTTTCCTGATTAAGTCTTCTGAAGATTGCAGCTTTCCTTAGAGTCAAGCCAGAATTTTTGAAAGTTCCCTGGGCCATTGGCCATTGTACTGTGCTTGTTCATGGAGGATTATAGACCTCATGGGCTCTGTAGTAATGATCATACTTTACCGCCCTCAAACATCTCGGCGATCACCGTTTACCGTCAAGGTGTCTCAACCTCATCACTGACGGGACGGCAATACATTACAATACAATTCTCCAAGCTGTCGTTCCGATGTTCGATGCTTTGAAGATGGAAATAGTGTGATGTCGGAGAGTGTCTCCTCCTTCTCTATGACTCTAAGGTTCTTGGCGAGACTTTGCTTGTAAGGCCTTTAAATGCTTCACGGCTGCTCTTGTAACATTCCTGAAGTACGCAATACCCCGAGTCGGACCGAGTCCCTGCTATATTCCATCAACGTTTCATATTCAGCGGACCAATTGGGGCTACGATATCTGGAGGGCCTGTTATTATCATGATCTGACGACATGAGGTATCGCGCTGGAGAGGGGAGGGGAGGGGAGTCGTTCCCTGTACTTGGTTCCGTCCATGAGTCCATGTTGTACCCAAGGACTAGCCAACAACAAGTACTCAAGCTTTTTGCATGCGAGTTATTTCGCAGTGAAGAAGCGTTTAATCTTGACGATACTCAGACTTACTTACAAGCAAATCGCTTTAGACGCTAGATGGCTCCTCGCATACATAAAGAAATTTATCGCAACAGGAAATTGTACAATATTATTATGAAACGTACGGTTCGGGCCTCGAAAGGTTCTAAGTTGTAAAAATAGCGGGCGTGCAATGAAAATCGCCGGATGGGGACGATATGGTAGCTTTGCTCAAATGTCTATCGCAAGCAGAAAGGGTCAGATACACTTCGTCATCCGGAAGAACAAGATAATACATGTGACTGTCCAGCCCTGGTATCCAGTCGACACTAGTCAACCGAGCAAATACTTAAGATACATCCCAGATTAATTTCCTTTAGTTATTTTGCCGGTTCGATAGAAATCTAGCCATATCCTATCATTTCTATGTGAGCTCACTCATTCTGGCGATCTCAGAGGAAGAATCAGGGATACTAAATAATGTGCGAACTTGAGGCATGTAAAGTGCAACGAAGGGACACCCGGTTTTGTCAAGGTCGGCAAGAAAAAATCGACACAACATGAACGGGTTTATCTCATACTTATCACAAGCAAAACTACACGAACGCCAATAGTATCTACTAGATAAGCTGACACCGATTTGACATAAAGGATCGTGAATCAGGCACAGGGCCGGCATCTATGATTTAATATCAACACCGCGGTCGCGATGCCTAACTTGAAGCGTACCTAGACGAAAGTTCGCTTCGGCACACGACAGAGCTTCCACCATTCATTGTTCTGGTCCCTCTGTGGCTATTTGATTCAAAAGTATGAGCGCCCAGTTAATCCAAAGACAAAAAGATGACTTGAACCTTATTACTCTCGTTTGAAACATCTGCATGTACCAAGGCTTAGCGCGAATGCAGAGTAGAGATATAGTTACTCACGAGCCTTGAGACATTCCCAAGTGCAAGTTACGCCCATACCGTACTTGGAATCTTCAAAGTACATCGCGCAATAGCCGAGGAGTGCATATTGCTTGGTCGGCATATACACCTCCCCAGCCTTCCAGATATCAATGCGAGTCTGGATGGGAAGGTCGCCACACTCCGCTTCGTTGAACTTGGGAGCTCCCCCTTGTTCGACGCGCTGCCTTCGCTCGTTGGATAGAGTTTGGAGGATGTTAGACATCAGTGATTATGGATTATGGACGGCGGTCCAACTTCCTGCTCCCTTGATATAAATCTCAGAAATGCGGTAATTAATAGCATGCCTAGATGTCGTGTCGAGAGCATGCATCTTTTCCACTAGCACTCACGTCACTCAGTAGGTCATCGCTAGCTGGATCGGAGTCGAATAGACTGCGCAGAGTACCAGTCTAGGGATGGAGACTCCAAGGCACTCCGAAAATGAAGCCAAGAATTTACTGTGAACAGTGGCTCTTGCACGAATAGGAGAATCCAGAACCAACTTCAGAAAAACGTCGAAGAAGACAAGAAATTCTAGGCTTTGGTGTTTTCCGCCGGAGGAATGCGAGTGTCAGCGAATCAGCGGTGAATACCTACATTCTCCTAATACGAGCAAACACACCCTAGAATATTGGAGCGTCGCCCTTTCATTCAGCAGCTGGCAGTTCCATTTCTCGCCATTCGCTTCCAAACTCCTAGGGATCGTGTGAACAATCTATCAGCATAACTATCTCGATTTGCTCACAGAAATTGAAGTATGAGTTGCTTTGAAGGTCAATCGCTGCTCACTTGGTTATTCTCGCTGCGTGCGCTCTGTGACACACGCGGTCCATCCCGGAGAAAGAAGACAATGCTTGATGTGACGCATCGCAGTGCATAGACGCGTTGAACGGCGACTAGAGGACAGCCTCGGCCTAAACTCGGGGCCGATAATCGATAGCCAAGGTGCTACTCGAAGGAAGGAGGAGTATTTAATACGACATACTCCGCGAACCTCGTGGATGCAAATATAGCATATGTCATGTCAAATAAGCTCGAAAAATACGGCTAGAGCGTCTCGATCATGCTATTCATCATGATGAAGGTGCTTCCGTGCAGTGGAAATTAACGTGTGGGTCGGCATCGTTTCATTGATCCTGGGGGCGATACGGGCTCGCGTTCTTTTCTGGGCAGGGTCTCTAACCAATCAGTATATGGGGTCTCGAGACGGAAGTCGTTCATACAGGACACAAGTTGGCCGTCACCAGTTATTTCGAGACTAGTACGAACTTGAGCAGCGTGCTCCTTCCAGGAATACCAAGACGCACATGCACCCTCCGCAATACGCTCATAGGGAGTACCACAGAATTAAAACCGCATTCAGTCAAACCTGGCCTAGGGAAATTAGTAGTATCAGGTTCTGGCGACCTTCAAAAATCGACATCAGTGCCGTTGCACCTATCTGAACCGTCATCGATATCACTGCTGGCGGCCACGGATTACGTCTCACCACTTCGGACTCAGTAATATCGTCTTTAGATAGTAGACGGCAGAGAACGTCTAATTGACGTCTAATTTTCCCAGAAGGATCGCCTTTTGGTCCCCTTGGCGAGATCTTTCGGCCGCTCCCATGCGGAAGACAAGAATAGCCAGGGCGATCTTTAAGTTCGCAAGGGTTGATTTGTTGCAGCGAGTAAGTAGAATCAAAGTAGAATCGGAGTCCGGTGCGGTGTGCTAAACAAGTGCAAATGTCACGGTCCCCGATAACTTTTTTGGTGTCGTCCACGACTCCTCGTCGTTTCGTCGCGATGTATCTCCTTCATTTCTTAACGTTTAGCTTCGGGACTCGACAACTTTACTTTTACGCGTATAGAAAATATAGACATCCCTTTCAACGGGTGACACCGGCGAACATGAGTATGTTATCGTCTGTCGGTTTCTTGGTTGCCCTCTGCGTCCGGCTTTTACCGGCACTAGCGAAACTTGGGCTTGGTAACATCCAAACTCTACTCAGCTGCCTGGGCTGGCAGAATGTGGGCGTTCCCACTGTCCATACTATGAAACGCCACAGCTCGAATGGATATTTCCGGTACTCTCGACGTTCGCTTCAGACTTGGCCTCGTATGAATCATGACGGCGATGGAAAGAAGGCGAAATAAGTTCTCACCTTCGTAGACGGCCCGCAATTCCGAGTTTGTAATGAAATCCTGCCAGGTGGAGGTCTCCGGTTCCTTCCGAAGAACGAGGAAACGGCAGAAGGTTGTAGAAAAAGTTGAAAAAACGTAACTCAGACTGGTCGTGAGCCAAACTGTCTGGACAGGGACTGTTCTCCGGGTTGGCTTAGCTAATCTGCGGTGCAGCCACCCGGCATGCCGGCCGCAGCGTGCCGGCCGATGTGGCTGAAAATTTCTCTCTTTCCGATTTCTCCCTATTGGTTAGGAGAACTGGCTTGCTTATAACGAGTACGGCTTTAGTACATGGCAGGAATATTTATTTTTCATTCCTTCTGTCTGCTTTTACCACCTCTTTGTAACATTTCGTTCCATGGATCTCCATTTCCATCTCCTCATGGGACATCTTTGCTTTGACATCCCGGGCTCATGTCTTTTGAAGTTGCTGGCTGTCGTTGCGCACTTCCACATCGTCCTCCATATTTCTTCGTCTTAATGCTCTGCACATTCTCGCTCCATCCACTGTATGTAGCAAGCGTGTAGTGGTGTTTGCATCTTCGTGCGCTATTGACGTCTCTGTGACTGTTCGCTTGGTTTGGTTTTGCTAGTGTGCCGCATCCACACCGCAAATGGGAAAATTTCAGCTATACTGAAATTATCATGTGACCACGGAAACTTGACCTGAAACTAGTCCCGAAATTGTCAGAATGGCGGGCAAGGTCAGTTTTAGGTCGAATTTCGGGTCAAGTTTCTGTACGCCCGAAAATTTTCCCTTTGCGATGTGATCGCTTCTTCCTCAATTGACCTATTTGCTTGTGCACTACCTTTGAGGCTCCTGCTTTGCCCACTTGCCCATCTTCTTTCATCCTATATCTTGTGTTTGTTAGCCTAGGGTTATGTATCTGGTATGTATCTAGTATTATTTATTCTTTACTTGAATAACTAAAAATCCGAGTGAGAAAATGCGAGCTGGTGGCGGCCTTCGTTTTGAACGAGGTACGGTGATTTCACCCTTCAAAGACAGAATGTGTAGCAATGGCCTACTTAGTAACTACATAGTTCAGCGGGAAAAAAGGCGCAAGAAAGTCAACAATGGTTGATATTTGAAAAAGGAAAGAGTCGAGAACACGGCTTCCGCCGCTACTGGATGTGTACCAGCACAAGGTCCCAATCAGTGGGAGTGATTTCTTTGTTGACAAGGTTTGTGTCGACGGCAGTCGGTTCTTCCAACCAACGCGGAACAGATTACGGTTCATCACTGAAATAATAAGAAACTAGATAGTAATACATGCACAACCTCACATAACTAGCAAAAAATACATCTATCACATAAAACCCGATTTTATCCTGCGACGGCTGACTCAGGATTATATCAAGTGCAACACTGACATTGACGTACTTTTTAGTTGTTTTGCAATAAAGTCAGCGAGGTACTTGACCATCTTTCCTGTCTCCTCGCCGACGGGCCGAATCCACTGTGGCGGTAGCGAAAAGCCGTACTGCGAAAGAGTCAGGATCATAATACCGACTATCAGAAGCGCACTTACCGTTCCTGTGTCACGTAGATGGACAGCATATGAGTACTTGATCCCTGCACGCGCGTACATCCAGTCGACGATGTTTCCAGGGGCGCTGTATTTTTAATGAGCAGATGATCTTTTCACGTGTGTATAAACTTACCGGTACAGGGACTCGCAGAGAGTCGCGATCTATAACATGATGAACTGTTGTTAATCTTTCAGCGACGACAGCGTACCGTAAATGTCGTCCCGTGAGCGAGTCTCAACGCGTGAGCTGCTCCAGTTGCAGCTTCGATTTGATCCTCTGCGTCCTTCGGCACACGTTTGCATGAGTACGAGTACGGAGAGGAGACTACGAAGGTACTTGTGAGCTACGGTAAGTATGTATCTTTCACTAGAGACGTACTCATTTGCCCATAGCTTCGCAAGTCGACAAACGCAAGCAGGTTAGGGAGTGTCGTGATGAAGTTGGCGAGGTTGTTCACTTCTGGAGCTTCGAACGGCCGATGGCCGGGGAACCAATGCGAGCAAGGGTCGACAGGTGTTTTGGGTTTCTTGAAGTACTTTGCATTGGATTTCCATTTGTAACCCTGAGCGTAAAGGTGTGAGAGAACGTGCGTGAAAAGATGAGGTTCGGTATACCCAATTCCTAAGAGCTGGTAAGCCTCGTGCGTTGAAAGAAAAGATAGACGACACACCTGTTCATATCCAGACCGACACATTTTGCATTAGGACCCATAACCTGACGGTTTTTATACCAAAACCGGTCGCTCTCCCAGGTGAAGTCGTATCCATCGGGATTAGGAGCTGGGACAATGTAGAAATCCTGTGACGACGAAGCCGTGAGCCTTGAATGTGAGAGAAGTAGCTTGAGTGAAACTTGCGTAAATATCTAGAAGCGACGACAGGGAGTATTTCTCGGACGAATTGGCGACCAAAGCATGAGCGATGTACAGAGCTGCTGCGGTTGCGACCCACTGGTGGACTTTAGTACGACAAGGAACAAGACGGGCAAAACGGTACAGACCTCCCTAGCATGTTGAGCACCTGTAACAACAAACCCGAGCTTTTGCGACGGATCCACGCCCTTTCTGTATTCTGTCTTCTGTACTCCCGTCGGTCCACTGGATATTTTGAGACCCCGCATCTCTCTGCCCTGGCCTGAATGGCCCAGGTGGATGGTGCTGACTGTCGAAGGATGTTGTGCTGCCAATTGGTACACAAAGTCATCAATTTCGTAAAGGGGGTGGTACGCATTGTGAAATGTGGTGTTTTCGAGAGAGACGAGGTTCCACGGCTCGACCTGGCGTGGTAGATATGAAACCTCTTGGTTGTAAATGGGCGTAGGGGAGCTTGGAATGGTGCGAAGAGCTTCTGGGAGACCCGGCCCTAAGAGAGGGGTGTATATGTCGACGAACTCGGGGGTCAACTGCCAGACATCCACGTCGAATTGCTGCGAAGAAAAGATGCTGCAAAGTCCTGGAAGATAGAGAGATAACACACCTGCAATTCGTCTACTACCCTGCTCTCATTTCGTAAAAATCTGTGCAGCGTGCCCAATACAGGTGACGCGTTCAAGGCCACCTGGTCGTTCGCAACAACATTGAGTGTCAATACAAGGAAAATAGTTGCATATTCAAGCAATTTCGACGCCATGAAGGAAGGCTCCAAAGCCTTATCGGCGATTGCAACAGGATTCAAGGTGGTGGTATGAAGTCAAGATCGGATTGGCCTGTATTTTTGGTCGTGTGACTGCCGTTCATGCCTCTAGGCAGCCTTCACAGAATCCTTCAATGAACGCATGCGACTGCTCTATCTCTCATCACAATAAAAGATGTGTGTATATAAGATAATTGAAAGTAAAATATGGACAACTACCGTAACCTTTGACACCTTGTGCACGGTTACCAAGGGTATAAGGGTACAAGTGTTCAAATCGAAGACAGACCTCTGTGACTGTGGGTACATATTGACCCCGAATATATAAGTTCTCGACTCTATGAGATAGACAAGAGAACCGCCCCAAACTGAACGTAAAGAGGACCGTTTCATCGGCGGTTTTAGAAGCAAAAACTTGAAGGTGTTTTGCAAGATATGGGCAATGGTTCTCACTGACGATAGCTAGCGTACTGTCATGATGTAGGGCGAATGCATCGTAACCAGCGAGAGGTACGAACGAGCGAACGACTCGGGTAGACGATAATTGATCACCGCAAAAGTGTAAACTTCTTCAGGGACAGCTATCTGCATAAATATTGGCAGAAATATCGGTGTTAACAGTCACGACCGAAGATTTTGTTTACATCCTCGTTAAAGTGGACCTTTGCCCGCATTCCAGTGCGAGCGAAGTCCGGAGGTTAGAGAAAGAGATCCTAGAAGCATGATACAGATCACTGCGAACCATTGAGCAAGGACAAAACCTTGAACAAGGTAAATTTGGCCTACAGCTGGCAACGGCAATAAAGGAGACAGATGTCATGACCCTCGTGCCAGCTGAGGCACATGAACGTTGAACAATGGACCTCTGCCATGCCAACTATGGCTAGTAGATGAAAGCTAATCCGACATCTCTTTGTGGCGGGGCCTGACAGGAAAAAGTGGGTCCCCGTCCGGTCAAACGAAGCCTTGAGCTACCGGGGTGATAATCGCATGTTTGACGCGATAAAATACAGTAAACCCATTCGTAGAAACGTCGACAATACAAGAGCTGAAGCTGAAGCACGAGATAAGCGCAAGTCGGCCATAAATCAAAGGAAGATTTGCTGTCATGGAACTCCTCCACGGTTTCAAAGCACCTTCGAATTACAGGGCAGCAGCTTCTCGACTGCAAAGTCATCCCTTGGCCGCCAAGATCGGAGAAGAGAGAGACCTGGTCGCTACTGAAAGAGCCGCAAGAATACAGGAGCCTGCTGCCTTTACGTCGAACAAGTTTCGTTACGACCGATTTGATGCCGTTGATAAGAAACCAGGGCGTTTGAGAAATGAGGCGAGCTCGCGGTGGGTCCGAGGTCAGTGGCGATGCTGATGGGCGTAAGATGCCAAAAGTAGTCACTCGTCCCTTGATCCCGACTCTTCATCATTTTTCATGCCAACCAGTCAGTTCGACCTTCGTCTCTCTACCACGGACCGGATTACATGTGTGCGAGATATTATGCCCTGCAACGGTTACTATGAAAAGCTGTACTTGAATTTTCTGCAGTGTCCAACTCCAACATGTATCTTTGTACGTCTACAGATCATTACTCGCGAAAGGTTTAGCCGTACCTGGAGGCTACCTTACGGGGGAAAATCTTGACGTCTCATGCGATATTGAGGGACATGTGTTCTCCCCTACTTATTGTGTTCCAAATAAATTGTCGAGAGGGGAAACGCGCCGTTCAAACGGACTTCTTATCACTCCATATCACGCCGCTGCGCTCAAATCAATTGACCTTTGTTCTTTTCTGCTTACGAAAAGATGTTGTTCTTCGCTAAAGTTTGTGTGCCTGACGTGCTTTGCTTCCATGCTATCCTTCCAACCTGTTCTCACGACACTGAAAGACAAGGTCGCAGTGCTCAATGCTGCAGTGGGGGCATGTTGACCCTCGTTTGCAGGATGACGGGGATAACAGATCCAAGGGCAAGTGACGATGCCATAAGGTCCCCGCCGGCTGCCTTATCTTCCTTATAACTACTCGTTTTCTATCGGTCCTTCTCTCCAGTAATTCTTCCTCGCTGATCTCCTCTGTCTTTCTTTTCTTCCCGCTTTCCTTTAATATGTCTAACGATAACCCTTTCAACGACCGGTCGTTGCAAGATGGGGAGAACTTCCTGGTGGAGGACTGGTCTGCCACGAATTTGGAGCCTCAAGCTGGATCCTCTTTTCCGAGTGTCAATGCGTCATGGGGAGACGCTTCTTTGGGAGAAACCTCAGGGTACGAATGGAATCAATCCCCGTTTCAGAATGGTTTTACCAGCGTCCCTACCTCCAACTATCATATGTCTGATGCTGGAAGTAGTAATGGATCAGAGGTATGCTTCGCCTTTCTTCTAGTCTTGCTGTAAGTTCCCGTCTGATTTGCACATTCTTCTTAGATACACTACCAAACGTACGACCCTGGCTTCGACTCATCGTCACCCGCCTCAGGGCCGTACCCATCATTGATACCTGACTTCATGTCTCAGCGACGTAACTCATTGCCATCCGATTACTTGACGCACCGAAGCATGTATGGAATTGTGACCCGTTCTGGCGATGAAGGACCTGACACGAGGCGTCATAGTTGGCAAGGGGCTCATGACCAGAATGAACAGCTGTACGACGCTGCCTCGAGCTCGTACCATTCTTCGCGACGCCCAAGCTTTGAGAACTTGGCACAGCTCGCTACAGGCTCGATGCCGATGCCTTATCCTACGGGTGCCAGGGTGCCGGCCTACGGTCATTATCATAGTTACAGTGATCCAAATGTCATCCAGAGCGCACCGACAAATGTGCAACGCTGGCAGCCATCCAACAGTCCTGCTTCGTCCGCAGGGGAGCTACCTTATTTAAATCGAACGGCAACCCCGGGAATTTCGGTGAGTGTTGCTTCCCGTATGCGCACGGTCAAGTAGTGACACTTATCTTAGGCGGAACTACAGTCTACGCTGTTTCTTCATGACAGTAATGACCTGCAACGAAACATTGATCCATCTTTCCATCCCGATATCATTTCGGACTTCGGTGTATATCCGTCTGGAACGCAGGTACCTGAAGAACACGCTCATTCCAACAATTCCCAGCCTATAGCTGACGGCACCGGATCTCATCCAGGGTCTTCAGATACAGGCCAAGTGTCAACTGGCTCTCGGTTTATTGTTTTTGTCCCTAACGACAGCGCCGAAGCTGGCCCCTCCAACTCCCCGTTACCGTACCACATGCTCCCAGAGATGGACTCCGGTTTTCCCGGCCCGATTTCGGGCCAACTATCGCGGAATTCTTCCAAATCCAAGCACAACGGAGAGCCCAGGGCGAAGTCAGTTGCATGCAATTACTGCAGAACGAAGAAGAATAAATGCGTAGGTGTCTCCGGAGAGCGGTGCGAGTGAGTTTCTTCGTTTCGTTTCATTTCGGCTAGCGCTTATAAGTTTATGGCTTAGGAGCTGCACTACGCTAAATCTTGTGTGTACGTACTCGGAGTCGAGAAGAGGGAAATACGAAAGGAAATCTAAGAAGAAGGGCAAGTAGCTCTTTCTCATCATTTATGCCCGTCTCTTGCATAAAAAGTCATTATTTAAAATATCTTGTTCATATATTCTTCTACTTTATTACATTAGACTAATCACCACGAATAATGGGACTGTGAAGAACCTACTGAAGGTTCGCTTAATGTTTGTTCACGTTCATGTTGTGTGTCGGTTGCGCGCCCGGCGTTGTGCGGATCCGAATTGAGCGGGCCTATTTCATTAAAAGCTGATCAACGTGGGTGGGCAATCACAAGCGCCGCCACATTCTTGATCAAAGCTTCCGGTCTTTTCCGGGCCGACCTCCCAAAATAGGAACGTTGTGGCTGTGATGCGATGTGACTTCGCCCATTTTGAAATGGGCCATATGTAACTTTGTCCGCTACTTGTTGGACCTCTAGTAATACTTACTGAAGCCCGTGTCACGCTACCTTTCCCGGCCTGATATCTCCCGGGAAGCGCGTATCTTGTCAATTGAGGCAAGCCTTTTCTGTACATTTTCCGTTTCAGTGTTGTTGATATCCGCCTACAGGCCGGACGTGTCTTCGGGCTGTAAAAAGGGGGGAATATGTTCAGACTCGTCAATAGCGACACGGATCCATCTGTTGGCAGTTTCGGATCAAAATTAGGCAGATAGAGCCTAGGCGACAGTCTTGTTTACATACATACAATGAAAAATGGTACGTTCATTGTTGAAAAGTTCTCGGCGCATCCGGGCCCTGATGAATTTCTCAGTCATGCGCTACTTTGGCCAGGCAGTTTTATTCGAGAGATGTTGTGGTTCTTCGTTGTATGGTTCGAGGCTCTACAGGCCTCTCCAGGGAAGCATTGGCGCGTAAAGCTTATTCCCATGCGATCAGTACGCATTTGATCTGTTCGTTCTTGTTTCTGGTGTCTTAACCCCTTGTATGCGCCCAGAAATTCAGATTTTGGCTTTCTTCAGATAAGAAGCCATGACATACACGTCTGTTGTTGAGCTCCTCCCAGCATATTCACAACTATATGAGAACACCGTTTTTCTTAAAGAGGTGCGTATGTATTCGTGATGTTGACACTCACTTGATCTGATGTGGCAGCTATAATATGACGATCGCATTCCTGAACGCCTTGAACCAAATGTTTCGACCGTGTAGCTACATGCGCGCATGTGGCCACAGCATTGTGGTCTGGTTCTCTTCCTGGTTATCAACCATACCTGGCGCCATTTTGGGTGAACATCGTTGCTCTCGGATGAAAAAGAAATTGCCGCAGAAAAATCGACGGTCACGGAAGCCTCTCCTTTGACGGCAGGTCATACATTCGCCCAAGAGAAACATACGTGAGAGGAGGCTTCTGCATGAGTAGCGACCAACTCGAAAGACGCAGTTCTGCTGAGGTATGTCAAAAACACTACGGACAATTGTATTTCTCTGACCTTGAATTCTCAAGCCTTCGGCACGGGGCACGACAACGCGCTATACTGCGGGACATAATGGTACTCGGCCAACACGACGACGTTGTCGGAGACCTGGAGATCGTTCTTGTGAAAGTACTGCCCACATTGCAACTAAACCGGTTATCAAGTCATACCTGATCCAGTGAATGAACGCCGTCAGCTTCGTTTTGAAAGGGAACAGCTTTGTATGTGTTTTCGTCGTGATTTGTTTGGATGGCTTTCTCGAATGCTCGAATGTTCTTGCCATCTTTCTAGTACTGCGACGCTCGATTTAGCAAGGCTATCCTCATTCGGTTCCAGATGACTCGAGTATGACATTCCATGTCGATATGCTTTTGTCCTACTTGGAGAGCTTTGGCCGATATTTGTGCACCCTGGATCACCGAGAATGGCTTTATCGATCACTGTGCATTATCCCAGAAAAAACCAGTTGCACAACCGATAGTGCTATCACTGTCCGCAACATACGTGTATCCAGTCGGGACCACACTGAACGTCCCGAGCATCCTATATCACACTAGTCAATGCTCTAAGCGAAAGGCTAAGCCACGCTTGCACCGACTGCTTGGAATACTCCGGAAAGTAACCGGCGGCATGGTTGCCGTACGTGCGGACTGGCGGCTTTCGAGGTGTGCCAAGCCTTGACATACTGCACGTCGGCATTAGGGCTACTTCGACAAAGTGCGATTCCTTTCGTGTATCCGACTTCACTGGTCAACTGTGTATCCCACTGGCAGAGACACTACAAGAATAGAACCCACTACGCCGACATCGTGCGAGCTTTGAAGGGAGCCGTCGTGCTATGTCTGTTCTAGGACAGATACCGCTCTACGGTCAAATGAGGACGGACTGTCGGTTTGACGTGTTATGCGGTAGTACGGAGACGCAGAAAAAGATCTCCTTCTCTCCGTACTTGGCACACCTGCGTTCTCGAAGTGTTCTGTTGTCTCCAAACTGAAATGATATTTGCATGCTCTTTGTAAGTCTAGTGCTGTTCTTTTTGATGTCCTCGATGCTAAGTACTGCTTTATATTAGTCTGACTAGACTTCTAAACTTCTAAATTTATCCGTCGACAAAGTTCACAAGCTAAATGGGCTTATATGCTGAGGTGGATAGTACTCTCAGACTCAGTTGTAATTTGTTCAATCGTTCAATGATTACTTCATACTCCAGCCAAGTACCATCCTCGGCAGCTTATGATTTGGCTTCACATGGCGGTCTCCAAAAAAAACACGGGGCCGTGCGACAATTAGACCTTTCCATGTAGAATGCACGGCACCTTCTCTTCCATTTCATTGCATCGCAAAGCTGGAGCGGAAAAATGCCTCATAGGAAAGGGCTAGGCTGATTTGTTCAAGACAATTTCTTTGAGGCCGACTTTGCTCCAAGCAGTTGGAAATGTCTGCTTATTTTCTACTTCAGAAGACAGAGAATGAAGTAAAAACCGGATATGATAGGCCCTAGGGTCATGGCGGCCCTGAAATCTGATCCTGATCAAGAATAATCAGGCGCGTGGCAACGCGTTCATCGAGGGCGCAGCCAAACAAGCCGCTCCTCTCTCCAGCTCGGTCGTATGAGTGACTAAAATCATCTTCCTCGCGCCCACGACGATTGTCTGTGGGATCTTGCATAAAAGTATTTCGGCGTCGCGATGACTTCTTCACCGTCGTCCTCAGCTGTGACGATCCCCATCCCTGGAAAGTCGATCCTCAAACGTCCGCCACCAGCCCCACCTTCATTATTCTCGCTGTCGAGGCTCAGTCGGCTATTACCCGACTCTACGAAAGATAATGTCAGCGAGAAAACGGTTCTCAAGCGAGCCCATTTCATTCTACCGGAACTGAGCATTGTCTATCCAATATCAAGCTTCAGCCCGCCAAGTGGACCCGGTGTTCGGGAGGAGAAGAAGGCGGTGGAGGAGCGGGAACGAGAAAGAAGAAGACGAGTAATACGAGGAGATGGATGGACAATGGACAAGGTCGAGTCGTTCTGGCGAGAATGCTGTGCGGGCTGCGATGAGGTTCCGGATCCGCTGATTAGCGCTGCCTTCAAGGTGATTGTTTAAAGTGATTGCTGATTCTTTTTAACCTATCTTTGCAGAAGGCAAATGGATCACATCCTCGAATAGTGGACTTTTCTGGGGTACAGTTGACGCCTGGTAAGGCGACAGTATTGGGCGATGTATTTACCATCGAGTGGGGCCTTCGAAGACTTGTGTTCAAGGAATGTGATTTGGATGAAAACGTACGTATAATTCCACTATATTTGCTCATTGCTAAGTTCCTACAGATACTCAAACCAATGCTGCACGCGCTCCTCATACCGAACACACTCACTTTTCTCTCTGTCGCCTCGAACCGACGGATGAAAACGGCTGCTTTCCGTCTGATTGCTGCCTTTGCTGCTAAGTCAGCGTCGCTCGAGTTTCTGGACCTTAGCCAGAACGCGCTCGACAAGAAGAGCGTAGAGTTGCTTGTCGCTGCCTTGACCACCCTCATTACCCTTCGTCTAGACGATTGTTCCCTTCGTCCCGGAGCTCTTGAAACCCTCTCCCGCGCTGTACGGACTTCCAACCTTCGTAATATATCACTGCGGTACAACAGGATAAACCCCACGGGGGCCGTGGCACTTGCGCTGATGATCAGGGATTATCCTGATGTTGTACCAACAACCACAGCAAGCGCGACGTCTTCCACTTCATCTACTCCTACTAATCCCGGCTCCCCCACTACCTCCACAATCCAGCTTAAAAACGGGCCACTTCCACCGCCACCGAAGCACCCCACGACAAATGTCCAAACAACGTATACGCCATACGTTCCACGCGCGAAGCGTGCCCAGACGTCACCTGCGGTTCCTATGATCACCTCAAGTTCACAAGGAGGGGTGACTACGAACAATGTCAAGGAAGAGTGGGGACCTTCTGCGGCGCTCCTCGTCAAGGTTCGCGCGCTCGACACGCTGCCGAGGGTTGGTGCTCTAAGAACGTTGGATTTAAGGGGGAACGAGCTTCGTGGGGGGATAACGTATATTGCACAGGTTCTAAAACGGAATCGGACGCTCAAGGTGCTCAACTTGAGCGAGAACAAACTCGATGTAGCTGGGCTGGTGGCTATAGCGGAGGCACTCAAGTATAATTCGTCGCTGGAAACGTTAGATCTGTCGAAGAATCCGTGTGCAGGGCCAGCACTGGACGGGGTAAGGTTCATACCTGTTCGTGAACACGCTTCTTAATCTCGTGGCAGATAACTTCGCTTCGCACGGCATTCACACTCAACGCTTCTCTGAAGCGGCTCTTCCTTTCTTCTACTGGTCTGACTTCTCCCGGGGCCATCGCACTGGCAGAGTTCCTTCCAGAGTCGCGCTCGTTGTTACACCTGGATTTGACGAGGAACGAGTTGGATCTAGCAGGGGTATGGGCACTAAATAAGGTTAGCATTCCTATATTTTATGACGGTATCTTCCTTTTTGGAGTACTTCCGTAATACTGGTTGAGAGGTTGACCCATCTGTTTTGCAGGGCCTGAAATCTAATCACACGATGCGATGCTTAGACCTTGACGTACCTCCCGGAAGAGAGGAATTCGCGGGTTGCTGCCGAGAGATTCTTGGCTGGTGTGTACGCAATACGGAGGAGGCAGAGGCTAAGCGAGGAGAAGGTGACTCTCACTAACGAACTTTATTTGTATTGACGATCTGATAAGTAACAGACCAAGAAAATGGCCCTGCGGAAGGCAATGGCAGAAACAAAGGTCTCTGGGGCATGATCGAGGACAGCGAGTTGGCAAGAGGTATCAGGGAAGGAGAGGAGAGAAAAGTAAGGGATAAACACTGTCATTTACACTCCCTTTGCAATTCTAACATATCTCATAGATTGAAACTGATGTCGTAGTGCGCGCGCGCTCATGTGTCGCACAGCTTCAGACCCTGCTAAACCCTGCAGAGCCATCACCACTGAATACACCGCACCTAAACTCACCCTCTCTGTCGACACCCTCTCCGCTACCATCGTACCTACTTTCTCCAAGCACCGCTTCATTCACACTCTCCTCCCGACAGACTTCTAGCAAGCCTTCAGCCTCGGAGCTCGCTGCTCGCGCCAGGTCCTTGATAAGTGAGCTATCGCAGGTGATAGAGGAAGAGGGAGATGGTGGACGGATGGAAGAACTGTTGGGTATCAACGATCAGTTGACCAATTTACTTGCCAAAGTGCCCAGTAGACCTATTGGACTTGGGCTGGTGATACCCACGACGAACGGCGTCGGATCTGTGGCCGTCGGTACCTCACCTCATGATGACCCCCCCGCCGAGGAGCCTACGAATGAGGAAGAAGTGGAGGAAATTGGCACGCCTCGAGTGGATAAGGGTAAAGGACGTGCGGAGCCTGTACATGAAAAGGTGCTGAGTCCTACTGCCGCATTTCTCATTTCGGAGGACGATGCCGAAGATGGGGAAGGACCAAGATTCCCTCCTGTTGAAACGAGAGATGAGGAGGGGGGTGAGGGTGAGAAAGGGAAGGAGACGAACCGGTATTGAAATTCTTACCTCACTTTTGTCCTTCGCGCTGATGTTTACGATCAGGTCTCGTATCTGGGTCGAAGAGGAGGGAGAAGTGTTTCGCAAGGGAACAGTTCTTCTAGGACCCGAAGAGATGGAAGGAGAGTATGCTGGAGAGGAGTTGCGTAAGGAGGTAAGTATCCTGTCATCGGCTATTTTCTTCCCTTCGCTCATTGTACCTTTTAAGCTCCTTGAAGCAATGGTGGAACGGCCGCCTCCTCGGAGCGTGGAAGATTTCTCCCTAGAGCTACCACATCCAACCTCAAACTCACATTCGAATCCGGGGACGCCGACTGAGGAGCAACCTACATCACCCACGGCGGCACCAAGACCATATATACCGAGAAGGACGAGTTCGGGAAGCCTAATGAGTCTCGTCAGCCCCACAAGCCCGAGACAGGCGAGCCCTGTGATGGTGACAGGGATAGGGGCCGCAAAGAATGGGCTGGGAACATCCACGATTTCGGAACTCGATGGCGAGCAACTTGAGCCCAGTATCTCGAGGCGGGATCGTTAGTGGAGATGATTATACTTATTTTCCATTTCAGGATTCCACATACCATTATTTCATCTGGATGCTTTACATAGCTTACTTGGCCCTACACTTAGATCTACTGTTCACTTGCGAGCTGCTCCGTTGCATCATCCAATATCTCACTTGCATTTTTACTATTTTTTGCTATTGTAGACATCGGTAATAGGTGGTGTGGACGGTTTGAGAAACAGTGTGGGCTTTTGTGTGATGCCACATGGAAAAGGGACTTGCTCAGTTATTGCGAGCACGAGTAAAATATTGGCTGACGTGACCTATTCCCTGCGGTGCACCCAACAAGTGCGAGCTCTACTGTGGCGATTGCGTTCATTCTGTTCACCATCACCTTCGATAATAATTTTTTCCAGGACCGGGCAGTCTCCACGGTTCCATCGCATTATATCTCTTTCATTTCTACCATATCGCGCTAGAGATCAACTATCAACGGTGCTGTTTTTTTACACGCATAAAGATGTTTGTATCGCTTTTCAGCGTGTCATTGTGCTATGAGCCTCGGCTTTCGATACTTTGATCTCCTAAATCTGACCCTGCTCCTGATACCAAACCCAGTTTTCAGGCGTGAGTTCTGTCACTCTCACAGCTAATCCCTCTTGCTGAAGCACCCACAAAGGCATAAGCCGGGCGTCTCTTGGTTTCAAATGGTCAAACTTGTTGCATATCAGCACCAGTGTCAATCTCTCCAGGCGCACCGCAGGAGCGGGATGAATCCATCTCGATTGCACCATCCCGAAGAATTCCGGGCAAAAGAAAGGCCTATTGCAAGAGCGAATGCTGTCCTTCAGTGTGAAATCTCGCAGAAATGGGAGGAGACAATGACCGGTTCCATCCACTGCGAGAGCATTGAACAGACCAACATGATCCGTCGTCCACCATCCCTTTTGATCTACGACTAGAGTGAGGGCGGTAAGGGATAGTTTAATTGATGGGAGGGTGAAAAGCCGAGCGAACGGATGAATCACTCCAGCGCGAAGGGCACGGATGGAGCAGCGGGATCGTTGTGTGATTCGGTCAGCAATGTCGACTGCCTCATCAGTCCAGTCATGTTCTTCTCCGTTGATCTTTTCAAGAGCTGGAAATACCGCACTACCCAAACACTTAAGTACATCCCCTCGACATGTTATGATATGGATATGCTCATGGAATATCGGAGGTGAATTGTTTTTATCCGGCACAAGAACGTCATTGGTGATTCCGAAATTTAAGAGACCTGGTATCCGTCCAAGAAGATCATGCACCTCGCGGACATCGGAAAAACAGCCATAGAAAGATTTCAGCTGTGAAACGGGTACCGGAAATGATTGGAACGTGAGGCCAGTTGTCTTCATTTCTGTGAGACTAGGAGCGACAGAAAAGATGGGATAGGGGCCCTGAATAATACTCCAAACATTTTGGAAGGTCGCTCTTAAGGAACGAAGCAGCGGTAAACGCCCGTAGACGCCAGAGAACAATTGCAGGATTCTCGGTGTCCATGTGAAATTCACACTTTCCCATCGGGACGAATTGTGCACTATCAGAGCGACGACCTGACGTACGAATGTCTCGTCATAACATCCGTTGCCGTAAAGGTCGAGCTCTAAGTGAAGTGGACATTCACATGAAAGCTCCAATGTCCTTTGAAGAATCTCTGGCGTCCTTGACGTCAAATACTTGAGCCCACCACGGATGCTGGACCATAGGATGGGGGACGTGGTCACTATGTTCCTCCACCAACAACACACCTGTCCGAGCACCCAGGGAGGTCCTTGAGGGAGGAGAGTAGACCTTTCGTTCATACACACCAGTTTGAAGATGTGTAAAAGAACGTCGGCAGGGATACGACGGACGGGGGCCATGAGGGATCGCTGGGCATCGAGACAGGACAGAATTTGTTGTTTTTCAGCCTGAAGGCGTCCTATGAGACTTTCGAGCTCTAAGATACGGATCTCCAAGTGTCGTGCACTTTCGTGTAATGGGGATGGGTCAACGGTAAGTGACGACTCTCCCGACCGCAGCAGAGCAATGATCCGAGCGCGATTCGAGATAAAGTCAGGAGCTCGACTGGTTGAGAGAGCGCCGTTGCTGTCCGAGAGCCCACAGAAATTCGGATTCTGAATACATCTGGCACCAAGCATTAGAACACGATTCTGATT
This sequence comes from Armillaria cepistipes, assembly GCA_900157415.1. Classification (NCBI taxonomy): domain Eukaryota; kingdom Fungi; phylum Basidiomycota; class Agaricomycetes; order Agaricales; family Physalacriaceae; genus Armillaria; species Armillaria cepistipes. Next base: position 1,370,703 of record FTRY01000008.1, read on the forward strand.
TCTTCTCGGGAAATAGAAATGTTACATCTGGTGGATTGCAAAGTTCACTAAATTTTCGGTAGGAGGTTTGGCACAGATCTGGAGCTGATTGCAAGTCAGTATATGTTGGAAGAGCTTGCCCTTGATGAAAACAGTTAATTGACAGTCTGGTGGTGGTCGTAGATAAGGTTCACTTCGGAACTCGGGCCGTGCGTTTCATCCGAAGCGGAGATGGCGAATCCAAGCAGTCCTCCAGTCTACTACTAAGTACTTCATTTCCTCAGTGATGCTTAGCGCTCATTAACACCCGAAGATGGATTGTGGCCATAAATCGCCAGATTCAGTCTTTGATCATTGTACTCCTGCTGCGAAGACAACAGAGGAGACAACAGAGGAAAATAGTCTGACATTTAACACATATTCCGATCCTGAGTCTGTACGTGACGCCTTGGTATCTGTGCCTATTCCAAAGTATCTCAATTATTGATCCTATACGCAGATTACTACCTATATGCCACCTGAACTTATCGACGAAATCATAGATCCCCTCAAAGACGACAAGGATGCTCTCCTCATGTGTTCTTTGGTCTGCCGGCTTTTTTACCCTCGAACACGTGTACACCTCTTTCACGCCATCTCCATTACAGACAGGAACCGGAAAGTCTCCCTTCTACACGATTCTTCTTCCAGGAATGTACTCCAGTACATCCAAGGGATAAAGCTGCACTGGCCTACTGATTATGCCAACCCCACCTCCGACTTACTACCCAAATTTACGACGTTCCTACTCTCTCTGACTAACCTGACATCGCTCTCCCTTTCGGCGATACGTCTACGAGATGCATCTCAACTCCACGCCGTTATCTACCAACTTTACCGACTGACCAGTCTCACCTTGAAGAATGTATTTTTTGACTCGAGTGAATCCTATACCATATCCGACCATCAGACCTCTTTGGAGTCTTCTCCCAAGATCGAGGCGATATCAATGTATGGAACATCGTTCCATGCATCTATCGTCGACTTGATCATCCATCGCCAAGACCTGCGAGCAATTTATGTCAACTCTCTTCGCAGGCTCTGTATCAAGTATCCCCCCGGCGAATACTTCTCCTCTATATGCGCTTTCCTCCGTGCCACGGCAGGTTCTTTGAGGAGACTGGATCTTTATATCCATAGAGCTTGTAAGTGTCCCTTTTCTTCTATAGTCACTGCTTTCTGATCGAGCTGAAGACTACCGGCCTGCCCGGCTTTCGAGCTGGCCAGTACAGCTTGATAGACTACCGCTCACTATGCAAACACTGCACATTGTAATAAAATGTCATAGGCTATGGGGTTGGCATGTCAAGGTTATGAGGTGGTTGCTTGATTCTCTATCTGGACCGGATGGAGACATCAGGCTGGAGACGATGATGCTGACAGTCGTACCCCCATATGACCACACAGGGAGCAACGATTACCTGCAAGGCGAAGTCTGGGCAGCGCAATGGACGAGCCTAGATAAGGCTCTCTCTCGTTTGGAATCATCGACATTCCGTCGGTTGAAGGTCACATTCAGACCATATGTTGGCGACCATAGTCCGTGGAGAGGATCGTACTGCAAGACTTGGGTGGAGGGAAAACTACCGCTCTTGCTTGAGAAGAAAATTCTTGAGGTGAACACCGTCGAATACTATGATGATTTTCTCTAGATAACGGAAGGATTTTACCGCTACCTCATAGCTCGTGCCGTGGTATTATACTTTACCGCCTTTAGGCTACTTGAGTTTATCTGCGATACTTGGAGACGCTTGGCAAAAGATATTTTCATCGACAGCTTAGCTGTAACCCTATCAATGATAGTGGATTTTAGATAGCACAACATCTAGCGGGAGAAACAATATGATCGTTCGGCTAGAATGAGCTCGCCCGGGATAGCTTTCTTTCATTTCCGTGTTTTGGTTTGATATCAGTACATGATATGACCTGTGTATGCTGGTACATTGGACCATCGTCAGCGTAGCGCCATCTTGCGTCAATAAAATAGCTCACGAGGTCCTGAAGAGCGGTACCTGGGCTATCCAAGCGGTCAATCAGATTCCTATATCGTGGATTGCCTCGATGGGCGCGTTCGGGTACGAAGGCGGTACAAGGATTGCCTGTCTTCCTTGCTACGCATTCTGGGAGCCTCAGCATGACGTAGCCAGCGGCTCAGTAGTTGCCAATATCGGCGGCGCGGGGACATTACTGGGCTCGCCACGGACGCCAGGTTGGGAGACGCGGGAAGAATTTTAAGTACCTGTGATTGGTGAGATCAGAAAGAATGGATACGAGCAAGACGCACCGAATCATGCAAGAAAGATATCACCCTACCCTATCCTTTCTGCAAGGCCTTCGTGGCTCGCAGATAGAAGGACGTCCCTACTCCCTCTGGCTCGGCAAGAAAACATGACTAGGATTGTGAGGATTGTCCAACATCGTCACAGGGCACATGAAACTGCCGGTCACCCTCAGTACGAACCTCAGCAGACAAAGGCCATGAACGCACAGGGTATTCTTCTACATGAATCATAACCCAACGGAAGCCTCGTGCTCGTCGCCGAACATCAAGAGCAGACCCTGTAATTGTCGAAATCGGGACACTGGCAAGACCGCAAAAATTAGTCCGACGAATCTTGATTTCGCTAATGACGGAGATACGACAGCGTCCTGAGGGAATGCTGTTCTTAGTAAACGCGAAGCACACGAAAGGATTGAGGTCGTCGTGGTCGATGACGAAGAGTTGTTTGGTAGGTAGCAACATACAAACCCCGCCTTCCCTTTCGCCACCACCATGTCTGAGTGATGAATCCCGTGAACGTCCTCGACGGCGCACGCAATGCCCGAGCCTGCGATATATCATGTTTGCCTAGCTCATCACAGCAACGAGGAATCCCATCGTACGGACAAAAGTCACTTGAGCTGACGATCATTCCCTAATGCTGGTGGGTGATTTATCTTGACTTCAGGACGTCGCCTTTGATGTTAATACTCATTTATAGGTGTCCGCTGTGGAGAGTGTTTGACTGTATATCTACGGTATCGCTCCCAGTGTTAAGGCCCAATTGAAGGCAAACTATTTCGTCAACGAACCGAGACTCGCCTTGCGCCGGAGGACAATATCGATATCCGACATATTGAAGAGACAGTGATACTGACGTCTACCGAGATAGAAAAGTATCGACATACATTGGGCGTCCCCGTTCATCAATCTTTGCCAACACCAAGAAGTAACGTGATATTGACGGCGAATAGGGCACAAGCTCTCCATTTCTATATCCTAATCCAACGCTGCATTCTGTTTTTCGACGCTGGATGTGCGCGGGACTCGGCAGGTGGGCGGAGATGGTCATGAAATTCTGGTGGTAATAAAAGTCGCATCTTGGTCGGAGTATTATGTTCGGGTGCCAGTGAGTCTCCAAGTACTTCTCACGGTTTCCTGCTCAGCCTTTTACCTTAGACTATATACTGGGGCCGATATTTTGTTCAGAATCCCTATGCCAGAGAACCGAGCTCAATTATGTGATAGAACAGATGCCGTCCAAGGTTTGTACATTGCCTGGCGGCTGCGATCTTCCCGATGCCGGTTCAGGCTAACAAGGGTCGAGAACGCTTCGACAGAGCAGAGTCTAGCGATACTAATCACGATTGGCTTCTGCCATTATTCAGTGCGCTTCATGTTCTTTCGTCTTACTTCCCCGGCTCTGGGATCCGCTCAAGACCCGCATCGTTGATGTCGACAATGGAAGGTCTCGTCTCTTCCACATGCCAGGGCGAAGAGTGCCGTCGGCACTCAGGAAAACGGCGTTCGTGTTCCGTTGGTTGTAGCCGGGGAGTATCAATCGTCGCTGTGTGTACGTTCTTTAATTCGGAGATTTTCTGATCCTAGTACACTGCAGGCTGCCATACCGTTGTGAATGGAAATCGACAAGGAATTGTTCTGGTATCTACATCTGCGGCCAGCCCATCTCTTGGAACATACTCATGCTGTTCGCATCAAAATGAATTCATTCAGCTCTCAAAGCGCCGCAGAAGCACATAACCAGGGATGGGCCTTCTATGTCACTTTCAGCTATTTCTTAGGAGGGTGATTAAAAGGCCTCGGTTCTCGTTCTTTCCATACATTCAACTGTGAGCCCTTGATTTCCATACCGACCAGTTGGTCAATGTCCACTTTCCTATAATATACTTTCCTGCCATCTTTTCATACCGGATCTGGCCCTTCCTTCTCTTCAAGAATATCCAGGAACACAACAAGTCGATCTTCATCAGCTCAATTCCATATGTCAATTTCTAGTATCCACGACGGCCCCGAAACTCGAACTAGCGACATATCCTATATGCCTGGTGGTACAGAAGCTCTTCCGCTGTTAGACTCTTGAAACATGGTTTCCATCAAGTTCGGTATAGTAGCATTGTTCGTGTTAATATTCTTGCTACTTCCTTCCTTCCAGAAAATGCGAATACAAAAATCATGAAACCTTCATCTCATGATCGACTTCTTTTCTAACTTCTAAACTGCCAGATGCTTCGAAGTGCGGATTCGAAGGTCACGACGCAGATGCATAACAGCATATCCTAGGCTGAGTTCGACCGTTCGTGACGACCGATAGGCTGCATGTTCAATCAACATCACTTCTCCGGCTTTGCTACGAAGGCATAGCCACCATTGGGTCAGACCGTCTGGGCCTATCGTTGGCTGCTTGGGTCGACACTGGTGCCAAAATATAAAACCGTCATATTACAGTGTTTGTTTTCTCCTGATTCTTGGATTAGCCTTCTCTGAACGGTGAGCTGCAGGGTCGGGATGGTCGTGGGGAGCATCAATCATGATCCGAGATACTTCATTTCCGTAAAATCTTCTCGGTGACCTACGGCTAAGTCCGCGCGGAACGAACCCATTCGCTGGTAGTCGAAGAGGGCTAACGTCGTAACAAAAGACTATTTTCGACTGATGCCTGCTTGTTCGGTTCCCAGCATCGTGAAAGCATACCTAGTGAACGATGTTTGATTGATTCCTCACCGCGTCATTCTTTCATCCTACTCGCCGTGGGTACCCACGCGTTGTATTTTGTTTCTAATAAAAAACTGATGGCCTCTCTCCGCCAGAGACGACTCGGAGAGCTATATAAGGGATTAAATCAGTAAGTAATCTCAACTTTCACAATCGTGCACCGTACTTCACAATGTTTCTTCGTCACTCTTTCACTGCTCTCCTAGCACTTCCTCTCCTTGCGAACGCCGGTGTTATTCCTATTATATCCCCTATCCCGCCCCGCGATGATAGTACTACTGGTATTGCGGGCAGGCAGGTCGTTACGGTCGCCCCTACCATCTGCCCTGTCCTTCGCCGTGACGAATCCGACGATGGTTCTGATATTGCGGGCAGGCAAGTCGCCCCTACCATCTGCGCCCCTGCCCTTCCTCGTGACGAAGTAGACGAGCATATTGCTATTGCGGGCAGGCAGGTTACTACGATCTCCCCCGTCGTCGGCCCTGTCCTTCCTATAGGTAGTTCTATTGTTTCGAGCAGGCAGATTACGGGCCTTCCTGTCATCTCCTCACTCCTTCCTGACCTTCCCCGTGACGAATCGAACGATGGTGCTGTCATTGCGGGCAGGCAGGTTGTTACGGTCTCCCCAGTCCTTTCCGCTGTTGCCGCCGTTGCCCGTGACGATGGTGCCGCGCTTACGGGGAGGCAGGTTATTACGGGCTCCGCAGTCATCTCTCCAGTCCTTCCCCGTGGCGGTGGCGACGGTGCCGCTTGCAGCGCGACTGGTACCGCTCAGTGCTGTAGTTCTACTGAGAGCGTGAGTCTGTCTCCTCTACATTGACCTACGCGACAGCTAAATGGAATTATTAGGCCAGCGACGTAAGTCCCGGCGTTGCGACCCTCTTGGGTCTTATCGGAGTAGTCGTCAGTGACCTCACTGCCAATGTGTAAGTTAACTGTATCTTAACCAAACGCTGCCCAGTGCCGATGGCTGATTTATGTTTCTACAGCGGTGTGACCTGCAGCCCCATCAGTGTCATTGGTGTTGGAGGTACCTCGTGCAGCAGCCAGGCCGTTTGCTGTGAAGGCAACCACTTCGTCAGTAGTAGTGTTTCTCTGATTAATTCTACGCTCACATTCCTTTAGAACGGTCTTGTTGCCCTCGGCTGCACCCCGCTCAACGTCGGCCTCTAAGCGACCGCGGGGAAGTTGTCATGAATCCGAGCTTTTTGGCAATATGGTAGAGTGTTTTTATTGGACAAGTAACTTATAGACCGAGTGTCACGTACATTACTGGAGAGTAGTCAATATACCAAGGACTGTTCAGAAAGCGATTCTGTACCTTCCTCTCGTTCGGCCTCATGCTCTGGCTTCTAAGTCTCGCCGATGCTACAAAGTACGGATTCAGCTATTCATGACGAGTCATGAGCTGTATGCTCAAACAACACCGCCGCTTGTGTAGCATAGCTAAGAAGGCCTCAGAATCGACATAAAAACCATCCATCAACTTCAATTTGAAAGTCCCACAGGCTACTAGGTAGACGTAGTCATAACTTACGCTTAGATCTAGTGCCAAGGCATCAGGGTATATATCTATTTCTCTCGGTATTAGATTGCCCAAAATCGGTCTTTTCCAAACAGTACCGCTAACCAGGGAGCGGGGGCTAGCGGGCGACTGTGACAGAGGCGGAATGGTGTCGGCAAGTGCCGGAGAACATGGCACCCGAGATACTACTACTTAGATCTTAAGCTCAGGACTACATTCGCACGGACGAGCCCATCATGATTCGGAAATTTTAATGATGGTTGGAGAAAGTCCGCCTTTAGCCATAACAAGGGACAACTTTTGCTTGATCGGTTCTGAGTCTACATCATGAAAACGGTGTGTTGAAAACATTAACGTACACAGTGAGCGCCGCGTCATTCGTTCATCCACTCGTCGTAGATACTCACACAGGTATTTTTGTGTCTATTGAGTCCATGATTGATGGCCTCTGTCCCCCAGAGAAGACGACTCGGAAAACTATATAACAGGGATTAAATCAGTAAATATTCTCAAGCCCTCACAATCATGCCGCTTACAATGTTTACTCGTGTCTCTTTCACTGTTCTCCTGGCTCTACCTCTCCTCTCGAACGCTGGGGTTATCCCTGTCGTCCTGCCCCGTGATGAGAGTACTGACATTACCGGCAGGCAGGTCGTTACGATCTCCCCTACGATCTGCCCTCTCATTCCTCGCGACGAAGCCGACGATGGTACTGATATTGAGGGTAGGCAGGTCATTACGGTCGGTCCTGTCATCTGCCCTGTCCTTCCTCGGGAGGAATCAGACTATAGTTCTGTTATTGCGGGCAGGCAGGTTATTACGATCTCCCCAGTCGTCCCCGCTCCTCCAGTCCCGCTTCCGGCCCTTCCAGTCCTCCCCACCCTTCCAGTTCTTCCCACCCTCCCATTTGACCTTCCGGCCCTTCCAGTACTTCCGACTCTTCCAACCCTTCCAACCCTCCCTCGTGACGAATCGGACGAACATACTATCCTTACGGGGAGGGAGGTTATTACGGGTTCCCCAGACATCTCTCCAGTCCTTCCCCGTGGTGGTGGTGGTGATGGTGCCGCTTGCAGCCCGACTGGTACCGCGCAGTGCTGTGATTCTACTGAGAGCGTGAGTTTGTCTTCCCTCCATTGACCCATGCGACAGCTAACCGGAATTATTAGCCCAGCGACTTGAGCCCCAGCGTTGCGACCCTCTTGGGCAGCCTCGGAATCGTCGTCGGTGACCTCACTGCCGATGTGTAGGGTTTCTGTATTTCAACTAGACGTCGCCGATGGCTGATTCGTGTCTCTACAGCGGTGTGACCTGCAGCCCCATCAGCGTCATTGGCGTTGGAGGTACCTCATGCAGCAGCCAGACTGTATGCTGTGATGATAACCACTACGTCAGTAATAGTGTTTATGTAGATTTATTCTACGCTCACATTTCTTTAGAACGGCCTTGTTTCTCTCGGCTGCACGCCTATCAACGTCGGCCTCTAAGGGACCGCGGGGACCTTGTCGTGAATCGGAGCCTTTTGGGGGTCAAGTTGTAGAGCGCACTCGTTTATTGGATAAGTAGGTCAGGAAATAATGTTGCTGGATTCTTAGTAGTAATGTGCCAATGACTATCAAAATTTCGAGCCTTCCTGTCGTTCTGAGTTTCCTGGGAAGCATGTCTTCTTGTGGAGTGCTGGTCAATGAGACAACTTGTAAGCCACGGCAAGTTTTCCATCGCCAGCGGCATTGATCCGCCATAAATATCAAGTTCGAATAACCCTATACCAACGCATTAGTTGCATAAAAGGGAACAGAGCATGATCCCTTGAGTCAAAAAAGTGAGGGATTTTCTTTCCAGACCTGCCGACGAACTGGGAATTGTATGCGATGAAGGTATAAAGCAAGCCTGAGTGGGGCCTGGCTCCTGAGTGTTATCGGCAGACCTGCCGGTTGATGGTGGCTGTGCCTCTGGCATCTGGGCAGGCGGCGCGCCAAGGGGTCGTCATTGACTTCACGACACTGGAAATCATTCTTGACGACACTTGTGGGTCTTGTCTAATTTTCTTCCCTCCCCCTTCCTTTTTCTGTGTTTTTATTCTTTGTTTTTATTTATTTATATAATTTGATCTAATTTTTAACCCCATCAGTAGCGACTCGCGAGCCCGACGACCGGTCGAGGGAGACACTTTCACCGTCCCACTTCCTTGTTAGGTATCCCTGCTCAGCGGATATGCAACGTTTCGCACTGGCCACCATCACCACTGTTTTTCGGTTACGTTGACATGCCTAAGGCCATGTGTGTTTGCCCACTAGATCTAGCTCTACAAATTTCTTCCATTTCTCGTCTGTGAATTCGGCGTTGGAATGGAAGCAGTTGAACCGGCCATATGACGATGCCGCGTCATCATCTCAACTACGTCTGATTCAGTAGCTATGGTCTGTTGGCTATATTTGTGATCTGTCGCAGACTGTGCTATCGAGACTATGAAAGAAGGGACACTGTTGCTTCGTGCGCTCAGATTCCGGAACAGTCCGATGCCCTGTATCAACAACTCAAGGCAACGGCCTTTCTCTGCAAGGGTCTATCGCTTTTCAGCCAACCCCAACGGCCCGAAGGTTGCAATGGACATCACGCAGCAGTCAGTGGTGCTTTTTTTTTTTAGCGCGTTCCCGCTTCACGGTTGACATGTTGACAGGCTATAGCTCAAGCCTCAATGCAAAATTCCTCACGCTACAGCTACGTGACATGATGCGCAACTATCAGTGCTGCAGACTTCATCACTATACTGATAAAATTTGATGAAGTATGTCTATCTTCCCTAGGACTAGTCTATCCCTGACAACTCGCGGCTCATAAAGGCAATCATTCGACTGGAATCCTCTGTGAAGTTCTGGCCGACAGCTTGTAATAATTTGCTTGCGGTTCCCTCCCCAGGTAGGTCCTGAGGGACCAAAGCGCCTATGCTGTCGGTTGGATTTTCTCAAGAGCGATCTTTCAAGAAATGCTCAGAACAGCGTAAAGCCCTTGGGACAATAATCAGAAATTCAAAATTTTTTTTTTCGGACAGGTCGGTCAAAATCTCCAGAACCAAATTTTACATGTCTGAATTTATCTAACACCTATCTTTCAGTTTAGGACCAGATGTGCTTGAATAAAAAATTCGACGCTCGCTTTTTGGCCTCCTCGATGCTGTCTACAACTTGGATCACCGCGCCAGAGGCATACTTCGGCAAATGTTTCTGAGGTCAACACCTGTTGGGCTTTCTTCACGCCCCATTTTCGATGGCCCTACTTTGTGGGACGTGAGAGAGAATCGCAAGCTGATCCTCAGCTGGCAATGTCGCACTGAGTCTGCATATGTCCAAGTCTGTGGGAGGCTGGATAGACAAGTTTGTCAGTTATAACTCATGATGGCCGAAGTCAGCGACTGCACCAAATTCGCAGATCTTCGCCTGTATACCTTGATGCTTGATCTTGGTTAGCTGTATGACGATGGCGTTATACAATTTCCGGAATGGCAGAGGCGATAGGCAGTGTATCACTCTGAGATAATTCACGATCTGCGTGAATTTCAAATTCAAGCAGAGCTTGTGTGGATATCCCTATTTACCTTGTTCTGCCGCTTCCGAGTATATGCATGGAACGTGTCCTAGCAGACGGGAATAGTGGATAAATGGGCTACCAACACGTGCGTCGTGGGTGACCGAATTCTCGTTTCGACACCTTGGCTCCTTACTCATCATCCTCAGCCGTCGCTGTCCTTACAACAGTCTGAATTTTCCCCAGACGTACGTATCCTTTTCTCGGAAGGAGATACTCCCCCATTCCGACCTGGTCGTTCTGCTCCACAGACATCTAGTTGACCGATAACCCCCGAATAGTCTGTTATCAATGGAATCAGAGAGCCCTATTGTTCGTCCTATCTCCTCTATCCCTCACCCCAGTTTATCTCATAGTGTTCTCAGGAAACGCTCAGTTATCATTGCCACTGCATCCTGACGAATACTGCTGTAGGGCCTCATATCATGTGCAGCGATAATATGGCGCTCCTTCGCACGGGGCAGTCATCGGAAGATTTGGACTCGGGGACGTTAGCCTCAGTAGTGGAGCACATACATCGCCTCGAATCTGAGATCATTGTTCGCCATGACGAGATTCAACAGCCTCAGTCGCAGGCCTTATCGCTCGACGCTCATCTGCAGCACGAAGAAGATCTTGCTGTGCAGGACCTCGAAAATCATAAATCCATGTTCGCACCCGTTCGACGTCTTCCGAACGACGTCTTGTTACGTATTTTTCAGCTGTCCATTGCTACGAAGCTCAGCTCCAGGTGCAGCCTTGACGTGACAACCGTCTCTTGGCTCCTCGGTTATGTCTGTCATCATTGGAGAGATCTCTCCCGTTCCTCCCCTTCCTTATGGAGTGGCATATCCCTCCTGAGCGAGTGTCCTTCTGATCGCCCACCCGGTAAACATCGTCTACTTCAGAATCTCCTTTCCCTGTCTGGAAGTTCACCATTGAGTATCTACGTTGAAATGGTCCATCCCTATGACGCTAAGATGCCTCATCATTGCACAGGCGATGACAGAGATATCATTTTGGAAGACATTGTTCTCCATTCTCAACGGTGGTCTCATATAAACTTCACTATCTGTGGACCAGTGTCAGCCCTTCAAGACTTCTCCAGCCATTTACCGCTCTTGCGCACCCTTTATTTGATGGCATATGATCACAATCTTGCCCACGCGCACATATTACGCATGTTTTCTTCAGCTCCGCTTCTCCAGGATCTCGCTTTCTCCGGGAATATCGTTCAATGGCGGGAACTCTCACGAGCAGTGCCACTTTTTCAGCTGACCAAGCTAGTGGTAACCATCAAGGAATCGGAAAACGCAAACCCAGATTTCTACGCCTGCGCGAAGGAGGCTAGTGCATTAAATAACCTGTATTTTCACGTATCACGTCAGGAAGAACATGTCGCTCAATCGTCTCTGCTGTTCGATGTACAGCTCTTTCCCACCTTCGTCCATGAAAATATCCAGACATTGACATTGAACGGCGAAATCCCTTCTACTCTGGACCGGTGCTTCATGCCAAATTTGGAGCAATTGTCCCTCTACAGAGAGTGCTCGAGCATCCTGAATAGCCCAGAAGTCGATCCTGCTGATCTCAGGACCCTTTTTCATTTTGTGTGGTGTTCAGAGTGCCACTTGCAGTCATTTTCCTATCTCAGACCAGTAGCCCTTTCCGTCTTCAAAAGCGTTTGGACGCAGTGCTCGTTATCATTGACGGAGCTCACCATCACCGTTACTTCAGCGACTCGGGCGGATGCTGTTCGAGAGCTGACGTTGAAGGAGGGCGAACTTGGCATCCTCCCAAAGCTCCAGCATTTGAGGTTACGTACGCCTGAAGGGATGTGTATCTTTCAGGATGACGGCCTTCTCAAAATGGCGTCCTCAAGGTGTACTCGATATCTCGGAAGTTTCACACTCATGATAGAGACTGAGATGGGCGACGGGGATGTCCTTACCCAGAATGTTATCACTCAGATGAAGCGACTGCGTGAAATGAAGGCAGTAGGTGTACATGTTAGTCTAAGTTCGAGTGGGTATTCGGATCGCTTTGCTACCGATAAATGTTTCGCCGAGTTTCTGGAGGAGAGAAAAACGGTTTAACGTATTAGTAAGTAGTATGAGTATCGCTATACAGAATAATGACCTGGTGGCTGACCGCTTGCGCGCCCCCAGAAGATACCACAAGGGGAACACTCCCCGAGCAACAAATGCAACAGAGAGTTATTCCTCCCAAACTCCGAAGGCTGAGCGGGAGAGCTATTTGAATTTGACAATTTGGCCAAGGGGAAATTCCGTTTCGAGGCTTGTTGCCGTTTGCTGTACATATCCCACTTGTCAAGCTAAGAATTAGACCTGCGGCTGGTCTTCATTTCGTCTAGGAAAACAACCCCTCAGACGAAAGTCCCGTTTGAACGGGGGTGCGGCAAGTATGATAGGTGCACCAATAATGACGACTCAGAAGCCCGTAAGTCTTATCAGATCTACTGACACCGCTTTCTCTCTTACTACGACTAACCCAAATTGCAGATTACAGATTTTATACTGCCTGAAATTATCGATGCAGTCATCGACTGTCTCCGAGATGATAAGGACGCTCTACTCGCCTGTTCTTTCGTCTGTCGACTTTTCCGCCCTCGAACGCGAGTACATCTATTCCACACCCTAGACTTCAAATTCAATGGAACGCTGAATATCGATCCTGGAAACCCATCCTTCCAAAGGGTAATCGAGTACATAAAGGAGATAAAGCTCCAAGGCGTCGTCTTATCCCTACACATCCCTTCCTGTATCAGATTCCTTCCCTCTCTCCCAAACCTTGCCTCGCTCTCCCTTTCGTTCATCTTCTTTCGAGACCCATGGCACCTCCACACCCTTATCTCCCATCTCCCCGGTCTGACAGATCTTGATTTGAAAAACGTGTTTTTCGAGAATCAAAATATATCGGGAGAACCTTCCGAGTTCGATTCGTTAAAATTCCCGACGATCAAGAGAATATCTTTATACAGAACGTCCTTCAACAAATCCGTCGTCGAGTCACTCTTTCGCTGGGAGGACCTACGAGCCATCTACGTTGACTCTCTCCATGAGCTCCGCATCGACTATCCCCCGGCCGAGTATCTGTCTTCCATATGCACCTTCGTCCTTGCGACATCAGGCTCTCTGAAGAGCTTTGACATTCATTTCCGTTATGGAGGTGTGTGGTACCACTCGATGTAGTCAATGCTTTCTGACCAAGATGAAGCATATACACCTGCTTTATGGTCCAGCTGGCCAGCTCAGCCCGACAAGCTCTCTCTGACTATGACAACTCTCCGCGTCGAGATGGAATGCGATCTGTACTGCGACAGGCACATCAGGGTCATGAGGTGGTTGGTACATTCTCTCTCGCCGAACGCGGCCGAGTCTGTTAGGCTGGAGACGCTGAGGTTGACGGTCATACCCCCGTATCACCATGAAGGAGAACCTGCGAGCTTGGAAGACGAAGACAGGACAGTGCAATGGTCTAGTCTTGATCAGGCTCTTGCTCGTCCAGAACTGTCGATGTTTCGTCGTTTAAAGGTTACGTTCCAACTGTACCGTAAAGGCTTCAGTCCACGGAGCCTGAGAGGGCCGTATTCCAGAGAATGGATAAAGGAGAAACTGTCGCTTTTGGAGAAGAAGCGTATGCTAGAGGTTGACATTATCGGAAGTTGTATCGAGGACCATCGACCCTGTTTCATGACTACCCAGGGTTCCGCTCCCAGAAGAGACTTCTGCGAACAGCTACTCTGAAGAGTAACTTTGCGATACATGGCCTGCTACGTCAACAAAAAGATCAGTGTCTCATTTCGGAGAGCCAAAGCAGAAATGTTACCTCACGTCTTCACCAGCGCTCTCTCCGCATCTTTCACCTGCTCCCTCACAATAGAATATGCCGTAAACCCAACGGACCCGGCGAGAGGAACTCCAATGTATTTCATATACGCCCACAACTGCACGATCAGCACCCCGATTCTCGCCGACCCTCCTTCCAACACCGACGTCCCTGCCTTACGCTGGTAGACTGCATCGTTAACGATGAGACCAACAAAGAACATTGGCTGCGGTGGAAACTCGTTGAGGATGTCTGTCCAAATGGTCCGCCAGACTTCTCGTCTTTGCTTTATCGAAGAAAGGAGGAATAGGAGCGGGACGAGCGTGGCAAAGATAGCTGTGCCAGTGATAGCGCCGGTGGAGAGCATGGTAGATACGACGCGTTCTTGTGTGGCCAGCACCGTTTGGGGGAGGATGCCGAGGTGATGTAGAATCTCCAGAGAATACAGACAGGCTCCTGCAAAGTACCAGCACTTGGACAGGAGTCGGACGCGAGCAGTAAACATGACAATGGTGGTTGCAGATTATGAGAGTGCAAAAGCGACCCATGCTTTAATAGAAAATGATATAAGGGTCGCGTGAGCCCGCTTCGCTGACCTTGAATTCGGTGATCTGGAAAGCGTTGGAAAAGGGCCGTCATTTTCGTACAAGTTGCAATGGCTCTTTCCGTGTTTCCGCTTGTCTTGATGTACAATTTTGCCCTTCCACTTCTGATACCTGGTTGCGCATTGGTATGCAGACTCTCGTACCATAAATAACCCGACGAGGCCAGGGTCATGTATTCGTGGTACCGGTAAAGCATGGTCGGTTATGAAATGCACGATGCTGGTCCGGGGTGAACATCTGTTCATCGCATCTTTTGATGAACAGGAGATCGCAAAGAAGAAATGAAATCTACGTACCTGCAGCAAAGCTCCAAAAAATCCGGCTGATTAGACAAGGAGTAAGATTAAGCGCATATATTGAGCCAGACGCGACACAGACGAAATAAAGTCCTAGCGTGAAACTCTCTATCGTCGATAGACACAGCTTGCGAACTCCGATTCTATTGGGATGTTAGTACACCACCAATCCGGCGTGAGGTCATATTAGTGCAGTACAGCTTTCGGCAGAATGAGGACAGTCAGTAATATCAATTGCGAAGAAAAATGATATTGAAATGATGCACAATAGCATAACGTGAGAATGACATGCATGTGTGAGCGTAGCTTAGCATCCAATCTCACCTGAATTTATGCTCCCAGTATATGGCACTACTTTAACGTCAAATTTTTCAACTTCAGCCTTTTTCAAGGTCCTTTGTCCGTCACGGAGGCTCACGCGCTCACGGAGAGCAATGGTAGAAAATCACATGATCAATTTTCCGCAATAAAAGATGATCGCAAACAACAAACACAGTCATTGTATCTTGTCCCTTTACCAACACGGTGGCAACACCAACATCAACACCTTCAACTTCAACTTCGAGCGCCCTGAACATCTCTTCTCTCATCGCATTCCTCAAGGTACACGGTCCACACCTGTCATCTGTTTCTTGTGAGAGTCTAATGGTCTTCAAACAGGTACGACTCGAGCTCCTCAAGCCGGCAACTGAGTACTTATGGAAGTTTGTATGAGGGTGCATGCTAGTGAGTTATTCAAGGTCTCATTTTTACTCCTCATCAGATATTAATGCCTCTCTCGAAGCTTAAAATTCCATGCACCTGCCATCGAGTGGCCATCAAACTCGCACCGACACAAGCATCTCATATTCCGATGGTGTAAACATTTGAATATCATTCTGGGAGCGGGCTAAGTGGTGAATGAAGTTGAGCCGCCATATCAATGTTGACATCGCTGAGGTTTTGCGGCAGCGCGCGCGTACGAGACCGGTAAGTGTAGTTGTATAGACTAGATGATGTGGGCCTGGGCGGGGACTGGAGCCTGAGGTGTAACTATGTGTAACTATCATGTCGTGCTATTTTTTTTTAGAACTTTGACTTTAGTTGTAGTAGTAACAATGCCACCTTGTTTTTTGTTTAATTCCGAGTTGCGTGATATCAATATTATTGCTCACAATTACAAGCATATCAGAGGGCACATAACAACAAGAGCCAGGACATGATGTTGGCAGAAACACGGTTAATTTATCATGAAAGATACAACAAAATAACATCAGAGGATCTGACCTTAAAACGACCTCAGGCGCATAAACTCTTGTTATTTTAATAGGCGTCATGCGCCCAGATTCACGTCAACATATCTTGAAGCTGACCTCAATCGGCTCGCCAAGTTTTGAGAGCCACAAGGACATTAAATTCATGTCATGCTGGAATGGTGGTGTAGGCATCCAAGGTAAGATTGAACGTAACAGCGAACCCGATACGTCCAAGTCCTCTACCATTGACCTTCAACACCAGGTAGTAATGAACTCCTTGACCCCCCGGTTTCTTAGACAGTTTCCGTGTCCATTCTTTCGAGACAGTAAAAGTGCTGACGGAATCAGACACATAACAAAGAGAGTGCCGACGGGTTGCGCTTCATACACATGCAATAGTTGCTGTCAAAACGGACAGCAGGTTCCAGTCTGCGTTAGAGATTTGATCTCTATAACTATTGCCGTACTATGAAGGGAGGTGATTCGTATATCTTCCGACCACTGACACAAACATCAAGATGCGAAGCAGAAAGAGGAAGAAAGTCCCTCACCGAGCCTGACTCTCTTCATTCTAGCCCTCCACCTTTATATCCAGCAACACGAGCGTGTGCAAACAGAGATCTGAGATCTCTTTGATTCTATCGTAGATACTGTCGGGTTTTTGTGGATCCAGGGAAACTGTTGAAGAGTTTGAGCCCACAGGCGCCGACTGCATCCATTATCGACGCATTGGTGGGGATACCTATGAGATCTAGTGTGAGTCTATTACTGGAGAAAAAGATTTGCAACCCACCCAAATGGATTCCCGACAACCAACATAAACCTACTCGATCAGCGGGGACGATGTGTTGAAGAATTGGTGCTGGCTATGGCAGACTTGGGCGCGCCATGGTCACGATTCATAGGACACCATTGAGAAGTAAGCAGCAGTGTCCTAAAGGTCAATGTTCAGCACGATCCTCGATACAAAAGGACCTTACGCACCATACGCACCATAAACTACGGTTGGTTATTATCAGAACCGTACGTTGAGCTGTGCTCGTCGTCGGACGGGAAAAGACTGAAGACGCTGGCCAAGTAGTTATCGTGGTCGATGAAGTTTTGTTTGGTGCCGTCAAGCCTCGGCAAGTATCGGTCCGGACTCGCGCCGTTTCATCTTCTTTGCAACACCAGCGCCTTCGATGTCGCCAATATTCAAATATATTAAGAGTGGTACGTTGGCGGACACGGCCCAATCGCATAATTTCCGGCACACTGGTCAGGCTGTTGTTGTTCCGTACCGACAATTTGCGTACACGGCATGAAAGCAGCGAGGTCATGATGATACCATTTACCGTCTAAAGCCGCATATGTGAGTCTCAAGTCCTCCTAGTGATTATCTGCTGAGGAAATCACCTCAAATTCCAGAGAGATAGAGATAGACGCGAAGAAATTCGAGAATCAGAATCGGCGCATGTTTATCTCTTGCAGAATTTTTGGGAGCGTGGTGCGCGATGGGCCAGTTTTGAGATATCTACCCAGATATACAAGGATAACTTTCGCTGCGACGGAAGCTTTACAAATAACAGGCATGGTGACGATCGACTAGTATATCTTATTCATACTGAACTAGATTTGCAGGATTTATCCTGTCACCAGTCTACTTTACCTGGAGCGTGTCGCATGGAAGAAAGAGCAGGTGGTACCGCCCACCCGATATCAAATTTTTACGTTCGGCGCTACCAGGTTGAGAGTGCTTCGGCATAGCAGAGAGCAGGATTGAGAACTTCAGTCCACTGTCTCCACCAACCATTACATTCTAGTATTCGCTGAATATTCACGTCGATGACTGAAGGATTCTATATTCATCTCTTTCGAGTTTTGACTATCAAGGCAAAGAGTACCAGACATGGTGCAAAGTTATCGGGGACCTCTACACGCATCCCCTTGGTCTTGGCTTATGGCGAGTTAGATCAATACTTGCCGAAATACTTGTCTCATCCATAGCTACCCCAGGTCAATCCCACAACTACCTCCTCCCCCGTTCCGACCTCGTCAGCGAGGTCTCTATCCCAGCATCTTCGATGAATCGGAAACTCCCATTCCACATGTCGCCCATTGAAGCCATTGTCATTCTAGACTATTAATATCAACGAACTGGCCAGTTTCCTGGAACACTTCTGCATCCATGATGGGTTCGATTCGCTTGGTCATTCATGGGTTGGACACGCGGTTTAGAGTTCTACGCACGCAGGCGCTGTGCCACTTGGTGTTTACCAACTCGTCGGCGGATATGGGAATGTGGAACGCGTCAATTAGGGGACTGGAGTAGGGTCTTTTCGGATGGTGTACAGAGAGGCTGATTGTCGGCGTAGCGCGTATGGAAATATACGGCAAGGCCCTCAAGGTGTCACACAAAAGAATAGACCTGTCGTTGGAGGAACTGGTGTATTCAATTGACCAATCGATGAGTCCATTGGCGGATATCTCCGTTGCGGTGGGGTTGTCAGTCAGTGGCTATTTCATCCCCGTTCTTGATGCATTCTGACAGAACTTGTAGGTTCACCCAAGAGATGGAGTATCGATCGCCTTGACCGCACTCGTGTTCCAACCCTTGTGATCAATAGACGAGCAGATACCGGTCAGGGCCTTGCCGTCGAGCCTATAAAATCTATAGCCGTATGGTATAACCCCTTCGCCATTGGAATCTTGAAAGAGTTCGCTCTTCGTGGCGAGACATGGCTTATATCCAGCTAGGTATAGCAATCTTCTTCGCGTCAATGTTCTTCCAAAGAATGATGCTTGGTTAGTGACCCGAATACAGAAATCATGAAACGGTCTTTCACGATCGACCTCGTGCTCTAGCTTCTAAGTCTTGCCAGACGCTTCCGAGTACGGATCCAGCTATTCATGACGAGCCATTGATTGTATGTTCAACCAACACCACAATACCAACACCGCTTGCGTGGCATTACTACGAATGCGGCAGAATACATGGTCGCCATTGGAGTCCGGCCGTCTGGATGTATTCATGGCTTATGCTTGGTGCCAAAGCGTCAGATGACAGTATCTGTTTTCTCGCGACACTACATTGCATGAAATTAGTCTTTTCCAAACAGTACCGCCAACCAGCGATCAAGAGAGGCGGGATGGTTCCCGAGGTACTAGATCTTCGTAAAACATAACCTCACGACTATGTTTGCACGAACGAATCTATTCATCGGAAACGATGCTCGGAGAACGCTGACGCCGCGACAAAGGACTATTTTTGACTGATGCCACCTTGCTCGGTCCCCCGCACCATGAAGACTTAACGATTCCTGACCGCGTCATTCGCTCCCCTCCACTCGACCTGGGCACCCATCCACCTGTATTTTTGTTTCTACTCCATGGCTGATGACCTGCATCGCCCAGGGAAGACGACTCGGAAAGCTATAAGAGAGGGATTAAATCAACAGATATTCTCAAGCCCTCACAACTGTAGAGCTTATTCATCTCACTTCATCATGTTCACTCGTATTTCCGTCTCTGCTCTCCTGGCTCTACCTCTCCTCGCCAGTGCCGGGGTTATCCCTGTCGTCCTTCCTCGTGATATCACAGGCAGGCAGGCTCTTCCAGCACCTCCCGCGCCTCCAGCAGTTCCGGCTCTACCTGTCCTTGCAGACAGGCAGCTTCCAGCCCTTCCAATCCCGCTTCCAGCCCTTCCTGCTCCTCCCGCCTTTCTCGCACCTCCCGCCTTTCCCGCTGTTCCTGCCATTCCAGGCCTTCCCCTTTCAATCCTTCCCCTTCCAGGTCTTCCTACCCTTCCCCGTGACGAATCGGGTATTACGGACAGGCAGCTTCCAGCTCTTCCAATTCCGCTCCCTGCCCTTCCTGCTCCTCCCGCCTTTCTCGCACCTCCCGCCTTTCCCGCTGTTCCTGCCATTCCAGGCCTTCCCCTTTCAATCCTTCCCCTTCCAGGTCTTCCTACCCTTCCCCGTGACGAATCAGGTATTACGGACAGGCAGCTTCCAGCTCTCCCAATCCCGCTTCCAGCCTTTCCCGCTCCTCCCGCCTTTCCCGCCGTTCCCACCATTCCCACCATTCCAGGCCTTCCCCTTTCATTCCTTCCCCTCCCAGGTCTTCCTGCCCTTCCCCGTGACGAATCAAGTGTTATTACGGGCAGGCAGGTTGTTACGGGCTCCCCGGTCGTCTCCCCGGTCCTACCCCGTGGACAATGATTTCGTTAGTAACACTATCTTTCAAGTTAATCATATGCTCACATTTTATTCAAACAGAACAGCCTTATTTCTCTTGGTGCCACCCCGATCAACATCGGCCTCTAAGGGACCAGGAAACTTTCATGAATCGGAGCGTTTTAGTGGCCTTGTAAACAATATTGCTAGATAGTAGTAAATATCTTAATGACTATCAATAATTCTTTCGTTCGAAGTTTTCTGTGAAGCGTCCCAGACACTGAATTATGTATCCTTGTCAATTTCATGACGTCAAGGTAAACCACGGTAGGGTTTTCGAAGACCGACGGCCATCGATCCGTCCGAATATTGAACTGTAGCATACAGAAAATGTACCTTGTCTCTGACCGTTGATGTGTTGTATTGCCGTTTCCGTTATGAAGGTGAGCGGTATTACCATTCGATATAGTCAATGCTATCTGACCAAGATGAAGCCTATACACCTGATCTCAAGCTGGCGAGCTTCGCCAGACGAGCACCCTCTGACTATGTCAACTCTGCGTCGAGATGAAATGCGATCCGTACTGCGATTGGCATATGGAGGGTCATGAGGTGGTTGGTACATTCTCTCTCGGGAGCGGTAGACCTGGTCAAGCTGGAGACGCCGATGCTGATGGTCAATCACCATGGGGGAGAACCTGTGATGTTGAAAGACGAAGTAATGGTCTAGCCTTGACCAACTTGTTCTCGCTGGTCCAGGTTTCGTCTTTGAAAGCCTGTTGTATTCACACCGTACCGTAAAGGCTTCAGTCCATAGAGAGGGCTGTATTTCAGAAAACGAGTAGAGGAGAAACTGTCGCTTTTGGAGAAGAGGGTATGCTAGATATAGACATTATCAAAAGTTGTACATTGTAGGCATCTGCGAACCGCCAGTCTGAACAGTAAGCTTGCGATACATTGTCTGCTGCATCGATAAGAAGATCACTACCGTCAAGTTAACTTTAGTCCATGAGCATCGTTCACTCTGTAATCGGGTCATAGTCCGTATGATGCCCATCAGCGGGAAGACGATGGACGGTCACAGAGAACAAGGAGAGCACATAGTATGCTACACTGGCGGTCCACTGAAGACGTACTGGAGATGCCATGAATGTATTTGAAAGGCGGCGTGTGCCAGTATTGGCGACAATGAAAATCTCCCAAAGAGTCAAAGGCGTACTCTAGCAAAAAACCAGCGAGCTCGACAACTAGAAATATAGCAACAACCTGAGCGGATGCGAAGTAAGTATTAGGTCGGTTGGTAACCTTTGCAACGCGGTTCGGCTTGCAGCGGTCCGGAATGTGGCCGCGGACAAACAAGCTGCAACATAGCTTCAAACTCAAACGTTTGAACCGCGACGACAATTTGACGATGGTGACCTCCGTCGAAACACTTTCATCTTTTCACACCTGCTTCTCGTATCTCCGTGCTGGAGCGGCGCCTACCTGAATGAAACTCCCGAGGGCAAGATGGTAAAGCATTGTTTGGTAATTCTGGTACGTACATCATGATGTACACAATATTTGTGTCACTCCGTCCTGAAATTGTTGGTATATAGGTAGCATAAAACAAGGCGCAGTTCATTTCAGACGCAAATTACCCTTCGCTTGGAGGTATCCTTGCTTGATTCTCTCGACGGATGCGCAAATTTTTGCTTGCGGCCATGCGTCCGCCGGATCAATACACTCTACAAGTTGTTTCCAATGGGATTTCTCTGCGGCTACGTTGACGTTGGAAAGGGAGGAGTTGTGACCGGCCATATGACTCTGAGTGTGCGTCATCTCAGTATCCGCAATCTACTGAGCCAAACCGGTAGCCGTAGCCTCTTGGCTATACTTATAGGCCGTCGTGGACTCTGCCATTGACATCCTGAAAGAAGCGATGTTCTGGAACAGGCTCGGAGCCCAACACAAATGACGACCTTTTTTTTTTAATGCGAGAATCCATACTTTTCTGGACAACATCGGCGGCCCCAAGCTTGTGAAGAGCATTGCGCAGTGAGTAGCGCTCTCATCTTGGTGCGCTGTTGGCTGACCGACAGGACTAGACGACAAGTTACAGCTCGACGCAGTATTCTATATGTGAGATACATTTCTTGCTATGTACACATCAACTCGCAGATCAATATAACTATTCAAACATATGACTGGTATACGTGATGTCTTAATAGACAACGGAATACGCTCCCACGTGCATTGTCATTCTTGCTCGTCCTCAGCCATCACTGTTGTCCTCACAGCGCCCTCAATCTCCACGACGGTACGGAGTCTCCTATGAGAAGATTGTTTTAGTCTGACTCGCTCGTACTGGTTCACAGGCGTTCCGACGGGTCAGCTACTCTCGAATGGTCTGTTATCGATAGATTAGAGTGCCCTAATGTTGGTTATATCTCTTCTATTATTCATATCATTTCATCTCATACAATTTCCACAGGACATCTATGATTGCCATCACCGCTGCATTCCGGACAGTTCAGCTGTGGGGCTATATGGCGCTCCCTCGTACGGGGCAGTCATTGGAGGATCTGGACTTGGAGACATTGGCAGCAGTAATGGATCGCATATGTCACCTCGAATCTGAGATCTTTACTTGCAATGAAGAGATCAAAGAGACTTAGTAATAGGTCGCATTGTTCGGGGCTCATCTCCAGCATGAAAGAGGTACTGCCACGCAGGATCCTGAAATTATAAATCCTTGTTCACGCCCGTTCGACGTCTTCCAAGTGACGTCTTGCTACGGATCTTTGAGATATCACTCTCCGAGGATCGCTGCACGTCCATGCTTAACGTGTAAGCCACCCCTTGACTTCTCGGATGCATCCGACATCATTGGAGAGCTCTCTCCCGTTCTTCCTTGTAAACTCGGATAATCTTTTCGACTCAGTGCCCATTGAATCGGAAGTATCGGATACTTCACAGTCTTATCTCCCTCTCAGGACATCCACGCCATCACATTTGTGCAGAAGATGATAGAGATGCCTTCCAAAAGGCTATCCATCGTCGACGATCGTCCGATATACACTTCAACATACATGGACCCACCTCGGCCAAGCCTTCTCCGACCATTTTCCGTTCTTAGGTGCCCTCTCCCATGACCCAGCACACGTCCACACCTAAGTCATCCGCATGTTTTCCTCAGCTCCTCTTCTCCAAGATGTCGCTTTCTCCGGGTATCTTGACCGATGGCGAGAGCTCTTATGATAAGCGCCGCTTTCCCCGCTCATCACGCTCGTGAAACCATCAAACAATGAGAAGGTGGAAATCCAGATTTCCACGCCTGTATGAAGGAGGTTGGTGCATTGAGGAACCCTTACTTCGACATGAATATGGAGCGCATCATCTGATCCTCCCCGCCATATGATGTACAGTCTTTCCCGTCTTGGCGCATAACGAAATTCGGAGGCTGTCCTTGAACGGCTCGATTCCGTCTACTTATATATACCCAGAACTCCCAAAAGCCCAGTTACTTGTACTCCATGCTGAACTTGAAGGAGTTGTTCCTTTACAGCGAGTACACGCGCTATGTGGTGTAACCGGAAGTCGATCCCGTGGATATCGAACTCCTTCATTTTGTGTGGCGCTCAACGTGCAATGTGCAAACATTGTCCTACTTCAGACCATTGGAAGCATGGGCCAGCGTCATCGACGAAACTCGCTATCACCGTTACTTCAGCGACTCGAGCGGATGTACATGTCGTTCGAGAGTTGACGTTCGAGGATGGAAAACCTGGTATCCTCCCAGACCTCCAGCGTCTGAGGTGGCGCGCGCCTAAAGGGATTTGTACCTTTCAAGATAACAGCCTTCTCAAAATGGCATCCTCGAGGCGTACTCGATGTCCCGGCAGTTTCACGAAGCTTATGATAAAGACCAAAATGGGCGACAGGGATGTCCTTAGCGAGGATATCATCACACGGGTGAAAGGATTGTATAAAATGGGGGCAATGGATGTAACTCTTTGACCCTCAGGATTCACTGTGTTCATTCGGCTCCCACGCAAACCCTCGCCGAAGCTAATTCGATCAGGAACAGGTCTTCTGTCCCTTCTACATGAACTTTGTACTTTGTTTCTTGGGAACAGGCTATTATAGTCTCCGGACATCGACAGATGGAGCTACTGTTCTCAGCCCTTCGACGTGAGCCCTTTCTTACGCGCCAGCAATTCAATTCACCTTTGACTTCTATGAGAGTGTGCCTTTAATATCATGGCCGATTCAGCCATTCGCGACGAGTCATAGGTTTATGTTCGACCAACAACACATACGAGCTTTGGAACCAATCAGCATAGATGGATTCGCGACTCGCGCCTAGATCGGCGTCGGTGCAAAATTTAAAAAATCTTCAAAACATGTCGGCTCCGGACGCCCTGTCCCCAGCACCGATGAACACGACCTTATGAAAAGAGGATAGCAAAAAGGTTTGTATCGGGTTCTCTCAGTATTATGTTGCATTAAATCGGTGTTTTCCAATTTCCAAATAGTGCCGCCATCAATATATGTCTCGATGAGCGGCAGGGTCGGGACGGCGGCGGAGAGCATCAATCATGACCCGAGATATTAGATCTCTGGAAAGCATCTTCCCACATCACCCATAGCGATGTCTTGTGCGAATGAGCGAATTAACCCATTCACTGAAAATCGTCGGAAAATGTGTTGATGCCGTGACATGAAACTATTCTTGACTAGTACTCGCTTCCTCTGTTCCCTACGTCATGAAAAGGTACCGTGGGCGAGGCTTCAGGATCCTTGACGGCGTCACCCTTTCCCTCCACTCGTCGTGGGCGCTCACACAGCTACACTCCATGACCGTCGACCGATGGCCTTCGTTCCCGGACGAACGCTATAAAAGAGGGATTAAAGTAGCAGGTATTCTCAAGCTCTCACAACCGTAACAGCTTAATTCTCACTTCACAATGTTTGCTCATATCTCTTTCACTGCTCTCCTGGCTCTACCTCTCCTTGCGACCGCCACTGTCCTTCCCCGTGACATCCTTCCCACTGGAATCCTTCCCACTGGGCTCATCCCAACTGGGCTCATCCCCGCTGGCATCATCCCCAGCGGTATCATTCCCAGTGGTGGTGGTGAGGGTGCCGCTTGCGCGACTGGCTCCGCACAGTGCTGTGGTTCTACTCAGAGCGTGAGTCTGCTATCTTCCCGTTGCTGATCCATGTGAAAGCTGATTGGACTGGAATCATTAGCCCACTGACTTGAGTGCCCCCGTTTCAAGCCTCTTGGGCCTCCTTGGAGTCGTCGTCGGTCAACTTACTGGCAATGTGTAGGTTTTCTATACCCTCAATAGACGGCAACTTATGGCTGACTGCTTCGTTCTATAGCGGTGTGTCCTGCAGCCCGATCACCGTCGTTGGTCTTGGCGGAACCCAGTGCAGCAACCAAGTCGTCTGTTGTGATGACAACAACTTCGTCAGTAACAGTGACATCCAGATTAATTCTACGCTCACATCTTTTAGAACGGACTTGTTTCTCTCGGCTGCACCCCCCTCAACATCGGCCTCTAAGGCAGGGGAGAATCGAAGCGCCCTGACGATTTTTAGAAAGTGCACTCGTTTGTTGAACAGTTCAATAGGGAAAACAATATTGCTGGATAGTAGCAAATGTGCTAATGACTATCATGTTTCTGATTTATATTCTTTAACGGCGGCCATTTCCTTTGAGCACTTCAAGTCGAATTTTCATTTAGTTGGACAAAGTTTCTGTCGCATATAAGGAAGAGCATCAAACACTAAAAACAGAGAACTCCAGGAGTCCGACGGGCCACTTGTCTAAGAAGTACAAATTGCTAACTGAAAGAGTAGAAACGGTGGGTAAAACACATTAAAAACACGTCAACCCACATGCTTAATATTGTTCAACCCTACTGGTCAATCCTTAGAATTCGGTGGACAGCGAATTGTCTGATCAATGACCATACATCTCTTTCAGCGATTTGACGACGTGGTTGAGTGAGAGTAATTGAGGATAACAGACAATCCGTAATAGAAGCGATGCAGGGCCGAACGGATTGACTTCGATGATTTTCAGATATTTGACGCCGTTTCTACATCCATGTCTGGTCCTGATCGTAGAACACGTTAGTATCAAGGCGAGTGCCCAATCAAAGGGCGGCAGACTCGAGTTCCCTAGCAAGTCAACGGTATCTTTTAATTTTCGGCTATGAGCGTCATTAAATCCAAGAGAATTTTCTTAGACATTGCTACTGGCAGAAATCGAGTTCATCCTCGTCCCGTTATCTGCTGCGGGGTGTTCCAGCTTTGTAAAAGATTTCTTGCCGGAAATTTGCCCCACATTGGGGAACAGAGAAAGGTCGCAGAGAACAAGGGGAAAGTACTAGTAAGCATACGCTGACATTGCGCTGACAGTACTAGTCTGGCACTGAAGATGTACTGAAGATGCCACGAATGTAGCAAAGCGGCGTGTCAATTGTTCCCAGTACTGGCGACGATGAAAAATCTCCCAAAGAGTCAAAGGCGTGTTCTAGAGAAGAAACCAGCGACTTCAACAGTCAAATGTCGACTGAGTTTGAACCGAAGTGGATGATCGACTCCGGCTTAGACGGTCCGGAACGTGGGACAAACAAATGACTGCTGACAACGACCTCCATCTAAGCGCTTTCGTCTTTTCACTTACTTGTTCATCGTATCTCCGTCTGAATGACAACGCCCTTGCCTAGGATACTTTGAGAGGTCCTTCAAGATGGTCAAGCACTAGGAATTTGCTGGACGATCTGATGCGAGCATTCCCACAATATTTATATCTGTTCGTCCTGAAAAAATTGTTTGTATGTAGGCAGCAGCCTTCAACAAATAACGCGTGGTTCCTTTTATACGAAAATTTCCCTTCGCTCGGAGGTGTTAGTGCTTGATTCTCTCAATGGATGCAGGTCGGTCTGGCTTTATGACCGGGGCGATTATTGCCAAAGCTCGACGCGATATCGGTCTAGCTTGTCATCGGCACCACCGGTTGGATTCTAGGATGGAGTAATGCCAACTTGGTGAGCTATCTCTTGACTTTTTCTCATGACGCTATAGATTTGGTTGGTCGCGAAGAATTTCGACAATGTCCCTTCAGCTACATCTCAGCTAGACACTTGGGTATGCTCTCGATATTCCGGACTGCGACCCTGTCATTCTTGAAGAGGAATCGGTCCTTCGTCCTATACTGGCAGATGTTTTCGAGATCACGTTCACAGTAGAGGCAGACAATACTTGGTTCTGACTACGACGAAGAACGTGGCGACGAAGATGCACAGTTAGGTGTATCGCTGTGATCTAGTGATCTGTCTACTTATAGCCTTCCTGATTCGCAGCTCAGCCTAGCTTCCGTGCCCGGTCCCGAATCATTCTTTCGGTCCCTAGGGCTACGCCACTGATACGTGGCATGTTCGCCTCTTCGTTTTGTGCCTTGAAGTATGGCAAAGACATCTCCGTCGTGATTTTATGTCTTTGTCTGATTGCTTCGCTCTTAGATGAAGCTAGCCACTACATGATCGCGCAGTGCGTGCTTATTCATCTATGCATTTCCTTAACAGCTGACTGTCAGGCATAGGATGGTATTTTGCCCAAATGATTACGTTTCCACCACGTCATCCTCAGTTTCGTAGATTTTCGAGGACTGACAAACGATGTGCGCTGATGATGTTGGTCAATTACTACGCTCTATTCATACTGATCTTCTCTTGCAGATTCTTCGAAAAGTTGTCACTACGTCTGTTCTACCTAGGACCCTCAACGTCGGCCTTGTTTCGATACCACAGCGTCACGATCGGGGCCTGCCATTGTGCGTCCCCGGTCGCGTCTTTCTTCTTTCTTCTCACTCTAACATTCGCTGAAGATTTGTGTCGATGAGTGCTGTCTATTATAAAGGCAAAGAGTACTAGGCATGGTATATGGTTACCAGCAACCTCGATAGCCGTACACCCTCGGGCCAGGTTAGTCTTGTTCAGTGCTTGTCGAAATGCCTGTTCCATTGATAACGACTCCAGGTCCATCTCACAACTAATTCCTCTCCTTCGCCTACCTCGTCATCAAAATTTCTAAACTCGTGTTTGACACATCGTTCAATGAAACCATTGTCATTCTGGACTATTAATATCTGCATCAACGAAGTGGCCAACCTCCTGGAGTGCTGATGCATGTAGGATGGGTTCGATTCGCTTGGCCTTGGATACTCGGTTTAGAATTCGGGGTACGCAGACAATTCGTGTTTACCAACGTGGGATATGGGGGTGTGGAACGCGTTACTAGGAAATTGCATGAGACCTTGGATGATGTACAGCAAGGGCGGACCATCGGCGTAGCGGATACGGGAGTGTACAGCAAGCGCTCAGGGTGTTTCATAAAGAACGGATGTCAGTGCAATGAGTCGATCAGCGGATATCTCCGTTGCAGTGGGGGTGTGAGTCGTCATACTTGTTCCTGATGCATGCTGACAGACCTTGTAGTCTCCCGGGAGAGCTGAGTACAATGACCATCTTGGTCGCGTTTGCTTTATGACCCTTGTGGTCAACGGGCGCGCATATACCGGTCGGGACTCTGTCAACGAGCCTATGTATTCTATAGGCGTGATGGTACAACCCTTCTGCTGGGATCCTTAAAAACTCTTGGCGGCTGAGACATAGCTTGTATCCAGCTAGGTATAGCCCCATTCATTGTGTCAATGTTCTTCCAGAAAATGATTCAAGATAAGGACCCAAATACAGAAATCCTGCGTTCGTTCATGATCGACCTCGTGCTCTGGCTTCTAAGTGTCTCCAGATGCTTCGAAGTGTATTCATGACGATTTATAGACGTATTTTCAACCCACACCACTTGCATGACATCGCTACGAAGGTATTAGAGGACATAGACACCATTGGGGTCCGACAGTCTGGACGTATCCATGGCTTACGCTTGGTGCCAAAGCGTCAGACCACAGTAAACGGTGACAGTATCTGCTTTTTCTCTTGACGCTACATGGAATTGGCCTTTTCCGAATAGTACCACCATCCAGTGAATAACGGAGCCGCATGGTAGTGGGGAACATCAATCATAACCGAAGATACTAGATCTTCGTAAAACATTTTCCTATAACCTCATGACTACCTATCTCTGCACGAACGCTCATTCACTGGTAACGATTGGTCGGAGAAAGCTGGCACCGTGATGAGGGGCTATTTCTGAATGATCCATGATTGCTCGGATCCACACAATCATGAAAACATACCTTTGAAGGAGGCTTCAAGATTCCCGACCGCGTCATACGCGTCATTCGTTCCCTCCCCCCCGAGCACTTTTCCACCTGTATTTTTGTTTCTGCTCCATGTCTGACGACCTCCGTCACCAAGAAAAGAAGACTCAGAAAGCTATAAGAGAGGGACTAAATCTGCAGGTATTCTCAAGCCCTCACAACTGTAGAGCTTATTCGTCTCACTTTTACCATGTTCACTCGTATCTCTGTGACCGCTCTCCTGGCTCTGCCTCTCCTCGCCAGTGCCGGGGTTATCCCAGTCGTCCTTCCCCGTGATGATATAACGGGCAGGCAGCTTCCCGCCCTTCCAGCACCTCCAGCACCCCCGGCGGCCGTCGCTCCCCCCGCACTTCCTGCCGTTCCCGTTCTCGGTGCCCTTCTTCATGCACTTCTTCCCCTCCTTTTCCGTGACGAATCAGGTGCTGTTACGGGCAGGCAAGTTGTTACGATCTCCCCGACCCTTCCCACCCTTCCACGCGATAACGGTGCTGTTATTGTGGGAAGACAGGTTGTTACAATATCCCCGACCCTTCCCCCTGATGATGATGCTGTTATCATAGGCAGGCAGGCAGCTCCCGCCCCTCCTGCTGCTGTCGCTCCTCCCGCCGCTGTCGCCCCTCCCGCCGCTGCAGCACCTGCAGCTCCGGTCGCTCCACCCGCCCTTCCAGCTGGACCCGCCCTTCCAGCTGGACCTGCCCTTCCAGCTCTTCCCGCTGGTGTTGCACCTCCTGCCCTTCCTGCCGTCCCTATTCTCGGTGCCCTTCTTCACAGCCTTCTCCCCCTCCTTTTCCGTGACGAATCAAGTTCCATCATTGTGGGCAGACAGGTTGTTACGATCTCCCCGACTCTTC
Organism: Armillaria cepistipes; assembly: GCA_900157415.1. Lineage (NCBI taxonomy): Eukaryota > Fungi > Basidiomycota > Agaricomycetes > Agaricales > Physalacriaceae > Armillaria > Armillaria cepistipes. The sequence goes on from FTRY01000008.1 coordinate 1,401,073, forward strand.
CCCGTGATGGATCGGACGGTGGTGTTGTTATCACAGGCAGGCAGCTTCCAGCCCTTCCAGCACCTCCCGCACCTCCCGCCGCTGTTGCACCTCCTGCCGCCGTCGCTCCCCCCGCCCTTCCTGCCGTTCCCGTCCTTGGTGCTCTTCTTCACAGCCTTCTTCCCCTTCTTTTCCGTGACGAGTCAAGTGCTGTTGCGGGTGGGCAGGCTGTTACGATCTCCACAGTCCTTCCTGGTGGACAATGATTCGTTAGTAGCACTGTCTCTCAAGTCAATTATACGCTCACATTTTCTTCAGCGATGTTTCTCTCGGCTACATCCCAATCAAACATCGGGCTCTGAGCGATCGGGGATATTTTCATGAATCAGAGCGTTTTGGTGACCTTTTGAAGTGCATTCGCTTGTTAGTTAGATAGAAATTTAATCAAGAAAACAATATTGCTAGATAGTAGCAAACATGCCAATGACTATCAAACATTTCGTTCGAGCTTTCTTGTTCCGAGTTTTCTGGGAAGCGTCTCAAGACGCCGAATTATAGCTCTCCTTGTCGAAAGATGATTCAAGGGGACAAGGTAAACCTGGCAAGTTTTCCGAAGGCGGCTGGTCATCAGTCCATTGGAATATCGAACTCCATTGGACAAAAAGGCTAGTATACAAAATAATGGCCGATATAGGGAGGCCGTGTATTACGGATGAATATTGCATAGGTTCAGTGAGAGGAAGACGCAGTAGCAAAGAGTTAAGTATTCCAACGTGAGGCTAAGAATCATCAGATGGTCGGTCTATAGTGTCTAACTAGGATGGCCTATCCATGCAACTAAAACGCGAGGAGGGTATTTCTCAAACGGATAAAGTTGATGCATGCGCAAGTTAGCCATATGTAACGACGTCGGCACCAGCATGCGACTGAGAGACATAAGTCCCGGTGATAAGTTACGTAGACCGTAATTTCAGTACGACGAGACAAAACTTCGTCTAGAAAGAGTGCCATTGCCAGCCCGGCGGGCCAGGATACATGTGGGAAGCAGATAAGAAAGGTTGTAGTAATGTTTGGCGTCTTCACACTTGACAAACAATTTCGACCTTGCCTTCTACCAGTACTGGTCGCGACGCTCTGCCGCAAACGTACTCGACGCCGCGACTTTTGTTATGGCTCGCCACCGTATCTGCAGAGTTCCTGACCATGGTCACCGAAAACCGTGATGTCGAGCGGCTCGCCGTTCTAGGACGCGTTCTCTTGCACACCTCGACACCGAGCCCAGTTTTCTGTTGTCGACGGGCTCAATTCTATGAATAAACAGCATTCATTGCAGGCAGGACAAGGAATCTTTTATAGCCGGGTACATTTCCCATCTTTGTTCAATTCATTTCGTCGTACTTATTGTGTCTGTTCTAGGCTCTAACCGCTTTCTTTAACTATCTATTCCTGACGGAGGTCTTCGTGTATACACAGTCAACCTAACCAGCTATATCCGTTGGTGTACATGAACAGGGTCTTGAGAACCTTGTGGAAGAAAATAGCGGCGCCGATGTTCATCCTGATCTGTCATAATTCTAGCTCCTGCCCTTATTTTTGTGTGTCTTTCTTGGCTTATCCTTCTTCTCGGCTCTCACATCTGCTGAAGACCCGCAATGTCTCCGCAGAAAGCCTAAGGCGAAGAGTGCCGGATACAACACGAGCCTGCCGGGACACGACATACATCTCTTTTGTTCGTAACGCAACTTCAGGGCGAGTCGGGTCAGTCATGCTTGGTGCATTCTATAATACCCATCTTACTGATAGCCACTACAGGTTTCCCCCACAATTGTCTCATACCCCTCACCGAACTCGCCACCACATTCTCCATCCCAGTCTAAATCGGAGACCCTCGCTTCACGTTCACGCATATCCTACCACAGCCATCATCATTCTGCATCATCAATCTCTTCACCGGCGAACTGGTTAAGAGATATGAGTGATCTGGTCAAACGCGAGCCTCGACTAGTGACGTGGCAAATTTGACGAGTTGCGGCGTAGTTACAAACTCGCCCATAGATCAAGAAAGTCGGGACGATCACATTCCACGGTGAACCTACCGGGAGGTCTCTTCACACACAAACAGACATCCAGGAACAAAGCCCAGTGCTTCTCCACGACGGAAGTATTCGCTGCCATACTCATCGGTTCTTCCGGAATGTATCAACTCCAGTGGAGGTTCTGCCAGACACCCGCCTCTCTTGTGGAACATCTTGCGATACACCTCCGAATCCGCTATGCCGACAATCAGCTTCATATCCGTCGAGAAGACCTCGCTCAGCCTGGAAGTACAGGAGGAATTGAAGCTTGAAAGGAAACCCGGCCTTTCTTGATGCCAACTCAAGGCGATAAAGGAGCGGGTAGAAGACGTGCAGACAGCAGGAGACGCGCTCTCGATGATGAAGCGAGCTTCCTCCATGTGTGTCTCTTACGACTCGCTTCCGCACGCATGCACCTCCGCCAGCTGTTGCCATCAACAATTTCTCGGTCGCTAATGATGGGAGGAGCACATTGAAATTCCGAGTCAAAGTCTGCCGCGTCGCACGTCTGTCTTCGCGAAGTTTCGCAGGTCGCCGTGGCTCGTCAGGTATCTTATGCCGTATCCTCGAGAAATGATGTGCGTCACTGGTAAGGAAATTTAAGCATCAAAATTGATGCATGCTCATTCGCCTGTACAGATTTTTTGAGGGTGATATTATGATGGTTGTCCGGAAGCTTGCTCAATCGAGACATGAATTAATATCGTTGTTGATGAAAACAACCCGCAGGACTCTCCGCACGCATATAGAGATCGGAAACTAAGCCTACTTTTGCCCTCACCGCAACGGAGATATACAAAGGTGGACTCATCGACTGCTGCTTGGCTTTGGGCGGCTATATCATTATATTTACGATTATCAGAGTGCTGAAGAGACAACTGCACAGCAGTATATTACTCTGCCAACGCGATAATCCACAATCTGTGCAGGTTGTGGATGTGCGCACATTCCGAGCTTGTGTGTAACGGCCGATATCGATTTTGTCCCGCTGTGGATCAAAGCAAATGTATGGAACGTAATGTACTAGGTAAAACAAGCTCTACACGTGCACCATGAGCTTCTAAATTCCGAAGCTAATTCTCGCTTCGACGCCTTGATTTTTTTCCACACGTCATCCTCAGCATCGTTGTCCTCAAAGGCTCTGAAATCTTCACAAAAGTACGTATCCTTTGCTGAGGAGATACTTTTTTTAGTCTGACGTGCTCATTCTAGTCAACAGCCAACCAACCAAGCAGCGCACGGAGGATTCGTTATCGATGGAATCAGGAGGCTTTGCCGTTCGTCACATCTATTGATGTCGTTGGCATCAGGTCATGCCATGTAATTTTCAGAAAATCTGTGATTGCCATCGGGTCTGTACTCTGGATAACACGGTTGTGGGGCTACACGTTACGTGCAGCAATATCGTAGTCCTCCTTCGTACGGGGCAGTTGTCGAAAGATCTGGACTCGGAGACATTGGCCTCAGTGATGGAACACATACACCGCCACGCTCCTCTCCCGCATGAACGAGATCCTGCGCGGCGGCTTGAGTCGCTGGATCGAGCGAGATCTTACGACGCAGGGTCTCAAAAATCGAATATCTATATTCGCACCCGTTCGACGTCTTCCAAACGATGCCTTGCGACATATCTTTGAGATGTCCTTCGATGAAAGAGTCAGACAGAGCGGGAAACCCATCCCTTGGCATCTCGGTTACCTCTGTCATCACTGGAGAGAGCAGCTCTCCCCATTCCTATGGATTGACTTATCCCTCAAGAACATTCACTCCTCTTATCTCCCATCCTGTCGACATGGAATTTCCAGGACCTCGCCTTTGACAGAGCGAAGAGTACCAGACATGGTACAAGGTCGTTGCAAGGACATCGACAACCACGATAGCCGTGCATGTACTCATTTGGTCGCAGCGGGAGGCAGGCCAGGTAAGTCTTGTTTGATACTTGCTGAAATGCCTGTCTCACCGATAACCGCTTCAGGTCCTTCTCACCACTATCTCCATCCCCCAACCTCGCTACTAAATTCTTTACCTCAGTCATCTTCTAACCGAATCGGAAATTCCCATTTGACATATCGCCTATTGAAGCCATTGTCATTCTGGTCTATTTCAACACACAAGCGATCAAGGATCCGCATCCAGGATGGGATCGATTCGATTGACTGTCATGGAGTGGGATACTTGGTTTAGAGTTCGAGGCACGCAGGGACTGCGCCACTTGGTGTTTACCGATGCATTAGTGGATATGTTGAACGCGTCAACTAGGGAACCGAGTCAGACCTTCCCGGATGTTGTACAGGAAGGACTGGCAGTAAGCGTAGCGGACACGGAGGCGTGCGGCAAGGCGCTCGAGGCGTTCCACAAAGAATGGAGCTATGGCTAGGGGAGTTGGTGTATTCAATGGACCATATCTCCGTTGCAATGGGGTTGTCAGAGCCATTTTATTCTCCTTCTTGATGCACGCTGACAGACCGTATAGGATCGGAACGCTGGGAACACGGACCATCTTTACTGCATTTGCGTTCCGACTGTTGTGATCAACGGGCGTGCAGAGACCGTTCAGGACTTTGTCATTGAGCCTATATATCCTACAGGCGCGATGGCACAACTTCTCCGCCATTGGACTCTTGAAAGAATTCGTGGCTGAGACATGGTTTATATACAGCTAGGTATGGCACCATTCTTTGTGTGTCAATGTTCTTCCAGAAAATAACGCTTGATAGGTACATACCCGAATACAGAATTCATGAAACGTTCGTTCATGATTGACCTCGTGCTCTAAGTCTTGGCAGGTGCTTCGAAGTCCTATTCATGACGAGTCATAGGCTTGTATGTTCAACCAACACCACGTGTCTGGCATCGCTACGAAGGCATTGGGGATGCCGGCGGGGAACATCGGTCATCCCCCGAGATACTAGCCCTTCCTAAAACATCTTCCGACCTCATGACAGACTATGCTTGCATGAACAAGGCACATTTACTGGTGACGATGGTCGGAAAAAGCTGACGCCGTGTTAAGGGACTATTTTCGACTGATGCTCCCTTGCTCGGTTCCGCACATCATGAAAACGTACCGTTCGGCGTCGAAGGATAGGCTTCATGATTTCAGACCATGTCATACGCGTCATTCGTTCACCTCCACTGGACCTGGGCACTCGCACACCTGTATTTTTGTACTCCATGACCGAACACCTCCGTCACCCAGAGAAGACGACTTGGAAAGCTATAAGAAAGGGGGGACCAAACCAGTAGGTATTCTCAAGCCCTCACAACCGTAATCATGTTCATTCATATCTCTGTCACAGCTCTCCTGGCTCTACCTCTCCTTGCCAGAGCCGCGGCTATCCCTGTCGTCGTTCCCCGTGACGATGATAATGTCATTACAAGCAGACAGACTATTCCCAGCCTTCCAGCCCTTCCCATCCCGATTCCTGGGATTCCAGCTCTACCAGCTCCTGCAGCCCCTGCGGCTCCTCCCGCCATTCCAGCGCTTCCATTCCCGATCCCGACTCTCCCAGTCTCATTTCCAGCCCTTCCCGCTCCTCCCGCCTTTCCCGCCTTTCCTCCCATTCCAACCTTTACCCTTCCAGTTGTTGCCCCTGCTGTCGCGAGAGGGGAGCCTGAGGTGACGATCCTTCCATACCCTTTCCCTCCCACCCTTCCTACCGGCTCCCCACTCGTTTACTGTCGACGAGCCCTTACCGCTCCGAGTGCTATTACGAGCGGGCAGCCTGAGGTTACGATCCTCCCATACCCATTCCCAGTCCCTTCCACCGTTCCTCACGCCCCGGGCCCAGTCGTTCACTGTGGATAATTTCGTTAGTAACATTTTCTTTCAAGTTAATCATATGCTCATCTTTTCTCTAAACAGAACGGCCTTACTTCCCGGCCTCTAAAAAGAGATCAAGGATACGTTCGTGAATCGGAGCGTCTTGTAAATTATGTCCGTTCGTCGAACAATTATATAATAGATCGAGAAAAGAATATTGCTGGATAGTAGCAAACATACCTATGACTATCAAATAATTCAAGCTTTCCTGCCGTTCAGAGTTTCCTGGGAAGCGTCGAATGGCTCAAGGAAACCAAGTAGATCATGGTGAAAGCCATCGATCCGCCGGAATATCGATATCAAGCTCCAGTGCACAATGACCTGGCTGGCGTCTGAGTGTTGCCACTACCAGGGAGAAAACGTGTTAACATATATGTATTGGATGAGTCGAACAAGAAGAGAAGCCCCTGAGTGAAAAACGCAGCAACAAAAATATATTCTTTCCCAAATTCTGAACGCTGAGCAAAAACCATATCACCATTAATCCGTCTCAAAAGGGGAGATCCGAGGTATTTATTCCCATTGCTGGTATTCCATGTACAGCATGAAACTAAGAATCGGACGATCGGACTATATCTCGTCGCGGTAATTAGTCGCTGGTCCCCATACACGAAGATTCGGATTGAACGGGGCAAACAACGACGACGCATAATCTATGTATTACGACAAACAGAAGATCGCGAGGAAGGATTTGTAATCTGACCTGGCCGAAATGTAGGAGAAAACTCAGACATTGCGTGAGACGAAGCGGAGGCCTGCATATGTCGCAAGTGAGGTAGGAAGATTTTTACCATCAAGAGTGGGGTCGCCGTCGTACTGAATGCGCCCCAGAAACAGGCTAGGGTTCGTAGTGAGCAACGACGAATAAAAGCGAGGTAAACTCTTCATACAGATGAGTTGCCAGAAATCACAGAGCAATGTCCGCCATCATCGACGCATCATCCGCGGCTTAAGCGCGCGCTATCCTACGGGCTTCAGACGATGAGATCTACAGCGTATCAGAAAAGACACAAAACACTGAGAGAGTCCAATCCCTCAACTGTAGACAGATCAATTGAAAACGCAGCCAGGATGAGCGATTAAACAGTTGGCCAAACGTATCGGAAGCGTCCAGATACGAAATGCATAGTAACGAAGCGGTATTTCTTCCTCTAGTGACCATTAGAGTACAGCCTGTACAGATAGATAGGCATGGTGGCAATACCGTCTTTGGTACTTGGGCCGCGCAGTGCACCCAGATTAAAGTGAGGCAGACACACACGGCAAAGAAAGCCTTTCATGAATACCTCGGTGGTCGATGGTTTCAACCCCCGAGCTCTAACTATACTGGCGTGTCAGCAGGCGTCAAAGGCAGAATCGAATGCAAGAGCGAACCAGTCAGCGCGCGATTGACCTCCAATGTCATCAACTCCTTGCATTACCGAGACCCTTGATCGTTTCCATGCTCAATTTCTCGCGACCGGGAAATATCGAGCCGGCCTACTGTTACAAACAAGTTACATGACGACAATGGCGCGTTCCTCAGACGACGTCTTGTTGCTTGTTGCAGAGAACGTGGTTCTATTCGATGTGCCGCATTTGGGATTTATGGGCAGAAATATCCTAGAGGGCGTCGGTCAACTTTTCAGCCGACCTTGGATATAAATCAGAGTTGCGTACCAGTCACCCAAACTGCCATCGTCGTCGAAGCTGAAGAGGCCGGCAATCGTGAAGGACAGTGAGAAGTCGTCGAGGAAGGGCCGTTTGGTGCTTACAAATAATCCCGGCCTTTTCCTTCCACCATCACTCGACGCGTCTTTTTCTATGGCTTGCCGTCGTATAGTTTCTGACGATGGTCACCAACAACCGCAGCGCCGAGCTCCTGTCTTTATTTTGGTGAATTCATCGACGACGACACCATACTTCCCGACTCCCTGAAGATTCTGCATCGATGGCGAAGACCGCGAGACTAGCTGTTGGGAGTCTTGATACTGATCAGGTTTATCTTGCTGATATCCGTTCCAGGTCTCCTCCCCCATCAAATTCTCTATCCCATGCAAACTCCCTTCCACCGTCATTCTATTTCTTCATCGAGGAGCACTCTACTAGTCGACGGAAAATACTAGACCTCGTCTCGCTAAATTGATAGATGATCAAGTGACGATGTACCTTCTTCGTGAACCTTTTGCACGAAAAAACGACACCCGCTGTCCTTAGACAGTGTCGGTGAAGGGGTGTTGCATCCTGAGCCTCATTTGTGTGTTCCTCGTACACGCGAATTTTGCGGCGAAAGTCCTCTAGACTGCGTTTTGGAGGCAAAACTGGTTTAGGAGCACAGATATTACGTCTACTGCCTGTTATTTTATATCACAACAGGTGTTTTATCATAGAACAGTGAATGATATGTACTTCTAATTCGCGAGTACAGACTCGTATCCTCGACGATATCCACACCGAGCATGTTTCGTCAGTGTCTCCACCATGGTGCATGAAGGGTCTATTAGCGCCAGTCAGAGAATCGAGTAACCCCGCTATGCCAACCGAATCGACTGCACTGCTCCATCTCAACCTGCAACATCAAGTAAGCACGTCGAGACCAACTCGACATCACGTCCGCACTGGATCCCTCACTCATTTCACGGATTCGAATATCCAAGCCGCATGCATATGGAAGACAGGTATTCGCCGGGGGCTATCCAGTGCAAATCCCGCGGAGGGAAACAACGCATAACTCCGCGGATGTAGACTGGTTACCGTCTCTCTGACCCTTGACGCGTGACGTTGCAAACAAGAAAGGGTTATCAGAGAGACTGGTAAATCTGACTTTGAAATCCCAATGCTCCGCGGGTGGCTGAAAAGAGGTCATGTGAATATCACGTGTAGGTTCGGACCGAGATGCGTCCACCGTGAATACCGCCGTTTACACGTCTCCATCCTGTATTAATACTATGAATACCTCGCATAGCTCCCTAAACATCCCAGACACCGATAAATTGTTCCTCGAGTTCGTCAAGCAGACCCCAAGCAGCCCAGGAGGGTCAGAATTGCCCTTGAGGGCAATTTACGAAGGTTGATGTATCAAAGCGAAAAGATTTTGTTGGTAAAAATAGGTTCAGCGGTGGAAACAGGTCAGTAGAGACAGACATGGTCAAAATAACGGCGTTATATTGGAGGGGCGTTCGCGTTACATTAAAGTAAGAAGCAAGTGAAAATAATCGGCAGCCGGTTGGGGTCGGTCCGAAGTCCACACGTGATATTCACATGACCTCTTTTCAGCCACCCGCGCAGCATTGGGATTTCAAAGTCAGATTTACCAGTCTCTCTGATCACACTTTCTTGCTTGCAACGTCAAGTGTCCAGAGAGACGGTTACGAGTCTACCGCGGATGGTTGAGGAAACGGAATCATAAAACGACGTCCCATGCATCGATATCTTCGGAGGCGAACCCGCGAGACGCTCTATCAGATCCTCTTGCAGCAACTTGAACAAGATTCATGCCGAGGCTTCGAGTTGACTAGGTTTGGGATATGAAGCAATAGAAGCCTCAAGTTGATCTGTAACCCACCGAAGATTCACAGCTAAGATAGAAAGCAAAGGGGTCAAGAAGTGAGTAAGTACAAGCCGTACAAGTTACCTGTATTCCGTAATGGGCACGCCGTCGGTCCCATCGTCAGTAGTAAGGTTGGCGTTGAGGGCGCGAGAGTCTGTTCTGCAAAGAAAGCGATGTATTAGCTAGAAGAAACCCTATAGTATAGGGCACGCATACCTCACACAGTATTTTCTCTGCCCATGAGCAGGCGACGCAGACTAAGCACTAGAAAGTTCGCATCTGGTCTTATCACCAGCCATCGGGTCGATTTGATGGCGCGCTCGACGACCTATAAAGACGGTGTGAGCGAGAACAACGAAATCGGAAGTATCGCGTACGTTTCCGTACAATACACTAGCAACGCTCGATAGCATTATCGTGACACATGTTACTCTTGGAACCCAAGGTTAAAGGATTTCATACTGAGAGTGCGCCGAGATCTCGTATCATGAGGCCAGGCGCCAGTGCCAGGCTATACCAAAGTAACAGTTAGCTCACGCCATCTGGGAAAAACAACAAGCACATACCTGACACTATACCCTCCGAGGTCCGCCACAACATGACCAGCTCAACTTGCTCATGAGATCGAGACTGATACTATTGATAAGCCCATGCCTGTCAACTTGCAAACCCCTTCGACGCGCACGACCATCGTCCTCCGCACACCGTTCGGCATTCCCTCTTCCTCTCCTCGAGCGCGTCGACCTTCAGCGCTGCTCCTCTAGTGAAACATTCTGGCATGCCTGCATAACAGTACGTCCTATCGATGGTGCATTCGACTAAAGACGGCGTCAGCGAAGAAAACGGAATAGGGAGATATCACGTACGGGTAGCATCTGCGGGATCGAGAGCTTGGGATATAACTCTGCGCGTCGTGCACTTTCCGAGCTTCTGGTGCTCTTCTTGCAGCGGCTTGTCGGACTCTCCATCCTTCAATTCCTCCAACGAAAGGCCCAAAGTCGTGATGAAGAGCTAATGTTATGCCTCAGATCGACTCATGAATTCGAGTGAGCCATACTTTGACAGGATTCTGGTTACACAATCGTCAGCTCCGAGCAAAAAGTACATTGACAGTTGATGAACCTTTTCCAGGATTGCATGGCCCAAGGTGGATGTTGAACGTTGATGTTTCAATTGATGCGTGTTGTCCGTCGAGGGCTAGCGCGGGAATATTTACTCTCGTTGCGCTGAGAATGAGAAGGAGAATTTTGGTGAATCTAAGAATGTGGGTATTCCTTGTCCCTTGGTAGGTGTCCACTGAGAGGGATGAAAAGAGGATGCAGGAACTTCGGAAGTGCGGCGCGGATCCCACGACACAATATTCCCACGCCGCAATCGTGTTGACTTCAGTGCGTATCTCTCAGGCTCTCTTGAGTCGATATCTCGCTTGACTTGACCTCATGTTGAACGACGTACAGGAATCGGCGATCCTCCAGCCAAAGCATGTGCCTCGGCATCGTCTGCGGTCGAAAATAGGCCGCCGGTGACAGAATTTCTTGTCGCATTGACCTATGGACCAGCGGCAGCCGTATGGATGTAAGGTTCTCAATGGTGGGAGGTACCGTACGGTCAGTTCATGGTCGTCACACAGCAGAAGACATCCCGCCGTGGCTAATTGGGCATGGATCTATCAGTTCAAGGAAGGAGCGCCGGCGAACGCTGTTGGAAGAAGAGGGTACGTCTGTTCGACTACGAGCATCGCAGTAGAAAGCTCATCGCGACGTTTAGAAGGCGTCTATAACCATTTATTTACGACCGCCTTGGACTGATGCTAGCGCCTGGCAATGATTTTGAATACACTTTCGTTTCACAGCTTCAACTAAAATGTCCTCTGTCTTTGAACGCCAGCGACTAATTCTGACACTAATTTATGGCGCTGCCTCTGAGATTGATCGATGGACGTTATCCTTCTTGTTTGTCCACGGACAGACCTGGTTTGAAATTTGAAGAGCGAAGCACGTCGGTCTTCACTTTACTGAGGGACGACTTTGAATTCGACACAGATGTTTGTAATTTCGTGCGGAGCTGGCGACACTGGAGAGACCAGCCTGCGAGGAACATTTTTCGCGTACGTTCGTGCCAGGGTTCTGCAATAATGTCGTACAGCGAGGACTTGGCGGGGGGGATGGTAACATGCTCTATAGCAAGAACCTACGTGTATTTCGTACCTTTTTATACTTCTTTAGCACTTCTGACTTTCAAGGTAGCCATCCCGCCCTATAATCTAGTCAGCCAAAATCTATGATACGACGTTCATCGGCCCCACTAGCTCAGAGTAGAAGATACGGCGATCTTTGGAAGAGACATCGGAAATACGCTTGAAATGGAATAGTGACGATGATATGCACAGAGGTCCTTATTCTCGGGCCAACGTTTCGTCGGCCCTTACATGAGCGACGACAGACCAGACCGGAAAAAGAACATAGGCCATACTTCCAGCTTCCTACTTGACCACAAATTTACCCTGAGGAAGATAACAGGTATGAGACTCGAGACTTTCCCGTCCTAATGAGGTTTCTACTAGATATCAGATCTGCAAGTAAACCGTTATATATCAATAAGAGCTGAGAGTTCCTTCTGCTCAAACCGTTACACGTCCCTCTCGCTACTCTGCAACTAACGTCCTTATTGAATTTGTCACCGAGTCGTCCCAGTACATAGATGCAGACATCCTGATATGTTCATTTCTTATCTGATTCATTCGACGGGGAATAACTACAAGGTACGCTAAACATTTCAAGAAGCGATGCATATAAACTTGATAACCTGCTTTTGAATAGCGCCGGATTCATCCTCTTCAAAATGTACGGCGAACAATTATTCACATTAAGCAAGGATGGTAATAGAAGCCCTTTTAGCAATGGACCGTGACACTAGTGAATCCATTGAGGCCACTTCCACGTTCATTTGGGCTACCGACAACTTCCTTAGCCTCCTATCTAGCAATCTCCTCCCAATTACCCAGTGTATGTTGCTCGATTTGTCCGTGGTACCTAGCAAGGTGTATGAGCCATCCGGTATGGGGTACTGATGGCTGACGGTGATCTCGAAACTACACTCCGTTCCAGTGTCGTCTTTGACAACAAGCTGCCCGACCATAAAGCAGATCCCCTTCAAGTCAAGCTCCTTCAAGACGTGATCGACAAACTTCCAGCGCCACCATCGCCAATCCAAACCCAGAATTGGCACATTCGGCAAATTCCTTGCAAAGCTCCCTGCAAAACTCCTTGCAAAACTCCTTGCAAAACTCCTCCTAAAGCTCTTCAGAACCGCTTGAAACTCCTCGGTAAGCACCTGGGTCAAGTTGTTGGCAAAGTTGTCAGCAAATTTCTCGTCAAATTTCTCGGCAAACCTCTCGGCAAACTTCTGGTCAAACTCAACTTCCTCCTTGGCAATCTCCTCGGCAAACTTGTAAGTAAACACCTTGGCATGCTTCTTGGCAGACTGGGTAATCGAAGCAAACTCCTTCGAGGTAAACTCCTTCGCAAACTTCAATCCTCGGACAAAGGCCAGTTCAATGATGTATCCATTGTAGTACGCATTGGCATCTGTCTTGCCATCCTGATTCCAGCAACCAATCTGCAGATTTGAGTGGTGTTGCCCTTGAGGTATCTCCATCATGACCTGCCTCCATGATGGTTGCCAAGTTTTGGTTCCATCACCAGGTTGGGGATACAGGAAGAGCAGATCCCACTGGCACTGGTGTGCTGTCACATCCACCAGCAATGACCATGCATCCTCCTGAGACTGCTCTCCATAGTATGCTGGTATGGAGTCCGAATGCAGAAGATATGCCATACCCGCAACTTTGTCCACGGGATTTGTCGACACCCGGTTCCGCATCTGTGACAGCACATCATACACACGATGTTGACCATGTATCCTTTGCAGCCTTGACAGTTTCTCCTCAAACTCGACTCGTATATCTTCATCGCCAGTGTCTCCACCAATAATCATGTGCTCGCCGATCTCCTGCAGGGTCCATGCACGTTTGAACCAGTCATTCTCCCAGAAACCAGCGGGTGATGAAGTTAAAGCCTGTCCCAGCCCGCGCAAATAACACACCACTTTATCGGCTCCGGCATACACGGATCCAATGGTGGGTACATCCACCTTCCACTCCTCTGCACGCAGATACTCCATTGGCCCGCCTTCCTGTCTCAAACAAAGCACATCCAACCAGACATACTCTGCACCAAGACTGAGCATCTCGATCCGGATTAGATCCAAGCTCGTGTCTTTAGGGATCGGTACGGGCCATTCACGGCTATTGATGGCTGTCGACATGTCCTCACGCCAACTTTTGTCCATCCAAGCATGTGATATCGCCCATGGCCTTCGTCGGGCGACGCACCATGGCACCACCCGATTACTATACAAATCCCATACACGTCGAGGGGGCACATGCGGGTAGATGATTATGTCATCGACAAGTACATCTTCCAGCATCCTTCGGTACTGCACTTCGCGTTCAGATAAATCATCTACCGTGGTAGTCAGGCTGCCATACCAAAATGGGCGGAGACGGGCGTATGCGGTGCCAAAGTCATGTTCCTTCAAGATGCAGTCCCCAAGAATGGAGCGTACGCCCGCAGTGCCCAGAGTGTATGATGTACCGAGGATGGTGTTGAACTTCTCTAAGAGTTCTTCAATGATGAGGTCGGTACAGAGAGTGTCGGCGAGAGCGGATGGTATGATGGGTTTCCTGCCAGTGTACGACCGTTGCTTGGGCACTCGTGACCCATACGAGGTGATGGTGACTTCAGGAAGACTCTCATACTTGAGGAGTGCCTGCGTTCTTCGCTATACATTATACATTATTTATTGTACGTCTTTTGATGATTTTGCATGCTTACCTCTTTATCGCTGTTGTTCATGAGAATAACATCCTCATAATAGCGCCGAAACCATTCGTCCCGATCCATTTTCAGTATCCCTGGTCATAAGAGAATAAGAATGTGCAATATCGGAAGTAAGTAGCACAGGCAGGTACTATGGCAAGTTCAAGAAGTCGATGGGGTGTAAAAGCAAGGTGTGGTTGCAGCAAAGCTGTACCCCCAAAGGATTAGGCGCCATGCTCCACAACGCAAAGCCGGCGCCATTAAGATGGGCGGTTATAGCAAGCGGTCATGCGTCACTGCTAATGACGTCGATGGACGTTCGATACACGCTGTAAACTTCTCTGCCATCTATTATCGTAATTCATGGGTTTGCACATTGTGAGATTGGGCTCAGGGCTCAGGTTTACCCGACCTCGGCGTTATCAATACGGCAGGCGTTCCCACAAATTGCTGTATACGGCCAATTCCAGGATCACCGATGGCAGAATCAGCTACCTGTCCCTCAGAATAGAACTGGTCGCCTGCCCTAAGTCATCGGCGATAGCCTGTCCCGAGTCACGACTGCTGTTGGAGGCTGGGTCACGACGGCCAGTATTTCGGTCGTAGAGGCAATGAGACAGTGGATACTATATGTCGCCAGCTTGCTCTTGAAGCCAGTCGCGTTTTTAATCCTGAAAAATAAAAACGGTTCCTTCTTCGTCCTAACCCTAAATAACAGCAGCCATACAAGATAGAAAAGAAAGCTTGACTGGACTCACAGAATATCTATCTGGATGTCATCCAAGTTCAAGTGTACGGTTGCTTCTGCTTGAGTTTCTTGAACGACGCATTTTAAATCTAAGAGACCCGGCAAGGCGTCCAATTCCGTTCGTTGTGTCACTGAGGCGATTAGGTGTGTCCGAATGCCTGAGTCGATTAATAAAGTGCAGAGGTGGCCACCGGTGGGGTAAGAACACCCATGTCGACGACTTGAAAATCGGGATTTCCCGACAGCAATGAGAGCGATAAGAAATTGGAAAGCAGAAGAATTTGATTGAATTTAGCAGCATACGAAAGGTAAATACTAGAAAGCTAGCGCCAAAAGTCGGAGAGGCCTTAGGAAGTTGCAACCTACCTTTAATAACGTCCTGTAATGTATGTAATGTCAGCAACAGAAGAATCGGGGGAGAAGAAGTACGTACTATAAGGAAAGTTCGTTCAGATCCACCTCCACGGCTGAGAATTCATGTTTTACGTTGTCCGTACTTCATCTTGGGTTGTTATCACTGCCAGGAAATTGGGGCGAGTTTCGACTGAATGGCTATAGGCTCAAAGACATACACTACCAAGGACGTCCTATTTACTCAGCCACAACGCCGGAAGCACGACGTCGAGTTGGACAAATACCGCTTCTTGAAGGTCGACTATTTCTCAGAAGAAATTGGTCCTAAACCAGATTCAAGATAAGAAGAAGAATTGAAAGCTAAAAAAAATGCCACGGACATGGCTGGCATCCACAGTATATCATGGACTGATCTTGGAGGAACGGTTAGCCCAACACACGGTCAGCATAAGTACTCTGTGACGTACTTTGTAGCGCTCCCCTTCCGTACAAATTAATGGCTGCAAGGATATAAAGTGACATCAACTGAAAAATCGAGCCTCAGTATGGCACAAAATCAGAAAAAGACGAAGGTAACATACCATATGCCTTGCCTTCGGGCCTGTGAGCGTTCGACAATCCTGTACGCAGTTTGTCAGTGAACGAAGTCAACGCACAGACTTGGCAGCATACCTCGAAACCGATCAATGTCCCTCGGTCACCTAACCACACAACACTGAAGGACCTCCTTCCCCAGTTACGACCCTCGCCCACTTTGGAGAATGGCTGCCAAGCGACCACAACATCGAAATGCTTGCTAGTTGTACCGCCGAGCTTGCCTGCAAGGATGGAGGGATGTAAAGGCCCGAGTCGTAACGAGCTTGCATGGGAGAGCGTGGTCAATGATTAACCTTCCCACACCATGCGGCTCATAGAGTCCAAACCCCTCCTCTGCCGCGACAGTTCATAACATGCTAGGTCCGTCTTTTCATGCATCTTGGTCGCCGGAATGTAATATACCGGTGCAAAGTTCGACCCGCACTGTTGGGAGTAAATGACATAGGCTGCATGAAGGTTCGTCAAGGATACCCGAGCAGGGTCAACAACGTACCTCGTAACACTGCACTTCGTTCCTTCGACGTCAATGGGTCGTCTCCTTGAGGCAGGCACTGTCGCCAGAGGGAAGAAGACAAGGGATTTTGAGGTTCGTATTCAAACCCGCTCCCAGGATCGGAGTGTATTAGTGGTACAGTCCTCCCCGGAGCGCGATAAGTACGCAGTCTTGGTGCAATCCTAGTCCCGCATAATAAAGTTGAGGATAGTGCCAGTGAGAGACTAGAGAACTGCATGGATGGGATCAAAGGGAAGACGCGAGATGCTAGCGGATTTCAGTGAGAAAGTCTGTTAGCTATAGAGGAACAAAGTAAGCACCGACATCTCACCTAGAATTTGGCACGAAACTCTTTTACACGCCGCTGCAGATCCGAGTGGGGGCACCAAATTATCTGAATCACCCTTTTCTTCCCAGATTCGCCGCCGTACCTTGCATCGAGCTCGCCAGAATGTGATACATTGTCTCAGCACAAATTCGAGACGATAATTTTGAGGTTGCGGTCTTTCTTCGGACGAGATATTCATCGCTGACGCAGGACAGAGTAGAAAGAACGGATTGCTGAGGAAGGAGAACGATGAACATTGGAGGGAAGAGACTCGACGCGAGAGTTTCGAAGAGTTGTTTGGTCATATCCACAAACAAACCCTGCCTTCCCTCTCACCACCACCACCACAGATCTAATGAACGTCCTCGATGTAGTGCTCAATGCTCGAGCTTGCGATATATCATATTCGGAATCGCCTAGCTCATCACAGGGGCACTTGGAGGCTGACAAGAGTCGGTAGAGTCGATGACATTTGAGGCTAGTAGGCCATTCATTTCGATTACAGGACACCACCCTTGACGTTACTTCTTACGATAGGCATACGTGCACATCGTGGAGATTGTCTGATCACCTCCGACATTGCTGTCTCTATATCTCAACAAAAGGATGAATCCACGCTCACCTTGTACTTGGGGATAGAGAAGTCTTGACATGCATTGATCAGGTAGGCTTCCCTGGACCTTTTTCAATGACAATGTTGGTGCTGAATGAGACACAAGCTCTCCGTTTCATGGTCCAGTACAAGCTGCTTTTCAACGTTGGAGGATTCTGAATAACAGGCTGTTGCAAAGAGGGTGGGCGGAGGTGACCATAAAACCCCAGCGGCAATAAATGACGTATCTTGATAGTCAGAGTGCTATGTTCGGGTGCTAGTGAGTCTTCGAGTACTTCTGGCGATTCCCTGCTCAGACTTTTTGCCTATACCAGACAACCGAGCTCACTGATGTGATAGAACGAACGGTATTAGCCGTCCCGGAATCACGCTCTTATGTTGTGGTTACGATACTCCCGATGCTGGCCAAAGCTACCGAAGATCGAGGACGCCTTGGCGGAGCAGAGTGTAACAATATCAATTGTGATTAGCTCTGTAATCGTTCAGTTTCGTCCTCGATCACCGATTATAAAATACACTCAAACTCGCATCGTTGATGTCGATCAGAAAAGATCTCATTTATTTGACATACTAAGGCGAATCTGGCGAAGAGTACCAAGCGCTAAACAGACTAGTCAGCTTCTTCGACAGCAGGGTGTGTGTCCCTTCGGCCGTGGCCGGGGAGCGTCAATGTCGCCGTGTGTACAACCTTCTTTCATTTTTATCTGTTTCGGGTACTGCTGTTGCGACTGGGGGCTCTATACCTGTCTCGGTGTAGTGAGCTGCAGCTGTGCTTCGACAGCTAATTGTCGTATTATCATATATGCTTCGCTAATCTTACTTGTTCTGATATACGTTCGGCACATCTCTCGGGTAGATGTTACTGCGCGCCTGCCCAGCCTCACGTTACTTGATGGTATGGAGCTCAAAGGTTGTCACTATCCAGATATCCATGGTCCATCGCATCAGCAAGAATTACTCCGCGCAAAGCGCTGCAAAAGCACATAACCAAGAACGGTTCTTTGGTACCTTTCAAGTAAACACATGTCCTAGCTAACAATTGGGGGAATCCATAGAAATAGATCCCAGCCTGGAATTCCCTGAGCCATCAGACGGTGGCATAGACTTAAGGATCTCCGCTAGTTCATCAGCTGTAATCAGTTCCATCCTATCGGCCCAGTCACTCCTCTGACTTTTATGAATGAGTTCCTTCACCATTTCCATTCTCCGCGGATATCTCACCATCGTTCCTTCAACCTTTTCTACCACGCAGTCATACATCTGCAAGCATCGTGTCGAGTAATTGCAGAGAGCCAACAGAGCGACAGAGGACAGCAGCAAACATGCGATGAGCAAGCTCCCCGCAGTCGATGCATTACTGGCAAGAGCTGCAGATGCATAGACCAACAGCGTGGCGACCCCTATGCCAAAGCTCTCTTCAGCAGTCTTATCCCGCAACCACTGGCCTGCTGTCGCCGTCTTGAGGTCATTTATCGACCCCTGCAAACGGACCCAGCGATCCTGACTGAGGAGCACGAAGAGGTCAAGATATCCCTCCTCTTTCGCACCCTTCCAATCCTTTCGACTTCTCCGCTTTATAACGACGACATTGATCGTTCTAGCGAGAATAAGCATCCCAAGGACTGCTAGCGCCCACCAGTCCCTGATGGCTCCAAGGAGCGCGATGACGACAATGGTCAAGACCGGACAAAGCAGGTATAGTAGGGCTGTACGAGCTCCAGCGGCGAAGATGGGGGAGAGATCGATACTGAAAAGGGGGGTTTCGAGTGTGTTGCAGGAGCGAGGCTTTAAAGATACCCTAGCAGTGACAAGGCAGCCGGTGCGACTGATGTCCTGTAGGTATCTGACTGTCGCTGGATTTTCGACACGGAAAATGTTTCCAGTGGTCATCGAGCCAGTCATTGGAAACTCGCCGCGATTGACGTCGTCGGCAGATTGCTGTGTGTGCATGCCCGGTGCAAGGACAAGAATGTCAAGATAGGATGCTGTACCCATCAGGGCCGTCCTCAAAGCGACAGCAGATAGGTCTGCTAGGGCAACAAGCCCCGCGGCATCGAGGGTGACGGGTCCTGGGAGAGAGGAAGTGTTAAACATAACAAGAACGTATCGAACGTTGGGGAGACGAGAACAGTTTAAAGTGAGGATCAGACACAGAGCTCCCAGATTTTAAGTACGAGATGCTGTTGTGTTAGTTCTCGGGGTCGGGAATGTGTTCCCGTAGTTTTAATCTTACGGGTATCTGTTTCCCACATAAGAGCACTGAATTGACATGTCTGAGTTGATACTCACCTGGTTCATTGATGAGCAACCCTTCCATCAACCGCAAACCTGTGGTGTCTGTAACACTCGAGCGATGAGAAGAATCATGATCTTGTGTTTGCGACGCCCGAAGTTTTAATTGTCAGTGAAGCAATTATTGTTGTGCGCTTTCAGTGTTACGCATGAACCTGAAGCAAAATCAGTCAAGGCCTGGGTTAAAACCAAGTTTGAATGAAGACCGTGATCATCAACTAGTTATTCGAAGCTGACTAGCACTTTTGGATCCGACTAGAACGAGAATCAGAACAACTCTTCCTTGAATGTGAAGGTCTACCTCGCTCTAGCGTGCGAATCCGTAAATATCTATAAGTTTCAGAGTGCTCAGGCGCCATAATGCTACTTGCAGGCAAAGCTGTATCATGTGTGCTGGGAATCGCCTTGAGTAGCGCCCTCCGCTCTTGAAAATTGTATAGAAAGTGCGAGAAGCTGTTAAGCAGTAATAAGCACTGCCTACGGTGCTTCACCCTGGTGTGGTGGGCATCCCGTAAGCTGTAACGGAATTTACAGCTGGAGGGCGGAAATGTTTATGGGTGAAACGAATACACTGTTATACGTTTTATCAGACCCCGGACCACTGGACCCTCGCAAAGTTGTGCCAAAAATTCAACATACATTCGAACAGACTCGGAGGACACTCAAATTCGTGGTGACGAGATGGAGCCTAATCCAAGCCTAATAACAGGAGAGTCCAGAGAGATAGTAGAGCTGGGCGGGTCTTCAGAGTATGAGACAGCAAACGTAGAGCTCTGGAGATGACTACGCTGGTCGAAGAGAAGGGAGTGTCGGCTAATCGGTCCGTGTTCCGGCCAACTTTTCTATTTTCATGCTCTGATCTCTTCTATAGCTTTTACCCTATGCTCTCTACTCATTAGTCCTTCGAATACCGGGATATAACCTTTTCACCAAGGGCAGCCCCGCGTACGATCGTTAATGATACAAATCCAAAGACGGCTATAGCTCAAGTTTTATGACATCCAATGATTCGAGTTCCATTGTTCCAATCACACAAACTGGTCAATGGTGTGTTCGTACGTGTTGCACCTTTTTGCCACAACTCTACTCTGTTAAAGTTTATAGGCTAACAGGGATCGGAGACGACTTTGTTGTTAACTCTTATCCCGCAGAACTAGGTAGCGAATCACTTTCGCCTTCCTGCCTAGTGGCTTATAACTAGGCTGGCTGGTCGAAAGCTACTAATGGCGGTTTCTCAATATCGATTTGGAAAGTTTCGGCACCCGTACGAGCCGGAACTGGTATGTCCTGGACCATTCTTCAGTGATCGACTTTTCATTACCATTGTATACTTTACAGCTTTCTCTCCCAATTGAGGGTATCAGTATAGCCTCCCCATTCATTGCGCTGTTAATGCTTCTGACCTTGGAATCCAGGATATAGTAGCATCACGCTGCGGGCTATGCTACTAAGCACGTTGATCGACTTATGATTGACGCGATACTACGCGATACCAGCGTCTTTCGCAACAATTTACTCCCGTGCCGTAAAAGATACATTGTTCTTCTTTACAGCATCATATACAGTAATACGATCAGCAGATCCTTGTTCCACAGCCGTATCCACGCCCCGTGTTCCTCATCAGCACCAATTACACACCCCTATGAACTTGCTCCCTTCCTCCTTTCCTCATGTTTGACTTCCACCATTTTCGCGAGCTTCCTCTCATGTTGAACACTTTCAGGTTGGCTATCCCAAGTCCCATAACCCTCGAAGCCGCAGGGCTCATCGCTCTCGCAGACCTCCCCGCCGTCACACTAAGGACGGCGCTAGTCGGAGGAGCCTGCTTCCTCGACGTGCTCGTCTTAGTACCGGGCATGCATAAACAACAGTGTGCTGATGAAATCAACCGCGGAGAATTTCCCACAACTGGCGCGATGTCCAGTGGATACGTATTTCGCGTTGAAAACCCTGCTACTGTGAGCTACCTGCAGAGTATTGGCCAGACCGGACACCTCGTCACAGCCCGGGTGTCCCAAAATCCTTCCCAGAACACCGAAATATCCCTCCGAAATCGGACGCTCCAGTCGTTGTTCGTCGCCGGAATTCCTGCGACTATTCTGTACTTCCTGTGTCCACTATCAACTATATCGGTGTTGGTGGTGCTATGGGTTATCGGGGATTGGTGGGGAATTGGAGCGCTAGGAATGTTCG
This sequence comes from Armillaria cepistipes, assembly GCA_900157415.1. Taxonomy (NCBI): domain Eukaryota; kingdom Fungi; phylum Basidiomycota; class Agaricomycetes; order Agaricales; family Physalacriaceae; genus Armillaria; species Armillaria cepistipes. The sequence continues at coordinate 1,422,977 of FTRY01000008.1, forward strand.
TTTCAGCCAGGTTGATCAATGTGGTCGTCATTAAGCGGAGGAGTCAGCAAGGATGGAAAGGTGCTATAGAGACTGGCGACGGGGATCTTCTCGTCCTGCTGAGCCAGGATCGTTGGGTGCGTTTGCAGGGGACAATAAACGACCTGAAGGCTGTGACGGCAGGCCAATGGTTGCGGGATCTTTCAGCTCCAGAGAACTTTTCTGTAACGTTCGCCACAATAATGGTTTATACGTCCGCCATCCTTGCCTTTAATGCATCGACGGCGGGAAGCTTGCTTATTGCGTGCTTGCTACTCTGCTCTGTCGCCCTCTTAACTCTGTGCAATTCGTTGACTCGATGTTTGCAAATGTACGATTGTGTCGTGCAAACGAAAGGAGAGCCAGAGAAGTATAACCGGAGGCTGGATATGGCGGAAAAGTTGGTTTTGGAGAGCAAGAGGGAGGATTGGGCTGTTGGCATGGGTTTAGTTCATCCCAAGGTTGGTTCAACCCGTCGACCTGTTGCTGTGTGATCAGTGAGTCTACCGTTGCAAATCGATACGCAAAATAAATTTACCTATTGAGAAGGGCATAACCCTCCAAAATGACCTCCTCACTCGTGTCTCTCCTCTATCCGGTCGACTCTTTCGTATTCGTTATGGGAAAACGATCGGTACTGTAGTGATGTCCGGGATAAGCACACATTCTTGCTGCTATCGCGCTGTAGTAGACTCGTTAGAAGGAACCAATAGAAGTTTTGATGAGACTCACCAGTAGGGCGATGAGTCAATCGCGGACTAGTCAGTCTTGATAGTCGTCACTCGAATCTGGGCTTATCGACAGCCATTCGAGCGGATCCTTGGTACCCTCGACGAGCTGTAATCGTGGCGTCAGCGAGAATAAGAATATTAAAAGATATCACGCACCTTTTGGTACGCTATGTGAACGGCTGGGTGGGCGGTCATGCGTTTGAATCCTCAATCTTCGTGTCGAGAACACCATCCCCTCCATCGCGACCCTTTTCGCTGTTCAAACGTTTATTGACGGCTTAGCACAGTGGTTGCTGGGGCATTCCTAAGCAGAACATGTGACAGCGCGTATGGCAGACTTGCTGGGACACGGTACATTGTCTAGGCGCAAATCCAAAGACGTGAAGGGAGGAAGATCCATATGAAGAGATCAGAGAACAAGAGACGGGATGCTGGTGAATATAGGTGAGTATACTAACCGGAGAGTGAGAGCGAGCATTGGCAGCTCACCTATATGTGATGCTAAAAGTGAACCAAAAGACGTCTTGTACACTGAGGTGGTTGTACATCCGAGTACGGGTCTGCAAATTCGACACTTTGTTTTGAGCTCGTTCGAACGAGACGCAAATTGTCAACTAGGGGAAGACACGAGATACAGACATGAAGAGCGGATTGCTGGGAAGAACAAAATCGTCGAAGTCTATTGAGTCTGTGTCGAACAGAAAGGCTTTGAGATCACCACATTTGTTGTAGTCTCGTTCAGCTGCGTGCTGCTTCTCGTCCAAGAATTCATCATATCATGGTTGAAGAGCCTTCAGCTAGATGTCTTGATGGTGAAGGAGGTGCTGGTCAGAACTATTGTCAGATAGGTACAAAGATAGAACGTACCTTTTCTTCCCTTGGCCGCGTTGGTTTCTCAAAATCGTCCAGCCCACCGCACGACGGAGAATCTTTTCTAGATCCTGTCGATGTATCCCTGCACATTGTGCCATGCTCAACGTCGGCAACCACGGACAGTCTAGGTGCCTCGTCCTGTCCGTGAGACGATCTAGCAGTTGATCGCGTACTAGTTGGCCCGGTGTACAATGATTTCTTTGCGGGTCTTCTCGCTGACTGAGTATCGTCGGTTTGTACTGGAGAACGCCGCGCTGTCCGTCGATGGTGATGATGGTAAGAGTTGAAGGAACGTGGGAGCTGACACAGATTCCACTATGCCTCTCTCCCACGTGTCATTTAAGTGAGCGACGTCGAGGACGATATGGAAGCAATGAAGGGGGATTATATTAATGATGCTACTGGCGTACAAAAAGTAAAGCTGGAATCAAAGGACGTCAGTCTGAGAAGACCCAGGAAAGATAAACGACGTACCATGAACAAAGAGCCACTCGACGTCGAACACCACACCCATGCCATCCGTCTCTTTGTTCAGCTGCACGAGATGAAACTGAAGGACAGCGTCGAGTTCAGCCATCCACATCTTGAAGGTCGGCTTTATTACTCAGAAATCGTCGATAACACGAGAATACCGCGGATCTTGGACCAAGTTCAGTGGAAAAAAGGAAGCTGAAGCCAGCATGGATGACGTAGATGTGTCGCAAATCATTAATCGTCCTAACTCGCCTATGTTGGAGTTCTTGTAGCTCCAGGATGGCGCGCAGCATGCTGATCTTGCACGTCGGAATATCAGTCGTAAGACTCTGATTAAAGGGAAACACGTCGTCCACGCTCCTAGGCATCAGCTAGACTCTAGAGGTGTTGAATGTCGATAGAGGCATACCAGGTGAAGAAACGCGTAACTACGCGATTTTATCTGAGTAAATAAGAATCGAGGACATAAGATACAGCAAGTGGCGAGATAAAGATGAGAAATAGCGGGATAAGACTTTAGAGGAAGTGGTAAGGAAAATGGAGTTGATTCCTCTTTGGGAGGAACGTGGTCCGGCAAGTCAGCAATTCCTTCTCTTCGATTGCCGGCGTTCCAATGCCCACCCATCCTTCCACGGGCCTGGCCCCTTCCACGCCTTCCACCTCTCCCAGGTACGTTCAATAGATGTCACACCTTCCCTCTACCAACACGGCATATCGTGTTCGTCGCGTTCCCGCAACAATATCAGCATGTCACACCAATTTTGCGCCAAGACCACCAATCACGTTCGAGATGAACGGGACGACCACTGACGGAGGGTTGGGGCAACTGGTTGGAGGAAAGAGTATGGTCGATGCTCGTCCAGCGCGCCCCATGACCTGGACACATCAATCAACGTGGCTCTCGATTTCCCTGCAAAGCAACGCGGGATAGAGAGAACTGGGGGATATTGACGTACGTTACTATGGTAGTTTTCGTTGGCTGGGACCATTGTCGCCGTCGCGCACATGAAGACGTAGAGAGGTACGCCTTTTTTGTGGAGCCCTTGACTTTGATGGTTGACTTTACTATGCCAGATTCGCGGCATCCTTATGCTAGCCTTTCCCTGAGGGCAGTATCAAATTCGAACCTCCACAAAGTATCGTATTCCGGCAACCAGGACCCATGGAACAAACGAGATAGCGTCATCGCGCGGAAGCTTGGTTCCCGTGCGAATCCTCGTCGACTACACCCTAATCTCATCCACCATCTCTACATAAAGTCGTTCGGCCATTCTCCAAAGAGGGCTGGGACCTCTTGATTAGGTTTGAGGTATGTTATAAAGTTTGTGCATGGACGTCTTTTGCTAATCACACTACGCGAAGATCACGGATGGCACTCGCAGGCCTGATCGCGAGGTGTATGGCGTTGCTCCCTTTTCTGACCTCGTGCACTGCAGTTAATGCTGCTTCATCGACGTGGGTTGACCGGGCCTACTCCCCCATTTCTTCGACTCTTACCCTCATCGTCCTCGACAACCTCACATTGACGGCGCCCACTTTCTCCAGCCCTCATATGCATATGCGAGACCGCGACAAGTGACAAAACGATAGAAAACGGCGCACAAGGCCAACTCGCTGAAGGCACGCTCAATCGTCTCAACGACGTGACGAATAACTTCTTGGCGGATACGTGAGCTGTCGGTGCTTCATTTCCTTGTCTGCAGTGGCTAACACGCTTTTACATAGATCCCCCAGCATCCTGCTCCCATCCAGTCGCAACACCAGCCCCAGCCTCAATAGATGGGACTAGGATTACGCTAAGACGGTGGCGGTTCCAGCGAGCAAGATGCGGCTTCTAATCGTGTCAAAGGATGGCCCTTTGCCACACGCAGGAACGACGAGTAAGGCGCTCACTGTTCAATCCATCCTCACTAAAATCCTTTCTCCTCTCCCAGGCCTTATCTTTCTTTCCCCTCGCGACACCGAAAAATACGTCGAGCCGGCACCAATATTTTGATGCGAACTTAAGATCGAACCAGGGAATTTGGAGGAGAGGATGCTTCCGCCTAAACAAGCGCTGTCCATGTCACCCACAGCCTGGCCCATGTCAAAGGTGTTCTCACGCGCTCTGCTAGGAATGGCCGTCCAGTACCGAGTTGTCAATGAAGGCTGCGAGGAGGAGACGTGTTTGGTGAAAATGGTACGGTATTATCTTACCGCATGAGAGGTATGTACTTGGTACTCGAGTTGTTGTCTTTGAGGCTGATATCATTTCAGACTGAAGTCAGTACCCATGCGATCTCTCGATATCAACCTTGCAGACAGGAACGGAGTGTAGTTTTACAAGGCACGTTGTCTCCGCCCATGCATCCGCCGCTGACCGTGTTCTCAGTCTGTGAACTCCATTTTTAGCAGGGACACTGGCCATTTTCTGGTACGTTTATCTTTCAATCCAGCTTTCTTTTCATTGACACTGGTCTATATTAGGATTTATGGAATACAACGTGTAGTCAATCATCAATATCTCTCAGGACACCGCACGATCTCCAACTCTTCTGCTACTTTTTCTGATCGCCCTAGTAATTCTGACCATCTTCCTCTCCGACAAATCGCCCGAACAACGTCGGTATTGAATAGCAAGTACCTGTGTGCGTGTTAGGACCTTCATCATGCTTTACTGCTTGCGTCGGACACCCTCAAGAACAATGTCTTAGAACATCTATGAGACAGACCTTGTCGGACCTCGTCGATTTCAGACGACTACATCGCGTCAGGCGAGGGCCGACCTGGACCAGACGATGGCCACAGACGTAAGCCTTTACTTCGATACATGATGATCGTTGCTGAGATGTGTATACAGATTCGGATTCATGGACGGCATAATTCAACCCGCCGTCAAGTGATTTACAAAATCGCCTCTACCGCGCCAGCTAGCTTTCAATGCTGAATTAATCTTATCGTCCGAGAAAAATGGCTGGTTCCAGGTCTTCCATCAAATGGAGCAAGTGGGGGCAGAGCTCAATTAGAGTTACCGGTTTCTGGGTCTGGGTGTTATCACTCCCGAGGAGTGATCCGCTCTATTAGACGCTCATATGCTTGGAGATAGAAAGATTGTATGTCGATTATCTGAGAAGATAACTATGCGAAGAATTGACGCATGATTACAGGCAACTCCCGTCGATCTTGTGCCGTTATTCGACTACCTCGTATGCTGGCGATGGTTTCTTCTAGGAACAACTCCAGCTACTGACACGGCGGACGAAGTCGTACGGATCGGACTCGGTGTCCTCTTACCGCTCATACGGCTCTCGAGGAGATTTCTCCCCGAAGAACATGGCGAATCAGTTCATTCGCGACGATAACTAGAATTTAAAGCCGAGAGGTAAGGAAGGAGAGGTCAGCTCGGCCACCTTGAATGCGGAAGGCCCTACTCGACGCTGACCTCCATCCCCCTTGACGACCGTTGCGACTGAGGAAACAACCGACGTGCAAGTCCTTGGTGGGATGTACGAGCGATGTACGATATGTTTATTATTTAAATGAACTTTGCTTATGGTATGTCCTTTTTCTCCACTGGTCTTCCTGCTGACGTTCCTTCATTCCAGCACGTCGTCGCGATAGGTCCCTAGAATATGGGGTTTCCTTTCTCGTTGGGACGACGTCTTGACCAGAGACTATGTACGGCCATCGCACGAACGGAAAAGGCCACCTCTTATTCAAGCGACGATGCGTACATTCGGAACGGGGATGTTACGATCGTACAAGCTTCCATGATTGTTCGTAGTCTGGCGGGCTTTCCTCCTGGAACTGCAACCATTTTTACAGAACTTCTTGACAGGACTTTTATCTCACTTCATACTTTCTCGTCTATTACTTTTTGTACGCTAGTAGTATCATTGTGTGATATAATTCTCTTCCATTGCGATTCCATATGTCCTCCCTGTTGCTCACGTGGAAGGGAATGTAGTCAGATGAGAAGGAGACGCTCGACTCGATAGATGGTGACGTCGAGGTCAACTTATCACCGGCTTGGCGCGTGGTGGTTGTTTGTTGATCATGATCGATGATCGATGATCCCCCACGTTGCCCACTTTTCTTCATCTCTTACCATCATCGCCCTCGACGGTGACGTCACTTTCTAACGCACCAGTCGGCAAAGGTCTGGCACCCGTATGTCCGACTCAAGCATTCTTCTGAGGACGCTTCCAATCGTCTCAGTGGTGTACAGTCGCCTCCCTCGTAACCCATATCCCTCGTAACCCATACTCTCCCATACCCCATAGATTTTTGGATCCACCGACCTCGTTCGCAGGGAAATCGATGCCATAACCCATAACCCATAACCCATAGCTTTTTATAAGAATCTCCTCTCTGGTACTCCATATATACTTAGTCATCATGCTGACAGTAGCATCTACCAATGTAATTTTAGGGAGCCGGATGGTCGCTATGTCGGGGCTGTTTCAGAGAAATGTAAAAAACTTTGCGGCGTGCTATTATCAACTGCCCCTACTGTCATTTCTGTTGCGCTAGAAGTCCTAGTATGACATTTCCAACAATTCACGAATTAAAAAAAGCCCTCCAAACCTGCAAAGGTGAAACCGAGGCAAAACGAGCAAGTATTCTTGCTAGGCTCGCTGAAAAGGGACCAGTCTCAGCGGAAGAAGAGGCGTGGTTGGATGAAGCAGGGAATTTTGTTGATGAGGACATTGTCATCGAGAAGCTTGAGTCAGCATCAGATTTTGGAGCCGTTTTCAAGAATCTCGATACGAGCCAGAGGCGCGCATATGACCGACTTGAGAGTCAAATTAAAAAGTTTAGAAAGCCGTCCGCAATAGGGCTGCGCACCGTACCGTATACGGTATACGGCCGTAAAGCCATGGTCCCAGACGGTCACGGAATTATCCGTACCCGTACCGTATAGTTGTTTTAAAAGTCTTGTTGGTGTCGGTACGGGTACCTTACAGCCGTCTACGGCCGTTGACAACCGTGTACTCTAGTATAAAATAAATGTACTCATATAGACTTACCAGAGAGAACTTGCGGCATGGCTTGATGGTTTAATAGACAAAGAAGATAATTGAAGTCCAAAAACAATGGAACTTGAAACTGAAGGCAAGTCAGATATGCTCAAGACCACAAAAGAACCACAAAACGGACCTACACAATCAAGCTGAACCAGGTCAGAGGTGTCCCAGACTCAAGGGGAAATCGCACGTGCTTCCCTGAATGCGAACGATACTCGATGGGACCCTGCCAGACAGGCGTGAACAGTCAAACTGTGGTCTGATACAATAAGCCGTATTACGACATTGCACGGCCGTCTGCGGGGGCTCTGGACGGTGATGGAACAGCCGTATACCGTACCGTACAAATGGCTAGCAGGGTGCTTTCGGCTTTGGTACATCTTCCATATAACGGTTACTGAAAGCCGTACAATACGGCGACGGTGCACAGCCCTAGTCCGCAAAGAGGAAAGGTAAGCCATGCTCTAGCTGCCGAGCATCATGTATTGATTCTTACTCATGCAGCACCGGAAAAGCATATGGAGGGTCGCTGTGATAGAGGCTGTACTGTCCATTTAATACAATTTATCCCAGTAACTACTGAGGAATGTCAAATACAATTTACCCAGTAACTACTGAAGCTGTCAAATACAATTCGTACAGTCTGTAAAATTGTATTTATATTGATGTGTTCTCGGTGAAATATATTTCAGATTGATTTTCGGCCACTGTATGCCCATTGTATGTGTCCCATTGGTCCGCTCCCAGCTACATCATCAGTGCACGCAAGTGTACCAGATTGGTGCCGAATTTTCCGTGTTTCCCCGCCCTCCCATTCATCGCTTGGGTCCCAAAAAAAAAAATGCAGGCCCAAAAATAACATTCCACGCACTGCTCAATGCCCACCCATGGCATATTTCGGGTGAATGCGTCGACATACGCTTAGATGTGCCTACCGTGGGAATATAGTATTCCCAATCCGATAGGCTTGGAATCTTCAACAAAATATTTGTATAATCTGTTCTTTTAGATATATAATGTGCACTGGTACAATATATGAAGACTCTGTAAGCTTCTTTCTCGATGCATATAGGACTAGTGAGAGAAGAACATTTCGAGCTGATTTCCGGAAGTTGCCGGACAGCCCCTAAATCACTCGCGGTGACCAATGGGTCGCAATTGTACAGTCAATGTAGCTCTTCTAGTGCACAAATTTTTACCAGATGGTGTCTATTAGTATTCATATTTTATATATAGCTTTTTTGTCCCCATTCTGTATCTGATTTAAAGATAAATATGAATTACATTGTGAAATGCAAATGCAACACATCCTTCACCCCACAGTACACATTCAAACGAGGATACAGAGTCTGTAAAAGTATGGATTTCACTTATTCTGGGTGGCATATATCTGAAAAGGCACCTGCCCTGAGCATCCGATGCAATAACTTTGTTTCGGTGAGACAATCAGATGAAAGTGCACCAAGGTAGAATTGGAATGTACATTTTCTAAGCAATGAAGTGAATAACGAGGTTTATACAAGTGGGTCTCTGTAAATCGGATACTATGTTTGGATAACATAAAGAATAATATTGCATATGGACTTCTTCTGGACCTTGGTAATGGTATATGGAACTGCACAAAATGGATATACTCTAACAAATGGCCCAAAATGTGGTTTATCAATTATGAAACACATATTAATCAAGGCTGGGATGTATTTCATACACAAAAAACTACATACATATATTCTATACTACCATAATACTATATTCCGATGATTTTTGAGGCCACAGAAGGGATGAATTGAGCAGAGGATGTGTCCCGAGCATGTATTCCACTCACTCAATCGCTCCGGTCTGTGAAACCGCAGAGTGATCGAGTGGCTGTGTCGCTTCTTTTCTGCTTCTTTCCCTCACCATACGCCTATCACATAGTTCCCCATCCGCCTCCCTTGCCCATTTCAATGGGCCCAAGGTATATTTTACTTACTTTTCATGTCAATACAATCTTTATAGATACTTTTGACACATTAACGGCCCCCAAACGGCTGGATATCATGCATACTGGCCGTGCATAAGCCGTCACATGAGGCAACATTGTTAGCTCCATCCCGGACGACGAGGAACGCTACCACCACATCTGCCATTGATTACGACGCCCACCAATGCCTACTGCAGCCATGATGCCCAATCCCATTCCTGTTACGACCCACCCCAGCATCCCCGCATCGAAATCGGGGCCAATCTGCGTCGACCCCAGCTTGCAAATGCACAAACGACGCTAGGTCCAACCTGAAAAACAACATTGACCGCCATCTGCAGCCAGGAAAGCAATGCACACCCGATGCTGATGACGGTCATGATGGCGACAGCGACAGTGTGAGGGGTGGGGAGGCTTCGAGCATAAAGCAGAGTCTTACAAAGTCATAGCCGAGGGATGGAGTGGAAGGTGAGGATGTGCCGGAGAGGTGCAGAAGGGCGGATGGGTGCAAGCGAGGTCGGGATGTGGACAGCGGGCGACGCCGACAACATGCACACCTTTTTAGGCATCATGTTGTGATGAGTGTGCCCAAATTCATGGCTGCGCGACCACAGGTACCCCCACCACTACCTGCCGCTTGGCGTCATCACTGTTGCGCACCTACTCCCTGTCCCGAAGTCCAGCATGTCTCACCCTTTTTGGCAGTGCAATAATCCCCATGTCCTCAGTCCCCATTTTCGACCATACCTGATAGCGATGACCACTGTCGATGCCTACAGCCCGCCGCGCCCGCCCACCGGCACATATTTATCGTTAATTATATATATTCAAATACTACATGTATTTATTTATTTAATGATACAAGATTATCTTAATACGTGGCCAGGGAGGTAAAGGGGACAGGATACATGATCAGAGACGACGCTATCATCGGTTGCGACGTGAAAGACAGGCTGACAGCCCTACTATACTTATTGGAGAAATTGTATTTACGGTTGCCCGATAACTACTGGGAGAATTAAATTTATCTGTCAGGATAGGTTGTGTGATAGTGGGAAAGCACAAACGAAGAAAGGGAAAGGGGCGCCTACTGCTACTAGCGAACAGCTTGGCAAGCTTGCGACCGTGCAGCAGCGCATTGAGGTCCTTGACTGGTATCATGCCAACGGAAAAAATCAATCCAAGACAGCAAGGCATTTCAACGCCAAATATCCGCACCTTAAAATCAAACAGCCGCTGGTCAGTGCCTGGGTGAAGGCAGAAGACAAGTGGAGGGAGGAGTACGAAAAGAGTGGGGTAAATGGCCACAAAATGAAGCGCATGCGCCAATCTCAGCACCCAGAGATAACCGACATGATGGATTTATGGGTCACAAAAGCGATGGAAGACGGTCTCCTGCTGACGGGTGAAGTCTTGTGCCAAAAATGGAAGGCATTCGCAGATTTGAGGGGGGTACCAGAGGATGAGAGACTGGGCTTGAGCGAGGGGTGGCTGACGCGATTCAAGAAGCGGAACAATTTGAAGAATTTCAAGCGACATGGCGAAGCTGGGTCTGCTGACCTTGCCGAGGTGGAAGCAGAACGAGAGCGCATCAAGGCAATCCTAGCTAAATACGAGCTTCGCGATATTTATAACATGGATGAAACGGGCTTGTTCTATGGGTCAGTACACCGGCTTTGCACAAAATATTTGACTGAAACAAAACACAGTATGCCTCCCGACCGCGGCCTTGCTGACAAAAAGCATTCCGGTGTTAAAGGAAGCAAGGTTCGCTTGACATATGCGTTCACTGTAAATGCCGACGGCTCTGACAAGAAAGAACCTTTCATCATCGGAAAAGCCCATAAACCTCGTCCTTTTCAAAAGAAGTCAGGCGCGTAGTTGGGCTTCTACTACCGTAATAATGCAAAAGCCTGGATGACGGCGCCTCTCTATAAGGAATGGATCCTGCGATGGGATGCAGAGCTGCGGATGAAGAGAAGAAATATCTTGTTGTTACAAGACAATTTCTCGGCACACATTGTTCCTGAAGACGAGCTGCAGTGCATGACTGTCGAGAATTTCAAGCCTAACATGACTTCACATGTCCAGCCACTTGATGCTGGCACCATCCGCTGCTTTAAGGCCCATTACCGATCGAGCTACATCCGGCGGTCTATTGATCGCTATGATAGTGATATCCCTCCCGCTGAAATCTACGATATCAATCAACTCGAGGCCATGCGACTTGCTGACGCTGCATGGAAGTCGGTGGATGCTTCCACAATAATCCACTGCTGGCAGAAAGCTGGGATCTTACCTGATACTCCACTCGCTCCCGTTGTGTCAGTATCAATTCCCATCGCTTCGCTTGTTCAGGATCCTATTGCAGACATGGAGAAGCAGGTGGAGGAGTCTCTTGATGACCTCCAAGGCACCGGCGTATTGCAATCTCGTAACCGTATGGATATCGAATCCTTGCTGAATCCAGAGATAGAGAACATGGATATAGAAGAGACAACGGACAAGGATATCTTCGATGCGGTGATGGCATCGCGGAGTGCAGATGAAAGTATTGATGAGAACGGAGGTGATGTTGATGCTGATGACGATTCGCTGTCAGAACCTCGCCCTAAGCGCTGTGAGGCTCTTCGAGCTGTCAGAACCCTTCAAAAATACGTCGAAACCATGGATGATCCGTTCGCTCGGAACTTGGAAAGGATCTTGGCTTCGTTCGGACGAAAAACGAGGCTTGAAGAGACTAATTCACTTCAGAACAGCCAGATTACGAGCTACTTCACTTCTAAATAGCAAGTATGTTATATTATAGGCCTGTTGGCGAGATATGGGCCCCTATGAGGGCCTCGAAGTCGACCTACAACGTCCTCCCTCCAACCCCATACTCCCTCATAACCCATAGCTTTGAGGGTCCACCGATCGCTATGGGTTACGAGGGAGGCGACTGTATATGTGTACGACACCTGTGTTGCATTATGAATGAATCTCACTACAGGTGTGCAGACTATTTGTACTTACATTTCCGTGGCTAATTCACCCTCTCTTGCACAGACTCTCTTCCGAAATCCGTCGAGGAACGTCCTCAAGTCAATCCGGCCCTATCCTTCCTTCTCCTCGCATCTGTGTTTGCCTTACGGATACGACTTACTGACATCGAGTCGGTGCCAGGATTAGATCGAGTCGACGGACCGTGTTCAAGGCAGGTATGCACACGAACACTGGGTGGCACACAAGAATCTTTTGCTCGCCCATCTCACAACTCTCTTTCGCGTTTCAACGTATCTTCCGTGGAACGATCACTCTCAGAACCGACGACCTTCACTTCCATACAATCCTACCTCACCTTCCACGCACCAGGAACTTGAAGATCTGGATACATTAGCGCGACTAGTATATGGGTCTGGCCAGCCATCGAACCCTATTACCATCCCAACTTCCGCGTGCGAAGTCAGCGGGATTTCCAATCGTGGAGGAGATACCGGATGTGTGGTCTGTGTAGCGGGATGGATATTGTCATGGAGTGTGTTCACGTACTGGATGTTGGCGTCCGAGACTCAGATCTTTGCACCGTCCGTCGTCCTCCGCGTCCTCTCAGGAAAAAACAGATATTATCTGGGGATAAGCGAACAAATAAAATTCCAGACACAACCCACCATTCATATAGCACTACTTCCTTATCGCGCCCATTTATCACGTCCATCCAAGGTCATCACACATGTAGGTCGACAAGGCTGCCCACTGCGCGCGTTTTGAAGGAGCCTGGAAGGTCATCAAGCAGGAGCTGCTCGACTACATCGCGGGCGAGGGCATGGCCAAAGATGCGATTGGGTGGTAGGAGAGGGTGAGAGAGCTTCATGCAACAACGGAACCGAGCTCATCCTTCTGATGGAATCTCGGCTACAACATTCCCGGAGGCAAGCGGAATCGCGGCATGTCCGTCGTCGACACCGCCGAGATCATCAAGGGGACCTCACTGACGGACGACGAGCACCTAAAGGCTGCCGTGCTTGGCCAGGGCATCGAGCAAATGCGTCCAACCTTCCGTATCTTCCCTTTCCGCCGTTCTCACTCGTTGATTCGCAGCTTCAAGCCTTCTTCCTCGTCTTGGACGACATGATGGATTTATTCATCCCGCGCTGCTGGCACTGCGTCCCCAAAGTCTGTCAAATCACCATCAACGACTCGTTCATGCTTGAAGCTGCGATATATTACCTCCTCAAGGAACATTTCCTAGGGAGGGCTACCGTGTTAATATTCTGGAGTTTTTCTGGAGACGACGTTCCAGACGGAGATGGGGCAACTTATCGATTTGATCTCTGCTCCGCGAGGTTGATATGAACAAATTTTCTCTGACAAAGTGCGTACCTCCTTCCACTGACGTCGCGCTTGTTTTGACCGTTGTATGAAGGCATTCCTTGATTGTGCTCTACAAGACCTCGTACTACTCCTTCTGCCTCCCCGTCGCCTTCGCCGTGTACATGTCTCACGTCCCACAATCCTACCCCTCCGGGAACCAAATCATCGAGCCCTACGCCCTCGTAAAATCCAAGAGGATTCTTTCGACTTTGCCGGCATGCACGAGCTGATCGTTAAGATTGGCGCTGATTGATAACACGTTCGTGGTGTGTGAATACTGCTCTGGCGGCGGGTCCTCGATGAGAAGTATGGGAGGAAGGACTCAGAGTGCGGGAGGAGGGTGAAGGTGGTGTCCGAGAGCCCCGAGGTGGATTTGAGCAAGAGGTACGGGGTGAAGGTTTATGGGGAGCTTGTTGTGATGATTGTGGAGATTCCGGAGGTTGAGGGTAAGAGCATGTTGAAGAGGGAGGTCTTTGAGAGTTTCATTGATAAAAATCATAACAGGACGAAGTAGGAAATTTAGCGGTAGTGTAAGAACAGCTGTGTATCACATAAGTCTGACTTACCGCGCGTCAGCACTTGACTAGAAACCACCACCAGCATGAGTATTTTTCGTCGGAAAGGCCAGAACGATTCATCTGGTAGCCAGTCGTCGCTTGCTTTGCCGTCCTCAAACACGCTAGTACAAGTTTCCGGATCTTCGTCGAACAATGCTGTCTCCGTTACCAGCAAGCTCTTTCGTCGAGGGAGACGGGGCCACACCGATACGACTGGCACTGTCGTGGCCACGTCAGAGAACAAGACCGCTAACGCGGCGGCGATTCTGGGGATCGTGCAAGCCATTTGCGAGGTGTTGGATAAGGTGCCATACGTCAAGGTAGTGACCGGACTGGCAAATACAGCTATCAAGATCGTTGATGTGCGTCACCGCTTTGAGGCAGTGAGCTTGCTGTACTAATGCACATCACGCCCCACAGGAAGTCGAAGTGTGTAAGAGAGAATGGGACAAGGTGAAGGTTAATCTTCTTAAGGTCCGTGACACTGTGCTTGAGTTTCGGCATGGGAGGGACGATTCAGCGCCGCTGCCCAATGATGTCAAGGCCGCATTTCGAGAGCTTGAGATCTGCCTGATGGAGGTTCTCGAAGCTGTGAGACGATACCAGGATGTGAGCACGGGAAGGCGAACATTAGAGCGTAGTGCTCTCAAGGAAGATGCCATGTTGTGCGTGGGACACATTGATATGGCAGTCAAGGTCTTCCAGGTGTATAAACTTGTCTCTGCACTTGCTTTTGAATAATCTTCTGACCAGTTTTTTGCAGATGAAGATTCATGTTGCCACACACCTTGTTGTGGAGCAGACACACCTTGCTGTGGAGCAGACACACCTTGCTGTGGAGCAGACACGCCTCACTGGAGAGCAGACACATCATGGTGTGGAGAAAATCCTTGTGACCATACAGCAGGGCCTGACTCCATCCTCATCCTCCAATCTGAATGTGCTTCCATGCCCTACTCCAAGCCAATACTTCACTGGCCGTGAGAGCATCCTCTGCAAACTGTCACAAATGCTCTCTGTGCCTGTGGTTACCCTTTTCAGCACAAACAGGAATGCACTTTCAGCTTTTGTTCACAGCTTTGATCACTCATCCAGGTCAGTAGTCAGTTCTGCAGCATCACATCAGCTCACATGACTTAGATTTACTGCTATTTTCTTGGATATGAGCTCAGTTAAGGCACTCAAAGCCCTTGCAAACAATGTCAAGGCCAATGACAGTGCCTATCCCCCTCCCCTGCTTATTCTTGAGAATGTGGATGCTTCTCTGAAGCTAGATCAATATCTTCCTTACTCTCTCCATAATCCCATTCTTGTGACAAGCACTGACCAAGCTGTGTCTTGCTTTGCTTCACCAGCTTGTGATTTTGAGTTGCCTGATTCTATAGACCAGTGGGCTGCTGATAGCCTCCATCAGTCTATTGAGAAGGCTTTCAATCCTATGCTACACATTGTCACCCTTGTGGCAAAGGGTGGAACAGGGAAGACACAGGTGGTGCTCAGATTTGTTTCTGAACATTCATCCAGGTAAGGCTGTTGTATAATTAGTTAACCTGTGATACTGAGAACCAATGATAGGTTCTTGCATGTTTGGTTTTTTGATGCAACTTCAGATGCTACACTTGCTGCTGACTTCAAGAAACTTGGAAATGCTGCTGGCATTGGTGAATCAGTTGATGATGTGCGGAATTTCTTAGGGAGGATGCACAAGGATTGGCTTCTTATTTTTGACAATGCAGATGATCCAAAGGTTGACCTAAGCAACTACATCCCACAGTGTGATTATGGCAATGTGATCATCACTAGCCGCCTCACTGAGGTTCACCAAATAGCATCTCTTGGTTCTCACCTTGACTTTTCTGATCTTGAACAAAGTGAGGCTGTCAATCTCCTATTAAAACATGCACATAAGGATTCAAGCAGCAACAATCAGCAGCTTGCATCTGGCATTGTTGATGCACTTGGCTGCCAAGCTCTTGCTGTAGCCACAGCTGGTGCTTACATTTCCTCAACTGCAACATGTACTCTTAGCAACTACCTCTCTCTCTTGAAACGAAAATGCAAACAGCTTCTCAATTACAAGATGAAGTCACTTGATGGTTATCAAAAAACTGTCTTTAGTGCTTTTCAACTTAGCTTTGATCAGCTTAGTGCTCCAACTAAGCTTTTCATGCAAATTTGTGCTTTCTTTCATCACACAGCTATACCTATTGAGCTGTTCTACCGTGCAGCTGCCTTTACTGGTGATGACATTCAGCCTGGTGAAGAGGAACATCCAGCTGTAAAGGAGTTAAAGGACTTTTTGTTACCTTTTACACATGATGGATTATGGGATGATACTATTGATGAGCTGAGCTGTCTCTCACTCACAATGTATGACACTGGTGCTAAAGTCCTCTCATTTCACTCTGTTCTCCACATGTGTGTTCAGGAGACTATTATTGATAAAGATAGAGTACATCATATAGCTCAGCTTCTTTTAGCACGTGCAACACCTAATGGTATCACTGATGCTGATTATTGGTTTCGACGGCTATTGATTGCACATGCTGAGTGTATTCACCAGAACAACCATTCTACTTTTCTTATTTATGATTGCCTTGGAAGGATTTTTAAAGATGCAGGCTTATGGATAAAGGCTGCAAGCATATGGCAGAAGGCTTTAGTGTATTGTGAGCATTATTTTGGAGAGTGTCATCCTAATACCCTGACATCTATGAGCAATCTTGCATGGTCATATAAGCAGTATGGACGATTGGAGGAAGCAGAGGTGTTAGAGAAAGAGACACTCAAGCTTCGTAAAGAAGTGCTTGGAGAGCGCCATCCTGACACCCTAATGTCTATGGGCAATCTTGCATGGATATATAAGCAGTATGGACGATTGGAGGAAGCAGAAGTGCTAGAGAAAGAGACACTTAAGCTTCGTATGGAAGTGCTTGGAGAGCATCATCCTGACACTCTGATATCTATGAGCAATCTTGCATGGACATATAAACAATATAGACGATGGGAGGAAGCAGAAGTGCTAGAGAAAGAGACACTCAAGCTTCGTAAAGAAGTGCTTGGAGAGCGTCATCCTGACACCCTGATATCTATGGGAAATCTTGCATGGTCATATAAACAGTATAGACGATTAGAGGAAGCAGAGGTGTTAGAGAAAGAGACACTCAAGCTTCATATGGAAGTGCTTGGAGAGCATCATCCTAACACTCTAATAGCTATGAGCAATCTTGCATGGACATATAAAGAGTATGGTCGATTGGAGGAAGCAGAAGTGCTGGAGAAAGAGACACTCAAGCTTCGTAAGGAAGTGCTTGGAGAGCATCATCCTGACATCCTGATGTCTAGGGGCAATCTTGCATGGATATATAAGCAGTGTGGACGATTGGAGGAAGCAGAAGTGCTAGAGAAAGAGACACTCAAGCTTCGTAAAGAAAGGCTTGGAGAGCGTCATCCTGACACACTAGTATCTATGAATAATCTTGCACTAATATATAAGGATCTTGGACAGTTGGAGAAAGCAGAGGTGCTAGAGAAAGAGACACTCAAGCTTTACACAAAAGTGCTGGGAGAGCGTCATCCTAACACCCTGATATCCATGGGCAATCTTGCATGGACATATAAGCAGTATGGACGATTGGAAGAAGCAGAAGTGCTAGAGAAAGAGACACTCAAGCTTCATATGGAAGTGCTTGGAGAGCGTCATCCTGACACCCTGATAACAATGAATGATCTTGCATTAATATATAAGGGTCTTGGACAGTTGGAGGAAGCAGAGATGTTAGAGAAAGAGACACTCAAGCTTCGTAAGGAAGTGCTTGGAGAGCGACATCCTGACACCCTGATGTCTATGGGCAATCTTGCATGGACATATAAGCAGTATAGACGATTGGAAGAAGCAGAAGTGCTAGAGAAAGAGACACTCAAGCTTCGTAAGGAAGTGCTTGGAGAGTGTCATCCTGACACTCTGATAACTATGGGCAATCTTGCATGGACATATAAGCAGTATGGACGATTGGAAGAAGCAGAGGTGCTAGCAAAAGAGACACTTAAGCTTTATAAGAAAGTGCTTGGAGAGTGTCATCCTGACACTCTGGCATTTATGAATAATCTTGCATTAATATATACTGTTCCTGAGTTTCTAATTGGCCAACCCCCCAAATCTGGCCACCAATGGATTTATTTATTACTAGCAGTCTTTTGTCTGATTTTTTACATTAGAACTTTAGTTTTAGGTATCATCTTGTGAATATCCTGGGCAGAAGCTCAGGATGTGCAATTACATGATGTTAGAGGGCATTGCATGGAGAATCTAATATTTTAGCTTAAAATATTAAATTCTATAACTATTTTTTTAATTAATATATCAGACTAAAATATTTAGATAATATTTTTAATATATTTGTGATATTTGTGAAATCTCCAATATTTTTTTAATAAACAAGAATATTAAAATAATATTTAAAATAATCTTTCAATATTCCAGCTTGGAAATTGGAAAAAATAAATAATTATAAAATTTAATATTTTAAGCTAAAATGTTAGATTTTCCATGCAGTGGGGTGATGTTTGCTATAAGTGTGACATAATTCTATTTTATTAAGCAGATTGCACTCAGATCCATCTTTCTCCACTGAATAGAGATCATTAACACTCTGAAACTATATGTGGTAGCAGTTAAGCATGATTTGGACTCAGAATATATAGGCAGACATTATAAAATAAATTTGTGTTAGTATTTATCATGTTCTGTAGGTTTTTTCACATAGGTGGCAAATTGTGCCTGAAATGCTGAGATATAGCATGTCTAAGCTAAAATATTCATAGGCTAACTAACAGCATTTTAAAAAATGTAATATTTCATAATTATAACTGTTAGGTCCTTGGTGAGCTACTGAGAGAGAATTGGAGGATTAGGACAGTAGATAATTATCAAAATCCTTCATCTATTGTGCTTGGTCACTAAAGTGGCTGAGATCTGGCTCAGGGATAGTACAAATCCTAAACAGTTAGAGAAAACACATGTACTAAAGAAAGAAATGCTAAAGCTTTAACCAATATACAGAGGACCATCCTGTTATTTTGACATCTATAGCCTTTTTGCATGTATAGCCAATTTGAAAAATAAATATGTTTTTATTGTAGGTATAAAGCAAAGTGTCTGGTATCACTGGACAAAAGCCAATGTTTTTGTAGCTATAAAAACAGAGAAAATATTGAAAGTTTCTTCACAGTTTCTTCACTGAAAAAAATACTGAAAAAATTTTAAAATTTTCACTGTTTCATACAAAATCTGCAAAATATGATAAAATGTTCTAAATATTTTTACTGTTTTCTCAGTAAAATTACTCAAGAGAAACTTTGTATATTTTTTATGTATTTATAAGTGAAAATACTCAAACTTTCATGCAGTGTATAGGATGTTAGAGATTTTGCATCAGCATTTCAATGTGTTATAATACTTAAAATGCTGAAACTAGGCTAGAAGGCTTACAATATATTGCTAGAAAAGAGTCAGAATGGCAATTTGAATAAAATTTGATTACAAGTCCTTTAGAATATAATTGGAATGCTGTGCTGAGCCGATATTATTCTAATTGCAAAAAGCTTTATAGTGGCCATTGCATTTCAAGCTGCAGTTGGAATTTAATAGGATAATAATGTCATTAAATGGAATGTTATTTGGTAGTTTTAAGGGAGCCATTATTCTATCAAAATGAGATTATAATAGCATTAAATGGAACCTTGTTTGGTGGATTTAATCAACCCCAGGAACACCTAACTTAGAGACTCAGACCCTCACTCACATATTGAGGAGATGGGTAAAACACCACATGACAAAGATTGCTTGCCAAGTATTCTATTTAAAGAATAAGATGTGTAAACTAAATGGCCATATTGTATTCCATATTCTCCTTCAGCATCTCATCAAGATCATAAAATGTTTCTCCTGCTGCTCCTGGTCTAATGTTTGTATCAATTGAGGTAACCTGTACTTGAGAGTGAAGTTGGTGTCCTCCAGAGGCTTTCTTAAGAGCAGGAGCATTGCATCACCAAAAGTGTCCAAAGCTGACAAGTCCTTGGCCAGCATTGACCAATGGTCACTTACATTGACCAAAACAAGCAGACACCTACCTGCCAGGTAGCTCTGACCATGCAGAATTAGGGAGTGTTTCTTGCAACCTAGTCCTGGTCATATTTCTGTCTTTCCTTGGCCAGCCATTGCATTGTCTGGTTGTAATATCCTTGCAAGGTGACCCCTGTCAGAGGCAGTATGTACAGGTAGACTTCACAAATCACTTAGAAGCTCCCATGTTGAGCCCTACTACCATGTTCACATCAACGATAACAACTACCGCTTTTTTGATGTGGTACAGAACAAGTAAAAGGACGTACATAGTAGTTGACAAAGGAGAGATGCTGCCAAATGTGTCAAAGGGTTATGACCAAACTAGATAAATACTATTGATTAATGAGCAATGTAACCGATGATGAACCCATTGACTCCTGCGGGCTGAAAACACAAGACCTGTAACAGCGAGTGTAGTCAAGCACAGAATCTGAAGGCAGGTTCTAGCGAGTCTAGTTTTGCACCTCTGTGCGGTGACTATAGCTTCCTGGTGATGTAGTGAAGTATTGCTACACTTTGTTATGATTCTCTGAAGGCTGTTCAGAGGCTCAAAGTATGTATGCAAACTTTCCTGGAAGGGAAAAGATGCATAAACATGGATGTATGCTGAGCAGAGGCAATCTAAATGTGGCACAAACTATGTGGTGTTGGAATCCTGGCTATGGTTCCGGTAGAATCTATTCTCCTATGCTTGCATGCTTTCTTTAGAGAAATGCAGAGATGGAGCTGGCTTATCTAGAGAAACTTTATTGTTCCTAACTTATAGGAACAGTATGCTGTTGATGTTAGAGACTAAAAGTTTGGAATCCTAGCTACGGATTATCCTTTTTGAAGTCTTCAGGTATGCAAATTTAAGAGATGAGAATGACAAACAAGGCAGTCTTTATTAGAATATCCTTGCTTGGGTTTTGGACAAGAGGATGTGAATCAAGTCATTTAACACTTGGTAGCTAGCAAGTTTGGAGAAACTTCGCAAAGTGTTATATCTCTTAAAAACATAGAGATATTAACTTTAATTCACATGTATTGGGTGGTATGTGTGGTGTATGTATCCCCTATGGAGAATTATTGCTTTCTATCTACAGTCCGTCATCTTTTATACTACAGAATTGTACTTGCTAAGTAAGCGAACTTTTACCTTGGCTTGATAACTGCAGTACATGATTTGTGAGCATAGTGAACTATGCTATATGCTACTTTACTGTGCATACTTATTAAAAGTTTGCATAGCCTAATAAAGCTACGGAAGGTTTACTAATTTACTTACTACTTACTCAGCCGCAGTTAATGGCTCACTAATCTCTACTATATTTCTAAGCTGTAAAGGTGTATCCATATGGCCTCTTGAGAATCCATAGCTAGGCATAGCCTACATGTAGTTAAACTGCGTGACCTTATAGTTCTGTCCATGTGTGAAGGCTCAGAATAATGATGTGTGTTTAATTTACTGTGGAAGGATTGGCAATCAATGTGCCTGCAGGCACAATGACTCATAGATATCAAAGTGAAAGTTTGTGTGGAGTGGGAGATTGAATATGATTTGACCTGTGCCAGACTTGCAATGTTTGGTTTACTGAAAGTCTGCATAAGGGAGATAGGTGATAAATTGTAAGTGGTGTCCATGATTCCAGAGTGAACAGAGCCTGGAGGCTCATCAGTGCATCAGTTGCACCAAAAAGTCTCACCTGTGGACACCTATATTTGCCTCAGATCCTGGACCTAGCCACAAAAACCCAATGCATTCTCACTGGAGCTAGCCAGCCTGGCTGCCTGGCTAGGTCCACCCCACCAATTCAACACCAATTGGCTTACAACCAGTCATGCTTTGTCAGATTCATGGGGCACTGTGACCTACCATTTTGGCAAGCATACTCCTAGGCATGAATTGAGTGTATTTCAGGCCATTGCACACCCTCCTGCTCACTGTGTGGCCAGGAGAAATTTGTATTAGCATTGCAAAATATTTTTGACCCCATTCCCAATGTGATGCAGATGTCCTGGCTTCAAAATTTGTTGGATTCAGCGTGACATGTTTGGATGTACTTTTTTTTTGTTTTTACAGATTCAGATTTTTGACATTAAATATTTATATAAATATTAAAATATAAATAAATACAAAAATTAATCTATATACACAGGATTGTGAGTAGGGGGGGCAGTGCATGCAGTAGCAGGCATAGGTATGTATGAAAGTATTCACTAGGTCTCTTGCTGTCTGAATGAGAACACAGCAACAAAATCAGGGCTGCACAACCATGCAGAACCCGAAAATGAGGAGTATGGGAGCGAGGATGTTGTCGACAGTGATGAGAATCATTGGTGGCATCATGCATACATGCAGTGGGTATCGTTGTGCTCCTTTATGCTGGATATAGGCTAGTTCCCAGATACATGGCAGTGGCATGCACTGGGGATGAGGTGGGGGATAAAGTAGGCATTGGTGGTACAATGGAGCACTGTGGTGGGCTTATAAGGGGAAATGGAGACCATTATCAGATTCCCCACTATCAAAAATGAGAGTAGGGGCCTAATGGGGGTCATGTGGTTGATAGAGGGTGGGGGATGCAGTGGGAAGAGGGATTAGGTGTTATGCCCGGACTTGGGGATGACAAACTAGCAGGACGTAAGGGCTGTATCGCGTTCGTACAGTCACCCAAAGTCTGCATTGTTGCTATCGCGAGCGGTTATAATGCTTAGTTGTAGAGACTGAGAGGAAGAATCCGGTATGTATAAACTTAGCTCAAAGCTAAGGGAATCTATGTACAAGTATATGCTACGTTATATACTACAAGTTGGAGTCTGAATACGTGACATCTGGTATGCATGTGTTAGCTGAGCGAAGCAAGCGAGGCGAACACGAGTCAAAAAGTCGTACAATGTGGAGATTATTATGTGAGAAGATAAGCGAAGCGCCGAGTTTAGATAGGTGCTGAAGATTAGATAAGGGAAAATTGTAACATTACCCCCTCATTAAGGCAGGCATCCCGACTGCCCGTATATCTCTATAGGTATGCGTCGGGATCGTCCCAAGTCGGGGGTTCCTGGTCGTCTGCTTGGTTGGACCAATACTCCTTGACGAGTTCGAGCCATTCGAACGAGTACTCCTGTGGTGGTCAAATCCATTTCTGGAGTCCATTGTGTCGTTGGACGAGGTATTTGCAATCACCGTTGTTTGAGTATTTGTGGTCGACGATCATGGTAATCGTCTTGTCGGTTAGCATTGTTACGGTTTTGGGAGCGTCAAGTCTTCTGGCGCTGTCATTCCGGTTTTCGTAATCTTCTATTGCTTCTTGGGCGTTGCCCATTTCCGAATCGTGGACCCACGAATTGTGTTCGCGCGTCCATCCCTTCCATTTGACGAAGTAGTCTATGACTTCATACGATTTCTTGCCTCGTCCACCGCAGATCGTGCGGGGTCGAGAGTCCAAGATTTCTTCGATTTCGAACTCCTCCTCGTCATTGATGAGGTCAGGAGGAGGTGCGGGCGGGACTTCCTGATTAGGGAAGGCTGGCAGGATGTACAGGGTGAGTAGCTTCTCATTGAAGCGTGGGTGAATCTTCCAGTGCTGTGGGAGCTTCAGCTTATAGGCGGCGGCTCCTACTTTGTCGAGGATTGTGAAGGGGCCGACGTGCTTGTCGTCGAGCTTCTTCTTGGGTCATAGAAGGTGGAGGTTGGTAGAATCCAACCAGACCTTGTCGCCGACTTGATAGTCATGGGATGATGTTTTCTTCTTGTCGTATTGTCACTTCATGTTGGTCGCGGCCTTCTGGAGCGCGTCGCAGGTTTCTTGATGAATGTCGCTCATCGTCGTCATGAATTCCTCTGCTGCTGGATTGGAGATGGAATAGTAGTTAGAAGTGTCGGGAATGAGACGCGGGTTTCATCTGTATAGGACCATGAAGGGGCTTTTGCCCGTAGCGCTATGGATCCGATTGTTGTGTGCGAACTCTGCGAGTGGCAGCCAGTCGGTCCAGTCGTCTTGTCGATAGTTAACAAAGATCCTGAGATATTTCTCGATCTCCTGGTTAACTCGTTCGGTCTGGCCATCCGTTTGTGGGTGCCAGGCGGTCGATGTGTTGGGCGTGATATCGAGAAGTCGGTAAAGTTCCTTCATGAACTTGGAGACAAATTGAGGGCCTCTATCGGAGATGACCACTTGCGGCATGCCGTGCTTGGTGTAGACGTGGTCTCGGAGAATTCGCGCCCATCCTTCAGCTGATAATTCGACGTTACAGGCGACAGGGATGATGGCTTTTGAGAATCGGTCAACGATTATGAGTAGAGCATCACAACCGTTGGAAGTCAGTAGTCCTGTGACCATATCCACGGATATGTGGGTCCATGGTCCTTCTGGGACAGCATTCGGGTTGAGCGGGGCGGCCTTAGGCTGAGTGCTCGATTTCGTGCATTGACAAACCTCGCAACCTTTGACGTAGGCTTCGATGGTCTTCTTCATCTTGGGCCACCAGTATTCCCGGAGGACCAACTCCTTCATCTTTTCAATGCCTGGATGTCCGGCTGAGACGTGGTCATGGGATTGGGTGATGATTTTGCCTTGGAGCACGTGATGGCGCAGGACGTAGATGCGTCCGTCGTATTTCAAGAGTCCTCCTTCCCGAGAGACTCCCCTTTCGTGAGCGAGAGAGGTTTTGATCCCCTCATCCCATAGCTCTTTCTGTTGAGTGGCTTCCTCGACCTTCGTATGTACTTCGTTGGTCGTGGGCATGATGAGGGCCTGGAAATGCGCGGGTTGAAGGACGACAATATCTCCATTGTCATCCTTGCCTTGATCATGGTCATCGCAGCAAGACAATAAGTCGGCCTTCTTGTTAAGAGCGCCTGGCTTGTGATGAAGGACGAAGTGATATTCCGCTAGCTCGGTCACCCAGCGCGCTTGTCGTCGGTTCAGCTTCTGAGGCTTTCAGAAATACTGGAGGTTTTGGTGATCCGTCCAGATTTCGATGTCTACAGCAGCGCCCATTAGATAATGGCGCCATTCGTCGAGTGCAAGCATGATCGCGAGCAACTCTTTGTCGTAGATTTCGTAGTTGTGCTCGGTGGCGGAGAGCGACTTCGACATGAACACCACTGGGCGCCATTTTCCGTTCTGCTTCTGACTAAGCACTGCGCCAACAGTGCCTTCGCTGGCGTCGGCCTCGACCATGAAGGGGTCGGTTTCGTTCGGAACAGCAAGGATGACGTCCTCTGCCATGCGTCGTTTGAGTTCAGCGAAAGCTTGATCCTGCGCTGATCCCCACTTCCATGGTGCAAGTCCAGTAAGGGCAGTGAGTGTCTCTATGACCTTCGAGTAGTTCTTGATGAACTTTCGGTAGAAATTCGTGAAGCCGAGGAACGACTGTAGTTCCTGCTTCTTCGTCGGCATGGGCCATTCTGCAATCCCCGCTATCTTGATGGGATCCATGCGGATTGAGTTCTTGGAGATGATGACACCAAGATACTCGGTCTCCAACACCTTGAATTCGCACTTCTCCGCTTTGAGGAAAAGCTTGTTCTCCCGTAGTCGTTGGAGAACCTGTTTTGTGATTCGGCAGTGTTCCGCCTTATCCTTGGTGAAGATCAGGATGTCGTCGAGGTAAATGGTCACTTTTCCCTCAGCGATCAAGTCACGGAAGATGTCGTTCATCATCCATTGGAACGTGGCGGGCAAATTGGTGACCCCAAAAAACATGACGGTGGGTTTGTATAAACCCCAGTTTGTACAGAAGGCGGCTTTCTCCTCGTCGCCCTTTCGGATTTGGACATTGTTGTATCCCCAACGAACGTTGAACTTCATGAAGTACTTGGCTCCTCGAAGTTTGTCGATGAGTTCCGAGATTAGCGGGAGTGGATAACGGTTTTTAATCGTCATCTCGTTGAGCTTCCGGTAATCCTGTACGGGTCGCAGCATGCCGTCCTTTTTCTTGACAAAAAAGAAAGGCGACGCAAAAGGAGACTTGGAGGGACGAATTCGTCCCGACGCCAAGTTCTCGTCGAGGAACGTGTCGAGTTGTTCCTGCTTGTTTCGATTCAAGGGATATACCTTGCAATCGAGGGAGGCCTTCGCATTGGGGGTAAGCTCAATAGCATGGTCCCAGGGCTTCCGTTCGGGTAGTTTGTTGAAGTTCTCCTTAGAGAACAGGTCGCGGAAGGAGTGGTAGTCCTCGGGTACCATCTCCTCGAAGCTCTTCTTGGGCTTTTCTGCATTAGCTGCAGCGGCTAGGTCATTGGCGTGATGCACGGCTCGTATGACGAGCTCTTCTTGCATGTTGACGGCGAGAATCGTGTCGCCCTCTTCGAGTTCTTCATCTCACTTGTCGTTGGGATCAGAGTCGGGTAGACTGAAGTCATTACCCATACAGGCACATCAACCGAATAGGATTGACTGCATTTTCCAGTTGACTGAAGGGTTATGGCGCTTCAGCCAGTCATGGCCTAGGTAGATGTCCTTCTTTCCTAGGTTCGTGATGGCAAGGTCAATGCATTCTGCATGCCCCTTGATCGTCATTCAGGTTTCTACATATTCGGTGATGTCCCTGCCTGCATTGCGGGTACCATCGGCATTGTAAATGGGGATCGGTACATTGATCTTCCAAGTTGGTAGGTCGTGCTTCTCGACGAAGCTTCGGTTGATGGCACTGCTCGTGCAGCCGCTATCCAGGAGCCCTTTGGTGCTCAGAGTCTTTGTTCCGGCTATGGGGTTCAAGACGATGTCCACCAGGAAGTTGTTCTTCGAACTCTCCTGACTGTGAACAATAATCGGCGGGTTATGGAGCTCGTAGAGACGTTCCCTAACGTTCTCTCCCCCGAGTCGGAGCTTGTCGAGGAGTTCGTTCGTCATTTTGGCACCCTTGTCCTTGTGTATCCATACCGCAAGGGCGGCGTTGCCATTTCGTGCTTCGCAAATCGTGCGAAGCATCCAGTCAACCTCAAAGGGTCACATCCATCGATGAGGGGCCTCTCAAACCTTTGCACTGGCTGTAGAAGGCGCAGCTACCGTTGGTGAGGTCACCTCGTTCTTCGTGACGTAGGTTGGGCTAATCGGTTCCGAGGATTTCGGAGAGTCGGGAGGAGTCGGTAATTCGGCAGACTTCCTTTTCGGGCTGGCTACGGGACTTCCCTTTTTCAGCCATTGTCGGTACGCGGTGTCATTGTCGGGGTCAGGAACTTCAACCATAGTTACCGTATGCCCCCTTTTCACTGCCTGGGCGCTAGCAGCTTCCTTCCCTGTGGCAGTCCTTTCCTCTGTCGTTTGTCGGGCACAAGTGCCGGCAGAGTAGCGGGCCTTCTTGTCGTCCTTTCCAGTCATGAGTGGGGAACCTGCAGTGCGTTCCCGAGGGGCGTCGTCCTGATCTTGGCCGCTAATACGTGCGGAGACGCTAGACTCGACTTGTGCCGAATGAACAGACTTACCAGCCCAGTTGCTGACCCCCCAGCCCTCATAGGAGGCTTGCGCCCCCATAGGGTCCTGTGTTTCGTTCGGGGTTCCCAATCTCCCTTCGGTCATCAGAGGTTCATGCTTCTGGGGGTGCGGACCCCATGACTGGTCACGGGAAGGGAATGGCTTCGTCGCAGCCGCCGCTTTGCCGGGCGATTTCAACTGCGATGTCCTCACGATCCGCTCTGTACCAGGGGAGGTTTCGGCGCCTCTGCCTATTCCCTCTGAACTCGCAGCGTGGCTGGAGCCCCGTCCGCTTTGTCAGAGTTCGCGCTGGGTGCTCACTCCGCCCCATCCGATCGGGCATTCATCACCGCAGATTGAAACTCCAGCTTAAACAGAGGCCTCGACTGGTGCACCGTCGTTAAGACAGGTGATGATATGGTGGTCATCTTTTTGTTCGATGCTTTCACTTGCGATGAGCTACTTGCCAGACGTTTAGTCAGTTTTGGCGGGGCTCTGACAACCCGGTCATCGTTTCCTATAGAGGAGTCGTTAGTATCTTCAATCGGAAGAATACTGTATTGGTTGTTCGATTCTAATACTGGTGGTGGTCGGGTGGAAGTCATAAAAGCCCACCCCGAAACGTGGGGCGGGGGTATATTCGAATGCGCAGTAGATAAAGTGTCTGTATGTGATATAAAAGTGTCAGACCGGCCGACAGAAGAAGAGAGTTCACCAGTATGTAAGTCCTTGGTCGTCGCAGCAGAATTGGGTGCTCGACAACCTACTCTTTTACCTCCTCAACCTTCGTGCTCTCAGCGAGTGGTTCCTTGGGTACCGCTTCCACCGTGCGTACCGCTACCTTCTTGGTGGGGCAATCCTTGCTCAGATGCCCCTTTTCGTTGCACTTGAAGCAACGCCCTTCAGCGCACTGCTTCTGCTTCCTTTCTTCTCTCACATCTACGTCCATGGGCAGTCCTTGGCCTCCGAATGTCTTCTGTGCTACCGAGTGCCAGCGGCCTTGGGCGTCGCGACCCGAGTTTCCACTAGAGGAACTTGTTGCGCCACCTGCAGCGTTCTTCGAGCTGCTGGTGGTGGTGATTTGCTTGAAGTTCCCGGGCTTCTTGTCATTGCCTCGGTCGCGCTGTCCGATGCCGTGGGACTCGTTGTAGGTGCGGTCTCGTTGACGCTCCTCATACATGACGAGGATCCTCTCCTTCCATTCGTCGTACGTTTGGGGTATTCCGACCCCGATGCTGGTGATGATCGATGTGTATGACCATGGCACCCCTTGTCACACGGCGGCGACCATCATCCCATGGCGCTCCGTATCATCGCGCCTTCCTGCCAACTTGGCCTCTCGTTCTAGCTTCTGGAAGAAGACAGTGGCTGGATCACCAGCCATCTTCATGGTCTTCATCTTCTTCTCGTGCTCCTCTTCGCAGGCGGGATCCCGAAACGTGGCCTTGAATTCCCGAATGAAGTCATCCCAATGTGGGTATCGGAATCGGGGGCCAGCGGGATCGTGGTAGTCATTGACCCAGAAGTCTTCGCGACGGTGGGTCCACCAATCTTTGGCGCGCTTGACAAAGAGGGAGGTGGCGCACACCACCATGAGTGACGATACACCTCGGAATTGGTGGCAGAACGTCTCGAAGTACGCATTGTAGTCCCCAATGAAGCAGTCCATGTCGTCGTGCTCTCCTTCGAAGGGCTCAGGCAGCTTCATGATGATTGGCCTTGACTGTAGGAAGGTGGGGGGTTCCTCGGCATCCCAGTCTCCGACTGGTCCATTGCCTGGTGGTGCCCATCTGGGCGGTCATGGGATCGAGTAATGATCCAGGTCGGGGCGATAGGCAGGCGCTCCGGGTCTGCCTTGTTGGTTTGCGCGCTGTCACAAATCTGTGATGTTGTTATGGAGCCGCAGATTCTCATCCCAAAGGAGAGCCATCTGCTGTATAAGTTGCGCCAGCCTGTCTGGAGGCGGTACCAGTGGTGGGGCAGGCGGTTGAGCTGGTGCTCCTTCTCCCCACGGGTCTTTGACATCTCCCATGTCGGCTTCTCCTGTTCCTGCTCCTGCTATGAGCCTACTCGTCCTTGGCCCGAGTAAAACCCGGGATACCAAGGGTTCGGTGGTGAGTCGGCCATTGGCCGTGGGTCGTTCCAGGTCATCTCCTCAGGGTGGAACCCCAGGTAGACGGACTCCCAGTCATACTGGAAGTCATTGGTCGTTGTCCTCCCGATGGAGGCGCTCGTCGAGTCGGTAGGCGAGGGACTCGAGCTGTTCATGGAGGAGTCGGTCCTCCTCCTCTGTTCGTGCCCATAAGTCTGGGCATCGGTGTCCAGGATGAGTGCGGAATAGCTCCCGGTTGCAATTGGCGTGGACTCTGGCGGTGAGTTTGCCGACGGTGGGTTCACCAAAGTGGAACGGTGCTCCCCTGTTGGTGGCGAGGAAATACTCCATGTCCTCCTGTGTTCCTTGATGTGGCCAGACAGTTCTGGCTTCGACATCCGCCCTTCGGAGTTCCCATGCCTCGACCTGCTCCGGGCCGAGAATATCCCGGTCTATTTGCTCAAGTGAGTTCCACTCGTAGTCGGGCCCATCTGCATTGAAGGGGTCTGTCGTGCCGCTATGATCGAGGTGCGGAACGGATTCCGCGACTGGAACGTTGGCGTCACCTCTTTGCTCTCGTCGATAGTAGCTCCAATCGGACTCATCAGAGCTGTCACTAACGTCGGACTTGTTGGGCCACTGTCCAAATGGGACTGGTGGGACCCGGTTTCTTCTCGCAGTAGGGAAGGGTATGTAGTTTCGCCGAAGAGCGGCGAAAGGGTTGTTGCGACTGTAGTTGGGTGAGTGGAGGCCCGTTCTTGCTCTGGGAGCTGCCAAAGCCGCCCTGGTGATGTAGGGAGGTGAGGCGTCGATCTGCTCTGGTTGGAGCTCGGCGTCATTGTCGCCACTGAGGATGACGGGAAGGTCCCACTCAGTCTGGGTGAGTGCTCGTTCTCGGTCTCCTGGGTTCCAAGTTCCTGTGGGATAGTCAGGGTCGTTAATGGCGTTAGAAGGCGCAGCATCACCCCATGGGTCTGCTTGTGCCTGTGCACCCCGTATGTGCCACGCCGAGGTGCCTGGGTCCTCAAGTTCAGGTGTTGGGGAACGACGCCTCTCATCGCTCCCCAGGGTATCGTTTCTGGTCAGGAGGTCCTCCCGACTCGAGTAGTACTCGTCGGGGGAGGGATCCCGAATCGTGATCGTTCGCCTGTGAAGGGAACGGGTGGTGGTCGTTGTGCTAATGGATGCCAGATCCGTGCAGATGGTCGGTCGTCATCGCTCGAAGCAGGGGACAACATAGTGGGATGGAAATGGAGCGGTGCTCCAGTCGGTTCTAGGGATCCTTCTTCCCCGAAGGAGTCCCAGTTGCTGCAGGTGTCTGCGGATTTCCTCTGCATATACAAGCGTGAGGATGAGGACGGTGGTGAAAGTCGTGGCAATAGCGATGGCTATGCCTAAGCTGATCAGTTAGAGATCAGTCAAATCGGGGGTCATCTACGGGTGTAGTGGCGAAGACGGAGGTGTTCGAGGTAGATTGTGATGAGGAGGTCGAAGAGGAGGTCGGCGAGGTTGTCAAAAATGATTTTGTCCTCTTCTGTCGGAGTCGGTGGCGGAGTTCGAACGGGGATTACGGTTACGGATGATGTGGGGGAGGACTCAGTCGAGGTTGTCATCATAGTCCCCTCCGTAGTAGCCGCAATAATCGTAGTGGGAGTCGGAGTTGTAGGGCTCCGGGGTGCAGCACTGCCTTTGGTGGTTCTTGTGCTTTCAGTTGCGACGGCACTTGGTTCTTCCACCAGCTCAGGCAGGGCGTTCGTCTTTCAGAGGTTTAAGGGTGCACTCCTTCTTCGATTGTTTCTTCTGTCCTGGTCGCATGGAGCAGGGTGTACAGGAAGAGGAAGAAGGCGATGATGATGGAGATGGTGACGATGAGGGTGGTTAGTAGGACCACCTGGTTCATCTACGTCTTTTGAGACGTCGATCTGTGATGTCAGCCAACTGGGTGACGAGTAAGAGAAGGAGTAGTCGGTATATGAGGATGAAGAGGATTTTGTAGTCTGTGTGTCGCTCATTGGGTCAGGGACATTCCCCGGCTGGCGTTGGGAACGTTATGAAAAGCTTTGAGCTAATTGTTATGCCCGGACTCGGGGATGACAAACTAGCAGGACGTAAGGGCTGTATCGCGTTCGTACAGTCACCCAAAGTCTGCGTTGTTGCTATTGCGAGTGGTTATAACGCTTAGTCGTAGAGACTGAGAGGAAGAATCTGGTATGTATAAACTTAGCTCAAAGCTAAGGGAATCTATGTACAAGTATATGCTACGTTATATACTACGAGTCGGAGTCTGAATACGTGACGTCTGGTATGCGTGTGTTAGCCGAGCGAAGCAAGTGAGGCAAACACGAGTCGAAAAGTCGTATGATGTGGAGATTATTACATGAGAAGATAAGCGAAGCGCCGAGATTAGATAGGCGCTGAAGATTAGATAAGGGAAAATCGTAACATTAGGCATCGTCATCATCATAGGTGGTGCTGACAATGTCAGGGGGAGAAACGGGCCTGATAGCCATGATCTCTCATTTTAACAATGGGGGATGCACACAAGAGAGGGGTTCTTTGGGCTTCGGGAAGGCAGTAGGGACCAATGTTGGTATTGGGTGAGGGTGACAGCAGCAGGGTCATCAGTGGTCATATAGCTTTTGTCTCAGTGTTGTTCAATGTGTCTATAGGAGAGTAATCGACACTCAAAGGGACACAGCTGTCACTATAGCCATTGAATGTCAGTGGCCTGACCTTCACCCTGCTCTCCTGCTCATACCCTCTCTCCTTGCTATGCATCCCAGCTGCATTCTCCCTGTCTCACAGCCCTGCCCTACCCTCTGCCATACATCTTCATTGTTCTTGGACCAATCCCACCACTCCCGTTGTTGTTGCCATCATCGTATTCACTGTCATCGTTGTGCCAGTTGCTGTATGCCTGTTCCTTCCTCGTGCTTGCAGATTGTACCTGATTTTGTATTCTCTGGTTTGTCCATGGTTGTTTCGCTGTACAAATTCACTGTGCATGGGTGATTGACCCTGATGTTGATGGGGGGGATGCTGGGTAGGGATGGATGGGGATATCACCTGTTTTCAGGGCAGTAGCTGTGTGAGATCATTGTCACCATCGTCCTAGTGGATTGCCTTCACTGTAGGGCATCATGGGGACATCGTACACAGTACTGCCTCATGTGAGGGCTTACACATGGGTGAGGTACAATATAGTCACTATCCAGGGCTCTTGGGGGCACTGGATGCACCAAAAACATCTAAATTCAATATATTAGTATCATAAATGAATAAAACATACCTTTAACACATCAAAATGGGTGATCTAGACAAGTGAGAGCACAGTAAATGAAATGGTGGTGGCGGAAAGGAATGAAAAAAGATGTCGCACAGCCACTCGATTGCTGTGCGGCCTTCTGGTCTGGGGTGATCAAGTGAATGGAATGCACCCTCAGAATGCATCCTCTGCTTGAATGACCCACTCCGATGATGAGCCTCCAGGCTCTGTACGCTCAGAATTCGTGGATTTAGCCATCCATCACCCAATACCTTCGAAACGACACCATTATAATCCTCACACACTCCATAATACTGCCAGCACTCGATAATACCACGGATTTTTGCAGTATAAGCCACAAACATTCAGATACAATCCTAGAACCGTAACATCCACCCCTCACACACTCCGTTATCCTTCCCAGCTCGCCTCGCATCTCAATTGCTGTATCCCATCACGGCAAGGCACCTTTGATCGACAATCATCCTAAAACGGGGTTGCTATATCACTCAGAAGCATCTGGTTGATGTGCCATCAATCATTTGATGAAATGATGTGATTGACGCAAGTACCCTCCCAGCTACAATAATTACAGCTACAGCAACTATAGACCGTGTTTACTAAGGCTGTTACAGTGCCAAGACTTCGAATTATCATTGCCCCATGCATACGCCTCAGCATGGCAACTACAGCTCAGTAATCCGCAGCTAAACAGCACCTTATGATCCGCTCCTCGCTCAATAAAACCACATGGTTCGCATCCATACACAGCAACGTCGAAGACTTGCTGTTACTTTGGAACCACAGATACCATATGTTTACTACGGCTATTACAAAAGCCATGGACTTACAGCCTTACTAAGGCTTTGAAGAATATTCTATTTATAAAATTGTACTTGTAATATAAAAACTAGGTAGATACTGCATTTTTAGAGAGAGTTCTTACCCAGTTGATGAGGCTACGGCATTACCAGTCAGCTCCGGTTACTCCAAGTTATTCCCCACTGCTTGCTTTACTCTTTAAATGTTGTTGGTTGCACCAATACACGAAATCTTGCATCAATAACTTGCTTTTGTCTTTTAATGCCACAACATCGCTTCACTTTCACCACATAGGATTGTTTCATCGCCTTCACCTTCTACATCGCCATCGTTTTCATTGCCCAGTTCAGTATTGCCTCCATGTAGGCCCAGTTCAGCTCTATAGGATCACCCTCGTCTTTATCATTGTTCGGAGTTGCTGTGCATCTATTGCCACAACACCCCACTCAGCACCTCAGTTGCTAAGATTTCTACCAGTTTCTTGCAGTCTCCGTATGTTTATTGCTATTGTTTCGACTCACAATATTAGGTACACCCCCAAGCCACGTTTACTAGGCTATTTCAACGTCTTCTAGTCCATCCCCAGGTCTTCTAGTCCCTCCCCGCATTTTCCAGTCCATCCCCACGATTTCTAGCGCATTGCTACAATTTCTAGTGCATCGCAACGATTTCTAGCATGTTGCTATGATTTCTAGTCCATTGCCACGATTTATAGAGCCATTTTCGTGCTCTTTAGCCCATCCCCACGTTTCCTAGACCATTTTTGTGGTCTCTATCCTGGTTTCTTGGTATTCACGTCATACCAGATTCCTTCCCATCTCATTTATCGAGATCCTTCTCAGCTTACAGCCAATGTCTATTAGTACTCCTTGACCAAGAGTACTACTTCGCTGACTGAAAAGTCGCAGTGTATCTTGCATTATTGAGGAATTGACCGCACGGAGGTGCATCGAACCACTCGCAAACACATTGCCTTGATTGCTGTGTTGCTACATTAATTGCCTAAGCTCTCCCCGAGTTTTGGGTGTTGCCATTGCCACGGAAGTCTAGGCTCATCACCGAGGCCCCGGAAATGGACAGGATATATTCTTTCAGCTATTTACAATATCTGTAGGTAGTTTTTATTAGTTTAAATGTCTATAATACATTTTTATTTGCTATTTTATCACGAAAACTTCGAATTTTGTACATCTTGAACAGTTTTTCAGTTCTGTAGTCCTATACACTGTCTCTATAAATATAATTCCTTTTGCTAATAGTACTATATACATCATACCACTGGCCCCAGGTGTCCAATCCACCCCGATCTACATGTATGTGCCTCTTTACCTACTTGAAGCCTTAAGTGAAAGCTGATTCAATGTGAAAATCATAAAAGTCTCTAAGCTTGTTTGCAGTATTGGATACGGTTGTAGCACATTCTACTCAGGGCAGCATAAAATATAAGTTCATCTTGCACTATATTAATACTACATACCATTTATTTGACAGTTTATGGTGTTTTGGTTGTGTAGGGTCATATCTACCCCCAAAAAACCCAGTTTCCTGTGCTTCTTCTGCTTTATTTATCACATATTTTCTCATTGGATACATGTACTGCTTTAAAACTGATAGAACCAATAGAGGTACTCATACAATGATTGTCACATTAAATTTAGAGCCACAGAAGAGTCTTAAGAAGGCAAAATTGCTGAAGTATTGCAAGGAGCAGTGCCATTTGAGCTCTATCCAGCAAATTCTGAAAATTCTCGCAATGGTATTTTCAGTACTTTCTAGCATGTAAAATGCACAGTGGATTATATTTAACCATGAATAAGTAATAC
Source organism: Armillaria cepistipes (assembly GCA_900157415.1). Taxonomy (NCBI): domain Eukaryota; kingdom Fungi; phylum Basidiomycota; class Agaricomycetes; order Agaricales; family Physalacriaceae; genus Armillaria; species Armillaria cepistipes. Next base: position 1,458,481 of record FTRY01000008.1, read on the forward strand.
AAGCATGTTTCTACAATTGAAGTGGGCTACTGTGGGCAATATGCTAAATTTCAACCTGCTTTCAAAAAAAAAGCAAGGCAACCACATTGGGAATGATATTCTCCCACAGTTTAGTGCATCCAAGTGAGGGTGGTTGCATCCAGCCAAAATGGGCAGTGTGTGCATTGGAAGGCAATATCAGAATGTGCAGTATTATTTTTCAGGCCTATGGAATTTTTTTTGGGCTCAAACAATGAGCAGGAGGACAGGATATTTGGTGCCCAATCCAGTGCCTGATCCCCAGTGCCCAGGATGCATGTAGGCCCTATCTGGCAATCCAGCTATGTGGAAAATGATCTGGCTATATGGGAAATGGCCCAGCTATTTCAGATAATAGCCTGGCAGCCATATGGGACTGGTTTCTGGAGCTAGCCAGGCCTGTGGCTAGCTCCACAGTATAAAGCCTAATATTACTGTCCATGGCTCAAAGTCTGGATATCGGACCACCACAACCACTGTCACCACCCACCTCATCCCTGACCAACATCAGGCTCTCCCGCCTCACCCAAGCCACCTACTGATCCCAAAGTCATGCATCTCCCATTCTTTGAGTGGGGGAACACGACTATGTGGTCTGCTCCTGCCTGTGAGGCTGTCGTCACCATCTGCCCCCCCCTCCATTCTGATGCCCACCTTTTTTGGTGAATACCAACCACTACACTCGACCCAATCCAGCAATAACCTCTCCACCCCTGTTTTCAACTTCAGGGAATTGAATGGTGCACACTATTTCCCTTTCTGATCTCCCAATCACCCTTGAACAGTTGACAACTCCCACCCACTGATAGGCCTAAGACTTTCATAGCAATGGCAACACCAACTCAGAATGAGATTGGGTAATTAACATAGTGGCATGGCAATCAAGGTGATTGTGTGTGTGAGTGGGTTTGGAGCACCTCCATGCAGTAGATCAATTCCTCTATATGCAAGAATACACTGTGACTTTAAGTCTGCAAAGTAGTACTGCTTGGTAGTCGAGTACTAGATGCTATGGCTTTAAGCCAGTAGGGTTCTCTTGAAGTGAGAGGGAGCAGAAGCGGGTATGACATGAATACCACAAATCCATATAAGAAAATGTGAGACAAGACTAGAAAATGTTGCTTGACGGTAATTGGAGCAGGGTGAACAATGGAGAATAGACTAAATGGTCAGTAATAGTCTATGAGTGAACGAGGCGATGAGAAAACATGAGTGGAGACAGTGTGTGGTGAGAGAAAATGTTGAATGAGGTGCTGGGGGTAGAATGGTGAGAGAAAACATGGAACTACAAAAACTGGCGATGATACTAGTTCTATACGATGTGATAGTGCTGAGTCGATGCCAAAACTGGTCTGGTACTGAAACAATCTTATCTTATGTCAAACTAACCTTCAAGTCCACTCAAGGGACTGATACTATATGAAAACTGGCTGAAACTGATCCTAAGTCTGCTCTGAGACTACCCAAGTGGGTGATGATAATGATGGCAAAAGGGAAACTGTAAAAACTCCAATAGTGCAAAAGTGAATTGATGATGGCCTATAAAAGATAAAGTGGATGAGGTATGGTGTGGTGATCACATATTGGCACAATATGAGCATGCACCAATAGTGTTAAGAGTGAAGAGCATGTAGCAAAGGACTCTTCATAGTTAAAAACTGTGGAATAACTCAGGTGAGCTCAAGAGTTGATGTGCAATTGAGAATATGCTGGGGTAAATGGTATATTGCCATAGAATGGTGAATAGATGTGGTTTACTGGCAATAGACTAGTGCATGATGATAATTGACATAGTCTGGGGTCAACTAGAGATGAACTCCCTGTAACTACGTTTTCTAGCTAGTTTTTAATACTAAAAGTATGAATTTATAAATAGAGTAACTAATGCGAGACTTAGTAAGGCTATAAGGCCTTGGCTTTGTAAAATTGTAGGCAACATATGGTCTTTTGGCTTCTGAAGTAACAGCAACTTGTTGATGTTGCCTCGTATGGATGAGAACTGTATAGTTTTGCTGAGTGATGCATAGATCATTAGGTGCTCTTTAGCTGCGGATTACTGAGTGATAGTCATTGTACTGAGGAGTATGTGTGGAGTAATGTTTTCTTGAAGCCTTGGCAAAGTAACAGCCTTAGTAAACATGGTCTGTAATTGCTGTAGCTGCAATTGTTGTAGCTGAGAGGGTACTTGCATCAATCACATCATTTTCATTAAGTGATCAATGAGCACATCAACTGAGTACTTCTGAGTGATGCATCAATTCCGTATTGGGGTGATTGTTGATCAAAGATGCCTTGCCATGATGAAGTATGGCAATTATGATGCATGGCAAGATGGGATGGATAACAAAGCACATGAGGAGTGGTTGCCATAGGATAAAAGTGGTATCAGTGTGTGTGCAATCATTGGTTTGCTGAAAGTCCATTGAAGGGACAGTAGCATTAATTAGCAGGCAAAATCTACAAATTCTGAGCATACAGAGCCTGGAGGCTCATTACTGCCCCTTATTCTGTGTCCCACTCACCGAATACCGCCACCTGCTGCTCTGCAACCTCACAGCCTGACAAATGCAGTGCCTACATCACCAATGACACCATGCTTGGGGTCACCCATGTCATCAATGCCTCGCCGCATGCTGCACAATGGTGGGGGTTTTTTTTAATTGATATTTCTCATGTATTTAAGTACATAAATAGACTATAATTTATTTAGCAACTATGGCCTGTTGGCATAGTGGTTAAGTATTTCTTTCCTTGTTGAGAGCCTTGGTTTGAATCTCTGTATGTGTAAATTATTTTTCCTTTGGCTTTTTGTGATGGAAATCAAGGTCATCCTTTGTTGATGCCTCGCATCCATCTCATGTCGCCTGTGCCCAGTCGGGATTGGATCAGTGCAACCTTGAGGTCTTTTTTTTGTTCTCAAATCTCAGTCTGCACACCTGTACATTGAGCTGAAGTGCAGGAATTCATTATTTAAGATTCTTGCATTGAGAGGGCAGTGTTGCCAGATTTAAGTGTAGCTGCCTTTTTTGTATGCTGTAGCATAATATTAATTTTTGAATGAATAAAAGCTCACTGTGAGAGAAATAACTATGATTATTCGGTTATTTAATACTGCTTGCTGCTTTGGGAGCATCATATAGGGCAGAGATGGCTTGGGTTTGTGCCAAATTGAAGGCTGGTTAATAACCACAATTTTGGCAAAGTGATAGATAGTTATAACCATTAGCTTTGGCCTAACACTGCAGTCAAGGGTGGAAAAATAGTGGAAGATCACCAAAAAGTCACATTTTGGGGGTGCTACATGCATCAGATTGCTTCAAAAACTTGACCAATGAATTCTCTGGCTTTGAAAACCCCTAAACAACCCCTCTACAGTACATGTGGTGCATTTTATGACTAGGCATAATCAGGAAAATTCACATTTTATGATGCTGCATACATTGGTCTTGAGCAGTGGACTGGGGCGTACATGGAAAGAAGACACATTTGTGAGAGGGAAAGAGGATCTATAGGATATGTATGAGTATGGAGTATCTCTATAGGTATGATTAGCAATAGTAGAAAGGGAATATAATGAGTATACGTGTACATCTCAGTGTGAAGACATTTGTTGAACACTGAGATGTTGTGACAAAAAAATATTACTAAAAAGGTATGTACCGGTAATCTAAATATAGTCTGTGGCTTGCGGTCAACGCTCACCATGCTCAACACTACCTCTTGAGCTTGATTGCTAGTCATCCAAAGGAGCAAGACCCATCAGTGTGTGAAATTGGGCAAGCTTGACCTGTTTCAGAGGCTTGGTGAATGCATCTGCAATCATATTATCTGTTGGGCAGTACTTGATCTTGCTTTGAGATAAGGATACTGTCTGCCTGACAAAATGGAACTGGACATCAATATGCTTTATTTGTGCATGAAAGGTGGGTTCTTTGAAGAGCACAATGGCACCTTGATTGTCACAGAAGAGTGTGGTTGGCTGGGCAAATGGATGGATCAATTCAGTGAATAGCTTTCTTATCCATATCAGCTCCTTTGATGTGTGTGTTAGGGCAATGTATTTGGACTTGGTACTGGACAGGGTGATAACTGGTTGCTTCTTAGAGCTCCAGGATATGATTCCACTCCCTATGAAGAAAGCATAGCCTGAGATTGAGTGCCTGTGCATCTGCTGAGCCCAGTTTGCATTGGAATAGCCTGTAATGTGCATGTTCTTTTCTCCTAGAGTAAGGCTGTAGTCCTGGGTTCCTTTCAGATACTTGAATACTTGCAGGATGGCATGCCAGTGGGTAGTCCTTGGCTCCTGCATGTAACAGGACAGCATCAACATGGCATAGGAGATATTGGGTCATGTAGCAAGAGATGCATATATGAGGCAGCTGATTGCTTCACAGTAGAGGGAATGCTGGGCCTTGGAGAGTACAGTGGTGGATACCGAGAGTGAGTTGTAGCTCAGATCAATTCCTGGCTCCATTGGTGTAACAATTTCTCTAGCTTTGCTTTGGCCAGCCCATTCTACAATGCTGTCAATATACATGTGTTGGCCTAGAGTGATGGTCCTGGCCTTGTGATTGTGGTGTACACTGATACCAAGTAGCCATTTGATCTCACTGAGGTCAGTCATCTCGAAGTGCTCTCCAAGCTGCTTCTTGATGAGCACTATTGCCTCTTTGAAGTCAGCAATGATGGTGAAGTCATCTGTAGCAGCAGCAACAATGGTATACTTGTCCTTGCTAAATTTATAGAACACCACTTTGTCAGCCTGGCATATGGTGTATCCAAGAGCAAGGAATACTTGTTTCAGCTTCTGGTACCACTCATGTGCACCCTGCTTGCTTTTGTACAATGACTTATGCAGTTTACAGCATAACTTCTTTCCCTTGGGTCTGTTAGGGATTTCCCTGAAGTCCTCATACATTGGTGGCAGCTCCATATACAGGGTTTCATGGAGGTCAGCTTGGAGGTAGGCACTTTTGATATCTGCTTAGTGTATTTCAGCATCCTTCTGAGCAGCCACAGATAGAAGTGCACATAGGGTAGTTAGACAGACTGTTGGGGCAAACATTTCATGGAAATTGACATCATAAATTTGAGAGAACCCCTTTAGGATGAGCCTGGCCTTATATTGTATCATACAGCCTTGATCATCCTTCTCGAAATAAAATGTGTATCTGTTTTTAGCAATGTTGACCTCAGGTGGAGTGGGGATTATGTCATATGTACATAAGCCTTCAACTTGGCTTAGTTCCTTTTCAACTGTGTCCTTCCATTCCCATTTTTCTGGTCCCCTCATTGCCTCCTGTATGGAATCCAGCTCTCCATTGGTGGTGACCAGTGCCTCCTCAACTATGTTGGCAAACCACTCTTCCTCACTTATCTCATAGTCCATTCTGCTCAGTTCAAGGCTCCCATCATCTTCAAGGACACATGCAGCAATGCCAGCAGCCTTCAACATTTGGTTGATGTTGTAGAAACCCTCTGGCTTGCACAAGCCTCATTGGAGTTAGGCCAGGGGATTATCTTCATCAGGAATGTCCTCAATTCAGACTCTTTGCTAGTGTAGTGCAAGATTCAGGCTTGATGGTGGGGTTGATAAGGGTGATAGTGGTGATGGTAGGTCTTCTGGAGTGTTTCAGGTGTCTGGGGGGCATTTGTGGTGTGACAGGTTCGTCTTCCTTGTTTTTGGTCTCTTTTGGGCTGTTGCAAGTATTGTCTGTAGCATGGAATCCATCGGGATTGACGATTGTTTCGTACTCCCCCTCAATTTTGACAGTTTCTGTGCTCAGGTCTTCGTCTTTGTTGAAGTAGACATTTCTCTTGACACTGATATGACACTTTCCAGGCCAATAGACCCAGATGCCCTTCAACTCATCATCAATGCCCACAAACCAGCCAGGATCAGTGCATGGTTGTAATTTTCTCTGTCCAAGTTGCTTCACTCATATGGTGATACACTTGGTATCAGGCTACCTATAGATTTTGCAAGTTTATATCAAATAATGCAGTCTACAAGTGGTACAGAGAGCTATAGTGAAGGCTTTACACTGTTAGCTAGAATACTACATAAGATAGTGAGCAATGCAGTATAAGAATGGACTTAGAAGCGACATCTAGATGAGTCAACTCTATAAGCCTTCAATACTGAATGCTATTGCCTGCCCAAAACAAAGACTAATTACAGTTGAACCAAGGGACACATCGAGATGGGTTACAAACATAAAGCAGAACACAGAAGGACTAGATTACTCATCATCTCAATGACTTGAATGAACCTAGAAAAGAATTGCTAAGTCCACAATGATTTACAACATGAAATGAACTTAGCCTAGAACATGAATAAACCTGGAACAACTGAATAACTGATGCTGTTAGACCCGAACACGGGGAGAACAAGCAAGTGCAAACACAGGCTGTATCACGTTCATACAGTCACCTATGTGGCAGCAAGATGCAAGTTCTGAGAGGGAACAATCAGACGGCTAGCGTTTGAAGGTGAGAGTTTAGAGTTCAGTATGATTAAACATAGCCCGAAGCTAGGGTACATGGCTGAGAGGTACGCTACTTATATATGATTTGTCTGGTTCTAAATATAAATGAGTCCGTGTGTCAATCTGTCATTCAATGAATGGAAACTGTCTCGTTACCATGCGGCCAGGCAGAAATGCTGAAGTTGTACGATCTGGCGTTGCATGCCAAGGTGCTGAGATAAGATAAGATAAGCCAAAAAATGAATAAATTGTAACATCACCCCCTCGTTAAGGCAGGAGTCCTGACTGCTATAGATATGCGTCCGGGTCGTCCCAAGTGAGCGGGTCTCCTTCATCTGCATTGTTCCAATACTCAGTTAAGAGATCGGCCCAAAGGTCTTCATTGGGGTTTTTGACCCATCTTTGCTTTCCGTTGTGTCACTGTGCCAGATATTTGATGTCGCCATTGTTTGAGTATTCATGTTTGAGGATCATGGTGATGCATTTGTTCTGTTCTGGAGTTACAATTTTGGTGTGGACTCGTCATGCGTGGCACACTCATTCTTCGTACTCTTCGATTGCTTCTTGCACATTTCCCATTTCTTGATCTCGTACCCATGAGTTATGCTCTCTGGTCCATCCCTTCCACTTGACGAAGTAGTCGATGGCTTTTCGAGGCTTCTGTCCTCGTTTTCCTCGTATGGTGCATGGTCGTGAATCGAGGACTTCTTTGATTTCGAATTCTTCTTCATCGTTGATGAGGTCAGGCAGAGGAGGAGGTGGCAGTTCTTGATTCGGGAATGCTGGTGGGACATAAGGGGTCAGCAGCTTCTTGTTGAAGCGTGGGTGAATTTTCCAATGAGGTGGGAGCTTGAGCTTGTATGCGGATGCTCCTGCTTTGTCGATGATCTCGAAGGGACCGACACATTTGTCGTCGAGTTTCTTCTTCGGTCGGGGAAGATGGAGATTCATCGAATTGAGCCATACGCAATCTCTGATCTGGTAGTTGCAAGTGGCATGCTTTCCCTTGTCGTATTGGGCTTTCATTCGACTGGTGGCTTCATTGAGGGCTTTCTGGGTTTCCTTATGAATAATGGACATGTTTTTGGTGAAGTCAGCGGCAGCGGGGTTCGTGAACGGGGAGGTTCTGAGCGAGTCTGGGAGAATGCATGGGTTTCGACCATAGAGCACCATGAAGGGACTCTTTCCAGTGGTGCTGTGGACACGATTGTTGTGTGCAAACTTAGTGAGAGGGAGCCAGTCGCTCCAGTCCGTCTGTCAGTGGTTGATGAAGACACGAAGGTATTTTTTGACTTCCTGATTGACTTGTTCTGTCTGTCTGTCTGTCTGTCTGTGGGTGGAAGGCCATGGAAGTGTTCGGGGTGATATCAAGCATTCGGTATAGTTCCTTCATGAACTGGGATACAAATTGCGGGCCTCGATTGGATATGACTACTTGGGGCATTCCGTGGTGCGCTGATGAGCCTCCAGGCTCTGTACGCTCAGAATTCACGGATTTTGCCTGCTAATTAACGCTACTGTCCCTTCAACGGACTTTCAGCAAACCAATGATTGCACACACACCAATACCACTTTCATCCTACGGCAACCACTCCTTACGCACTTGATATCCATCCCATCTTGCCACGCATCATAATTGCCATACCTCATCACGGCAAGGCACCTTCGATCGACAATCACCCCAATACGGAATTGAAGCATCACTCAGAAGCACCAGTTGACGCGCTCATTTGATCACTTAATAAAAATGACGTGATTGACGCGAGTACCCTCCCAGCTACGGCAACCACAGACCGTGTTTACTAAGGCTGTTACTTCGCCAAGGCTTCAAGAAAACATTACCCCACGCATACTCCTCAGTACGACGACTATCGCTCAGTAATCCGCAGCTAAACAGCACCTAACGATCCGAGCATTGCTCAGCAAAAACCATACGGTTCACATCCATACGCGGCAACGTCGACGAGTTGCTGTTACTTTAGAAGACAAAGTACCATATGTTTCCTACGATTTTTACAAAGCCAAGGCCTTACAATCTTACCGAGCCTCGCATATATACTCTATTTATAATTTCATACTTTCAGTATAAAAACTAGTTAGAAAAATGTAGCTAGCGAGTTCACCTCCTGTTGACCCCAGACTACGTCAATTATTGTCACGCTCTAGTCTATTGCCAGTAAACCAAGTCTATTCACCGTTCTACGGCAATATACCGTTTGCATCAGCATATTCTTGATCGCACGTCGACTCTTGAGCTCACCAGAGTTATCTCACGGTTTTTAACTGTGAAGAGTCCTTCGCTACGCGCTCTTCGCTCTTAACACTATTGGTACACGCTCATATTGTGCCAATACATGATCGCCGCGCCATACCTCGTCCCCGTTATCTTTTATAGGCCGTCATCATTTCACTTTCACACCATTGGAGTTTTTACCGTTTCTCTTTCGCCATCGTTATCGCCGCCCACTTGGGTAGTCTCAGAGCAGACTTAGGATCAGTGTCAGCCAGTTTTCATATAGTATCAGTCCCCCGAGTGGACTTGAAGGTTAGTTTGACATAGGATAGGATTGTTTCAGTACCAGACAAGTTTCGACATCGACTCAGCACCATCGCATTGTATAGGACCAATATCGCCACCAGTTTTCATAGTTCCACGTTTTTCTCTCGCCAGTACACCCTCAGCACCTCGTTCCACGTTTATTTTGCCACTCGCAGTCCCCCACGCCGTTTTCTCATCGCCTCGCTCACCCATAGACTATTGCAGACCGTTTAGTCTATTCTCCATCGATTCACCCCGCTCCGATTAACGTCGAGCAACGTTTTCTAGTCTCGCAGCACGTTTTCGCATACGGATCCGTGGTATACACGTCATACCCGTTTTCGTACCCTCTCATTTCGAGAGATCCCTACTGGCTTGAAGCCATAGCATTTAGTACTCGACTACCAAGCAGTACTACTTCGCAGACTTAAAGTCGCAGTGTATTCTTGCGTATAGAGGAATTGTTCTACTGCACGGAGGTGCCCCGAACCACTTGCACACACGATCGCCTTGATTGCCGTGCCACTATGCTAATTATCCAATCTCATTTTGAGTTGGTGTTGCCGTTGCCATGGAAGTTTAGGCTCATCAGCGCGTATACGTGGTCTCAGAGGATGCGGGCCCATCCTTCGGCCAAGAGTTCAACGTTACAGGCAATGGGTATGATCGCCTTGGAGAATCGGTCAACAATCATAAGGATTGTGTCATGTCCATGGGAGTTGGGGAGTCCAGTGACCATATCAACAGAGATATGAGTCCATGGTCCTTCTGGGATTGCGTTCAGGTGTAGCGGTGCAGCTTTGGCCTGCATGCTAGACTTCATTTGTTGACAAGTTTCACAGCCTTTGACATAGGCTTTGACGTCTTTCTTGATTTTGGGCCACCAGAATTCATGGAGTATGAGCTCCTTCATCTTCTCAATTCCTGGATGGCCGGCGGTGATGTGGTCGTGACTTTGGGATATGATCTCGCCTCGAAGTGAGGACTTCCGAGGGACATATATGTGTCCGTCATAGTGGAGGCATCCATCCTTCTTGGATATTCCTCGGTCGTGAGCGAGGGAGGTGGCAATGCCTATGTCCCAAAGCTCTTCCTGTCGGGTGGCTTCTTCAATCTGTCGGTGTACTGTATCGGTGATGGGCATAACGAGCACTCGGAAGTGTTCAGCTTGTAGAATGACAATGTTGTCATCGCCTTCCTTTCCTTGGTCGTGGTCATTGCATCGGGAGAGAAGGTCGGCTTTCTTGTTGAGAACACCAGGTTTGTGTCGAAGTACGAAGTGATATTTGGCTAGCTTGGTGACCCATCGGGCTTGTCGTCGGTTCAGTTTCTGCAGTAGTCTGAAATATTGGAGGTTTTGATGATCTGTCCAAATTTCTATATCTTTGGCGGTGCCCATGAGGTAGTGTCACCACTTGGAGAGCACGAGCATGATTGCAAGTAGCTCTTTGTTGTAGATTTTGTAATTCCATTCGGTGGCACTGAGGGACTTCGACATGAAGGCCATGGGGCGCCAGACTCTGTTCTGCTGCTGGCTTAGCACAGCGCCAACTGCTCCTTCACTGGTGTCGGCTTCGACCCTAAAGGGATCGTCATTGTTCGGGATGGCGAGAATCACATCTTCTGCCATTCTACGCTTGAGTTCCTTGAAAGTGTCTTCCTGGGCTTTGCCCCACATCCAGGCAGTGTTCCCAGTGAGCTGGGTGAGTGCTTTGACAACTTTTGAGTAATTCTTGATGAATTTTTGATAGAAGTTCATGAACCCCAAGAATGACTGGAGCTCCTTCTCCTTTGTGGGTGTTGGCCATTCTGCAATGCCAGCGATCTTGACTGGGTGCATTCGGACCGAGTCCTCGCTGATGATGACTCCGAGATACTCTGTCTCGAGCACTTTGAACTTGCACTTCTCTGCTTTGAGAAAGAGTTTGTTCTTGCAAAGCCGTTGGAGGACACGCTTCACGATTCGTCAGTGTTCGTTCAAGTCTTTTGAGAAGATTAGGATGTCGTCGAGATAGATCGTGACCTTTCCTTCTCTGATGAGATCATGGAAGATGTTGTTCATCATCCATTGGAAGGTTGTGGGTGAATTGGTGAGCCTGAAGAACATGACTGTCGGTTTGAACAGTCCTCGGTTTGTGCAGAAGGCAGCTTTCTCTTCGTCCCCTTCCCGAATCCTGACGTTGTTGTATCCCCAATGAACGTCAAGCTTCATGAAGTACTTGGCGCTGTGGAGCTTGTCAATGAGTTCAGAGATGAGTGGTAGTGGATAACGATTCTTGATAGTCATCTCATTGAGCTTGCGGTAGTCTTGTACTGGTCAGAGTGTGCCATCCTTTTTCTTAATGAAGAAGAAAGGGGATGTGAAGGGAGACTTGGAGGGTCGAATGCGGCCAGATTCCAAGTTCTCATCCAGGAACTTGTCAAGCTGTTCCTGTTCATTTCGGTTCAGGGGGTACACCTTGCAGTCCAAGGTGGACTTAGCGTTGGGGATGAGCTCGATGGCGTGGTCCCAAGGCTTTCATTTGGGTAGTTCATCGAAGTTCTCCTTGGAGAACAGGTCGTGGAAAGAGTGGTAATGTTCCAGGATCATTTCTTCAAAAGTCTTCTTCAGCTTTTCCACATTGGTGGCAGCGGTGAGGTTGTTGGTGTGATGTAGCATGCAAATGATGAGTTCTTCTTCCATTCGTACAGCAAGGATGGTGTCCCCTTCCTCGAATTCTTCATCCCAACAGTCGTCGGGATCAGCATTGGGGAGTATGAGTCGTTCTCCCATGCAATCGCAGTGGCCGAAGATGATCGTGCCGCATTCCCAGTTTACGCTCGGGTTGTGGCCTTTGAGCCAGTCATGTCTGAGGTAAAGGTCCTTCTTTCCAAGATCAGTGACTGCAAGGTCGATGCACTCACGATGTTCCCCAATCATCAGGCTGAGTTCGATGAACTTGGTGATATCCCCACCTTGGTTGCGGGTTCCGTCAGTGTTGTACACTGGTATGGGTACAGTCGCTTTCTTCATGTCGAGTTGGTGCTTGTCGACATATGCCCTGTTGATGGCACTTCTGGTGCATCCGCTATCTAGCAGTGCCTTCGTTGTCAGGGTCTGTTGGCCTGTACAGGGTTCAAGAGTTACGGGAATCATGAAGTTTCCTGAAGCACCGCGGATATATCAGATCAGTTCTTGAATCTCGTATAGGCGTTCTTGGGCAGTTTCCCTGCCAGTTCGAAGTTCTTCGAGGAGTTCATTGGTGAGCTCTCTGAGTTGGTCTTTGTGCATCCATAGCACAAGCTTAGTGTGAGTGGCGTTGTTGCTACACACTTCTTGGACGTTTCGCAGCATCCAGTCTACCAATAACGGTTTCATCCATCCTTGACGAGGGACCTCTCAAACCTTCATGCTAGTCGCTGAGGACGTGGCTACCATTGGTGAGGTCACCTTATCTTGGGTCTGCCATCCTGCGTAAGTCTGGCCTTTGGTGTATGTCCGTCCGATCTGTATCAGAGAATCAGGCGGTGTTGGAAGCATCGCAGGTCGTCGGGTCAGGGTAACTATAGGGGATCCCTTAGTAACCCACTGCTGGTAAGCGGTATCATCTTCGTGATCAGGAACTTCAATCATGATTACCTGATGCCCTCTTTCTACTGCCTGGGCGCTAGCGGATCCAAGCCCTGCAGCTTTCTTGTCATCCTCTACCTGGGCATCGGTAGCTTCCTTCCCTACGGCGGTCCCTTGCCCAAGGGAGTCCTTGCAGGAAGAGGGTACATCCGTGGTGGAGCAGGAGGTTTGTTTACCAGGGGTGCCACCTCATGGAGAGGCAGCGGGCATGGGAAGGACCCCTCCAGATGGCGAAGGGTCGCTTGAGTTGGGGCTCCCACCTGCGCGTGCAGGACCTGTTACCCCTGGGCCCTGTTTCAATGCAGGGTCCCTCGTTGCTTTCGGCACTCCTGGAGCTAAAGTCGTGGTTCCTGGTTCTTGGGGTTCTTCTTTTGTTTGTTTGGTCAGGGCCAACTTGGCAGTTCTTCGCAGGTGGCTCCTGGCAGAGATCTTGGCTGCCTTTCCAGAGTTGGTGGTGGGCTCTGCAACACTAGACTGAAGCCTGTCCATATGTGGCTCTGCACTATCCAGTCAGGCCTTCATCACTGCAGTGGTCCCAAGGGAGGGCCTCAACTGGGGCTTCGCCGTTAAGAGAGCTGACAACATGGTGATCGCCTTTTTGTCTGCTGCGTTCACTCATAGTGAGCTACTTGCCAGATGGTTAGCCGGTTGTGTTGCTGGGTTTAACCCCACTTCGATGTGCACATCCCGAGGCAGTCGTGCCTCATCATCCTTGGTGTCTTCATTCGTATGGGGGCCCACAGTTATCCCCCATTTTGGGGAGGAATCTGTGGGTTCATCATTAGTATCATCAATAAATAGGATACCGTATCGGTTCTTTGATTCTAGTACTGGGTGCAGTGTGTAAGTTGGTAAATGGTGCATAGGCCATGTATTTGAAGTCATGTTAAAAACCCGCCCTGCATGTGAGGGCAGGGGTATATCCGAATGCGTGTTATATAAAATGTCTGTATGTAAAAAGGAGTCAGACCGTCCGACGGAAGAAGGGGGCACACCAGTAGATAAGTCCTTGGTCGTCGCAGTGGAATCGAGCACTGGACGACCTACTCTTTTACCTCCTTGATCTTTGATTGAGAGTCCTGGGGCGGCGCCATTGGCGTGGCCTCGATTGCTCGTACCTGATGCCCCATCGTCTTCTTGGGGCAATCCTTCAACAGGTGGCCTTTCTTCTGGCACCTGAAGCATCTTCCCTCATCCATCAACTTCTTCCGCTGAGTGTCGATCTGCATGGCGGCGTCTGCCCCCCTTGGCATATACCATCCTTGTGCATCCCATGGTTTGTCCGCTGGTTTGCCAGCCGAGGGACTTGTCGCGCCACCTGTAGCTAGCTTGCTACTGGTGACAGTATGTGGCTTCTGGTTGGCCTTCTTGTCCTGGTGCGGTTTGAACCCATGTGTCTGGCTGTAGACATTGTTCTTCACCTGTTCCTCGTACATTTGGAGGATATGTTGCTTCCATTCAGGGTAGGTGCAGGGGATGCCGAATCCAATGTTGGCAATGGTCTGCATGTAGGAGTGGGAAATGCCCTTTTGGACGGCTTTCATGAGCACCCCTCCTTCTGTCTCGTCATCCCTCTTCTTTGCCAACTTGGCCTCCTTCTCAAGTTGTCAGAAAAAGAGGTAAGTGGGGCCGTCATCTTGATCTCGCCCATCTTCTGTTCGTGGACGAGTTCAATCGTGGGGTCGCAGAACTGCTGTCAGATCATTCTGATGAACTCGTTCCAGTCCAGGAATCAGTATCAGGGTCCCTGTTGAAGGGAGCGTTGTTGTCTTCGTTGTCGTAGTTGCTCCCCTCGGCGGGGTTGTATTTGTATTTGTCCCAAAGGTGAACCCACCAATCTTTCGCCGGTCCTTTGAACAAGGAGGAGGCAAATACTACCATGAGCGCGGGGTGCTGCATGTAGTGTCATCGGAATACCTCAAAGTACGTGAGGCAATCTCTTATGAAGCACTCAATGTCATTGTGGGTGCCTTTGAAGGGTTCAGGCTTCTCCATGAGCATGGGTTTCACCTTGCTCATGGGGGAAAGTCGAGTGGTTGAGTACATTCCCGATGGTCCGCTTGTTGGGGGACCGTCGTAGTTATCAGGTCGGGGAAGGAAGTATCAATCCGTTTGGGGCCCGACGCATCTCAAAGGGTCATGGCCCGGTTGCTTCCCTTTCTTCAGCTTCTCGACCTCCTGCTCCAGGCGGTCTGCCTTCTGGCGCATCTGTTCGTATAGGATGCGGGCCTGCTCCAGGCATTCTGCATCCGTTGGTTCGCTCAGTTGTCCTGAGCCTCCTGCTCCCATCTCATGGTCTCCTCCTGCTACCAGCATGCTCGTCTCTCTTCCTCGGTAACTTCCCCGTTGTCTATATTGTGGTGGGGAGTCAGGCAGCAGTTGGGGAATGTGCCAATCCGCTGCATAGTCGCAAGGGAATTTAAGTGGCTGCCTGCTATTGGGCTGGCTGCTCCTGCCATACGAGACAGGCGAGGGAGTGCTCCAGGGCGCTTTGTTTGTCAGCGGTTCATGGTCGAAGGTGTAGTAGTTGTCGACCTAGAGCGAGATTCCAAAGGGTCCTCCTAGCGTTTTTGGTAATTTGTTGTTCCAGGGGCCATGCTTGTGGCACGTCAAATGGTCCCCCTCGTTCCAGGGCAAGGTAGACGTCCATGGGTTCTCAGGGACCAGGGAGGTGGTTTGTGGTGCGGGCCTCAACATCCCTTCTTCTGATGTCCCAGGCATTGCTTCTGGCAGCGCTGAGGATGACTCGGTCGACATGGGCGAGTTCTGGCCACTCAAAGTCGGGGCCGTCTGCATTGAAGAGGTCCTCTTCCCCACGGTGGTCGAGTCTGAGGAGCTCTCGTGCAGTTTGTTGGTCGTCGTGGAGGATATGGATGTCCTCGGGGATGTTGGGTATTCTTTGAACTTCTTTGGGGACGTTGGTCTCTGGGAGTCGGCTAGGCTTGTCATTTGAAGTGGGTGGTAGATCCCCAGTTCAGTTGGTTCAGGGGAAAGGGACCCTGACCGTTCTTCTAAGACGCAGGCGAGTTCGGGCCATGGTGCTCTCCCCACTCGTGGGGCAGTGTGAGTAGGTCAGGGAAACATCGACAGGTTGCTGCTCAGGGGCCACTAGCTGGTCCCAGCCATTGAGTATGTACTGGGGGTGGGGATTTCATATTGTCCCATCGGTTGGTAGTCTTCTAGGCCAGGGATCGGGAGGCTCTGCCCAGGGGTCATCTCATCCTCTATTTCTCCACTTGGAGTATTTGGCGGGGATGTCCTCAATCCGTAAGTGCTGGTTCTGGTTGTTTGGGAGTAGTCGGGCCACGGGAAGTCCTGGAACATGGCCTGCCTGTCGAGGACATACTGGGGGACATGCCTGGGTTCGTGGTTGGCATTTGGCCGCGGTGCATCCTCCTGGTTCTGGTTCTGGTGTTCGGGTTCCATATGTACCCATAGGGTTGGTTGGGGTCAGTGTATGACATGGGCAGGAGGAATGATGTGCCCTTGCCAGATGAGTCGTTCTCTGATTTTGTTATGGTATGTGTACATTACTAGCGCAGCTAGAAACACGATGGTGGCTCCTACACAGGCTGATGAGAAAGCGAGGAGCAGGGAGTCAGGTACTTCTCTGTTCATTGGCGCGCTAGTTGGCCCTGGATGAGGTATGCTCGTATGTTTCGGCAGAGCAGGAAACAGTCAAAAATGGTGGCTGCGATGCAGGTGATGCAGAAGAGGGTGGCAGAGATGGCGACTGCTGTGATGGTTCCGGTGGACCAGTTGTTCATTTATTTTCAGGGTGGTCATACGGTGATAGCTGCATATGCAGTGATCAAGAGTCGGGTGATGACGGTGTCAAGGGGTAGTCCTTCTTTCTTTGCTGCTTGAGTGATTTGTTTGTTGGTTACTGGAAAAGATGGTTGCTCTTCCTGCGGCATGCATCGGGGAGAGCAATAGTAGAAAGCTTCGAGCTAACTGTTAGACCCAAACCCGGGGAGAACAAGCAAGTGCAAACACAGGCTGTATCATGTTTGTACAGTCACCTATGTGGCAGCAAGATGCAAGTTCTGAGAGGGAACAATCAGACAGCTAGCGTTTGAAGGTGAGAGTTTAGAGTTCAGTATGATTAAACATAGCTCAAAGCTAGGGTACATGGCTGAGAGGTACGCTACTTATATATGATTTGTCTGGTTCTAAATATAAATGAGTCCATGTGTCAATCTGTCATTCAATAAATGGAAACTGTCTCGTTACCATGCGGCCAGGCAGAAATGCTGAAGTTGTACGATCTGGCGTTGCGTGCTGAGGTGCCGAGATAAGATAAGATAAGCTGAAAAATGAATAAATTGTAACAGATGCTTAGCACCGAAATAGCTAAAGAGATCATGCAGTAATCAAAGCAATACAATTTCAGACCAATGATTGATCACAATTGGTGGTTACATCCTTGAGATACCATGCAATCCATAGTATTGAATAGGAATCCATGTGGCAAGACATGAAGACAAAGCAAGGAGTTCCTACAGACCATTAGGGCACTCCTTGGCAATAGAATGACCGCTAGTCATTCTGTCTGACTGAATAGAAACCTCAGAATGGTGCAATTCTTGTAAATTAATTACTCATTGTTTGTATTGATACCCAAAGCTTATATTATAATTACTTTTAGATACAAGCTCCTATACCTAGGCTAGAAATCATATAAATTAGCAGTGACTAGATGCATAATGGCAAGAAAGCATTCCCCCATGTTTGTGCTAGTAGTCTTATAGCTACCTAATCAATCACTGGTTTTAATTGCATATCCTTGACTAAAGTGAATTAAGTTTACCAAGTCAACCCCAAAAGGGTGGCTATAAGTAATCTAGAAGAACTAAGTAGGAAGAAGAGTCATTCCCATGTTTGTGCCTTGCTAGTTAATTGAACTGCTCCACATACAAAGGCCTCATGCTCCCTCACTGACTAAAGTGATCTAGATGTGCTAAGTCAACCACAGACTGAAGACGTTGCCTAGTTGAAGTGAAATAAGCCTTAGAATACTTTAAGTTTAAACAGTTAATGAGTCAGTGTACTCTTTGTAAGTCTTGTACTTGAAGCCAGGACCTGTGAGCTCTTTGTAGAGTCTGTGTACTCTTTGTAGAACTTTGGTTCTTTGTTGCAAGTGCATGTACTTGTGTTGTAATCAAGTCCATGTACTCCAGAGCAATCATGCTCTTTGTAGACCTCTAGGTCTTTGATTGTTTGATTGTTAAAGCTTGTCTAGTTAAAGCCTTACCAGCTCTCCTAGATGAAGTTGTTGCGAGTCTAAGCCACTCAAATTATACCTTACAAAACCCCCACATCCATATACCTCACTATCATGATTAGTGTATCTAGTGTATTTCATGTAAACCCTTCTAGACTTGAATTGAAGTTGTTTTGAAACAAACCCAATTGATTATCGATATATAAGTACACCATGAGTGCTTCTACCATACTCACCCTTGAACTTAACATTGGTGATTGTGTGTGTGTGTGATTTGGTATCTAGATTGATGATCTAGATACTTGTTGCATTTGTGTGCTGCCGATTACCAAGCACATCAACAGTACACTCAAATTTGTGCAGATTGGACATGTTGGGCTTCTTTTGTGTAGCCTTTTTATGTGCAGTTGTCTTTTTGTTGGTGAGAGTGCTGTGGTGGAGCCAGTTTCTCAGCCAGCAGTGGTATGCTATAGCTTTGGCCCACAGATAGTTGGGCATCCCTGCTGCAATTATCATGGCTTCAGCACCTTCTAGCACAGTGCACATTTCTTGTTCTGTCATTCCATTTGAGGATGGCGAGTCATGAACATTGAGGTGACATATTGTTCCTGCAGATTTCAGGTGTCATTTGAACTCCTTGCTTGTAAACTCTCCTCCACAGTCAGACCCAAATATCTTCACGATGTCTACTCCACATTGGGCCTTCATCCAAGCCTCATGCTCCTTGTAGCAGCACAGCATCTCTGATTTCTTCTTCATGAAGTATGGTAGATGCTCCCTTGTTGCAACATCCTTGAATAGTGTGAAGTAGCTGGAGCTGCTGATAAATTTCACTTCAGCTGGTCCTCATACGTCTCCTGTGACCTTGTCACCATATTCTTGGCTGACTCATTATCACTATGCTTCGGAAACGGTTTTGTCGCAGCTTTGGCTTGCATGCATGCTGAGCAGAACTCCAGTTCAGAGTTTAGGTTGATGTTGGGGGCAATAATCTCCCCATTATGTATGCTCTGCTTCAGGGATTCATGGCTTGCATGTACCATTATGCGGTGGAACTGCGAGATGCTGATTTGAGAGGTAGTGGCTGCTGCTGCAAGGGGTTTGCTATGGTGATGGCTGGTGAGGCTGTGTACACAATAGAGTCCATTGACTTTGGGCATGATCCCGATGACGTGTCTGTCAGGCTTTGGGGTTTTGATATAACAGTTTCTGTCTTCAACTGTAAGTGAGTAACCTGCTATATCAAGACAGCTGACTGATATTAGCATGAACACTAGATGTGGGGAGTAGTATGCGTTGTGAAGGGTAACCTTGGTTTTCAGCTTTCCATGTCCCATTGGCAGGTATGTGACATAGTCTCCTCTGCCAATAGTATTGAATGAATGTCCATCGGCAGTGTGAATGGGTGTCAGCTTGATATCCATGAAGTTGATCATTTTACTTCAGGCAGGTGAGAAGTGGGGGCTAGCTCCCATGTCAATGAGTTCACCATCGTAGGGTATGCCTGAAGCAGCTAATGCTTTGCCCTGGGCTTGACAGTCAGTTGTGGCAATAAGTTCCACATTTTCATCGTTGATCATTGTAGCAAAGCCATAGCATTTGACTCCAGAGCTTGAAGACTGGTCTGCAACATTGGCCGAGTCACTGTTTTTCTTCTTCTGGTCCCAAGGTGCTTGGCCCTCTTTGCCTCCTCCCTCATGGTAGCAGTCATCTACAACATGGTTGTCCATGCCACAGTTCATACAATGCTTCTTTTTCTTATCCTTTGGGTCCCTTTCCTTTCCTTTTCCTTTTCCTTTTCCTTTGTGACCCTAGCACTTGCTGTAAGAGTGGAGTTTTGTACTCTTTCATTGATATTATTTTTGACTCTCATCTTGTCAGCAGCTTCCAGCATTTCCTGAATAAGGACAGTGCTCATTATTGGCTTGCTGGCCATCTTGGATGCTATGCTAAGCGTCTTCAGGACTGGGTGGTAATTGGGAGCTAAGGATTGTTGGATATATGTGCAAAATGACTGGTTGGTGATCACTGTACTCATTCTGGCAAGTTTTTCACCCATGTGTTGCATGTTTACTAGGTGTGCACGAATGTCACTGTCCTCTGGGCAGTGAGTGTTTTGCAACTGTGAGATGAGATCTTGTTAGACAAGGTCCCATTTGGTCTCAAAAATGGCTATGATTGCAGCCCATACATGCACTGCACTTGGCTGGTTCTTTATTTGCATGAACATGGAGTTTGAGATCGTCTCATAGAAGATTTCTTGCATCGAGGCCTCCTTCTGGTCATACTCATCCTGGAGCTTGAGGTATTTTTGAGCTCATTGTTGGACAGTGGTGTGAGTTCTCCCAGCTTGTAATAGTCTCCATTACTCAGTGAGTTTGGCTGGCTTCTTCGTGGTTCCAGTGAGGTGATGCTTTAGTTTCTTTGAGGTTGCTGAATTGGGTATTCGCTCTTTATAGAGAATCCAATTGCTCCCATCATCTTTGAGCTGGGGCAGGTTGAGAAGCTTCACAGTGGAGGTTGTATTCATATCACCAGGGCCTATAACCTCTTGAGCAGTGGACTAGGGTGTATATAGAAGGAAGACACATTTGAAAGAGGGAAAGAGGATCTATAGGATATGTATGAGTATGGAGTATCTCTATAGGTATGATTAGCAATAGTATAAAGGGAATATAACGAGTATACATGTACATCTCAGTGTGAAGACATTTGTTGAACACTGAGATGTTGTGATGAAAAAATATTACTAAAAAGGTATGTACCAGTAATCTAAATATAGTCCATAGCTTGCAGTCAATGCTCACCATGCTCAACAATTGGATTGTTCCAGGGATGTTACCAATCAATTTTTACATTATTAAACCTCTAGAATACATCTTCATATGTTATATATAATCACCAGAATATAATAAAAAATAAGGGATTAAAGGGGAAAATACTGTATATTTTGTTTTTCAGCCATCGCACAGGTCCAGAGACATCACCACTCAATTTTTTGATCTTTAAAACCCTCAAACAACTCTTGGTTACATTTATGGGATCTCAGAAACATACAATACCTTTGATCCCCTCTACAGCCTCTTGCTGTTAATGATGCCTCTGACATTCCCAACCTCAAGTCAGGTTTCCTTCCCCATACCCATGCCATCAAGAGATATGCCCATCCTGAGCTCTACATTGTTGCCCATGCCTCAACTAGCACTGGATGCTGTATGACCTGACCTTGACAACAACAACCCAACACTATTGCATGTGAAGAGATAGGGCAAGTGTGCCAGAAAATGAAAGCGCAAGAAGCAGCATCAGAACATGCATGTGATGGACTATGAGGCATTCCTGAGGGTGAGAAAACACACTGTCAACACAGAGGAGATCCATGCTGACTATTGTGTTGAAGATGCTCCACATGCTGTAGGGGCTTTTGTTGGAGTTTGTGAGGATAGTTGGAAGCATGTACATACCTTTGAGGAGCTGGTTGGGCTGAAGTTCAAGTTTGAGCACAAGCCATAGTCTGGAAAGTGAGTCTGCTCTAAATAATTAACCACTAGTAATCTCATGAAGCTTAGGACCTCGCATCCTATTGCAGACCAAACTGGCCATGTCATCACCATCCTTTCCAGCTAGCCAGATGATCCTACATGGGATACAGTCAACAAGGACGTGTCAACCTGGCTAGAGGAGCTTCGACTGCAGTGCGCACTGTCCAAAGAGCAACACTGACATAGACATGGAAAATTTGCCACACTGAGTGTAAGCATCTCATATAGAGATCTTCACAAGTGTCACCCATGAGTACTCATGGTCCATTGTTATTTAAATAACTCATGATTGGAAAATGCAAAAAGAATAAAAAAATAACTGATCTTCACTGTTTTTTGAGCTCTATTCAATGGTGAATGAGGTTTTATATTTGACAGCTATTTAGAAATCATAAAAGTTCTTGAAATATAAAACCTCATTCACCATTGAATAGAGCTCAAAAAACAGTGAAGATCAGTTATTTTTTCATTCTTTGTGCATTTTCCAATCATAAGTTATTTAAATAACAATGGACCATGAGTACTCATGGGTGACACTTGTGAAGATCTCTGATCTCATATGGTGGGGGACAGCAGGTGTATTTAGAACTAATGACTGTCAATCATACCTTACTTCATAGCCACAGTATCTACAGAATCTTCACCACAAAAAGAAGAACAATGATGTGTTGATGAGCCTCATCAACTGTGTTGCATTCATCAGATTTGCTGGATTTGCAAGCAGTACATAGACATTGCTATCCAGAAAATGGTGTTCTATTGACCTAATGACGTGAACAGGCTCCTTTGCCACATGGGCACCAAAGTTATTCATGTACTATGTCTCACATCTCTGTAACCTACTCCTTCATGATGCAAGCCTAGTGATGAACTGGGTGAACAGTATATTTTTCACTGCAACTTTCAACTTTGGCCCATGCACCCTTTGTTTCTACCACACAGACTCTGGTAACCTACCATTTGGACAGCTTTGGGTTGGTCCAACCTCAAGTTAGATGGATATCTGGTACTATGGGATCTCAAACTCATAATTGACTTCTCCCCAGGCTCAACCATTCTTATTCCCTCAGCCATACTCAGCCATTCCAACACTGCCATCATGAGTGGTGAGTGCCAGTATTCCTTTACCCAGTATACCTCTGGTGGCCTTTTTCAATAGGTGGAATACAGTTTTCAAACAGCAGAAGAGTATTGAGAGAACCTTGATGCCAATGAGCTGGCAGCAGCCTTGGCATCTTGCAAGGATTGCTGGAGAACAGGTCTGGATATGTTTTCAACACTAGACAAGCTTTGAAAATACATACATACATTTGCTAGAATACACCTGTTTTGTATTGCATATATGAGTTCAATTCAATGAGTTTTCACAGCCAACTATATAGCAAGCCAGAACAATAAGCTTTGTGAACAACAATGAGAATACTTTGATCCAACAATATGAGATATATGCAGTACACTTCTTATAATTACACAGAATTCATGATGATAACTGAGATTCTTTGGTCAATATTCATCCTAGAAACACAGATTGAAGAATGCAACAAAATAGTAGCCTGTGATCCTGTCTTGGACAGTATTCATGATGTCTGTGGGATTCTTCCTCAAGCATAGAGACAGCTTTTACCTCAAAACTGTGGCAAATTCACAATGCACAGAGGCTCACAGCCCAGTTTGGTCCAGCAACTGCCTGTCTTCTTCTACCCATAATGGACATAACCACCAAGTTGACCTGGCACAACTTTCTCAGCGATGAACACACCATTTTAGCTGCCATGGCACAGGAGATCTGTGATATGCCAGCATGAAAACAAACACTGGAGAAATATTATTATAGGTATGCAAGCCAATATTTTAAAGTCTTATATCAAATTTCACTATCCTCACAGACATTCTGACATGCTCATTGAAAAGTTCAAATCAAGAGGCAAAGCATACATTTCTACTACAGTATAACTATTCTCAGCTGAATTTCCATGGTCAGGCGGTGAGAAGCATTACTCTCACTTGCCCCAGCAGAACAGGCAATTTTCAAAGAAAGAAAACAGGCTTCTCAAGCCAGGTACAGGGCTGCTCAATGTGAATACTTAGCCAACAAGGAGTGCCATCAGCATAGATGCAAGAAAAGGTCCATATCTGTATGATTGATTGGCCTTTTTTTTCAATACATCTGTCAGTGAGATTTCCAAGGAGACGTTGGCATGAATGGTTATTGAACAATTTATCCATCACACTCCAAGGGAGCAAGGGAGGGTCATGCTTGTTTTTGAATGAGAAGGGCTAGACATATAGAATTGGTCTCAGATAATAAATCATGAAGGCATTAATGGTATTCATATTGCATATTCAGCATAAATATGAAGAAATAGTATTTCAGATTAAACTTTATTTGGCTAGACAGGAGTTACATAGCTAGATGGCCTTAGCTTTACCCTTCCCCTTGGCCTTCTTCTCAGCATCATTTAACATCTGCACAATATTATTATTCCACTCTAAGGTATCAAATTCATCACTGAGTACATTGAAACAGAAACCAGCCAATGGGCAGACTTTAAGTGTGTTTTTGTGGTATTTGTAGGCATATTTAGCCAAGGCCATATCAAACATGAGATAACTCTTGTGATGTGCTCTAGAGACATGGTTGCAGTGTTTGGCCACATTGTCCCTGAGTCAAATAAATCTGATGAGAGTGTGAAAGATGCAATGAGAAGAAACTGCATACTAGTCATCAAAAACTCTGACCTCTTGGCTAATAAACACAATGTAGTAGGTAGTGATAGGAGGATGTTTGAGGACTGGACATGGAATAGTATCAGGATGGAGGATGTAGTAGCTCAACACATGGCCAGATCTGGCTGGCTGAGGGAGGCTGGAGGCAGCCTCTGAGAGGAAACTCTCAGACAGAAAGAAGACTGCATAAGCTGGGGTCCTCGTTTCAGGTGTAGCAGGGGTGAATTTGGAGATGCCAATAGACATTGGAGTAGACTCCCAATCAACTTTTGCATACTGAGCAGGCAAGGATGGAGTGAATACATCAGTATGGCTAGGTGACAGTGGATCTGGAGTAGCACTGCAAGAGTAGCTAGCAGGGAACTCAACTACAGGTGTCACCCCATGGTGAGGGAATGGATGATTGTCATTTCAGTAGTTGTCATTGTCGTTTTGCTGATGACAGTGTACTCTATAGATGGAATCCGATACCTCTTGATTAAAAGTTAGTTATGGAAATATTACTCACTGTTGTTGGAGACCTCATTGCCTTTGGAAATAGCATCTGATGAGATGCTCACTGGTGTGGCTAGATGGGCAGATAGATTAGCTGCTAGAAAGATGAAACATTTGGCCACTAACTGAATTGTCCTCTGGATGGCACCTGTGAATAGTTGTGACTTGACATGCGAATCAAGAAAGTTGAAGATGGGGGTACTAATGAATGTGAGGAGCGAGAGGCTCAACTCATGGATGACAGAGGAGATCAGTACAAATTTATGAGTTTTGCAGACTAGCCTTTATATGGACCAGCAGCAAATGTGTTATTCTTATTTGGCTGTCAGCCAATAATAATGAGGTGGGCATGCCAGATGTGATTGCTACAGATTTCAAATCCAAAAAACAAACAATTGAACATGATCACACACCTTGCATTTTGTCCCACATCTACCACTTGTTGAGCGAAACAAAAGGTCAGTGAGTTCCTACCAGTGAATAATTAATAACTCACACTAGTCTGCTTTCAGAGTCATGGTGAACCCTGGTATCTTCAAAGGCACATGTTTGGAATTTGTCCAAGGGGAGCATGCAAATTATGTGAAGACGGTACTAGAGGGTCATGCTACTGAAGAGCTTATGAATATCATTTGTCATTTCTTCAAGAGATTTCCAATTTCCTTGCCAGACAATGAGGAGCCATCAGTGGAGGACCTAGGAAACATCAACAATGAAGCCCCAGATATAGAAACTCATAGGCCAGACGAAGACAAGCTCAGCCCAGAAGAATTCAAGGTGTAGATGCTCATGTATAAGAAAGAGCAAGATGATCTGAAGAAGTGAATCAGGGTAAGTCATGTTGTTTACTCATGATGAAATCAAATTTCATTGATCATGTCTCTCCACTAGCAAATCACATGCTGGTTCAAGTACCAGAACACGAAAGGCCTCAATATGAGTACAAAAGATGCATGTGCCAACAATCCATATACTGCCATGCTCCACATGATCACTAGGGTGGGCCTTGCAAAGCCACAAGTGTTCACACTTTGAGCCAAGGACAATGTTGATATAATCAAGAACAAACAGAGCTGAATCACTGGAGGAAAACAATATGCAGGAAGCTTGAACAGCATCAAGAGTAGTCTGTTCAAAGCCCTTCCCAAGGAGGAACAGCAGGAATAGGAAGTGAAGGCTCAGGTGGAGTTTGAGGCAGCAGACAAGGAGTACCAGGAGAAAATGAATTCTCCATATTCATCAGACCTGGCAGACTTGCAGAGGTATGTTGCACTGGTGACTTAATTGTGGCACTAATTCATGATGGTGTGCAGATGTCAAGACCTATTATCAGGTGCCATCCAGCCATTCATAAATATGGTGGCAAAAGCCACAGGATGCCCAGTCTTCTTCATCTTTGGAGGCCCAAAACCAGGGGATGGAGGTAGAATGAACATCATGTTGTGAGTGCCAGAATGTTCTGTTCATGTGATACAACCTAATGTTTACCATGAAAGTCTTCATTCTGAAATGGGTTGAACACTTGTAACCATTAAATGAATGTTTAAAGAGTCAAAGAGGGAGAACTACCAACACTACTTTCTCCCTATGTTTGGAACATTTTTTAAGAAGACTTTTAGTGAGTACAATTGCCATAGGTGTCAATTGCTCTGATCTCATCTTTGACAGCTATCAAAATGTGTCATGCATGAGTGCTCCCTCTGGATACACCAGCACTTGAAGAGATTGGGGTGAGTGAGGAGATCAAAGTTGAGGTTGATGCTGTGGAGGGTGCCATGTACAATCAAAGTGGCCAGCTGGAGCTGTTTGAACAGCCAAAGTCTACAGGTCTAATGAAAGCAATGACAACTTTAAAGGATGCTATTGATCCAAAAGTATCTTCTGATTGTGCTCCAAAGGCTCCTCAGAATGTCAAGGACAAGATGAAGACCATGGGAGAAAGCAGTGCAATCCCACTACTACCACTACTGTGATTGCTGCTTTCACCAACATCTCCACAACAGTGTCCAGGATCACTATTGCATGTGTCACTGCCACTATTGCCTCCACCCTCACTTTCACCAACATCTCCACAACCATCTCCCAGATCACCAGTGTGAGCATCATGGCCTGTCTCCCTTCTGCTAACGTCCCCACAGCTGTCTCCAAAGTTACCAGTACCTGCTCATATGATGCCTGCACTGTCACCACCTGTTTCATCTGCACCATCCCCTCCTCACTCTCCATATCCTGCACCACTCTCCAATGAAGCATCTCAAGAGCCTGCACTATTGTTCAAGTGTCCTCTCCAAGTATCACCGTCATGCTCTCCCTTGCCTTCCCCTACTCAACACAGGAATGATTTCACAGTGTTAATATCTGCTTAGTCAAGATTGGAGGAGGGTTCAAAGGATCAGATCAATGAAGGAGCCCCGAGACCAAAGAGGTGTGCTGCAGAACACATCAATGGGCAACAGACTAATGAAAAGCCACATTCAAAGGCCCTGACAGCATCAAAAGGAAGAGAGGAGAGTAGTAGCAGGGGAATCAAAAGGAAGGTACTGAGTGATGGAGTACACAGCAGTATAGAGGGTGCAATTTTTTGCTATTTATTTTAGGGAGTGCACTAATGTACTTTTTACAGAGACTAAGTGTGTAAAGTCCAACAATCCACCAACGATAACAACCTCAGGGGGTACCAACATGATTGCCCCACTCCTTGAAACCACACCTCTCACAATTGATGTCTCTGATTGTGCACCAAAGTGGGCTGTTGACTCCATCAATCTCTTTCAACATGAGTATATGCCATACAAGTTCAAGAAGCTGGTCATACTTTGGATTAAGTTCAAGACCACTGAGAAGTGGGTTCTTGCAGGAAAATTCAGTGCTATGCAATGTGCTCAAGTGGTTTATGATTGGATTTCCTATGCATATCCATCAACCCTGTCAAGGACTTCCAAACAAAATACTGGGCTTGGTGGTTGCTCATTCAGCCTGACTTTTGTTTGTATGATGATGAAGATAACCTTCTGCTGCAAGATGAGAATGGACATGTGGATAGTGCTATTGATGGTGACTGGGAGGTGATGAGAAAGTCAGGTGTGAATGGGTGGGTAAGCATTGTGGTGGGACTGTGCTTTTGGTACTGGTTGGTTTCAAAGATGGGTACAGACGGTTATCAAGAGAAAGCAGCAGCAAAATGAGCACAGGAAGACTGGCTATCAGCTGTGAAGGATGTGTCCTTTGTGCTCACAAAAGCCATGGACTATAGTACCTAGGACTGGACTTTGATAATACATATGTATTCCACTTATAATATCTTATAATCTCACTTAGAAATTCTAAGTAATTTGATTTTGTGAATGTCATAAAGGATGAGTCAACACGGACCAGCATTTCCTCAGTAACCAAGGTTGCAGCAGTGATGAGCCTAAGACTTCCGTGGCAACGGCAACACCAACTCAGAATGAGATTGGACGAGTTAACGTAGTAGCACAGCAATCAAGGCGATCATGTGTGCGAGTGGTTCGAGGCACCTCCGTGCAGTAGAACAATTCCTCTATATGCAAGAATACACTGCGACTTTAAGTCTGCGAAGTAGTACTGCTTGGTAGTTGAGTACTAAATGCTATGGCTTCAAGCCGGTAGGGATCTCTCGAAGTGAGAGGGAACGAAAACGGGTATGACGTGAATACCACGAATTCGTATGAGAAAGCGCGAGACGAGACTAGAAAACATCATGCAACGGTAATCTGGAGCGGGGTGAATGATGGAGAATAGACTAAACGGTTGGCAATAGTCTATGGGTGAGCGAGGCGATGAGAAAACGGCATGGGGGACTGCGAGTGGCGAAATAAACGTGGAACGAGGTGCTGAGGGTGTACTGGTGAAATAAATGTGGAACTACGAAAACTGATGGCGATACTGGTCCTATACAATGCGATGGTGCTGAGTCGATGTCGAAACTTGTCTGGTACTGAAACAATCCTATCCTATGTCAAACTAACCTTCAAATCCACTCAAGGGACTGATACTCTACGAAAACTGGCTGAAACTGATCCTAAGTCTGCTCTGAGACTACCCAAGTGGGCGATGATGACGATGGTGAAAGTGAAACTGTAAAAACTCCAATGGTGCGAAAGTGAAACGATGATGGCCTATAAAAGATAACAGGGATGAGGTATGGCACGGCGATCATGTATTGGCACAGTATGAGCGTGCGCCAATAGTGTTAAGAGTGAAGAGCGCGTAGCGAAGGACTCTTCACAGTTAAAAACCATGAGATAACTCTGGTGAGCTCAAGAGTCGACGTGCGATCAAGAATATGCTGATGCAAACGGTATATTGCCATAGAATGGTGAATAGACATGGTTTACTGGCGATAGACTAGAGCGTGACGATAATTGACATAGTCTGGGGTCAACTGGAGATGAACTCCCACAGCTACATTTTTCTAACTAGTTTTTATACTGAAAGTACGAAATTATAAATAGAGTATATATGCAAGGCTCGGTAAGATTGTAAGGCTTTTAGCTTAGTAAAATCGTTGTCGACATATGGTTTTTGGACTTCCAAAGTAACAGCAACTTGTTGACGTTGCTGTATTTGGACGGAAACCATATGGTTTTATTGAGCGATGCACAGATCGTTGGGTGCTGTTTAGCTGCAGATTTCTGGACGATAGCCATGGTGCTGAAGAGTGCGTATGGGTCTACGTTTTCTTGAGGTCTTGGCAGTGTAACAGCCTTAGTAACCAGCATTTGAGGGCCACCACATGCGTGTGGCATATCCGAGTCCTATTTCAGTGGTGCGTCCGGCCCAATTTATACTTGCTAAACGTGTCAGAACTCATAGCCAATTACAATAGGATATAGAAGTATATTGTGGCCTTTCTACCATCAAAAAGCATTCTCAAATCCATATTGTTTGTATGGCCCTCTTTCACGTAATTCCTTCTGTGGACTATACCATCATTATACTACACTACTCTCTGGCAGTCGACGTATCTCAAGGTAGAATGATGTTCACCATAGTAAGCGGCTGCAATCAGCTCATACATATGGTCGATCCCGACGACAGGTAAGATGAGCTATGAGCCAGGGAATAGGCTGAGGTCTTCAATGTACACAGGAAACACGATGAACCTGTAGATGAAGCGTCTGAACCTGAAGGCTGAAGAAAGGAGCATAACACGTCACGCAGGCTTGACTACCATAGCCATACTGCATGTTGCTAGTATAGTCTTGTACAGAGATCACCCTGTTGACTTCATTGACTACTTATAGGCAAAAGGACCATTCCTTCAGTGGAAGTGCTACGAGACAAGGACGTGCAGTACGATTGGTGAGACCTATAATTCATTGAGTCCACAGGATTCACAGGGTGCGTCTTTTCTTGCGAACAGTACAGTGAGTAATCAGTCATAGCAAAGTTAGGTATGATCTCGATCTGCATTCAATTTATAGAAAGGGTAGCGTTGTCAGGTAAGAAACATGTCACAGATTGAGACGATCATACTAATGGTACCACATTTTCCGGCAAACCAGGTATACTCACAGAGCTGGGGGGTTGATCAAGCACACGAACAGAGTTTCAAAGACCGGTATCAACGCTATGTGTAACACCAGATGATGCAGATGAAGCAGTCACCAAACTTTCACAGCACAGACCATACAGCAGCCCGAAGACACAAATGGTCACAAGAAGGGCGACACGAGGCAAGCAAGGCAAGATAACGAGACACGAACAACGGGTTCACACGTGCCCAGCCATCTATACATCCCTCCCCCTCCCTACTGCTACCCTCTTCTATAACAAAAACTGAGGCTGTCAGTAGACCAAATCAGAGAGTAAAACATAGGATGGACACATTGTATGATGAGAACAAAACCAGTGAGCAGAAAGGGTCACAGGCAGGCTGCACAACGATACTGACATAATTCACTAGGAGAGGCTCTCAAGATGCATGTGAGGGAAAGCGCAGAAAGAAACGAATTTCACTTAAACCGCATCACGAACGTGAGTACAGCCACATCTTGATATGCCATCACAGTGCGACAAGATGTCCCAGATCAAGCTAGACGACAGCGACACTAGACATGTATTGAAGCTGATAGTTCCCGGAGGCGACGGCAAAGAGTCAGAGGAGGTTGTATTTACGATGAACGGGATCATATGCCATGCGGATTTGCTTCCCATTTTCAGGGTACTGAAGTGAGGGATTTCTGATTAGCTCTGAGGGGTCTGACCAAACGCATAATTAACAGAACGACCAACGATAAACCGACCATACTCTTGCAGAAGGTGACGATCATAGGTCTCAGGGTGACATTCTTCCAAGAGGCGATGGATGCGCTGCAAGAGGTCAACCTCATCGCTGAGAGAGAATTCCACCAGGGAGAGCTGGAAACTTGGGCACCGACGATGTTCAGAGGCGCACCAGTGATGGA
The DNA here is from genome assembly GCA_900157415.1 of Armillaria cepistipes. Lineage (NCBI taxonomy): Eukaryota > Fungi > Basidiomycota > Agaricomycetes > Agaricales > Physalacriaceae > Armillaria > Armillaria cepistipes. The sequence goes on from FTRY01000008.1 coordinate 1,489,555, forward strand.
ATGCACTAATCGGTACCTCAAAAAATTATGAGAAGACCTCGGCAACGTTGCGATACCATTTCCGAAGGACGTTGACCCTGGAGGCGCATTGAAGCAATTAATGAGGCCTGGCTTGGTGCACACATAGGAGAACTCAGTGCAGTACACAGATGCTTGATCGATGGAGATGGGAAAAGAAAGTAAGTGAGAAAAGGAAGCGAAGCAGAAAAATTATTGAATAGCATGCAGATACACGAAGGTGAAACCATAAGTGTTCAGGATAGGCGACATCATGGAAGCACAAATGACACTGGCAGTGGTACAAGGGAAAAAGAATGCATTCAGGACGAAACCTATACTGAGAGCAATAGTACTTCTGAATAACGAATATATGCAGGTGAGGGCTGAAATATCAAGCAATAGGTCTAACTGACCAATGGGCGTAATTAGGAAGCACTAAGGGCACAATCGTCAAATGCAGTACTCATGCATCATGACCAAAGGGGGAGGAACAGCAATGAGGTCCTTCAAATGGAAGCTTGCATACATTATGGAAGAGGAATATGTAGATATGGACATGGAAGAAAACGAAGGCCCACACAAAAAGCAGATGACATGCGACTTAGACACATCAGATGTGTAAACAGATACAGATGTTTAATGATAAAAGCGGCGCAATTGAGGACAGGTGCACCCAATAAAAACAATAATCAACTAAGAGGTTAGTCCAATAAGGATGAAAGGAAATTATCAGGGTAAGCCAAAAACAAGGGAAACGGCACTAAAGGATGAGGCAAGCGATTAGAGCAAGGGGAGCGAGGGTAGTATGAAGCCGAAGTGGCACATAGGGCCCGAAATCAAAAAAGGCATGAAGCCACATGACAAAATGATGGATGATGGACAAAAATTCCCACAGAGAGTCCAGGTGAGTGGGACGGCAAATGCCATGTTGGCTGATGCAAAATTCCCACAGGGTAGTTTCGCCTGCATAATAACCGAGTATCCTATATTCATAGGACTCGGAAACACAGTCTGTAGTTGCCGTAGCTGCAATTATTGTAGCTGGGAGGGTACTCGCGTCAATCACATCATTTCATTAAGTGATCGATGGGCATGTCAACTAGTTGCTTCTGAGTGATGCAACGATCCCATATTAGGATGATGGTTGATCAACAGTGCCTTGCCATAATGAAATATGGCAATTATGATGCGTAGTGAGATGGGATGGATAACAAAGCATGTAAGGAGTGATTGCCGTAGGGTGAAAGTGGTATTGCCATGTGTGGAATTATTGGTTTACTGAAAGGCCGTCGAAGGGACGGCAACATTAATTAGCAGTGAAAATCCGCGAATTCTGAGCGTACAGAGCCTAGAGGCTCATCAGCAGTTCAGTATTATCTATGACTTGTTCTGAAATAGTTCACTTTCATCCATCCCATGCCCTCAGAATTGAAACCAAGTTGAACTACTAGTGCAAACATTGAAAGTATGAATGGTCCCACTGTTCATGATCCCCTGTTTTGGTGAGTTTATGGTCTTGTTCATCTGAATATTGTCAAGCTGATCTTGGGAGGCAGTGAATTATTGATTTGGGCAGCTACAACCAAGATTTGAGGTCTTTTTAAAATATATTATGGATTAGTAAGCTGACCACACTCCTCTTGAGCCTCTGGAGGCTGGATTCAGCCTAGGGAGATTGGATGTAGTGTGGCAGTGCAGCCAATTGATGAGATCAGTCATCAATAGCAGGCTATTTTTGGACAAATCTGAGATTGAGGTGGTTTCTGGGTACTGTATGGGCCAGAGGATGGTACTAGTATATGCCTAAATATAAATAACATAAAAGCAAACCCTCTGGTGAGATATGGGGATTCTGGAGAGTGGTTAAAAAGGGTAAATTAATGAAAAATAGTGAAAATAGGCAGAAAATTTGCATTTAAGGAGTGCTGCATGCATCAAAGTGATAGGCATATAATAGTACCATCTCCTGGCCTAGAGTTCTTCATGAGTGTGTACTTGAGTGCACTCACACTCATGAACACAAGTACTCATACCTTAAGACATACAAGCCTATGCCCTGTGTCTTCGTCATGATTGCCAGACCCTCATATCTCGGGTCCTGGCAATCTGACTATGACACGGGACTTCGGCTTGTTGGGGCCCGCCCCAAACCCAGCTTATTACTTAGGAGTGTCAGTTATTAGTTTAGAAAGAAATATGTATTATGAAGATAATAGAGCCTCAGGATATACAATATTCAAAGTGTCTGTATACTTTTCTGTATATGGAAAGAGAACTCAAATCCGTTGTCCAGAAGTGCAATGGCTAAATGCTACATAGAGTTGTCCATATGAAAAAACTGGAGTATGCAAATCCAATCCAACATAGGTAACTGACTGGCCTTGAGACTTATTGATTGTCATTGCAAAAGCCAGCCTGACTGGAAATTGGTGACATGAAAATGCGATAGAGAGCTCAGCTGTATCAGCATTGATTGTGATATGTGGGATGAAGATGGTCTTGCCTGCATTGTTGCCACTGAGAAGACGACATTCCAATACATGAGGATGAAGGTGTGTGAGAATCATTTGTGTCCCATTGCATAGACCATTTGCTGGATCCAGATTGCATAGGAGCATGAGAGGGCATCCAATCTTGAGAGCCAGCTTTGCATGTGGTAAACCAGAGGCATTGAAATTTTGAAGAAATTCAACTGGATAGAGAGTAGCAGCATCATCCAATTCATCCTCTATCATCTTGTCAGTACTCCAATATACTGTCTCCTGTCCTGGGAACATCTCCAGAACCTGCTGATTGACTTCATCAACATCATCATTGCATCCAGAGAGAATTGTTCTTTCTAAAAAGAAGCGATCTTGAAAATTGCCAGCTGTGATATTTGGATAAATGTATCTGATGAGCCCAGAAAGTGAAGAGTCTGCAAGGCGCATGGAAGCAGGAAGAGAGATGGTTCGATCTTCAGTGAGTCCTTCGCCTGCACCAACTGTAAGCAGCCAACATGCAAACTCTACATTTTCAGGAGTCTGATCCAGGCGCATGTTTTTCTTCAAATGGATGACTTCAATATGAGGCCATAAAGGTGAATGGCGAAATGAAGCTGCAACAATCTGCTCCCGTGATCCTCGCGAAACAACTGGCAATGTCTGACGAAAGTCTCCTAAAATAAACAGTCAGAAATGATGATCTATAGTGGCTCAAAGTAAATACACATACCACCAAAAAGAACTGTTTTTCCACCAAAAGGAGCATCCTTATTGCAGATATCATGAAGAGTACAATCAACAGTCTCAATATTGTGCCGGTTCTGCATAGGAACCTCATCCCAAATGATGAGAGAAGTTCGACAAAGAAGTTCAGCCAGATGAGTCCCTCTGCAAATGTTGCATGTTGTATCATCATGTGAGGGAATTGGAATTTTGAAGGTGCTGTGGCTTGTACGCCCTCCAACTAAGAGACTTGCTGATATACCGAAGGAGGCACAGGTCAATACAATCTGTCCTTGGGCACAAACAGCAGCTGCAATAGTATTGCATACAAAAGTCTTTCCACCACCTCCAGCACTATGCAGAAATACTAATTTCCCTCGTTCATTCATAGCAGAATCAACCACAATATTATAAGCAGTCATTTGCTCTTCATTGAATGTTTGAAGGTTGTTAGCAACTAATTGCTGCAGAGATGGGATATCATAGGCCAGCTGTGCAGCCAGAAGAGGAGTATCCTCATAAGCAGCCCAGTCTATGGTAGAGGCTGGCATTTGGGTTCACTCAGAGAGACAACGACCATGAGATTGAAGGAGTTTATCAATAAGATGAAGACCAAAATCATAGAGCTGAGCATCTGTTGGATTTGGAACATCATGTTGGCGGAGCTTGTGTGCCAGATCATCACAAATGTTCTCCTTGAACTCCTCCCACAGCTCATCTGGCTTTTCTGGCTGGCAGAAGAGAAGGAGGGTCACAAATAATGATCGCAACTGTGCTCCTAACTGCATAATTGCAGCCTCCTCTAAGCATTGCCTCCATTCATTATCATTTTCCAGCAAACCCATGGCTATGCATGCCTCCTTGAAGGTAGCACACTCCACATTATTGACAGTATGTAGATGTTGGAAAGATTGAGTGCCAGCAACAGCTGTCAAAAGAAGCCGCAGATAGAACCACTCCCCAGATGAGGGGGCAGCCTGATACATTTGGCCAATAGTACCACCAATAGTTGTGTGTCTTTGGTGTGTCTTCCAGTGTTTCTTGTTCTTGTTCCAGGTATAGTGGGCAGGAATATCTTGATACAGATACCGACGTGCACTGGGATCTTTTTTGTTGAGATCAAACCATTGTAACAGAGTTGTTGTCTTTGTCTCAGCTGCTGCTAAGATCTCTTCTGGACTGTTGGTCTCATCATATGTGATGAGATGTTCATCAGGAAGATGGACCTGCAGACGCACAATATTTGGCTCCTCCTGATGTAGCTGGAAAGAAAAGATTCTCCAGCATGACTCGATAGCAGAGATGTAACGTGCATCCAGAAACTCCTTGATCTCATCATGATCCCGAACCTCCAATGTAGTCCTATCATGGCCCTTGTAGATGTATTTGTGGATATATTTTATGGCCTTAACAGACACACAGACCTCCACATTGATGTGACAGTTGTATCGTGCACTGAGATAGGGATTATATAGGACAATATCACGGTTGGTATAGACAGTTTGGGTTTTGCCATGCATCTTGATATACTCATGACCATTGTTGGGGCATGCCAGATTAGGATATCCATCAGTGGTGAATTCTGTCTGCTCATTGAACTCCTTTGGAAAATTCTTTGTACAGTGACCATCAGGCCCCTTGCAGTGATGATCACAGGGACCATGAACCATGCATTTTGTAACTATCTCATGAAGAATTGGATGTGTTTCAGGATCAGGTATCTGAGCACATGAGACTGAATCGGCATCAGCAGGTGAGCAAATCTTGTCTTCTGGATCCAGAAAAATCAGAAGATGCATATGAGGGAGTCCATGCTTCTGAAATTCGATAGTATGCACAACAGCCCTGACTTTGCCAAATATTCCACCCTTTTTGATGTCCTGCAGTAAGGCCTCCTTCTTCAGCTGAAAGACCCTGGCTACAATATCTAGTCGATCCTCCACTTTCTGATCAGGTCCATCTGTGCGCTTCAGAGCCTCAATGATTTCTGGCCACTTTGGGTTTGCTGTCATCGTAAGAAAGATATCTGGCTTCTGCAAAGCTCTACAAATTGCCATAGAGTCCTGATACAGCTGATACATCACATGGGGACTGCCAGTATGTGATGAAGGGAGGACAATACGCTGGCCAGAGTCTTGCAATCCATCAGCATTAGTAGCTGCATCCACCACTCCCTTATACAGATCTGCACGGATAGTTTTCTGATTGTTTCAAACCCAGTTGAGATCACTTTGTTCAATTGAGGCCCATGCATCCACAACATACTGCTGGGTCAGACTCCCTCCTTTAAACAATGGTGCATCTGGTTCAACAGTTGGGCGCTCATGAAGACGATAAGCGTAATACATATGTTGGGTGACCTTTTTATGCTCTGTACAGGTTCCTGTCTCCTCCAGAGGGATATATTGATTCCAACCCAGTTCTCCATAAGGAAAGAGAAGAACATAATGAAGAGACTGATAGCTTGGATGTAGCTGGCTAATGCATTTAAGAGATTGATCATGCATGCGTAAGACAATGTCCCGTTCATTCTTCACTGGCTCTGATCCATCTCCAGGAATGACAGCAGCCAACTCATTTGCTGTTGGCAGATTGTACCGCCGACCATCAGTGCCATTGCCCACATGCAGTTGCACTTCAAGATTTGGATACTCCTCACAGGGTTTGTCCTTCATGATGAGATAGGCATGTCGATATAATGGGACATATGGATTTACATCATGGAGCAATCCCTGCAGTGCAGACATAATCTCAGGCTTCAGATTAGGATTGTGATGATTACATATTTCCAATGCCTTCATTGGATCATGTATATACAGCTGTGCATAAGACATCTTTTCTCCAGGTAGCGGAGATCCCATCCGATGGTGAAGCTCACCGGATATACGGAAGGAGTATGGTCCAGAAGAATTTGTAACTGCCTCATCCACCTTTACAGCCACTGATGTAAATGCTAAAGCTGCATTGTATTGTCAGATATTTTTTATAAAAGTATTAGACATTGGACTGATGCCACACAGAAGATTTCAGAGAATGCCAGGAGCAGGATGGAGATTAGGGAGTTTAACTTGTCCTTGCAAGCAGCACATGCCAAAATGGGGTCTGGTCCTTGACTTGAACTTGAGACACTCATTATACCAATGTGGTGCAAATCCACTCCATTTTTTCAATACTCTGCTGAGAATGTGGTTCAACATATGGACATCTTGCATAAGGAAGCAAGGAAGGTATGGTCCTTGGTTGTGATGGAGGTGGCGGAGGTGGTGTAGGTGGTACAGGTGGTGGAGGTGGTGGTGATGATGGTGGTGGTAGTGGTGACATTGGTTCCATGTCAATATCTGCTGGTGAGATAGGCCGTTGATGAACAACTTGGACTGCACCATGCCCATGCCCACACCCATGATTCTGCAGAGGCTGTATTACAGGGACCCCACTGTGCAAGAAAGACTGACCACCTGGAGCACCACCACGGCCAGAACCATGTGGTCTGCCATAACAAACACCTCTGGTGGCCACAGCAGGGACTACAGGCATTGGATGTTCACATGGATGGTCCAGCTGACATGGAATATGAGTCTCTGGTGGAATATGAAAGTGTAAAAGTGTGATATTAGGATCAGGACCTGGATGTGGAGATCGGCCATGGCGATAGGAAGGAGAGGTCATTTGCAGACACTGAATGTGCTCATGTTCACGCTGAGTATGGTGAACACACTCAGGTATAATTAGTGGAGAATCATGTGCTCTGGATAGAGTAGAAGGGTTCCTATCAGAGAACAGTCTATCAGAATTTCATCTGATAAGAGATAAGAGATACATACATTGCAGGATATAGAAATGTAGAAATACTGAACTCGATCACAGTGTAACAAACCTCTATACCACAGAAATCTATAAATGACTGTTACCAAACCAAAAGATTTGATACAAAGGAATTCGATGCAACAACAGCAGTTTATGGAGCTACACTTCCACAAATGGAAGGGGGGGGGCAACTATATCTGTGTGAACACAAATACCCAATTGGTCCCGCCACACCAATCTCCCTGGCTCATTGCACTTGACAGAGGCCCCTATTCACAGGTGTGCAGGGTAGGCTTGTCACCAAAAACTGTGCCCTAAAGAAAGCAAAGAGGCCCAGAATCAAATCTGAGAGCTCTTGTCTTCACTTTGACACAGAAATTGAGGGGATCACCCAGCGGCACCTTGATCTACTCTGTGCAAATGATCTGGACTGAAAACAGGCAATATAGACTCCAGAAGCAAAAAGGAAGTCACTTCCATGAGAGAAAACATGAACCGGAGCAAGGACACCTGAAAAGAAAATCAACAAAAATGATCTTCCATCAAAGATTGATGAGCAGCACTGTGAATAGAGCATGAAAATTGACTAAAAGAGTGTGATCAGATAGGCCAATATCATTAAAGATGAAACTAATGCTTACCTGGGATAGACGCAGTGCAAGGAGTCTCAAATGGGGCACCAAAGGTGGTGGAAGGAGGCACTGACCATGAAAATGGGAGGTGGCAGTGCTCTGCAGTTCAAACTCAGCTGGCTTGCGCCATGGGATGGCAAAAGCTGTCATAATTGAAACTCAGCTGGATTATGCTAGGGGATGGCAATGGCCGGAAATTTCAGAGTCCGCTAATTTTACATAAGCAAATTGTGTGGCTGTGGTCCACCTGTATTAATATATAGATACTCATCATCCTTGGCCACATTTGTGACACAAGTCACTTGTTCCATGAGATGAGTACTTGCAACACTATACAAGTACTTATCACATCCGAGTGTCAATGAGTACTTGTGAATACTTAGGCAAGTATTTGCTAGATATCCACTAAAATAATCTATGTTTACAAAGTTGTACAGTGATCAAGCAATAAATACATTCAGTCCTCTTCATCTACTAGCACTGCAACAACATCTGCACCTTCTTTGCCATTGTGACCAGACTTGTCATTGAAAACCTTGATGAGATGACTCCTTGGGACAATACCAAGTTTTGACCATGAATTCAGTACAATGTTTGCACGTGTAGACTCAGCAGACAGATTGTGGTGTTTGCTGACTACCAAACTGCCATGTGAGAATACATGTTCCACATCTGTGGAAGCAGCTGCAGATTTGGAGATTAATACTGAAAATGATGGCAGTATTGTGACAAGCTTACCTGGTGCCAAGAGAAAATCCAGCGCCATCTGAGTGAGTGCTCCTTCAGGCATGACCTTTTTAGTCTTGGATTTGGGGGAGTGCTGATCAAGCTTAGCAGTCCAGTGTGAGATTGGATTACCACAATCAAACTGTGGTGCTTGGATGTATGCTTTGAATGGATCTTGCATGAAATTGTGGCCAAAGTTATCAACATCGGCAAAAGGATCATCAGAATCAACCTAAGAAAGATATATTTAACACTGTCAATAGGGCCTAAAACAGTTGCTTACTGTCGTAGAAACTGTTTCAGTAATGGTAGGTTTGTAATACAGCTTCCAAGTGTCTTGAGCAGACTGCTCAGCAGTCTTAATCCACTCTGGTAGCCAATTTTGATTGTGGAAGTAGTTGAGCTTGTAGCGAGGGTGTAAGACTGAAGAAGAGACAGTCAAGAATCTACTTGAAAACAGTAAAAGTACAAACTTACTCATGGCCGTTTTCCACATGATGGACTCATTGGTCTTGGAGTAATACTTGTCTATGATTGCAAGTCTATGAGAAACCCCCACATGCACACAAGGCATGAGCGAACTATTTTTTAGGGCCTTCTCAAGCTCCTGCATGAGAATATCCATTGTTGGGATGACCTCATGAAGAAGTGGTACTCCTGACCAAGAGATTCAATCCATTGCTTTGAGGAAATTCTGATAGATATCATAAGATAGGAACAAAGGTATCAATAAAGTGACTTATAACAAGAATGGGATGCAGTTGTTGCAGTACTGTCCACTCAACATCATGCAGGTGCAAACATTTCAGGTGCTTTGTAGGTGGTTTGCCTTTGTTGTGTTCTGACTTGATGCATAGAGTATCCAACACTGGCTGTAGATGAAGACCATGTTCAATCACATTGGAAGTTGTATTCCAGCAAGTGATGACATGGTGGATCATCTTGAGAACTGTGATGTTCTTCTTGTCACAGAGGTCTGCTAGGTCCTTTTGCAATGTGCTCTTGTGAAAAATGTGTTTGCCAAGCTTGAGTAGCTATCAATTCATTAGTCAGTATGATGCAAATGCTCAAAAGGTCGCATACCTTTGTCAAAGCAGCCACATCCATGTTGATCTTGGCGTCTGTGAGATTCAAGACTTCCTGGTGATCCCAAGACTCTTCTTCAATAAGAGCATCTTCTTCTGTATCCAACTCTTTATGTATGTCTTCTAGGGCAGCCTGATCTTCATCATTGAGGATATCATCATCATTGTCCTTCTGTCGTGACTGGGCTTTTTTTGCAGGATTATCTGGCTTCTTGATGTGACACTTGGCCTCAAACTGTGAAAGAATAGCTTTTCAAAGATAGTTAGTAGATTAAACTACTGTTCAATAGAGATTTTTACCTTGACAATGAGGTTCAAAATGTGAGTGAACACCATACTTGAGTTTCATGCCTGGTTATTATCAGTTTGGGAACTTCCTTGAAAAGTATCTCAAGCTCATCAAGGGTCTTGTTATTCACTGAGGTGTTGTCACCAGTTTTGCCAAGGATGTGGTCCTCTATGCTGTATTCCTTGAGGACTTCCATCACTTGTTCAGCGAGGTACACTCTGGTATGTGCTTCAGTCAATCTAAGAAAAGAGTAAGAGTGTAAAACATAAGCAGATGTGAGAGGATGTACTCAACCAAGTCCAACATCACTACCCGAATCTGGCCCTTGTGGCACCAAACCAATACAAATGTGTAAGGCATGTTAAAGTGCATTGGTGGTAGATATATGGAAACTCGAGCAGTCACAACCTTAGGTATCCTTTTTGGATCCACCGAGATGTTTATAAGGTGTCAGGAATGGGTTTTTTGAAACTTTCTTAAGTAACATGTCAACAATGTCATTTTCTATTTGTTAGCAGTGCCTATTTTGAAAATATGACCAAATTTGTATCATTAAGCAATAATGATAGCAACAATGATAGCAGAAATGATACAGGTAGCAATACATGAGAGGAAATGAGCCTATGTGAGATGTAGCTTGATTTTGGGCCATAAATAATAGCAGAAATAAGTATGAAATTTCTAGTATCCTAATTGGGAAGAAGCTGGCAGCTTGACCCACTCAAGCCACATCGAAGCTGGTCAAATTGTTAAGCTGAGCGGCATTGAGCTGTGAGCTGACACTCTGAGCTTGGCTCAGAAATTACCAGCTTGGCTTGGTTAGCTCACCAGCTCAAGCTGGAGCGGTGGCAACACTAATGATGAGTGTAGGATGGTGAGACTGGCATCAGAAAAAAGGCTTTTGCTGTGTAGTACCCTGCCAGTACTACATAGTGTTACTTCAGGCACATAGCTTAGATAGTGTGCTGCTAGTGCTACATAGCATCAGTAGTGGTCCATAGCTTTGTGCTTTAAGTACATACCAGCATATAGTATTCAATTCCTCAAGTATAGATTGCATGATTCTCACAGTGTGGGAAAGAGGAAGAGACTTTATTTCAAGATGCACTTGTCACATAAAAGTACAAAATCAATGTGTCAGAGGTAGGAATTTAAGAAGAAAGTATAGCACAAATCTAGGATATTGTCACTAGTGAACCATGAATCAATAACCTGCCTAGAATATGGAGAAAGATAGCAGCTATGAGAAATGTACATGATTGGAATTCTAGATGCATTTGGGCAGCCACCTCAGATAGTAGAGTATTGGACTTTGAACATTCTGGTGAGCTCATCCACCTTGTGAAGGGGGGTGAACCACTTGACATACACAAGGGGGTGATGGAATTCCCCTAGCTCCAGAGAGAGATCAAAGATAGCATGAATTTGAGCAATGTGGAGGCCTGGAAGAAGGTTGAGTTAGTTGGTAACTGGGCCATAGAAACTTCAAACATGCATCTTTGGGTCTAAGCATATCTAAGTCAATGTTACCATTCTCAGGCAAGTCCTTCCTTGCCAAGACCATATCAAAATACCTGGGCATTGCCTTCTTATGACCATGGGCTTGTTCTGGAAGAGTTGCATGAACAGAATCAATGGTAGCGAGCTGCAAGACTTCAGGCACTGGAGGAATAGAGACATGAAATCATTTATATACTGAGTATGCTGCTGGTTCTGCATCCCAATAATCCAGGCTAATTAGTTGGTGCTTGTGAAGGAAGGCTTCCATGGCATAGACAAACTCAGAAGCCCCAAACTTGGTCTGTAGATCATCGAGGCTGACATTGGCATAGGACAGAGTTTTGGGGATGAAGCAAGTAGATTCCCCATATTCAAGCTGAGACTTCATGGCAATGTCGATGTCTTTGCCATCAGCATCATCATCATTGTTGCCCTTATGGTGGTAATTTTGAAGGGATACAGCGGGGTTAACATGACCGATCCACTTACGATCATTGCTGGTGTGAGAATTGATGTCACCATCAATGTCCACATTGTCCTCTTCCTCCTCCACCTCTTCTTCTGCCTCTGGCTCTGTGTATTCATTGATAGCATACTGTAAAAATCTCTGAAACTTCTCAACAGCCTTGTGCCTTCTCATCCACACTGTCATCTGTTTCATGTACCCTTTTTTGTTTGATGCATTGTAGGTGATCTTTGCATAATTGATGTGCAGACATTCTGAAGCTTCTGTGTTATAGCCACCTGCCGAGCCATGTGAGTGTATCATTGAAGCGTAATGGTGCATGGAATGAATTTTCGGAATATTAAAGTGATCACATATTCCCTGGTCAACAAAGATCTCCTTGTGCTTGTGAAAGGTATGCTACAATTCTTCCAGTTTCTTCAACAACTCAGTCATATGCTCTTCATAGTGTGCATAGTATATGAAGTCGAGGACTGCTCTAACACATTTCATCACCTCCTCATCTGCACATCCAGCCATAATGGCCAGAAACACTTTCTCCATATTCTTGTATTCATTACCTGTCCACTGCGAAATTAATGATATTCCTTTCTTGAAATGTCAAAGACTCAGATGCCATGTCATGGCTTGGAAGTGACAATCCACTTCAGCTTTTTGCAGCTCATCTATCTGATATTCAGGTCCATCAACATTCACTGCAGTGGTTGCCCACTTGACAACATGATCTTTGAAGACCCCTTTGTGCAGTTGGTGGAGGATATCAGGAGTAAAGCATTGGAATATGTTACAATGGGGTAAGTCAACCCAAAATGGATTGACTGGCCGCAGGCCCCAGTCTGTAAATTCTCATGGTTCCAACCTAGCTGATGCCTGCTTCAGAATCTCAATTGTTTCCTTTGGATCATGCATGAGTGAGCACACAGGATCTCCAAGTTCACCAGCTTTCACCTTGCATTTTGGGCATCGGTTTCCCATTGAGCATCCAATCAAGCACTGCTCCAGGTAATCTGCAATGTATGCAGCCAAAATTGGATAGACAAGTCTGATCTGACTATCAGTGCACAGCATCTCTACTCCATTCTTTCTGGCCTTGATCAATGGCTCAAGAAGTGAGTGCATACAAGTATGAAACAGCTGGTAGGACTCAACCAACTGCTGTTTCTTTGAAAAGCACTCTAGTTTACTGATGGGTAGGTACCCTATCAGTACAGTCACATGCTTGGAAGGCTTCCACCTAATATCCTTGTCGATATTCCCAATTGTCAGGTACACTGGCCATGCAGACTTGTCACCACTGAAGTGGGAAAGCTGTGTTTTATCAGAGGCAATAATCACCAGAGCAATTGTTACACCTTTTGGTAAGAGTTTCTGCTCTGTCATCATGAGTATCCCTTTTAATACAAAGATCAAAAGATATACCTGGATTTGCCACCACCAGTCTGCTGTTGCCATCTCACTGTATACCCTCAATGTACCTGTATCATCAGTGTGGACCCATTCAGATGTGTAATGCATGTGTTCTTTGAACTGAGCATCACTCATAAGTTCCCAAATACAGGCAACCATATCACACTTCCAAAGCTTGATCTCTTCTGTCCATGGATTTCCCTCATCATCAAGCAAATCCTCATGAATCTCGAAAGCTTCGCATGTCCATTCAGGACCAGTGGGAAGCTTATCAATGGTTTGAAACAACTTTCTTTTATTGCTGAAGCTTAGATTGACATTATTTTTGATCTAGAAACCATTTTAAGTTCTGCTTGAGTGAAAAACAATCAAAGGTACACACACTTTCCAACTTCAAAAATGTGTCAATCTCCTTCTGACTGATGCTAGAGCACATTAACCATCTAGCAAGCTCCCACTTGTCTCTGGAACTGAAAGGCGCCCACATCGCCTCATTATTCTCAACCTTCTGACACCAAAAAAGTTCAAAAAATGGAGGTAATTTTCCATGCTCAGCAATCAGATCACTGGCAGGCCAAGGAAAGTCTTCAATGTAATGTTCTAGTAGTCCTGCAACATTGTCTTCATCTTCAATGTCCTTGATATGAGTCTTCTTGGATGGTGAAAGATTGGTGCCCGTATCTAGAAATGCATGAAGCTCTTCAGTATCATGGCCAGATGAGGGTTCAAAATCTGAAGATGGGTTGAAGGGTGGTATGCTTGAAGTTTTAGTGGCCAGGGCTGGGGAGACATCGCATTTCCATTTAGAGGCCTTGACAGCTCTCATTAGTTTCTCATCAAGCTCAGAGCTGCAGCTGGTTTGAGAATAGTGGCATTTCAAACCAGGTTTGGAGTTTGTTTGATGTCCACAGATCTGGCATTTGAAGATGGGGTGCACCATTATAGCAGGACAGTAGCAAGAAATAGAATTACAATGACAGCGGAGTACACAAGTAAGCAGCTCAAATCACATTATCTCAAATGTTTGTTGATTCTTTCTCGTCTTTTCAGATTTAATCAACTCTTCTTTTCACCACCACCTTTCCACTAGTATCGACAATCTTCAACACAGATAATGGCACATCAACCAACTGAAACTGATGTCTCCAGCTCAGATGTGCAGGGCAGGTGACCAAGCAAGCCTAGCAAGAAGCAGGCTGACCTCAGTGCATGCCTTCGCTGCTCTACTCTCATGTGTACCTCACTGTGTACTCTTCCAGATCAGAATGCTTCAAACACAGAGAACAAGAAGCTTCAGGAAGTCATTGCAAATCTCCAAAAGCAAAATCTTGAGCTTCAGTGGAAGCAAGCCCTCAAGGATAAAACTAACTGTGCATGATATTCAGCATCTCTTATCCTATTGACATTTGTCTAGAGCAGCTTCAGGAAAATTATGCAGAAGAGTACTCTCGTGCTCACAACAGCTGCCAGCTATCTGATGTGGACAAAGACAATGATACAGGTGGCACATTGAGGTTTTCATCTTCTGTGAGTGTTATTCCTATATAGCTCACTATGAAGGGAAATATGCTCAGTTGTTACCGAAGATTTGGTCAAAGAGGAGTCGAAAAGGACAACCTTATATCACTGCCTTATCACCCACTCCTGATTTGCCAGGCCAAGACATTCTTCACATCAACTTCAGGTCGAGTCCTATCCATCACATTCACATTCACAATCGGCAATCCTCTCCTCTTCCCAATGATTCAGATTCTCTTTCTAATGCTAACAATGATGCTGCATTTGACCCTGTTGATGAGGTGGCTACTGTTGAACACAGTGAACCCCCAAAGAAGCTAGACTCATTGGCGTCTGACAACCCAGCTCAAGTAGCAGGAAGCAAGTGGCCTCACAGCCCTTCACCGGCCTCTCAGCCTGACCTCCCTTCTGATGCAAAGAAGCCTATGGCTAAGGTTGCCACTGGTACAAAAGGTGTCAATCAATGTGATTATGATGGTAAAGCACATCAAATTTTTTACCAAGTCTGTAAAGAATGGGAGCAGTGCATTTACACTGTCGATAGATATCCAGGCACTGAGGTTGAATGTATGTGGTTGCAGGAGCTGTGGGATGAAGCTTGTGAAGAATTCAGAGAGGCTTACAAACTCACCAAGGGTATGCAGACCATGGTATATCATTCCTCCAAATCCGAGAAATCTCTGATCTTATTGCTGCTAGATTAAAGGACAATCAGCACATGTCCAGGGAGTGATGAAGACTGATATGAAGGCCTTGGTCATAGCAACCTATGGCTTTGTTGTTTCCAGCAAGAAAGCAACAATTGAGCAAAACAAGAAGAAGTATGTCATGTTAGCAACACATGGTGCATTCACCTGCAAGATATGCATGAGTTTATGTTCTTGTTCCAGCTTATCTCATTGCTCTGCAGGAGCCAAAGACCTTCTGACACAGGTTCAAAAACAAGATTATCCCAATGTTAATCACTGAACATTTCTTTGGTCACCATAAGGCACCCAGGATTATCTGGGAGGATGATTTCAATTGTATAAAACCAGAGACAGTTGCTCTTGTTATGACTATAGTAAGTTCTGGCTATGACCTGTTATCTATCATTATTCAATCTCTTTCACTAGTTAGAGCATTATATTGAGGAATGGGCTAATGGTACTTTTAAGGCACAGAAGCTCAGCGATGTGACCCAGACCCCTCAGTACCTCGCTCATCTGAAAGATGTCAAAGCATGGTGTTCAGGAGATGTCAAGGTTACAGGAAACATCTGTTGACACTGGGCTATGAAAGGAAGGTGAATTTTCTGACCTCTTTGCAGAGCTTGTTCTACCCTGACCATCTTACTTATTAGAACACATGCAGATGTGCAGCTAAAGCAGATTGGTGACAGGTTTATTGTTGATGCAGAGAAGGAGTGGCTTGTTGCTGATCTACAAGGTCGAACTGGTGAGACTGACAGTGAAGTCGAGACTAATTTGGAGGATGAACATGATGCCGTGGTAGGGGAGGAGTAGAACTGAGTATTAGTTACTGTACTATTTCGACCTTATGTTCATGGCTTGTGACATGTTATGCAACATCTTCAGCCAAGCAGATGTTCATGGATGGGTGTGATAGGGAATGCCCATCTTCATATTGTATATCTTCATCACTATTGTGGCCTTGTAATTATCTTCTGTGACTAAATATCTAGGCCATGAGTTCAATCCTTTGTAAATGTACTTTTGTACCACTCAGCAGTGACATCGTGGGTTGCTGAATAGACAATTTGCCAGAAGGGCCAAATGTCAGCAAGGGAACAGACCAATTAAATTTCTAATATTAGTGCTATTTCTGCATTCCAACTTGATACCAACAACTTTCATAGTATTAGTCTCATCAAGGCCACATCATAAAACCAAATTGCTGGTGTGATGGAAACATCTGGGAACACGTATAGACACTTGGAGATGTGTATTTCGTTATTTCTTGCTCAAAAATGGCATTAATCAAAATTTTTCTTTCAACTCTTCACTGTAAGCTGTGACATGCTATGAGGTATGCATATCTTTGTTTCACAGGCCTCTGTGACACATTATGTGAACTTAAGGTCGAAATAGTACAGTATATGACTATAATATATACATTTGAACTGCATTTTGGTGTTGTGTATCTTGATGATTATTATGGGTATGAGTGAATACTGAACTGTATGTATAGATATGGTACTGCTATGTAGCTCTCACATGTAAACTATTGAAGTGCTATGTAGTGCTACATAGCATTTTCAGGAGTGCTATGGATGTTATGTTAAGAGGTACTTGACTATGGAGCTATAGAAGCTATATATAGGCAATACTTATACATAGCTTTGTGGATTTTTCCTGATGGGGTCATCCATTCAGCATGTAGTAGACAAAATTTTCCATAGGTGTAGCGTGAGGTGGCTTTGTCAATCTTCATCTGCTTTGACTTTGTGCTGCTGGCCCTCATGTCACAGTGTTCAGCATGATTCTTGAGGTTTGTCATACTGGTGTCTTTCCTAGCACAAATATGAGCTGTCCCATGCCTTAGAGATCCATCAGAACATGACATCAAGTAACATGAACTAGCGCTCACTGTTTGCAAGTGAAGACATATTTAACGGTGCCATTTTCTTCAACTTTTATTACATGCAGCAAGTGATAGTGATTGTAGATGTCAGACATCCAGGATGCAACATTTTTGTCTGCAGAAGATGAGATGAGACAAGTCACATAGTTGAGTTGGGTATAGATTAACATACTAAGTATACATTCATTCTCATTCATGTCCTCAGGCACATCATCCACATTCACAACATTGTCATCTAAGGCATAGCACAGATGCAGATGATCCACAGATATCCAAACAGATATCTGTAAAAATACCTGTGGCTGTGGCTGTGCCTGTATATCTGCATCTGTGGCATCTGGATCTGCCAGATGTGGATATGACTAGTGACTTGCAATATCCATGGATATTCTATTTATTTTGGTGTCTGTCTCATTCCCCATCTGCAAAATGGTCATCCTGGGGTTTTAGAGGTCGAGGATCTCGAATCCGGCATCGGATTTACAATCGGAGGCCACCCTGATCCGTAGTAAGCAAATGGAGATTTTCTTGATTTTCTGTCAAAGTTCACTTTATTTTTCCAGTCATTGTTTTGATAGTAAAACTAGTGTGGCAAAGTTGGTCTAATGTATTTTGGGTCAAGGAATGTGAATTCACCATTTGATTTGCTATCAGAGGCCATCCAGGCCTGCGGGAAGTGATCAGAGAACTTATTGACTTTCTGTTAAAGATCACTTTCTTTTTCCATCACTCGTTTCGATAGCAAGATTTAGTTTGTCAGTGTGTCCTAGTATTTTCAAGGTCGCGGAATTTGAATCTGCGATCCAATTTTTGATTGGGAGTCATCCTGGCCTGCAGGAAGCAATCGGAGATTACATCGATTTTATTTACAAGTTGTATTCCTCTTTCTGGCTCTTATTTGTTGATGGATGCAGCCAAAATTATTTCTGAGACTATTTTGAATGATTACAAATATAACTTTAACCTTGCCTGGCAGTTTAAGCTGGCCTTGGAGCTGTGTGCTTAAACATCAGTGGAATAAATAGCGCATTTTTGCCTGATTTTTATGTCTTGCAGTTTGTGCACTCTTGAGTGATCGAATGTGGCGTTCAGATACACCTCATAGTGTCGAATTCATGTTCAAAATATTAGAAGCAACGGGTCAATACCCATGAAGATATGTGAAAATCAGGTTTTTGGCTAAAACAGACAGATATCTATGGTGCGGATGCCACGGATGCGGATATCCATGCACAGCCACACCTGCAGATGTGGATATCACCTATCAGGTACACTAATATCTGCAGGATGCATCTGTGCTATGCCTTAGTTAGGACATGTTTGTGGCGCTGCTTGTCGCACTCAGTACATCGGACCAAAGGGTTAAAGGGTGGACGGCACTCAATGGACCAGTGGAAGATGAAAACCTTAAGCCAATTTTTGAGATAGCCAGGCTCAAGTGTGTCTTGAAAAATTGTGTCTCAATACAGGACTGCAGACCGTTGTATATCGTGAAGTTCTGCCACATCAAATCTCTGTGAATCAACTAAGCTTCAGTACTGCAGGATACAATAAGTGAGACATACCCATGGGTAGCTGGAAGCCATTTTTGGAAATTTACAAGAAAGTGGAGACACACCTTTCTGGGTGGTCATCCACTGACGAGCACAACTATGCAGCTGTCAAATTTGAGTTTGACCTCAGCACACTGGTATGCTGTCAGTGTTCAATACAGGTTGGCCTTTCCCAGAGAATCCCAAGAAGCCTCTCCAAGTGGGAATGGAAGATGAGTGGACTGTCACTCCGCAGCTCCAAGGAAGAGAGGTGGATCACAAAAGCTATCATTCAGCGGTTTGGTACATCAATAGCTTCTTACTGTAGAGCCTCTCCAGTTCAGACTTCCCAATCATGGCATTCGTTAGAATGTCCTGCAATTGAGTTTTAATGATAGCCATTTTTTGTATCACCTCCTCCACTTTGTGATATGCTGGCATGACTCCTGATGATGAGCCTAGACTTCTGTGGCAATGGCAACACCTAAAACTCGGGGAGAGCTTAGGCAATTAACATAGCAACACAGCAATCAAGGCAATGTGTGTGTGAGTGGTTCAGTGCACCTCTGTGCAGTCAATTCCTCTATAATGCAAGATACACTGCGACTTTTCAGTCAGTGAAGTAGTACTCTTGGTCAATGAGTACTAGTAGACGTTGGCTGTAAGCCAGGAGGGATCTCAATAAACAAGATGGGATGGAATTTGGTATGACTTGAATACCAAGAAACCATGATAGAAACTGTGAAAATGGTCTAGAAACCATGAAAATGGAACTAGAAATCATGGGGATGGACTAGAAATCATAGCAATGCTCTAGAAATTGTGGGGATGGACTGTAAAATGTGGGGAAGGACTAGAAATTATAGCAAGGAGCTAGAAATCATGGGGAAGGACTAGACAATGTGTCCAGATGGTGTACTGTGATGCTGAGTCAAAACAATGGCAATAAACATGCGGAAACTGCCTTAGAACTGGAAGAAAATGTAGCAACTGTGGTGCTGACTAGGGTGCTGCAGCAATAGATGCATGGCAACTCAGAACAATAGTGAATACAAGGGTGATCCTATGGAGAATGGGGCTGAATGGGGTCTACATGGAGGCAATACTGAACTGGGCAATGAAAATGATGGCAATGTAGAAGGTGAAAGTGATGAAACAATCCTATGTGGTGAAAGTGAAGCAATGTTGCGGCATTAAAAGACAAAAGCAAGTTATTGATGCAAGATTTTGTGTATTGGTGCAATATACAAAGCTAACCAACAATGTTAAGAGCAAAGCAAGTGGGGATGGATAACTTGGAGTAACCATAGCTGACTGGAAATGCTGTAGTCTGGCCAACTGGGTAAGAACTAGCTCTAAAAATGCAGTTTCTACCTAGTTTTTATACTACAAGTACAATTTTATAAATAGAATATTCATCAGAGCTTTAGTAAGGCTGTAAGTCCTTGGCTTTTGTAATAACCATAGTAAACATATGGAATCTGTGGTTCTAAAGTAACAGCAAGTCCTCAATGTTGCCATGTATGGATGGGAACCATGTGGTTTTATTGAGCGATGAGTGGATCATGAGGTGCTGTTTAGCTGCAGATTAATGAGCTGCAGTTGCTGTGCTGAGGTGTATACTTGGGTCAATGACAATTCGAAGTCTTGGCACTGTAACAGCCTTAGTAAACATGGTCTGTAGTTGCCGTGGCTGTAATTATTGTTGCTGGAAGGGTACTCATGTCAATCACATCATTTCATTAAATGATTGATGGGCATGTCAACTAGATGCTTCTGAGTGATGTAGCAACTCTGTTTTAGGATGATTGTTGATCAAAGGTGCCTTGCCATGATGGGATACGGTAAGTGTGATGCGAGGCAAGCTGGGAAGGATAACAGAGTGTTGAAGGGGTATAGATGTCACAGTTTTAGGATTGTATCTGGGTGTTTGTGGCTTATACTGCAAAAATCCATGGTATTATTGAGAGTTGGAGGTATTATAGAGCACATGGGGATTATAATAGAGTTGTTTTGAAGGTATTGGGTGATAAATGGATAAATCCACAAATTCTGAGCATACAGAGCCTGGAGGCTCATCACTGATTCCTTGTACAGTTGGTTCAGGTCACAATCAGCCTTTTCCTTGAGAGCCTCAACATCAGCAAATGCCTTCTGTATTGGTTCCAGTGTTGAGTCAACCACAAACAAGAATCCCCTGCAAAGACAGCCCAGGAATTTGAGGGCATCATTATTGCTAGTTCAGTGTGTTATTGCTTGATGCAACGAAGCATCCTCATAGAGAGGCACATCTTTTTGGGTTTATCCTGATGTCAGCACAAAGATTGGGACTGAAAAGGCAGTGGCACACAAGAAGAGCTTGGAGGGTGGGACCATGTATACTTCCTTCGGTTGTCATGTACATGTATGAATGGTTGGGGGTTTTTTGGAGTGGTAACGATGATGCATTTCTGCCGTTATGTCTTCATGATGTCTGTAAATGGTCCAATACCCTTAGCAAGCTGGGAGGGTGAAAATGTACTGTTAGTAGTATCAAGCTTGTGTGGCTGCCATCACTTCCTTTGTATCCTCTTCATCATGATGTTTGTGAGGTCGACCATGTCTTTTAGGTGACATCGGCCAGTCCATGAGTTTGGTTGAAGAGCATGAGTCCAAATGTGGGAGTGGCCATTGAAATTGGAGGGTGGGAGTTAATGTCAATATCCAAATTTGTAAGGGAACTATACATGGATTTTTAAGTCTTCAGACATTAATCAGACCTTTAATCTCCACTGATCTTGTTGAGCCAAACCTTTAGACAGCACCTGGATTGGACAATAAAGATTCCATTTACACACATCTGAGGCACACAGGAGAAGTTTGAGGGATACAGAGGTCATTGTCATTGTCACTGGCTAACACTGGCTTCTGGTGCTGGTAGCTGAGTCATCCCAGACCACATCCATTTTAAGCACAAAGCACTTCAATGTGCCTTGGCTGGCTGAGTCAGCTCATAGCAAGCCATGATCTATCATCAGTCCCAGATAAGCTTCACTGCTGAGCCCAGTGACTGTCTATCTGTCCTCCACAGAGACACAGAGCAATACTCAATTTCAAGTTCACACCCAATATTCAATCTCACAATACAGAATTAGAAGATAAGACATCACTATTCGGCAAGATAATAGTAAAATGCACTGGCTATGTAATGCAGATTTGGATATAAAAAAGCCCTCCCTCCTGAACCAAACACAATACACACAACATAAACTGGCACTCTGAACAGTTACCATCTCCTATTGTCAGCACTCAGTGGCTATTGAAAAAACATATTAGAAGCTGAAAAATAGATACCAGCAGGAACTTAACTCACCTAGACAATGATTTTGGTGACATGGCCTTCACAGAGAGCATCATGCATCCTACAGATGCCAGCAGCCAGGGATGGCACCCCACGAGCTAGGGCAGTCAGTATGCTGATGACCTGGGCACCAGTGTCGTCCCTGCAAGACAACAGTTTAGCAAGACAGCAATTTTAAGAAGCGAAGCATGACTTACCAGCCAGAGTACACCCCAGGATTCTTGCTGTGGGTCACAAGGTAGAAGGGGGCTATCTCATTGTCTCCCAGAAGATAGTACAAATCTCCTGGTATGAGCATGATAATTTTGGCAGTGGGAGGGGGGGGCGAGCTTGATGCTGGTGCAGGACTAGCTACTGCAGGCACCTGGGAACTCAGTGAGATAGTGGCAGCAGTGGCAGGGCTAGCAGGGGTGGCAAATGAGCCTTTTGAGTCTGAGACAGAGAGAGTGGGAGGGGGATCCAGGGTGGGATCCAGGTGTGCGTGAACCACAGTGATGAGGAAAATCACCTGGCAACTAGTCGGGCAGAGGCCCAGGATGGACTTGGTAAGCTCTGCACCATATGTGAGTTGTGGTTCCACATGAAAAGACAAAATACTGACCCAAAACTTCAGGGGCAGTTGCAGAAGTGGAATCATTGGCCATGTTGACATGTACAAAGTGGATAGAGGAGGGTGTGAGCACACAAATAGCCTTTTCAACCTGGCATTGAAACCCCACTCTCAAAACTGTACAGTTCAGAAGGAGGCAGAGTTTGACACTGACACATGTTCAGAAGCTGCATGAGCCTGGCCAAGAAGGATGAAGAAGACATGTAATAAAGGCAGAGAGCAATGGGGGAGGAACATTGGAAGGATGGCTAATAATCATAGTCAGGGTAATGGTGAGAGTCAAGGTTGGAATGGTGCACCACATCATGTCATGAGATTTGTTCTTGTATGTTATTGTGCCATATGGAGGACATGATGCTGCACATGTCAGGCCGAGAATATTCCTGTTCTGGGAAGTCTCCCAGCATGAGAGATCTGCAGTTCAGACAAGGTACATCCTTCAAAAAAATCTGCTCACCACATCGAAAATATCTTTGCATGCCTCTAGTTCCTCCAAGAATAATCATCCATAAGGGCCAGATACCTGAGTTGAAAAGAGTGTTACCAGTGATGACATGCCATATGTGTTCCCATTTGGGATGCCAGAAATTGCTTACTCACATGTTTTATGTGACAGGAACCAGAAATGCACTAAACAATCGATGTTGACAATGATGGTCCTCTATGCAAAGGCTGGGCTGATGGACCTCAAGCCGATCTACTTGATATGTTTTTCAATCACTACATGAATGCTCATCACATCATCACAGGGAAAGCAAGAGAAGTAGCGGATGACACCATGAACCAGTACCTGGTGACATTTCCTAGGAAGGCTGCAGGAGATGAGGCAACCATTGAGAAATGGATCAAGAAAATGTGCAAGGTGCATTTCCTATGGCATATAGAGGAGACCATGATCATTTAAATTTATTGCAGGGTGTACAACATTGGTTGGAGCATTGTGCCAAGAAGGTTGAGAAGATGCCCACTCAAAAGCAGCAAGTGCACAACCCGATCTACAAGATATTGATGAAAATTGCAGGCTTGAAGGAACCCTGCCAGTAAGCACGAACTCCGGACCAGCTATGGGCAAAGGACCACTTCCAGGCACATAGAGCCAGCTTCAAGGTGACGTTTGAGAGTTCAAGACTGGCAAAAAAGCAGCGACCGGCAGAGTATCAAAGCTTCATGAGGGCTCATTTCAAGGAGCAACATTTATTCAGGAAGGCAGCAAAAGCAGAGGCAAAGATGTTGAAAAAAGGCAGGAAAGAGCAAGGTTATGAGGTCAAGATGCTTAGTCCTGAGAAAATGCAGCTGTGAGTAGCTTACCTAGTATAATCAACCATCTGGCTAATCTGTATGCAGAGCACTTGATCAACTGCCATCTGTCTTGAGTCTGCTATTGGCCGATCTCTGTGACTTGCTGGGCATGCATGGGACTATTGCATTAGCTGGGCCAGAGCCTTGAAAAGGGGGACAGCTGAACTCATTCTAGTGAGTGTTTCAAGTAGTAGTCCTTTGAGGTTGACTCATCATGATGATCAGCATGCACATTGGAGAGAACAAGGCCCCCATACCAAGATTGTTCCAGTTTGTGGGTAAGGGTCAATACAAGGTATTCACTTTGGTATTTGCTTCATTCAATAAGGAATGCTACAGTGAGTTAGCTGGTGATTGCATTATGTTTGAAGATTCTGGTTTGCAGCCAGGTTGAGAGGATCATATGGCCCATTCACTCCCCACTGATCAACTCAAGCCCAAATACCTCAACTGGGTGTTTAAAAAGATTGATGAAAAGAAGATCAGCATGGAGAAGGAGAAGGGGAAGCTGAGCATGGAGGATTCCAACAATGAGTCTGATTCAGGGTCTTCAAGCAAAGAAGAGTCATCAAGTGGAGAGAAGGAGTCGTCATTGTCAGAGAGTGAGAGTGAGAGCGAGGTCGAAGTGGAAAAGGGGAAAGCCAGAGCTAAAGCTAGAACCAAAAAGAGCACATGAGCAGTGCAGCTCTCAGAACCAGAGTCCAATTCAGACAGTGATTCATCATCATCATCAGAAGAGTCAGATTTGGAGGAGGAGGAGGGAGCGAAGAAGGACCAGAGTTCAAAGAAAAAGGAGCAGAGGTTGAAAGAGAAGCATAAGGGGCCAGAGGAGGTTGCAAAGAATCCAAAGTCAAAAGGAAAACATTGGGGTGAGGGTGAGGGCAAGAGCATGAAGGCACGGAGTAGCAAGCAAAAGGTGGAGCCAGCCTAGGAGGCGTGGAGTAACAAGCAAAGCTCAGAGCTGACAAAAAAGACATGGTGTACCAAGACCAGGGTGGAGCCAGCCAAGATGCTAGCAGTGGGCATGCATAAAAGCAAGCACCAGGCAATGGATGTTGACAATAACCAGGCAAACAATGATGAGATGGGCCTGCCTCCAAAACACTGCAAGATGAACAACAACAGCGCTGGCAGTAATTGTCCATTCAATGCTGGCACAGCAGGATCTGAGGCACTGGAAGATGATTTATCATGAGGACCAGTGATGGATATGGTGATTGATCTGCAGCTCTTGGGATTGGGTGGTGGAATTCCTGTTTTGGGTCCTGCTGATGCTCTCGACCCCTTCGTGCAGTTGATTTATGGTGAGGATGATGACATAGGAGCACACCAAGAGCCTGGAACCGTACCAGGACCCGACGACCTGCCAGAGAGCAAGACTACTTGGTTCGAAACTGCAAAAGCACATCTGGAGGGACTGGGTGGGGGTGGGGAGTGGGCTACGATGATTCACTTGTGGATGATCTTAATGTTACAATTTTTCCTTATCTAATCTTCAGCGTCTATCTAATCTCATCTTATCTTGGCGCTTTGCTTATCTTATTAAATAAAAACCTCCACATCGTATGACTTTTCGACCCGTGTTCGCCTCGCTCGTTTTGCTCGGCTAACACATGTATACCACGACCCGTATTCAGACTCCGACACCGTAGTATATAAGTAGCTCCCCTTTGTATCTAGCTACTCAGTTTCGAACTAAGTTTATACATACCTGACTTTACTCTCTCGCTTTGCCGAGCTCAGCCAAGCATTATACCGCCTTGTATAAACACATTCCCCAGCCACTAGGGTGATTGTCCGAACGCGAGACAGCCTGGGTGTGCTTATGTGTGTTATACCCGAGTCCAGGCCTAACAATTAGTTCGAAACTTTTCTACCGTTTCCTTGGATGCTAGCCGTCTGAGAAACAATCTCCTACTCGTCGACACGCAACGAAATCATTGGAATCTGTGCTGCCTTTATTGGCGCCATTCTCCTCTTCCTCCTCATCCTCTTCTGTACCGTCGGATACAGAGAGCAACAAGAATACGAGGAATGAACCATGGACAACAGACCCATCGAACAATCAGCCGTCCCGTACCATTACACACTCTCACATACCATACGACCTGAACCATCCTTAACCATCCATGACGGCACCAACATCGCAAACTCTGTTTGAGACTCTGATCGAAGAAGACGACGAGGTTCTATTCGACAACCTCATAGCCCTCCTCCTCGAACTCATCATCATACTAGTCCAAGAAAACTATTGATACTTTCCTCGACAACGCAGATGATCACCGATTTGACCCCGACCCAGACAATCAGCATCGGCATAGCCATAGCACTTGCCACCCTCGTTTTCCTAACCGTCTTACTTACCGTCGCCTACATCGAGGAGATCAGGCACCTCCTACAACGAACCGGGATCCTCATACCGAGGGCCTCACGAACCGACTTCAGAACCGCACCGTTCCCTCGACATTATGTCGACCCCTACACCACCGAACCCCGACGAAGGATGGGCAGACCGAGCGAGGTTCCCACCACCACCACGACGAACACCAGCCGCCACCGCCGCTCTGTTCACATCACCACCAGTGATGAATACATCACACAAAGAATGGCCAGTGGGTCACATGAGGGGCTATGGAGACCCTCCGAGCCCACCAAGGAACACGAACCCATTCCAGGCCCGTCGAGGGTACGGGCTGCACGACGAGGACCTGCCTTCCCAATGGAGGAGGTTAGCAGCATCCCCCGTATCAGTGCAGATGACGACGCTGCCATTTCTGCGTGGTTCCAACAGAACCTGGAGTTCCTCGTTCCTGAGTGGACCCCCCCGACCGACGATGCCACCAATGAGGTCACCGCCGAGTGGTTCAAACAGAACTGCCCGCCCATTGAGTGGGACTGACCAGTTTCCCCCAGTGGGATACCAGATGCCCCAGAACTACCAAGGCCTAGTTATCCAGAACCAAGGGGAGCGTTACCCTTCGCCAACCTCCCCATCCACGTATCAGAACCAGGGGAGAATCCTTTCTCCCTCGACCTCTGGCCAGATGATGCCAACGAATCAGACCCTTTCCCTGACCCAGTCCACCAACGAAGGGACAGCGACCCCTTCAATGCAAGAGGGGGCAACTGTTAGACCCAAACCTGGGGAGAACAAGCAAGCGCAAACAAGGGCTGTATCGCGTTCGTACAGTCACCGATGTAGCAGCAAAATGCAAGTCCTGAGAGGGGTACAATCAGATGGCTAGCGTTGAAGGTAGAAACTAAGAGTTCAGTATGATTAAACGTAGCTAGAAGCTAGGGTACATGGCTGATAGCTGTTGTGTTTATATATGATTCTGAATGTTCTAAATAAAGAGTCCATGTGTCAATCTGTCGTTCAATGAATGGAAACCGTCAGTGAACCATGCAGCATGCTGGATCGTGGTAAGTGTCTGGTCTAGGCATGGTCTGCCGAGGTGCCGAGATGAGATAAGATAAGGAAAAAATGAATAAATCGTAACATTACCCCCTCATTAAGGCAGGCATCCCGACTGCTTGTAGATTTTCATAGGTAAGTGTCCAGGTCATCCCAAGTCAGGGGGTCTTCGTTGTTTGCGAGTTGATTTTCCCAATATTGCTTGAGAAGCTGGGTCCATTCAAAGCAATATGATCGGGAATCCTGGATCCATCGTTGAGAACCGTCATCCCATTGAGTGAGATATCGAGCGGTCTTGTCGTTTTGGTATTCGTGATCCAGGATCATTGTCGCGTTTTGGTGTGTTCTGGTTACGATTTTGATAGTGTCAAGTCTTCTGACACTGTTCGTCTTTTCCTCATACTCTTCTATGGCTTCTTGTGCGTTGCCCATTTCCTCGTCGCGGACCCAAGAGTTATGTTCTCGTGTCCATCCCTTCCACTTGACGAAGTAGTCCATTGCTTTATGCGGCTTCTTCCCTTTCCTTCCTCGTATCGTTTGTGGTCGAGAGTCAAGTACTTCTTCGATTTCGAATTCTTCCTCATCATTGATGAGGTCAGGCGGTGGAGGAGGCGGTGATTCCTGATTAGGGAACGCCGGCGGGACATACGGGGTCAGGAGTTTCTCGTTGAAGCGGGGATGAATCTTCCAATGAGGCGGTAGCTTCAATTTATACGCTGAGGCTCCAGCCTTTTTGATGATCTCGAAGGGTCCGACGCGTTTGTCATCGAGTTTCTTCTTTGGGCATGGGAGACTGAGATTAGTCGAGTCAAGCCATACTCGGTCTCCGATCTGGAGATTTCTCGCAGAGCATTTTCCCTTGTCGTACTGTTTCTTCATCCTTCCTGCTGCTTTGGTGAGGGCCTTTTCGGCTTCCTTGTGGATGGCGGTCATAGTCTTGGCGAAGTCTGCAGCAGCGGGGTTTGTGAACGGGGTTGTTCGAGGTGAATCGGGAATGATCCGCGGGTTTCAACCGTACAATACCATGAACGGGCTTTTCTTCATGGCGCTGTGGATGCGGTTGTTGTGCGCGAATTTGGCGAGAGGGAGCCAGTCGCTCCAATCTGTCTGTCGGTGATTGACAAAGATTCTGAGGTACTTCTCAACCTCCTGGTTTACTCGCTCTGTCTGTCCGTCGGTCTGAGGATGGAAAGCCGTAGAGGCGTTTGGTGTAATGTCAAGCATCCGGTATAATTCTTTCATGAATTGTGAGACGAACTGAGGACCTCGGTCGGAGATGACGACCTGGGGCATTCCGTGCTTGGCGTAAACGTGGTCTCGGAGAATTCGAGCCCATCCTTCGGCTGAAAGTTCGACGTTGCAGGCGACTGGTATGATCGCTTTAGAGAATCGGTCAACGATCATAAGGATCGCGTCATGTCCATGAGAATCAGGAAGACCAGTGACCATGTCGATGGAAATATGCGTCCATGGTCCCTCCGGGATGGTGTTCGGATGAAGTGGAGCGGCCTTGGCCTGCGTGCTAGACTTCGTTCGTTGACAAGTTTTGCAGCCTTTCACGTAGGCTTCGATATCCTTCTTCATCTTGGGCCACCAGAATTCGCGGAGTACTAGCTCCTTCATCTTCTCGATTCCTGGGTGGCCGGCGGTGATGTGGTCGTGGCTTCGGGAAATGATCTCGCCTCGCAGAGAGGTCTTTCAGGGAATGTATATGTGCCCGTCATAGTGAAGGAGGCCGTCGCTCTTTGAGACGCCTCGATCATGGGCAAGGGAGGTGGCTATACCGACATCCCATAACTCTTCTTGTTGCGTTGTTTCTTTGATTTGTCGATGTACTGAGTCGGTTGTTGGCATGACGAGTGCTCGGAAGTGCGTGGGTTGGAGGATGATGACATCGTGATTGTCCTCCTTTCCCTGGTCGTGGTCGTCACGTCTGGATAAGAGGTCCGCCTTCTTATTGAGGACGCCGGGTTTGTGTCATAATACAAAGTGGTATTTGGCCAACTCCGTTACCCAGCGGGCTTGTCGTCAGTTCAATTTCTGAGGCTGTCGGAAATACTGGAGGTTTTGGTGGTCTGTCCAGATTTCTACGTCCTTGGCGGCGCCCATGAGGTAATGGCGCCATTCCGAGAGTGCCAGCATAATGGCTAACAATTCTTTGTCGTAGATCTCGTAGTTGCGTTCGGTGACACTGAGGGATTTGGACATAAACGCCACTGGCTGCCATATCCCGTTTTGCTGTTGACTGAGGACGGTGCCAACTGCTCCTTCACTGGCGTCGGCTTCTACCCTAAAGGGATCGTCATCGTTCGGGATGGCGAGGATGACGTCCTCAGCCATGCAGCGTTTCAGTTCCTTGAACGTGTCTTCCTGGGGCTTTCCCCATGTCCAAGCGGTGAGTCCCATAAGTTGGGTGAGCGCTTTTACGACCTTCGAGTAGTTCTTGATGAATTTTCGATAGAAATTCGTGAATCCCAGGAAGGATTGAAGCTCTTTCTTCTTCGTGGGTGTTGGCCATTCTGCGATGCCTGCGATTTTGACCGGATCCATTCGAATGGAGTTCTCACTGATGATCACTCCGAGGTATTCGGTTTCAAGAACTTCAAATTCGCATTTCTCGGCCTTGAGAAATAGGTTATGTTCACGGAGGCGTTGAAGTACGTGCTTCACGATCCGTCGGTGTTTGTCTAGGGTCTTTGAGAAGATCAGGATGTTGTCGAGGTAGATCGTGACCTTTCCTTCACCAATGAGATCGCGAAAGATATCATTCATCATCCACTGGAAGGTGGCAGGTGAGTTGGTGAGTCCGAAGAACATGACCGTTGGTTCAAACAGGCCTCGGTTCGTGCGGAAGGCAGCCTTCTCTTCATCTCCTTCTCTGATTCAGACGTTGTTGTACCCGAATCGAACGTCGAGCTTCGTGAAGTACTTGGCACCCCGTAGTTTGTCAATGAGTTCGGAGATGAGTGGTAACGGATAGCGGTTTTTGATGGTCATCTCATTGAGCTTGCAGTAGTCTTGTACTGGTCGAAGTGTTCCATCTTTTTTCTTGACAAAAAAGAATGGAGAGGCGAAGGGAGATTTGGAGGGTCGAATACGCCCGGATTCCAGATTCTCATCGAGGAACTTATCGAGTTGTTCTTGTTCGTTTCAGTTCAAGGGATACACCTTGCAGTCCAAGGTGGACTTCGCGTTGGGTACTAGTTCGATAGCGTGATCCCATGTCCTTCGTTCGGGTAGTTCGTCGAAATTTTCTTTGGAGAATAGGTCGCGGAAAGAGCGATAATGCTCAGGGACCATTTCTTCGAAGGTCTTCTTTGGTTTTTTGGCATTGGCAGCCGCAGCGAGTTCGTTGGCATGGTGGACACCTCGAATGATGAGCTCTTCATCCATTCGTACAGCAAGGATGGTGTCTCCTTCCTCGAGTTCTTCGTCCCAACGATTGTTGGGGTCATTGTCAGGAAGGACCAGTTGTTCTCCCATGCAGTGGCAACGTCCAAAGATGACCGTGCCGCGTTCCCAGTTCACACTCGGGTTGTGGCATTTGAGCCAGTCGTGTCCGAGGTAGATGTCCTTCTTTCCAAGGTTTGTAACCGCGAGGTCGATACACTCGTGGTGTTCCCCAATTGTCATCGAGAGTTCTACGAACTCCGTGATATCCCCGCCCTGATTGTGGGTTCCATCGGCGTTATAGACCGGAATGGGGATGAGCACCTTTCTCGTGTCGAGGTTATGCTTCTCGACGTATGCTTGGTTGATGGCGCTTCCCGTACAGCCACTGTCGATCAGGGCTTTCGTACTTAGCTTGAGTAAGCTGGAGACGGGTTCAAGGGTTACGGGGATTGAGAAATCTCCGGAGGCTCCGCGGATATAGCGGATCGGTTTGTGTATTTCGTAAAGTCGTTCAACGGCGGTTTGACCACCAAGTCGGAGTTCATCGGTGAGCTCCCCGAGTTGATCGCTGTGCATCCAAAGTACGAGCTGGGCGCGGGCAGTGTTGTCGCTGCGTGCTTCCTGGACGTTTTGTAGTGTCCAGTCTGCCGATAATGGCTTCATCCATCCTTGGCGAGGGACCTCTCGAACCTTCGCGTTGGCTGCTGAGGGCGCAACTACCATTGGTGAGGTCACCTTGCTTTGGTTCTGCCAGTCTTGATAAGTCTGGCCGTCGATGTAGGTTCTTCTGATTTGGATCGGAGAGTCAGGTGGCGTGGGAAGTGTTGCGATTGGTCGGGTCGGGATTACTACAGGGGATCCTTTAGCAAGCCACCGCTGGTAGGCAGTATCATCATCTTCGTCAGGTACTTCGATCATAGCTACCTGATGCCCCCTTTTTACTGCCTGGGCGCTAGCGGATCCTCCTTCATTGGCTGTCCTGTCAGGGCGGGAAGGTCGGTTCTTCGTTTCATTCGGCACCCCGACGTTACTCGGGGCCGCGTCGGCGTTGCGCATCCGGCGGTTCTTCGGTCTTGACTTCCCGGAGGGATCATCACACCTCCAGGCTGTATAGGCGGTGTGTGCAGGGAAACCGGTTGAGCTATGGTCTTACCGACGGCGTGTCGGTTGGTACTAGAGTAGTCGCGCCCCGTTGTCTCGGCGGCGTGCGGAGCAATTCTAGGGTTAGCGGTACTCGTTAGCGTACCAGTTGTCCTCATAGTCTCTCGCTCGGGATCCTGCACCTTGTCTTCGAGAGCATACGAGCGTTCGGTCCGGGCCGTCTCGGCGGTTCTTCGCAGGTGGCTCCTGGGGGGAGTTACTGATCACACCTGGGGGCCCCCCTTTTCGAAGTCGGCACGTCCCTCTGCAACACTAGACTAAAGGGCGCGTGCATGTGGCTTCGCGTCACCCGATTGGTCGTGCGTCATGGAGGGTTCACACCCAAAGGGCCGCCCAGACATCGTTTCCGTCGTTAAGGTGACTGGCGATATGGTAGTCGCCTTGTCGTTCGATGCTTTCACTCGCGATGAGCTACTTGCCAGACGTTTAGCTGGTCGTGTTGCTGGACGTAATGCCACTTCAGCGTGCAAGTCGTCCGTTGGGAGTGCCTCATTGCTCTCCCGATCTTCGTTCGTGTAGGGGCCCACAGTTATCCCCTGTTTAGGGGAAGTGTCTGTGGGATCTTCGTTAGCGTCATAAACAGTGAGGATACTGTATCGGTTCGTCGATTCTGAAGCTGGGTGCAATAAAGAAGTTGTAGGTCGGCGCGTAGGCCAT
The DNA here is from genome assembly GCA_900157415.1 of Armillaria cepistipes. NCBI lineage: Eukaryota > Fungi > Basidiomycota > Agaricomycetes > Agaricales > Physalacriaceae > Armillaria > Armillaria cepistipes. The sequence goes on from FTRY01000008.1 coordinate 1,522,178, forward strand.
ATATTCAAAGTCGCGTAAAAGTCCCGCCCGATATGCGGGGGCAGGGGTATATCTGAATGCTCTTTAGATAAAAAGTCTGTAAAAAATGTAAAGGGCAGGGTACCAGAGGTACCACCCTTTTCGAGCGAAGAAGACCGTCTAGCAGAAGAAACGTGCACACCAGTAGCTAAGTCCTTGGTCGTCGCAGTGGAATCGAACACCTGATGACCTACTCTTTTCCCGCCTTGTCCTTTGTCTGAGAGTCCTTGGGCAGCTCCGCCGGGGCGGCCTCCACTGCTCTTACCTGATGCCCCGCCGTCTTCTCGGGGCAGTCCTTCGATAGGTGGCCTTTCTTCTGGCACCTGAAACATCTTCCTTCGCTCATCAGCTTACTGCGTTGTGCGTCAATCTGCATCTGGGTGTCCGCTCCCTTGGGCGTGTACCACTTCCCCCTGTCATCGCGTGGCCGGTCGTTCTGCTTTGCCGGCAATGAACTTGATGTGCCACCTGCTGCTGGTTTGCTGCTGGTGGCGGTATTGGCTTTCTGTCCTGATGGAGGTCTTCGGTCGTCGCGGTGGGGCTTGAAATGAGTCTGGGCATAGATGCCATCCTTGGTGCGCTCTTCGTACATGGTGAGGATGCGTGTTTTCCACTCCGTATAGGTGCGGGGAATAGCGAATCCAATGTTGGCGATGGTTCGGGAGTAGTCACGGGGAATTCCTTTTCACACCGCTTCTACTAGCACGCCTCATTCGGATTGGTCGGTGAGGCGGTTGGCGAGCTTGGCCTCGCACTCCATTCGTCGGAAGAAGAGGTAGGCGGGGCCGGTCATTCGGAGCTCCCCCATCTTCTTCTTGTGGACCAATTCAATGGCGGGATCTCGGAATTGCTCGCGGACTAGATGGGTGTATTCCGCCCAGTCCAGGAATCGGTACCTGGTCCCGCCATTGAAAGGCGCGTCGTTGTCGTTATCGTTGTAGTCCCCTGTGCCCTCTGGGGTATATTCGTATTCGTCTCAGAGGTGTACCCACCAATCTTGTGCCTCTCCTCGGAGTAGCGAGGAGGCAAACACTATCATGAGTGCGGGGTGTTGCATGTAATGGTATCGGAACGTTTCGAAGTAGGTTTGACAGTCCCCTAGGAATCGTTCAATGTCGTCGTGGGCGCCTTCAAAATACTGAGGCTTTTCCATGAGCAGGGGTTTGACGCCGCTCATGGCGAGTGGGTGTTCATGGTTGTAGGTGCCCGAAGGTCCCATTTCTGGGGGTCCTTCGTAATTGTCGGGTCGCGGAATGGAGAACCGGTTGGTAGGCGGTCCCCTTCGTCTGAGCGGGTCATGGCCCGGTCGCTGGCCCAATCTCAGGGCTTCGATCTCCTGTTCCAGGTGATCGGCTCTTCGTCGTTCTTGATCGTACAGGACACGAGCCTGCTCAATCCTCTCTTCGTCCGTAGGGCCCAGCCTTTCTGGTGGAGCAGGCCCCCCTTCCTGCTGTTCTGCCATGTCATCGTCTCCGTCTGCTGCTGCGAGAAGGCGGCTTCTTCCCTTTCCCTTGTATGTGCCATGCCACCAAGCGGGTGGCGAGTCGGGAAGCGGTCTTGGTAGATCATACCCGGCTGCATACCCTCTCGGGAATTCACATGACGGCTCGGGAGCACCATGGTCTCTCCTGATGTATGATACAGGAGAGGGCGTGCTCCAGGGCACCTTGCTCGTCAGAGGTTCGGGGTCGAAGGTGGAGTAACCTTCTTCCTGGGGCTGGGTCCCAAATCTCTCGGCTCCCGTTGAGCTCCAGTCACTCCGATAGGGATGCGGCGTTAGGAGAGCCAAACGGTTCTCCTCAATTGAGGGTGAGGAAAAGGGCCATTGGTTCTCTGGGACCAGGGAGACCATTGGTGGTCCGATCCTCGACGTCTCGTCATCTGAACTCCCATGCCATTGCTCTGGCAACCCCCATGATGTCTCTGTCAATCTCGCTAAGTTCGGGCCACTCAAAGTCGGGGCCGTCAACATTGAATGGGTCCTCCTCCCCTCGAGTGTCGAGGAGGAGGAGTTCTCTCGGAGTTCGTCGGTCCTCATTGGGGTCGACAGTCGGGATATCCTCGGGGACGTCAGGGCGGATTCGTATCTGTTCGGGGATGTCCCTGTTGACGAGGGTGTCGGTGTCGGAGGTCTGTGCGGGGTCGTCGTTTGAAGTGGATGGTAAACCGATAGCTCGACGGGGGGTGGGGAGAGGGACCGGGTTCTGTCTTCTAAGACGTTGGCTAGTCCTGGCCAGGGTGCTCTCCTCAATTGCGGGGCGGCGTTGGTACGTGGGCAGTATATTGATAGGCTGTTGCTCAGGGGCCAGGGGTTGATACCAGTCCATGATGTACTGGGGGTGGGGATTCCAAATTGTCCCATCGGTTGTGAGGTGACGGGGATGGGTGTCGGGTGGTTCTGCCCAGGGGTCGTTGTTTCTGTTTCTCCAGGCGGCGAAGGCGGCGGGGAAATCCCCACGCCGTAGGTGCCTGTTCGGGTCCTCCTCGTGGTGGGTGAGTCAAACCACGGGGAGTCCCTGTGCTCGTCTCTCCTGTTCAACTGCGAAGAGGAGCTGGACGTTGCCCTCTCATAGTTGTTGTTGGTGTTCCCGTGCTCGCTGGAACGCGGGGTTCTCTGGTTGGGGTTCATTGGGTGGAACGATGAGCCCTCGTAGGATGAGGCATTCTCGGATTTCGTGGTGGAAGGTGAATGTGATGAAGGCTGCTAGGAAGGCTATTGTTGCTCCTACGAATGCGGTCGTAAACAGAAGTGCTAGGTCTAGGATTTCGGTATTCATTGACGTGCTAGTCGTCGTTGGATTAGGTATGCTCGTATACTTTGATAGAGCTGAAAACAGTTGACTAGGATGGAGGCGACTAGCGCTATGCAGAATAGGATGGTGGAGATGACAACGGCGGCGATAGTTCCGGCTGTCCAGGTGTCGTTCATTTACGGGGTGGTCAGATGATACTGGCTGCATACGTGGCGAGTATTAGTCAGGCAAGGGCGTTGTAGAGCGATAGTCCTTCGTTCTGTACAGATTTGATGATTCGTTCGTCGGTTACGGGGAAGGATGGTTGTTCTTCCTGTGGCATGCACTTGGTAGAACGATGTAGAAAGCTTCTAGCTAACTGTTAGACCCGAACCCGGGGAGAACAAGCAAGCGCAAACAAGGGCTGTATCGTGTTCGTACAGTCACCGATGTAGCAGCAAAATGCAAGTCCTGAGAGGGGTACGATCAGACGGCTAGCATTGAAGGTAGAAACTAAGAGTTCGGTATGATTAAACGTAGCTAGAAGCTAGGGTACATGGCTGATAGCTGTTGTGTTTATATACGATTCTGAATGTTCTAAATAAAGAGTCCGTGTGTCAATCTGTCGTTCGATGAATGGAAACCATCAGTGAACCATGCGGCATGCTGGATCGTGGTAAGTGTCTGGTCTAGGCGTGGTCTGCCGAGGTGCCGAGATGAGATAAGATAAGGAAAAAATGAATAAATCATAACAGCGACTATGAGTGGCCCACTCTCACCAACGTCAACCGAGAGATCCTCGGTCCACATAGAACCGCTGCCTGGGAACCCCGACAGTGGGACTTTGACGCCAGAGCAGGTTGGCCCCATACCCTATACCCCTGAGTCCATATGGACTACTACCTCGCCGAGAACTCTGGAGACCAACCCTTGGGCCGAAGAAATAGCGAGGGAAGCTTTTACGATTCCTGGACTCCGGGAATCGCTGCCTGAATCCACGCCAACAGGGACCAATCCATCGCAGGCCCATCGGCAGGCAACTGAGTTTGAAATGGCGTACGAGAACGAACCGACTCCGAGCAGACACGCTTCGAGTCCGACCTCCGAGCCCTCATACTCCTCGAAGAGCTCCGACTCAAACAGCTTTGAGAGCTTTTGACCCGATGAGGCCATGTTCGGCAACACGATATGAGACGTGGGAGATGATTCCCGGTTTTACTGGGGAGCCCCATATCCTCTACCGGATCAGCCGCCAGTGCGAAACCTGTGAATGAGGGGATATCGGGGTCCAACGACCAGCTGCCTGATCACAGGAGCAGGACCAGAGATGGAGGGCATGGAGGAGATCAATAATGGATGGGGCGGGCCGCAACAACCACAGCCGCCGCCCCAGCCAACGATGGAGAAATGGGTGAACCAACTCATGCAGCAGGTGGTGAACCTACGAACGGAGAACGCGCAGATGCGCAATGAGGTCCAGGACCTACGACAAGGAAACAGAGGACGCCCAGGGGCCCTGCCTTATAGGCCAGATCCCGACTACTACTCCATTCCACAACCCCCAGGATGGGGACCCCCGCCAAATGGACCCATGGGAGAATGGGACGCCAATGACACACCCGCATTCCTGGGAGTCAAACGACTCTCATGAAGACGCCGGAACCGTTCGAAGGAGAGCATGACGACATGGACAGATTCATTGGAGACTGTCGTGCTTACTTTGAGGTGTTTTGCCACCAGTTTATGGGGGTTTCATCCCTCATGGTGGTGTTCGCCACCTCTCTCTTCAAGAAACGTGCCCAGGATTGGTGGACCCACTGACGAGAAGACCTATGAACCCAAGACCCCCGTGACCCCAAAGTCGCGCAATATTGATACCCCCATTGGGACGACTTCGTACAAGAGTTCAAGAAGCAATTCAGCGATCCTGCCATGATGGAAACACACGAAAAGAACATGTGGAAAATGAAGATGGGATCAGACCATGCCACGGTCTTCTTCCAGAAGCTAGAGCAAGAAGCCAAGCTGGCAGGCCGATGAGACAACACCGATGCATGCGGCATGATGGTCACCGCTGTCCGAAGTGGAGTTCCCCAGAGCTTCACCCAAATAATCACCGACATCGGACTCGGCATCCCGACCACTTATGACGAGTGGAAGGAACGCATTCTAATCATGTATGAGGAAAGGGAACGCAACAAGGCCTACAACCAGATGCACAGCCTAATAGACAACGTCAAGAAGCCCCAGTACAACCAGAAGCAAATTACCGCCACCAGTAACAAGAATGCTACCGGTGGCACGACAAGTTCCTCCACGGGCAAGACTGGCGGCGAGGGAAAGGGCCGTGACTCAGGAGGAAGATGGACAACACCAGTGGGTGCCGATGCAAGGATGCAGATCGACACCAAGAAGCAGAAGCAACGCGACGAAGGGCACTGCTTCAGATGCAACGAGAAGGGGCACCTGAGCAAGGATTGCCCAACGAAGAAGGTAGCGATGTGCTCCGTTGACACGGAGCCGAAGGAGCCGTTAGCTGAGAGTACTTGCGTCAAGGAGGTAAAAGAGTAGGTCGTCGAGCACTCGATTCCGCTGCGACAACCAAGGACATATATACTGGTGGGCCCCTTTCTTCTGCTGGATGGTCTCTCGACGAGGATGGTACTTCATTTGAAGATGCATCCTCTTTACATATTTTAACAGACATTCTACCTATCGCGCATTCAAATATACCCCCGCCCCTTGATGAAGGGCAGGTTTTTACGACTTCCACCACCGCCCAATCCCCAGTATTAGAATCGATGAACCGATATAGTATTCTTATGATCGAAGATACTAACAAATTTTCTCTAGGAACTAATGACCGGGTTGTCAGAGCCCCGCCAAAACTGACTAAATGTCCAGCAAGTAACTCATTGCAAGTGAAAGCATCGAACAAAAAGACGACCACCATATCGTCACCCATCTTAATGACGACGCACCAGTCGAGGCTTTCCCCCGGGAAGTTTCAAGCCGCAGTGATGAATGCCTGATCAGATGGGGTAGAGTGAGCGCCTAGCGCAAACTCTGATGAAGTGGCCTTGTTCGTTGACAAGGTACCTCCACGGGGCTCCAGCTGCACTGCGAGTTTAGAGGGAATAGCTATAGGTGGCGAAACCTCCCCTGGTACGGAGCGGAATGTGAGGACATCGAAGTATAAATCTCCTGGCAACATGGAGGCTTCGACGAAGACATCCATTTCCCGCAACCAGTCGCAGGGTCCGCACCCCCAGAAGCATGAACTTCTGACGACCGAAGGGAGATTAGGAACCCCAAAAGAAACGAGGGACCCTAAGGGGACGCAAGTCCCCTACCAGGGCCAGGGAGTCGGCGACCAGGCTGGTAAGTCCGTTCTTACAGCACAAGTCGAGTCTAGCGTCTCCGCACGTATTAGCGGCCAAGATCAGGACAACACTCCTCGGAAACGCACCTCAGGTTCCCTACCCGCGACTGGGAAGGACGACCAGAAAGCCGAACGGAAGCCGCTAGCGCCCAGGCGGTAAAGAGGGGGCATCAGGTATCAATGATTGAGATACCCGACGACAAGGATGATATGTCCTTCAGGAAGTGGGTTACAAAGGGCAGCCCGACGATTTCACTGACCTGAAAGGCAGTCAAATTACCGACGCCTCCCGACTCACTGACAATCCTGACAAAGACCCTGATTTTCCCGCTTCCCGATAAGGGAGCGGGCCCAACTCACGACCCAAAGAACGAGGTGACCTCACCAATGGTAGCTACGCCCCCCAGGGCTAGCACAAAGGTTACGGAGGCCCCTCATCGATGGATGCGACCCTTTGAGGTCGACTGGACACTCCGCGCAGTCTGCGAAGCACAAAACAACAATGCCGCCTGTGCTGCCCTCGCGGTATGGATACACAAAGACAAGGGCACCGAGTTAACCAATGAACTCCTCGCTGAGTTACGACAAGGAGGAGAAAACACCCGAGAATGTCTCTATGAACTCTGCGAAGCACCTCGGATTATACACCGATGTGATAGCATGAAGAGCGACTTCCTAGTGCCCATCATATTGCATCCAGTCACAGGCACAAAGGCTCTGAACACGCAAGGACTCCTGGACAGCGGCTGTACTAGCAGTGCCATCAACAAATGTTTTGTTGATGAACATCGACTCGAGACTCGCAAGACCGCAGTCCTGATCCCCGTATACAACGCCGATGGAACCTGCAATGCAGGCAGGGACATCACCAAATTCGCAGAAGTACGAATGACGATCGGAGGACATACTGAATGTATTGACCTAGCAATCACAAACCTAGAAAACCGAGACATCTACCTAGGGCACAATTGGCTGAAGCATCACAACCCTTCAGTCAACTGGAAAACGCAGTCAATCCTTTTTGGACGCTGCTCGTGCACCGGTAACCGATTCACCCTACCTGATGCAGATCCCGACGACAAGTGGGACGAAGAACTTGAGGAAGGAGAAACCATCCTCGTGGTATGAATGGAAGAGGAATTAATAATTCGCTCCATCCACCACACCAACAAACTGGCCGCAGCTGCCAACGTGGAAAAGCTGAAGAAGACCTTCGTGGAAATGGTTCCCGAGCATTACCACTCCTTCCGTGACCTGTTCTCTAAGGAGAACTTCGACAAACTACTTGAACAAAAGCTGTGGGATCATGCCATTGAGCTCATCCCCAACGCCAAGTCGACCCTAGACTGCAAGATCTATCCTTTGAACCGGAACAAACAGAAACAGCTGGATGCGTTCCTCGACAAGAACCTGGACTCCGGACGCATTCGTCCCTCCAAATCTCTGTTTGCATCACCCTTCTTCTTCATAAAAAAGAAGGACGGCATGCTTCGACCCGTGCAAGACTACCGAAAGCTTAATGAAATGACTATCAAAAACCGATACCCGCTGCTGCTCATTTCTGAACTCATTGACAAGCTACGGGGTGTGAAATATTTCACAAAGCTCGATGTTTGTTGGGGATACAACAATGTCAGAATCAAGGAGGGGGATGAGGAAAAGGCCACCTTCTGCACAAATCGGGGTTTATTCGAACCCACCGTCATGTTCTTTGGACTCACCAACTCGCCCGCAACGTTCCAATGGATGATGAACGACATCTTCCGCGACCTAATCGGCGAGGGAAAAGTAACCATTTACCTCAACAACATTTTGATCTTCTCAAAGGGCCTGAAGGAGCACCAGGAAGTCGTACGAAGTGTTCTCCAGCGCTTGCACAAGAACAAACTTTTCCTCAAAGCGGAGAAGTGTGAATTCGAAGTACTGGAGACCGAGTATCTCGGTGTGATCATTTCCAAAAACTCGATCCACATGGACCCTGTCAAGATAGCGGGAATCACAGAATGGCCGATGCCAACGAAGAAGTGGGAACTACAGTCATTCCTCAGCTTCACAAATTTCTACCGAAAGTTCATCAAGAACTATTCAAAGGTCATAAAGGCACTCACTGCCCTTACTGGAAACGCAGAATGGAAGTGGGGATCCGCGCAGGATCAGGCTTTCGCAGAACTCAAGAAACGCATGGTGGAGGACGTCATCCTCGCCATCCCGAATGAAACTGATCTGTTCATGGTTGAAGCCGATGCCAGCGAAGGAGCAGTCGGCGCAGTGCTTAGCCAAAAGCAAAATGGAAAATGGCATCCAGTAGCCTTCATGTCGAAGTCGCTATCGGCCACGGAACGCAACTACAAGATATACGACAAAGAGTTGCTTGCCATCATGCTCACACTCGACGAATGGCGCCACTACCTTATGGGCACCGCCATAGATGTAGAAATCTGGACAGATCACCAGAACCTCCAGTATTTCCGAAAGCCGCAGAAGCTAAACCGACAACAGGCGCGCTGAGTAACGGAGTTAGCGGAATACCATTTCGTTCTCCAGCATAAACCAGGCGCTCTCAACAAGAAGGCCGACTTACTGTCCCGCCCTGATGACCACGACCAAGGGAAAGATGACAACGGGGATATAGTCATCCTCCAACCTACACATTTCCAGGTGCTCATTATGCCCACCATGAACGAAGTACACGCCAAGGTTGAAGACGCCACTCGACAAGAAGAACTGTGGGATGAAGGGATTAAGGCCTCCCTTGACCACGAATGGGGAGTTTCCCACGAAGGCAGACTCCTGAAGTATGATGGGCATATCTATGTTCCCCGAAAAACCTCGCTCCGAGGCGAGATCATTGCGCAATGCCACGACCACATCCTAGCAGGACATCCCGGCATTGAAAAGACAAAAGAGTTGGTCCTCAGAGAGTACTGGTGGCCAAAGATGAAAAGGATGGTAGACGCATACGTCAAAGGATGCGAAGTTTGCCAATGAACAAAATTGAGCACACAGCCTAAAGCGGCTCCACTCAACCCAAACGCAGTCCCCGAGGGACCATGGACCCACATTTCTGTGGACATGGTTACAGGACTACCGACTTCCAATGGGTGTGACACTCTGCTCATCATCGTTGACCGATTCTCGAAGGCGATCATACCAGTCGCCTGCAACGTCGAACTCTCGGCTGAAGGATGGGCCCATATCCTTCGAGACCACGTTTATGTGAAGCACGGCATGCCTCAAGTTGTCATCTCGGACCGAGGCCCGCAGTTTGTCTCCAAGTTCATGAAGGAACTCTACCGAATGCTTGATATCACGCCCAACGCATCAACCGCATTCCACCCACAAACCGACGGACAAACTGAACGAGTCAACCAAGAAATCGAGAAGTATCTCCGAATCTTTGTTAACTACCAACAGACCGACTGGAGCGACTGGCTCCCACTGGCTGAATTTGCCCACAACAATCGGATTCACAGTGCGACAGGCAAGAGTCCCTTCACGGTACTCTACGGACAAAACCCACGAGTCCTTCCTGACTCCTCTGACTACTACTCTTTCACCAATCCCACCACCAGCAATTTTGTAAAAGAGATGTCCCAGATCCATGCAGAGACACGCGCCACCCTTGAAAAGGCCACCAAGAACATGAAGAAGCAGTACGACAAAAAGAAGCAGAAAGCACACGACTACCAAGTCGGTGACAAGGTATGGTTGGATGCCACCAACCTACACCTCCCACGTCCGAAGAAGAAGCTTGACGACAAATGAGTCAGCCCCTTCGCGATCCTCGACAAGGCAGGAGCCACCGCCTACAAGCTAAAACTCCCACCGCACTGGAAAGTCCACCCACGCTTCAACGAGAAGCTTCTGACCCCGTATATCCCGCTGGCCTTCCCTAATCAGGAAGTCCCGCCTCCACCACCACCCGACTTGATCAACAACAAAGAAGAATTCGAAATCGAAGAGATTCTTGACTCAAAACCCCGCACGATCTGCGGGGGACGAGGAAAGAAATCTCGCAAAGTCATTGACTACTTTGTCAAATGGAAAGGATGGACACGCGAACATAATTCGTGGGTCATGGAGGACGAGATGGGCAATGCCCAAGAAGCGATTGAAGAATACGAACAAAGAACGAGCAACGTCAAACAAGTAAACACCGCCAAAATCGAAACACCCAAGGCCAAGAGCACTATAGCCATGATCCTGGACCACAAGTACTCCGACGACGGAAAGGTGAAATACCTTTGCCAAGCGGAGGACAGATGACAAAAGTGGAAGAGCGGACCAGAAGAATACAACTTCTACTGGGTCCAGCTCACGAAGGAATATTGGCAGAGTCAACTAGACTCCCAGCTCAACCACCTCGATGACGAAATGGACGATGGTTACAGCAGGGAAACACGAGGCATGAACCAGCCCGATTTCCCCGATGACCAGGTCAGACCATAGGAGGATTCCATCCTCTCCTGCTACCACCGAAGTGCACACTCCTCTCTATCATTCGGACCTTTCTGTGTAAGGACCAAAAGAAATAGAGAGATGACAGCTTAGGCAGTGACCCTAATATTGGGTATGGAATAGCATGGAAGTTGGAAGAAGACCCGACCCGACCCGACACGACCTTAATGGCAGTCGGGATGCCTGCCTTAACGAGGGGGTAATGTTACTATTTTTCCTTATCTAATCTTCAGCGCCTATCTAATCTCATCTTATCTTGGCACTTTGCTTATCTCATTACCTAAAAACCTCCACATTGTATGACTTTTCGACCCATGTTCGCCTCGCTCGTTTCACTCGGCTAACACATGTATACCATGACCCGTATTCAGACTCCGACACCATAGTATATAAGTAGCTCCCCTTTGTATCTAGCTACTCAGTTTCAAACTAAGTTTATACATACCTGACTTTACTCTCTCGCTTCGCCGAGCTCAGCCAAGCGTTATACCGCCTTGTATAAACACATTCCCCAGCCACTAGGGTGATTGTCCGAACGTGAGACAGCCTGGGTGTGCTTACATGTGTTATACCTGAGTCTGGGCCTAACACTTAAAGGGGCAGTCAGGATTCAGCAACGAGTCCCAGTCATGCCTGAAGAAGGGGTCTCGTCCAGCAGCTGTGGACTATTGGGTCCATTGTGGATGTCAAGCTGACCCTGACATTACAGATGTCAAGACATTTGCATCAGAGTGGTGGAAATGGTGGATGGAGCTGCAGCCAAAGTGGTGCAGTAGGAAGAAGAAGTACTCACAGGTGGATAGGCAGGAAAGTAAGGGTGGATGGGACACATTGAGGAAGCTGGGTATCAATGGGTTCTACAGTGTTCTGGCAGTGCTAGCATGGTGGGGGCAAGCTTTAGCTCTGGAGAAGGGCTCTGACACTTGAAAGACTAGTTGGTTGAAAGCGATGATGAATGTAGAATGGGTATTATGGTGCATGGTGGTGGAGAGCTAATTCAGGGGTCCAATATACTTTTGGTGGTGCATAGGTGGTGTTTTGAGCATGCCTGCTGTGGGAGAAGGCTGTTGGGCAGATGTCTTGGTAGATAATGTTGTTTTCTTGTTACTATACATACAATACGTGATGTCCGATAGGGATGTGCACCGTACTGTTACGGATACGACCGTAACAATACAGCTGTAGACTGTACAAAAAAATTTGCCCACAGTATGGTACGGCTGATGCCAAATCCATACCATGTCCATACCGTTGTCCGTATACAGATAGTTTCACGATGACAGCGAATGACTGTCATCAAAATGTAAGTGTAAACTGCTTTATTGATACCATAATTACTGACCTCCATGCCATTAAACAGTCCCCCACCATTCCCTCAACAACCATACTTCAACTGTATGAATATGGCTGTATTTTGGGTCATCGAAAGTGCTCATGGTACGGACCCGTATCCGTATCCACCATATGTAGCCACCGTGATATGGATACAGTGCACATCCCTAATGTCTGAGCATTTATAAAAAATACAGATCAATTGTGACCCCTATTCTGATGACAGCATCAAATGGGCATTTAGGAAAATAAGGGATATCGAATTAAAATGGAATAAATAAATCACATAAGGTAACAGGTGGTTAAGCGACTAAGTATCAGGGTCCGGAAGTTGCCAGATAGACCCGATTCACAGGTTATAACCATACCTTTTGGCATTTTGCCTGGTGGTTATAACCAGTTGATTTTGACCTTATTTTACCTTATAGCCTGTATCAGTGTGGCCACGTTTCCCTTGACGGAAGAGCTTGCTGAGTTTGCCCTTATCTGGAGATCCGGCAACTTGGGCTGGTGTGTTTAGGACAACAAAGCAAGCGACAAGCTGCTAGATGAATCGCCGAGCATGATCTGTTTCCGACAGAAAATCTCCATGCTTGTGAGAGTGGTCGTGGTTGCTAGTCAAGTGTTGACATGTGGCAAGTCAGGCTTATGCGATACACAGCTGATCTTACACTGCCACTAAATCTCCTACTCAGTCTAATGAATCTTACTCTTACATCCTCTTCAACGCGCTCTTACCCTCAAGCTCCAGAATTTCCCCAATCATCGCAATAAGCTCCCTATAAACCTTCTCCTCATATACTCCATACCTCTCCCTCAAATCCACATTGGGGTTCTCAAACACCACCTTCACCCTCCTCTTGCACTTGGAATCCTTCCTCCTATAATTCTCATCGAGGACCTTCCGCTGCTCAGGCATACACACCGCACCACGAAAACTTGTTATTGATGATATCTGTGCTGATCTGCTTGAGCGTGCCAGTAAGGTTGAGATAGTTGTCTTGGATCTGGAAGCACTCGCCAAGAGGGATGAGGATGGATTTAGCAAGGGCGTAGGGCTCGATGGTTTGGGTCCCAGAGGGGTAGGATTGTGGGACGTGGAATATGTACATGGCAAGGGCGACAGGGAGGTAGAAGGGGTAGTATGCAATTTTGTAGATCACGACCTGTGGATATCTTTATATAACAGTCAATACAAGCGTGACATCAGCGGAGGGAAGTACGCACTTTTTCAGTGAGAACTTGCTCAAATCAACTTCATCCTCCGGAGCAGTAATCAAATTGATAAGCTGCTCCATCTCCATCTGGAACATCGTCTCCAGGAATATCAGCATAGTAGCTCTCCCCGCGGAAATGCTTCTTGAGAAGGTGATATATCGCAACTTCGAGCACGAACAAGTCATTGATGGTGATTTGGCCGACTTTGGGGACGCGATACCAGCAGGGCTGGCCTCAGCGCGTGAACAACGAATCCATCATGTCCAAGACGAGGAAGAGGGCTTGGAACTGTGAGTGGATGGGTGAGAACGGCAAAAAGGGAAGGTACGGAAAGTTGGACACACGAGCTCGATGCCCCAGCCGAGCATGGCAGCCTTTAGGTACTCGTCATTCGTCAGTGAGGTCCCCTTGATGATCTCAGCGGCGTCGATGACGGACTTGCCGCGATTCAACTTATTTCCAGGGATGTTGTAGTCGAGATTCTATCAGAGAAATGAGCCCGATTCCGTTTTCGCATGAAGGTCTCTCACCTGCTCGTAACAATAATCGCATCCTTGGGCATGCCATCGCCCATAATGTAGTCGAGCAGCTCCTAAGGCTTGATAACCTTCCATGCTCCTTCGAAGCGCGCGCGGTGGACAGCCTTGTCAGCTGACATGTGTAATGAGCATGGATGGACTTGATAGATGGACATGATAAGGTGGTGGTGGGTTGTGTCTGGGATTTTGTTTGTTCGCCAGATAATAGCATCTCTTTCCTGGAAGGACATGGAGGACGACAGGCGGCGCAAAGATCTGAGTCTCAGATGCCGACATTCAGAACGCGAACACACCCCACGGTGGTCTCCATCCTGCTACACCAACCACACACTCATCTCCTCCACGATTGTAAATCTCGCTGACTTTGCTCGCCAACGGTAAAAGGGTCTGATGGCTGGCCAGACCCAAATACTAGTCGTGTTGCTGTATCCAGGTTTTCCTGTAGAAGGCAAGATAGAATTTTTTGGAAGTGTAGGTTGTCAGTTCTGAGACCGATCGTTTCACAGAAGATGGGTTGAGATGCGGAAGAGAGTTGGGAGATGGGTGAGCAAAAGTATGGAGTCGTTAACCTTGGGGCTGAAGAAGCTATGGTACTGCTAGTAAGCATGGTTGAAGTGACCAATGAGTCCACAAGACATATGATGGCGACGGAGTCGTAGTCTTCGACAGGCCGGCGACACTGATAAGAGAGAGATGCCGAGTTGCGATCTTCAGGTCGCTTGATGGGATAACTGCCCTAGTACGGTGACTGTTATAGCGTGTCAGCATAGGCACGTACATGAATATCGACGTTGAAGTGATTTCGGTTGATCCTCCTCCTTGTCTTGGCCATACAAATTCTTGTTCGTGTCTCGATACGAACCTGCCTGAGGATAAGCAAAGTCGAAGAACATGGATTGAAACCATGCTTACCATCATCCACAGGTCTATCTCTCCCAGTATCTTAAAAATGACCATCATCCTTTTCGGCCTCTATGTTGAATTTTGCCTCGCATTCTGTAGCAAACAGAAAGGCCCTCAAGTCCCGTTGTGTTGTTTGCCTTTTGCAGCTGCACGCTGCTTCCGGCCCAAAAACTTGTCATATCGTGACTTGAGCTCGGCTGCCAGTAGAAGTCTTGATAGCGAAGGGGACACTGGAGGGTCCCTATCAGAAACACATGTCCTGGTAATCATTGAGAAGAAAACATACCGTTTCTTCTCTCAAAGTGGGTTTCTCTCCTCTGCAGCATCATCCACCGTCGCACGATGGGGCACCTTTTCTAGATCCCTGTGCTTCGTCCCATGCTCAGTACCAAAATCCAAGGGTCCAGGTCGGCTTCTTAAGTCGCTGAGAAGACTGAGTGCGTCCTCAACAGAATGCTTGAGTCGGTCATACAAGTGTCAAGGATGTATGCGTCGGAGAAAGTCGTGTCGCCGTCGAGTATGGTGATGGCAAGAGACGAAGAAACGTGGGCAACATGGGAGCTGCCGATCAACAAACCTTGACCTTGTACCTCTCCCATGCCTAGAATTGCAGAGCGTAAGAATTATATTGAATAACAATACCATATAGTGTACAAAAAGTAATGGAATAAAGTAGAATAAAGTCTCTGAAGAAATGCTCACGATTCCAGGGGGAAAGCTCGCAAGACTACGAACAATCAAAGCTCGTATGATCCTAATGTCCCTTTCCAAAGTATGCCACATCGCTTGAACAAGCTTTTGTGCCATGGAAAGCATGGTCTCTTGTTAAGTCTTTCCAACGAAAACTGAACCTTGCCGTTGTGGTTCTGACATGCCTCCAAAGACTTACGCTATCCCTAGGGATGATGTGTTGGAATGGAGGAACGAAGACGAGAGGAGAAAAAGGACATACAATGCAAGAATGCATCCCAAGACATATCTCTATATTGTACATCACCCAGGATTTCCATGGCAATTTTTTCTATGTCTTCGGTTGTAATGATCATTAAAAGGGATGGAGGACGGCATCAAGTAGGGCCCCCTGCATCTCAAAGGACGACATTTTTCGCTCATGACACAAGAATACCGGATATTGTAGATCCTAAATGAATTTCAGTGAGAATAGGAATGGTACGATGCGCATAAATGGCGTTGACGCCCCGAACCAAAGTTCATAAACTGAAGGAACAATTAGCCCAGCATGTCAACACAAGGGATCGGCAACCTACCTTAGAGTGCTATCATTCCACATAGAGAAATGGCTGTAAGGATACGAAGCAGCATTACAAGAGTACAGGACACGAGGCCAGTAAAGGATGGAGTCGACGCCATACACCTTGCCATCAGGCCATCTATGTTCCGACAATCTTTTGCCTAGCGTGATTAGCAAAAGATGACGATGCGCAGACTCGACAACATATCTCGAACATAATTCATACTTCATGCAAGCGATCCCAGCTCATGGCTGGGCGACCACAGCTGACAGATATCTACCTGGATGTTTGTCAGGTTCAAAACCAATGATGACTGCCACCGATTAGCTTGGGCAGTGGAAGCCCGTAGCCACGGGGCAACACTAGACGACTCAGCTCACACAGACGTGCAAGGAACGAGCTCGGTATTCGTAGAAACAACGGTACAGGTGGTGGTGGACTAAAGAGAAGGGAACGTACATAGCTATCTATCTAGGTTATCCGGCTACCTCCGGTAGATAACCAGTGTCCCTGGTTACAGGCAGGTCTGGATGCGGTACAGGACCTGCTCACAAGCTTTAGCTGGCATCCCAAAAGTTGCATACAGGCACCTACTATTCAATATAGATGTTGTCCGGGCGAACTAAGGCAGTCGGGACTACCAATGACATTGAAGAATAATGAAAATACTATCACACTACTGCTAAAAACCGATTGAAGACACGAGAATGCGAGAACACAACTGTATTCCATAGATCCTAGACAGATTTCAACAGAAAGCGGGGGAATTTAAGGATAACGAATGTACCACGGACACCACACCGCAAACCGCGGCTCGCAGGCTGAGGGAACGGTTAGCAAAGAATAGGTGGGCTGTTAACAATGCACCCCGTTCCATGCGAGAGGTTACACTGATATCTGAGATAATATCAGCCTCCAAAGATGATGACTCAAGTTGAAAGCACATACGTCTCATGCTACCCGCCCTGCTTCATACGATTTTTACTGACCCTGTTATGGATATCGGGCCTTTTCTGGTCGTACATGAGTCAACACATGCTTTCTCTCGGCGTTCTCGGTCTTGACCTCAGCCTACCAAGGGGGTACCAGAATGTCGGCCTGGAGCACCGGATAGGGAGAGAGGGTCAAGTGCCGGTCATGAAAAAATTTATATGACCCCTCAAAATTTCATTTTTTTTCCAAGTAACTCGATGTAAAATGACCTTAGCATCTTTTGTTTACTTTAGCCTTCATCCTCTTAGTCAGTATGACCTCAATATACATATAATCAGCCAATGATGCACTGTAAGCTGAGCTGGAGCTCTAAGTAGGCATGTATTCTGATGCATTGTCACATAATTTATAATAGAGTAGTAAATTACTGTTATACATGTCCCTCATTAGTACACAAGGGATTTATAATGCAAAGAGAGCGAAACCCTCAGTGAAGAGCGATGCAGGCCAATATTGCAGATGTACTGGGTAAGTCCGAGTCCGGCTGTACCGGCATGCCTGATATGGTGCAGATGATGTCATACTGGTCATGTGATAGGGTGGGAGGGTCAGCCAGCGGCACGAAATAATTTAATCGACCCTATGTATTTTTTTATTTTTTGGAACCCCCTTGTGGCCTACTGGCATTTTCTCATATTTTCTCTATTGTTCTTGCTAATACTGGAATGCGATGGAACCTTGTAGAATAATACTGACTCGAGTCCTTACTAGTCAAGGGGGTTGCGGGCCGTCAGCCCGGTACATCCGGTTGGTCGGTTGGTCAGTCGAAAAGGTCACTAAAAATAATTTTGCTGGTCCAAGTAAATTAGGATCTGAGTACCTCATACTCAGTTACAAAGGCCAGATTACATGCATAATGACCCAGAATACCTTCAGAGCCAGAGAGGCATCCCAAAGCAAAGAAATGTGAAATTTCAACTGAATAAGTAGAATTCAGTTCCTTATCTTGCTTGGACTTAGTATCCTATGAGGTGTGTTGGCCTAGAAAGATGAGTATTAAACCAGAATTATCATGCACAGTAGAGGAGTGGACTCACTGTTAGTATTATAGTCTGTATGGACGACGACGGAAGACAACGGACCGGGAATCTTGTGCGTCATTCAGTCACATGACCTATCCTATCTGGGTATGTTATTCCCACGCGGTCGGTCGGTCGGCCAGGCGAGGGCTTAAAAATAATATCGACCCGATATGATTTTCGTAACTTTCACTACCCCCTTGTTACTAGTAGTGTATAAATACTTACCTGACATTGTACTAGGATCTCTTAGCCTAATTTTACTACTCTTCAACGTCCACTTCATTGTGTGATTTAAGCATCTTTGATCGGTTACGCCCAGCGCCTGCCAGTCAATTGCTTCCCGACTACGCCTAGCGCTTGTCGGAAACCCTGTCAGTTACGCCTAGCGCTTGTTAGCACCCTATCGGATCCCTCTTGGTGGTTGGAACTCGGCTTTAGGACATCCTCGCTCATAATTTGGATTTTACTTGAATATTCATTACTTCGTGTATTACTCTAAATACTCTGATTCTTAACAGACCCTCTTCGATGGATTAGCACACGAAGGGCCCAATTTCGGTCACCTCTGGCTCTTGCTCATAAAGTCGATCGTGTTTTGAATACCACATAAACTTCGCCGCAAACAGCTCTTCTTCTCCGCTGATGGAGCTTCCTAGGGTAGGCAGATCTTCTTCAGGCGCGGACCTGTGAGCGAGCTTCAGGAATCAGCTGAGGTCCTGGCGTACACATAGTCTATAGAGGCACGTACTTTGTAATATGAACGCTGTTCGGGCGACCCGTAGCACTAAAGACTAGGGAAAGCAGTAGAAGAGAGGTAGAAATCTTGCTAATCTTGAAGATACGAGAACATGAGAACGCTATAGATCGTCAATGGAGTGAAGGTGAATTGAAAGATACCGTGTACAAAGCTGCCTTCCTAGCAAAATGAGGTTTGAGGTTCACAAGCTGAGGGAACGGTTAGCAAGGATGCATGGGTAGCGATTTAGCAACGTGCCTTGTGATGTATACCCCGTTCCTCTGTGAGGTTTATTTTGAGCGAGATATCACACTGATATTGGCTTGGTCTGGAATGACGTCAACTTCAAAAGGCAACAACTCGAATGCAGAGCACACACCTCTCATGGCATAAGACAAGTCCTGTCCTGCCCCATAACTTCGCCGAACGTGCCTCCTCCATAACGGTCCTCCAGGGTCCTCACCGTGAATCATCGATGGCTCAGCACAACAGGCGGATGTTGAACAAGCAAATACATGAGAGCGCGTCGAACAGAAGCGGTAGGTCGTGGGTAACATTGACAGTTCTTCGAAGGTAGAAGTATTTTCTCCCCCAAATCTTCCCACCAGCCAGCGTTGTCCGTGTGCCTTCCTGGCTTCAACATGGTCTGCCGACTCGGCCCAAAAATTGCTTCATTTTGTCGGCGGGAGTCGCATTGCAGTCGGGAGACGAAGAAAGAATAAGGCCTGGAAGAAAGGCATTAAGCGCGCGGATTGACTGGAGAGTGAACGCCTTACCCAAAACCCACTCCTCATCTGCCCGCATCTCTCGGCACTCCTGTAGCGCATTCTTATCCGATATCGAGGCTGAGACTGGTCGTAGTGACGAGAGACATTTGCGTTGTTGGAGAAGCGGAAGACGTCGAGAAGCATCCCTGTGCTCCGTCACTAAATGCGAGGGCCCTGACGAGGTGTTCTGACATGGTTTCACGCGTCCTCAGTAGAAGGCTTGAGTCGGTCGACCTTGCCGATGTGTCCGTTAGAGAAAGTGGCGCCGTCTTCGAGGTTGATGATAGCAAGAATCGAAGAAACGTGAGTAGCGTGGGAGCTGACGATCACAAACAACCTTGATCTTGCCATACCACCATGGCCACCACACGATGGCCGCTGATGCGACCCCCTGTGCGTAAACTTCGACGTATGTTCTGTGTAATATTTACCTTTCATTTCAGCCACCGTTTTGACTACTGAAAAGCTCGAAATCCAGACCGGAATTTTTTGCCCGCGCGAACCCACACTGACGAGAAGGGCCTAAGGGCAAAGGCTCCCGCACGCCCGCTGGATGACGTGTATATCCTCAGCTTCTTCGCACAGGCCTCCGTACGCGTCCTCGACAAACTCACGCGATGAATGGCCTCTTCCTTCCGCCAACGAAACCCAAGTCATCTACCAAGCTCTCGGCGCCCTGGACGACTTGATTTCGCCACAAGACGATGTATTTTCACCCGAGGAGCAGCGTCTGGGTCCTTAAAAGCGTGGCTATTGTCAACAATTTGCCCACCGAGATTCCAAGTGAGCACTTTCACATATCAAGCGGTCTGCTCATCCTCACCTTCCTGGCAGTATTCCCTCCCTTCACTGATCCCTGCGACGACCTCTTCCTCTCGATTTTGCACAAAGACGACTCATCGAGCAAGCGACGGGCGAAGTTGCACTCGACGATGACGGAAACGCAAGAATTTGGAGTGAGGAAGCGAGGGGTGGGTCCTCTCTCGCTCGCTCTTAGTCAGCATATCTATGCGTCTCCAGATCTGTTCTCAATCAACGCAACGCGGCGGGGTGCTCAATTTGACACCGAGACGACATATCGTCATCCGGCGGCAAACATGACAGAAGGGATAGGCAAGTCTCTCCCGTTCACTCACATTTCCGGGTGCTTACCCTCCCGTTATCCGACAGGAGCAATTTTGACTCGAAGCGACGACGTATCCGAGTCCCGCGAGCCAGCCCACGACGGGAACGAGGGGTGCGGTAGGAGGCATAGCTGGAGACGCGTAATCCCATATGTGCGCGCTCTACGATTCTCTATTCAAAACGGTGACCTCAAGCACGAAAGGTTCGCCCAGACGACTCTTCACATACGAGTTCGTCGCTCGTGGGAGTGGAGATTTGATTGAAAAGACGGCGTGCGGACGTCTAGGGAGCGAGATTAGGGCTAGGAGGGATGCGTGTGCTGTCAGGCTTTTTTGCTCAAAATGCGACTGCCGCTAGATGTAAGTGAATACGGGCTTTAGTACGGGAAATTGCTCATTTGCAATTATGTAGATTAGCATGCACTTTTACAAGAATAATATGAGCACTACCAAATGGCCATTTCACGACCCAAATATCCGGAAAATTCTCCTTGAACCGTGGTCGAGACGAGTGACCGAGAAAACGGGACACATGTCGAAAATTAATCTGGATTATTGATGAATCAGTCTCTCCTCCGCTAACGACCTCTCTTACAGTCCTAGCACCCCTCCCACCGTCCGACAAGACTACGGTCCGGTGCCCGTATTTCATTAGCATCTGTAGCCTCAGTCAACAGACTTTATGCTGTGACGCACTAAACAAGTGGTGAATCGACGGCGCCATCCGTAAAATGGAGCGCGTCTTCTCCGCCCTCGTAGTCCAGTCCTCTCTTTCCATCACGCACGCACGTTCTCTCTCCAACGTGCGTCGTTCCACAGTAAGAGCAAAATGGAAAGATAATCATATTAAAGAATAATACCACTAGATTACAAAAAGTAATAGACTTGCAAGTATAGAGTGAAAAAAGCTGCGAAAAAACCTTCGCGCTTCCAGGGGAAAGGCACGCGAAACTACGAGCAGTACCTCACACTATCATGATCTCCTTGTTCCAACCTCCAAAGGTATGTGCCGTTGCTTGAATGAGAAAGGGTCGTTTCCGTTCATACAGTCTCTGATTAAACTGTCTCAACGAGAAAGCTGAGCGAGGGTCAGCCATCCCTCCAAAGACTCGCACAAGTGAATAGTCTAGCTCAAGAGACTCGGACAGAAAGAGCCAGGGGAGAAAATGGACCATAAGCGAAGTTCGCGGCGACTCGTCGCCGTACGCCACTCTCAGAACTGCTATTTGATCAGCCGCAAAGGGGATGGGGAGCACAAATCTTGAGAGTCGACCTTGAGCCGCAGAAATAACTGACACTATATATCGTCGTATAGATATATGCTATCCCAATGTCAGTCAGATTGAAAGTACGGCAGACATAGACGGCCTACACCTTAAATTCAAGTCTGAAGGGACGGTGAGCTCGGGGACATCCTTTGTAACGTTACCCTCCCGCTCAAAGAAACGGCTGCAATGGCACGAAGCAGTAATTAACTGAAGGACCAGTGTTCAGTACATGAGACTAGAAACGAAGGAAGTAATATAACATACACCTTGCCTTCGAACTAATCCACAATGTTCTCGACAATCCTGCGCGCGGCATGATCAATGGAAGACGCTGATGCACAGAATTGACAACGTACCTCGAACCTGATCAACGTCTCGCACCTCCCTAGTTTGAAGAATGGCCGAGCCACCTCAACATCATCGAAATGCTCGCTTGCCTGGCTGACTCGCAGTGTATGTGGTAGTGCAGATTCGGCATTCAGAGCGTGGTCGACGATGGTCTTCTCCACATTGTACGGCAACCAAGCCTCTACATTCTTCCCAGCTTGCGACATGCCAGCTTTGTCGTTCCACGCGCGTCGGCACGAAGTTGGAACTAAAGAAGCGTACACCTGTGGTAGCGATGTCAGTTACCAAAGTCAAGGACTCCACAGAAAAAGACGCACCTTTCTTCTCTCCAAACACGTCCTCTGTGCCGTCTTCGCGACCCTGTCCCTGAAAATGAAAAAAAAAAAAACCACGCCGACCTCGTTGCTTGTTATGGATCGTCCCCTTGAGGTAGACACAGCCGGCAGAGGAAGGACAGGACCCAGGAAACACTGTTGATCGGAAACGATTGAAGACATGAGAACGCGAGAACAGCACTGCATTCAAAGGATCCTGTACTGATGTCGATGGAAGGAAGATAAAACAACAGATAAGCAACGTACTGACGTCCACGTTGCAAGATGGGGTTCGTAGGCTGAAGAACCGGTTGACAAAGGATACGCGGGTAGAGGGTCAACGTACATGGGAAAACTACACGCTGTTCTTCTCTGCGAGTCGAGCGAGATATCACACTGAATTTGATTTTGATCTAGAATGATATCGGCTTCCAAAGACGATAACCGAGTGCAAAACACGTACCTCTCATGTTAGACAAGACCTGCGCCGCCCCCTACCCTTTCCGTCGAACACGTCTCCTCCATGACGGGGTCTTCTCCGTGGGTGTCGGGCAAAGTGCGTACTGAAAGGGAGGTTGAAAAGCAATTTTCTGGGGCCGTGAACAGAGAAAGTATCCTTTCCTCCAGATTCCTGCTCGTTCCGAAAATAGCCACGAAATCTTGGCGCTGGCTAGACGTACAGCGAGAAGGAAAGACAGGGCCTAGGAGAGGAGAAAGGCTCTTAAGATCAGGGATCAACTGCACAGTAAACGGCTTACCTAGACCCATTCCTTTGATGCAACCACAGTCCGCCGTCTCTCTCAGCTCCCGCATCTCGCTCTCATCCATCATCTTGACGTGTTCCTGGTCCCATATGTCGAGGCTGAGTCTGGCTATTATGTAGAAGGGATCGGAGCAGGATACTGGGCAGATCTATGGAAAAACAGGTCAACCACAGACAAGGAAAGTAAGCGTAGACAGCTCACCTAAATTCGATGCCTAGCTATTCGTCACGTCGCTGAGACGATTGAGCGTGTCTTCAGCAGAATGCTCGAGTTCGTCATATTTGGCCTCGTCTACCGCAATTTCTCTTCAATATTTCTCGTTGGCTCACTGGTCGCAGTCTTGCATGTAAGTGTTGGAGAGAAAATCGCGCCGTTGATGCGAGGCCGGTCGGGGATGATGAGAGTAAGAATCGAGCAAATGCTTCTGATGTCACTACTTTCTCAGGGTGGACCTCCCACTTGCCTCCCACTGTAATGGCCTTATTATTTTGTGACGCGCTCCAGCACCGAATGTTATCGAGGAGGAAAACGTCGAATACTGCTCACCCTATAGTCTCGTATTAAGGCGGTCCTCTGAGACCTAAAAGGGGCGCCAAGTCCTCCAACATACCTCCATGACTGCACTCCCTCCAGAGCTCGTAGAGCTAATCATAACCGAAGCCTAGCACTCTGAAATGCCGTCCTCGACCCGAACGACCCTGATGACCACCTGCCCCCGGATTAACCGAACATAGAAAGCCGTCTACGCCCCCATCGCTTCTCAAAACATATACATCACCAACCTCGCGTTCATCTATCACTTAGCCAAGCGAAAATCCACCATCTACCTCCCCCGACTTACCCGTACCATCACCTGCTTTGTCGACCTCGCAAGGGACTCAACGGAACGCGTATCCGCCTACCTCTTCAAGCTCCCTAACACCCTTAGCTTCAATAACCTCTTTCCGCTCGTTCAGTACATCTCTTTCGTGCTCAGCTGGACCGGTAGTGGGCGGAATCCTTTCTCGCCAAATGAATGCGATCATCCCATTGACGTCCAAGCCCGCTTCGACCGGTACATCGGATGTGCACGAGTGGATGTGCATATCACCATGATAGACTCGGACCCTTCGTGGGTCACACATCCCATAACCTGGATAGAGATACTGGAGACATTGCGCGAGGTCCGCGTCATGGGCCCGGGGAGAATGAGATGGTTCCTATGCGATTATCCATACGACGAACCTGACGATTACCAGTGGAGGGCACCTGATGGTGTCCGCCATTTCCGTCAAACTACTGCGATACGTCAGCGTCGAGGGGATGTTGAGAGTATAAATTGGCAATTGTGGATGGCTTCCAAGCGGCACAGCAATCCAAGGTGTCTCGCTACTCTCCTCACTTGGTTGGAATACGAACGGGCGCAGTGCTCGTACCTATACTGACTCCCACCGCGCAACATAAACTTTGCTTGCTAGAGAGAATTTGTGCTTTGCGTGAAATACAATACTTACTACTTATTGACGTCTCAAAAAATACAATCGAACTCTTAATCATATGAGGTATCTGAGCTCTACAACCAAGTCCATAATCGATAATTCAATTCATGACCCATAGTAACAAACTCTGATCCTCCCCGATATCGGTAACAGAAAATTAAATTAATTCACACCTCTTGCGACCCTTCTCGTCGTCGTCGTCGTTGTCGTCGTGCCAGTGGTGGTCGTTGTCGTGGTTGCTGTAACGACATCGGAACTATCATTAACATTCCAAGCCACCATCGTATCCATCTCTAGCTGGGCCGGAGTCTCACCATTAGGCTGGCGTTCATAGATGTACCACAACTGTGAGGATTCATCTGCACATTGTTTGGAAAGGACAACCTGGCATAATGTTCAGTCCGACACCTGGGTATCTTTGAACGACAACATACAGGAATAGCGTTGACGGTTGTGGAACCTCGGCTGAATACGTAGTTACTATTGGGCCACCGGATTCTGCGGATGGAATCAGGATGTGTAGTACACCAGAGGGACGGAATCAAACCTGTATTCTCCATTGCCTGCTAGCTTAACATCCCAAATGACAGGAACCGACGAAGCAATAAGGCGGCGTTGTAGACCAGAATCTTCGAAATCGATAGACAAGTACGATCCGTTGTGGACACCCTGAATGGAGTATCACGTCCAACTTTGCAAATTTCCACTAACACATTGTTAGTAGCTATAAGCGGGAAAAGCACAAGGGAAGTTTCGTTTATTACCTTTTGGTTATTGCCATCATGACCAGGGAAGCCTGCGGTTGCGGTGAGATAACTCAGGCTGCGGTGGATTGTACGTACAAACGATAGACTTGTCGTCTGCCCCGGAGAGGTCGAGGTGGGTGTGGTTGTCTGGCGCATTAGGTCGTGCAAGTCGCACATTGTATACACCAGGCTTCAGGTCCATGAGTGCTATAACGAAAGCAGAGTGCAAGGGTAGGACGACATGGGAACCTTGATATGCGATAAATAGAATTCATCGATACCGGGGATAAGAACAGGCTATCACAGTGCCCATCAAGCAGGAGAAGTTGGTAAACCGTATAAGCTGACACGATACCCAGAATCAAGTCCGCCTCCCGTGATTCAGGAAGAACTGACACACATTTCAGCACAGTAACGGCGACTTCCACGATTGATCGATAAGTATTGTCCTGAGCCTTGCATTTCCCGGTCTCAATAGAACCATCTCGTTCACAAGAATGCCCTTCCTCCTGTATAGCACGGCAGCGTGACTCTGTTCAGATACAGGAGACCATCATTGGGATACGGTCGGCGTTCAACTGTGAGGGGAAGGTGCCAGACGCGTGCTTTTCAGCAAAGAAGAAATAACATGGTACAGGTGGGTAAAGAAGACCATCGTTCGACGAAGGTTGGCTTGCTCCGTACTTGTAGTCGTGAACGAAATCTGTAGAAAACAAAGGGTGGCGGGCCACCGATGATCAAGGAGATCAAACCCAAGACGGATTTCCATCGGTTTTCACTATTGAATTTGCACATAACGAGATAATGCTCAGGACTTGGATTTGCCCGATCTTGACGTTATCGGCGGTATCTGAGGAGACGTCGCATTGTCGAACACTGCAAGTTCTGGGATCATGGTAGCAGAATCAGCTTCCCCTCCATTGAAATAGAACTGATCAGCTAGATCAAGCGCAATCGCCGGAATTTCGCCTTTGCTGAATTTGGATTCATATGGGAGATTTGGCAACGGTATGTGTATTTCTACTAGACCAGGGAACGTCGGCCGGATGGGATCGAGATGAGCTGAGATTCTTAATGGTATGAGTAGTACCCATTGTAGTGATGCTGGCGTATTCTGTAGACACGACCGGCAGACCATTGGCATCGCCGTCTATACAGTTGAACATCCTCCTCCCCTTCGGCTACTCTGCGTAAGACCCGCTGCTGTCGCTTGCCTGAGCGCGAAGCGTTGTCTTCGTACAAATACGGCACGATATCTCGGAGATTCTTCCATTGAGATACCTATCAGGATACCAGGTACAGACAACGGGATGCTGAGGAAGGGGATGGGGGAGAGTAGACGTGTATAAAACGGAAAGGCCTTGAAGTCGCGCCGTTCCATTTGCATATCACGGCTTCGTGTTGCTTCTTGCCCAAGAGACCATCGTGTCGCTAGTTGTAGACGTCTTGATGGTGAAAGGAATGCTGGAGGGTTCCTATAAGAAAGATTTGTTCCAGCTATAACTAGCGAATAAGATAAAACGCACCTTTCTTCAGTTGGAGCCGGTTTCTCTCTTCTATGAAGTCGTCCAGCTGAATCTGTCGATGGTCCCTTCGTCCATCGAGCGCCCTTTATAGTCCATGTATCCCTGTACTTCCAGCGTTGTCGACCGTGAACAGTACCTCCTGCGAGTCGCTGATTCCAAGGGCCCTGGCGAGGTGTCCAGTCCTGTTCGTTACATCACTGAGACGATTGAGCGCGTCCTCAGCGGGATGCTTGGGCATTATTTCCTTGCGGTGCTTGTCAAGAATATGTGCGTTGGGGAACGTGTCCTAGACATTAAATCGTATTGGCCCCCAGACCAGGGAAAAATGACGAGAGCCTGAATTTACTCACAAGACATCTGCGTGGATGGCAATCAAGTTTCAACCGACGGTAGCTACTGATGATTGAGCTTTGGCAAATCGTGGGTTCAGTTCATGAGATTTAGCTGAGACTGGCGCAACGAACGCATACAGGTACCTACTATTCAATATAGACATTGTTCGGGCAGTTTATAGACGACGAAGGCTAGAACAATATCAGCCTCGAAAGGCCATAACTTGAGCACAAGGCACATACCTCTCATGCTTGCACATACAAATGCTTATTTCCGTATGGGTATGAAGCTAGCTGAGGGTGAGCGAAGACACCCACATGGATTGAAAATATGCCACACCATAGAGTACCGGTCCTATCTCCTCGAACATATTCCCGTTGCCAGCCCATTGCATACTCGGCTGGTCCTCCCTTGTGGACTTCGCCTCGCATGAGCCTACATCAAATGGAAAGCCCTTGCAGCTGCACCATTTCGCTTGTATATCGCCGCCGTGCGTGGCTTCCGGTGCAAGCGTTTGCCGTATCACGACTGGAGCTAGAATGCCACTAGGCAAAGGGGTTGCTGGGGGTCCCTGGTCAGAACTATATCAACTGGCTATTGGCAGTATCATTGCCAGATAGCTAAAATAACACGTACCATTTCCTCCCTTGGCACTGGTTTCTCCCCTCTACAGAATCATCCAGCCCATATAGGCAACCCCTTCCGCCCGTCGCATGATGGAAAACCTTTTCCAAATCCTCAATACGAGTCAACGTATCACCGTAATTTGTACCATGCTCAACGTCGTCGACCACGAACAGCGCCTCTTGGAAATCAGAATTCTATGCGTGAGCGTGTCCTAGGCAGTCGATCGTCCGTGTGCTACGATTTCTTTGCATTGCTTCTCATTGAGGATCTTGTCGCATGTGTGCGCTGGAGACAAAGTCGCGCCGTCCACGTGAGGCCGGAGGGTGATGATGATGGTCAGAGTCGAAGGAATGTGGGAGCTGACACCGATCAAACTATGTACCTCTCGTACATCATTCAAATTGGCAACGGCGAGGATGATATGGAAGCAAAGTGAGATTATTATATTGATGATACTAAATTACAAAAAGTAAAAGGCTACAAAGAAGGAAGCGCAAGAACGAAAAGCTATTGTTATAAGTTTTGAGGAGACACTGTCTCTTGCATAAAAATTAAAATTAAAAAAAGCACACAAACCCACGAGCAGCTAAAGTATAATCATCTTCCCATTTCGAGGATATGCAAATGGTTTCAACGGTACCGGCGAACCGGCGAGGCTAGCTGTTGTGAGTACGACATGCTCAAAAAATGGCATGATTCTTGACGACAACGCGCTAGCACAGTTAGAAGGACGTCAGCGTGAGGAGAACTAGGAGAGAGAGACATACCATACACATAGCACCACTCGACATCGAACACCACACCAGGCCTTCCTCCAGGATGGCTCTTCACTCGGATGAAGGACGGCGGCCATCCACATCTTGAATGTCTACTTTCACTCAGAAATAATCAATGCCACGAGAATACCGCGAATCCGTAACCAATTTCAGTGGAAAAGGGAGCCGAAGCGGTCATGGATATCGTGGG
This sequence comes from Armillaria cepistipes, assembly GCA_900157415.1. Classification (NCBI taxonomy): domain Eukaryota; kingdom Fungi; phylum Basidiomycota; class Agaricomycetes; order Agaricales; family Physalacriaceae; genus Armillaria; species Armillaria cepistipes. The sequence continues at coordinate 1,551,025 of FTRY01000008.1, forward strand.
CGTCGTAAATCAAAGTTCATAGTTTGAAGGAACGACACGTCAGCATAAGGACGTAACGCTACCCTCCAGCACAAACAAAACGGCCACAGAAGGATACAAAGTAGCATTAACTGGAGAGCGAGATTAGAAAGAGATGAAAGTAAAATAGCATAAACCTTGCCTTTAGTCCTGTGGATGCAATCAGTGTTCTCGACATTCCTGTGCACCGTGTGTTTAGCGGAAGACATTGATGCAGAGTCGACAACGTACCTCGAACTCGCCCCCAGTCCACTTTGAAGAATGGCCGAGCGACCGCAACATCGAAATGCTCGTTGCTTGTACCGCTGAGCTTGCCTGACTGAGTCGCAACAAGCCTCGCATGGGTGTAGTAAATGCGGATAGGAACATGATACTGGGTGTCGGCACAAAGTTGGAACTGCCACCCCGAGAGTTAATGGCATCGGCTGAAGGAGCGTACACCTATCGTATTGATATCAGCTACCAAAAAGTCAAGAGCTCAAGACGTGCCTTTCTTCCCAACAACACATCTCTCCAAAATCGTTCTTCGTTCCGTCTTCATGGTATAAAGAGTCTCCCTCTCGCAGAAAATGACAATAGTGAACCGGGTCCACTGCACAGACCTCGTTGCTTGTCCCATCGGCAGGGGGAAGGATAGGGCCTAGGAGAGAAAGATTGTTAGAGCTCGGATTGAGTGATCAGTGAGCAACAGACCGAGTACGACGATCCGTCTTGCGCGTAGGGAAACCATCCTTCGATGCAAACTCCTCCGGCCCATTGCCCGTATCTCTACATGTCACTCATCAGAACGTGAGACGCCGTCTTGAAACAATCCTGGCCACTGACGCTAGTGGCGTTCAGTACTTAAAATATGCAGCAATGCAGAACGCACCAGAATATTACAGAACATAGGTTAGGTCTACCTGCTTTGATGTCCAGCCCAACACTCTACCCATTATAAACCACCGTCGTTTCCAGCCTGAGGGCGAACGAGACTGGAGTAAATCCTGAGTCCCGTATTTGACATGGCGAATTGGGGCACCGGAAATCGCATGCAGGTGCCTACTCCTCGGGTCCTGTCGTTGCTACGGTTGAGTGGTCGGTAATGTAATGATGACTGTCTCATGGTTCTGTGTTGAACTAGTTAGCGAAAATTTAAGTATACTCGCGACGAGCTTACCAGTTGGGTGACGGTCTTGATAATCGTCTGCCATTGATGGCGCATTCAACTGAAGACAGCTTTAGCAATAAGATAGAATAGGGCGATATCACGCACAGGATGAGAGCAGCATTCGCGAGCCTGGAATATAACTCTGCACCGGGTCTCCTTCTCGAGCTCTCCATCCTCTAACGAAAGGCCAGTGGTAAAAGGCTACTTTGATTCGAAAGGCTTCTGGTTACAGCTCTGAACAAAAATCATATCGACGGTCAACGAGCCTTTTCCAGGACAGAAATATCGGTTCAATATAATGCACGTCCATCAACGAGGGCTAGCGCTGGAAGGTTTACTCTCGCTGTATTAAAATTGAGAAGGACGATGTTGGTGAATCTAAGAAAGCGGGAATTCCTGATCCCTTGGTAGGCGTTCACTGAGAGAGCGAAGAACTGGTGAAGAAAAGTTGACAAATTTGAAAGCTCGGCCCGGGTTCCACCGCGACAATATTCCCACGCCGCAAACATAAACACTCATCCAGCCTTCACCTTACCATCATGCTTGCTGCTGTGCTCCCTCCCATCGAAACCATGAATGGCCCGGATTAAAATGACATCAATGCATATAACATTGTCTCTAGTCTAAATCGGCCCCAGCCGATAGCGTTGCGCTGATTCACGCAAGGATACTAGACTACCTACTTGATTATCCATTCCCCCTCCCGCAACGCGCACAATGAAGTTGTCAATGTGATACATCTGTGCGCACATAACCACGCGAAGCTGTCCCAACTAGGGCAGTCTTTCATCAACTATTTCATCCGTGCCCGTAAGTTCTTCGTCACGGTGGAATGTCAACAGCTCTCAGTCAAGAAGTTCAAATTCAAAGGTCAAACACCCACCTCACAATTTATATTCCAAGAGATCGAAGCTTTACACAAAAAATCAAAGCCGCTGGACTCAAAATGACGGGAAATTCGTTCTGACTCGAAATCTGTTTTCCGGATCTTCTAAATTCCAGATGTCGCGAATTTGGATGTCTGTTATTGGGCCTGGCCTGGCCCTGTTATTGGAGTGATGTCTCATCATCCGGAGTCGTTTATCTGGGCTTGCCCTGGACTTTCAGCCTACACAAGTCGCTTGTAAACGAAGTACGTTGTTCGCTCTCTTCTCATCTGCCTGCTCATGCATATTTTCTCCCTTTTAGCTCTTATCCTTCCATCCTGTTCTTTGGCGTCTAAAAGTCATCACTTACCGTCGTCCGACGCGTCTTCGGCGCGTCTTCCGTCGCGGTATACCTCGATGGCTCTGGTCTCGTGACCGTTATTGGTCCTATTTTTTGGTCTTCCACATACGACGATACGTTGTCGACCGGTGAGTTTTATTTTAATCTTCAAGCATTTTTTACATTCTGACATTTGTAGACTGTTGCGGGCTTCTCAAGGATGGGTATAATTGTGGAATGGCCACAAATGCCGGTGACCACGAATAATTATACGTCGGCTCTTGTCAGCATGTTAATCATGGCTTTGGTAAGTGCATACCTGTTTTCATCGCAAGCCCGGCACCGACAAATTCTGCATCATAATAGGTGTCAGCACCGGACAATGTGACGCACGAGAGTTAGTGGACGTATATTTGTGCCAACAGCTCACGGTAAGCTATCAATCGGGTTCTATGTTGGGCTTTATCTTACACATGCCTTGTCTAGCTCATCGCCTGTCCATGGACAGAGTGAAATAATGTATAAGGTATGCGCACCGTTTACTATAGGGCTACTTCCGGTTAATACACCATTGTCTGTGGCAGAACCCGTCGAGAGGAGCTAAGGCCTTTTATCTTAGCAAACTCTCGCATCTTCAGATCAGCGTCTGACGGTGAGATTTATGGCGTGCCTGTTACTGGACGCATGTGAGACTTGCCCTCTTGCTGATACCTGGTTGCCGCAAACCTTCGACGAACCAGACTTGTACCCAAACCAAAGTGAGGTAACTTGGTATTTCTTCTCCTCGTAACCTCATCAAACTTCCACAGTTTGGTACCAAAGTCTGTCGGGCCGTCTCGACTCTGTAAAGTTTACTCAATGAAGGTAAATCATTACATAATTCTTACTCACTTTCTGATGTATTTTCTTCTTTCCAGCCACGCTTAATCATAATCGTTAACGAATGTTTTATAAGTGAGACTGCTTAATGACACTGCGAGTTTGATTCCCGTGGTATCAGCGCACAAGTCGGCCAGGTATCTTTTCCTATGTTGACAGTCTTTTTGTAGGTATGATTTCATAACGGCGGCCAAAGCAACGACGCCCGGAGTCTCCGGCTTGTGAAGTAAAAATTGCTTACACGCTGAAGGACGAGACTTCACCATGAAGGGCCGCAAGCGGCCATTATCAGAGTCGATGCAGCTCCCGGGAGGCGTGAAAGGTCAGGAGATGTCACATTAGTAAATGGCTTTGAATATTTCACTTTCACGACTTTCTTCGTGTCGCACCGTCTTTCTCATCCTTTTCTGTCTTCGTATACCATCTATTTAGATTCGTTGGCGAATGCGAAGGTTCATATTCAGCATGTAAACTCATACAAGTTTCAAAGTATTTCCCAGTCAAACGGGGTCTACGACATCGTACACAACTTGAATTGGTTACCCGTCAAGCCCTTATGCGTCATACACCCACAGAATCTACATGGTGTAACTTCGTTAACCATCCATAACCCCATCCATAAAACGAAAACTCACATAGGCTGGTCCTTGCCGACGTTCCAAGTCGTGTACACAACACGATCAAACTTGTACCCATTCGTCCCAGGTGTATTGTTGATAGCGTACTCGACGAGATTGGTCTTGCCATTAGCTCCGGTCCTGCTGCATGCTGGGTTCTTCCACTTTCCCTCGAACTGATTCTCACCGTCGCGGAAGAGGTGCGGGGTACGAGGGGCGTAGCCGTTAGGATCATTCCTGGAAGTGGAATGAATTATCAACACTCTGTCTGATGTCATGGGACGGGTAACCCAGTACGTACGTGTATATGGTCGGGATGGGGGTAGCCATCGCTCCGTTGATGATGACAAAGTTGAGGTCACCCTTGCGATATATGTCGCCTGCCAGGTGGTTAGAATTAATCCCTGATTAAAATTAATGGGACAGATTCCGCGACGCACCGTCACAATTACACTGAGTGAAACCATAGTAGAAGGAGGGCGTGGGCATAGTTGTGACTAGAAATTGTTCACTAGCCTTGGTGGGTGTGTTGAAATTGTCGACCACGGGCGTCACCACCGCCTCGATGTCGCCATCTTGGAGAGGGACTTGGTCCGACTCTCCTGCGCACACACTGGTTGTGGCAAGGAGGAGAGAGAGGATTGCGAAGAAAGTGTGCTGCATTGAGTGGATTTCGATCGGGGCTTAATGTTTAATGCATGATACTCCCTAGCCAGCTTTATAAAGGTAAGGCGTTCTGAATCGAAAGCTATGTTACGTAGCGGAGAAAAAATGCGCCGGAGTCAACGGTGTACAAAGTGTAGGTCGCTTCCTACTGTTCATGAGGATAGATGATCTAGGCAGAGACACGTCTTATGACTTCGAGTGAAGACGCCTGCAATACATTTTGCATCGACGATTTACATCCACCTGTATTGGCGTTCGAGCCTTTGACAGGATGCATGGAAGGGCGGTCTGATCGGCTGACCGAGCATTGGGTTTACGTTGACAGCTATCACGAAGAGCTAATAGGCTTCACCCTTCGCATTGTTAACCACGGTAGACAAAAGGAAGAGCGAGAAATCGAGTTCAGTTCGAGGGAGTATCGTCAAACGAATGCCTTTGGTAGTCGGCGTTCCGATTCAATTATCAGTTGCTCAGGTTGAATGGACGTTTCTATTGACGGGGATTAAAACATCCTCGCGGTTTCCTTGTCCATCCATGCATGTGACATGCCCACCGCCGCCACGCTTATCCAGGAAACCACCCTACGACTATAGAGACCCCAGACACATCACATCGAGGGGGCACATCTGCGTCGACGGTTCTGTCGTCGACAAGTGCATCTCGCCGGATCTTTTGGTCCTGCACTTTGTGCTCGGACGAATCATCTACCACAGAGGTCAAGCCGCTGTACCAAAACGGGCGGAGATGGGTGTAAATGTCATAACGTTTCGAGATGAAGTCCTTGAAAGTGGAGCGTACGCAGCGTGTACGACGTGCCGAGGATGGTGTTGAGGTTCTTTAAGAGTCTCCGAACGGTGAGTGTTAGCGAGAGTGGGTGATATCATATATGACAGGCTTCTTGTCGATGTAGGACCGTTGCCTCTTCGCCTGTTCCAGGGGAAGAGGAAAGGGTAGTGCCTCTTCATCAATCATTAGCAACTTTCGATAAGCTACTTGATTTCGACATGGAAAAGGATCTAACCTTCGGGTATGGAATAGCAGGGCGAATGATAAATCCGCTGTCCAGAAAAATCACCTCGGGGCCGTGTCTTCCTGGTAGGGGCAGCGAAAGAAAGAGTTTGGTTATTACTACCTTCACTATCATAGTGGTAGGTCAAATTCTTCCGCCAGCATCGGGTGGTTGAATAATGATCCAAAATTAAGGGGATTGTCCTGTAGATCCCCTCGGAGCTGAGCTGAGCACACCTGACTCCGCGATCAGAAAACAAGAACTTGTTGAACTCCGGCAATAATGACCCCCGTCGGACATCTGACGGAAGACTAGGAACGAACCACCTTTAGCCTAGGACAGACAAACAGTGCCATCCCGTTTTCGGCCAATAGAAATTCTCGCGTATCGATTGTGTAATCCCTTGACGGCGGGCTTCCTGACCACATTCACGAATCCGAAATTTGGATATGCATCGTCAAGAAACGATCATTGTGGATGAAAAGATTGCCAGACTTACGTTTGTGACCATCCTGTGGTCCAGAGCAATTGAACCCGGTACACCTTGCCAATAAAATCGGCTGAATCGAACGAGAGAATTCACTGTGTAGATATTTGCCTGTCAATCCAACGGTAACTGCCGCTGATTGAGCTTCTTGGGCAGTTGGAATATCTAGTTAAGGCGCGGGATCTGTTCATGAGTTGTAGCTGAAGCCTGACGAACACATAACGGCACCTACTATTCGACATAAACGTTATTCGGGCGATTTGTCAGCGACGAAGGCTGGGACGATATCAGCCTCGAAAGACAGCATCTCGAACGAGAAGCACGTACCTCATGCTGGAGGACAAAATCCGTCCTATTCTGTACCATTTTTGGCCAAACACATCCCCTTCATCGCACCCCTCCTCGCTTTTCATTGACGGCTTCACAGTGGGTAGTGGGTAATTGGTGGGGCGTTCCTGAGTAAAACGCGTGAGAGCGCGTACGCCTGAAGCAGCAGGGAGTGGGCAACGTTTAACGCGGAGAGCTGGTGTGAAGGAAATTATTGTGCGCAGGTTATAGCCCAGAAGTGATCGATATCGGGGCCATTCATGTGCAGAAACATTCTCTCCTTCAAGCCTCTCATCCACCCAGTCGTATCCCTGCCTCCGATATGCGAGGCAAACTCGAGACAAAAATCGCAAAATCGCAAAATAAAAATAAATAAAAAAACTGGTTGCCAACCAGACATCGATGGGTCGTCTCCTTGAGGTAAACACTGGGAGAGTAGGAAGGATTTAGCACTCATATTAGGTCAGCAATTTACGACTTACTGCGACCAAAGACAAAACCACTCCCAAGATTGGAGAGTACGCCAATCATTGCTGAGCGTAGGGAAACCATCCTTCGATGCGAACCCCTCCAAACCGTCCCTTTTGCCATCTCTACGTGTCCCTGTATCTCGCTCGCCGAAACGCAATGCGTCGAGTCATTATGGCGTAATCTTGGTACTATATATTGAGGTTGACGCAGTGGTTTTGGCGAGAAGTGTGGTTCGAGGATAGAGGGAGGAAATTTTCATAGAAGGGATCGGAATGGAAGAGGCGGGATGCCAGAAGATCTAGGTGAAGGTGTATTAGTCGCAGAGAAGCAAACTCGGCATCGATAGCTCACCTAAATTTGATGCCAAAAGAGAACCTCCCGTGCGCGATTGCATATCCGAGTAGAGGACCGGAGACCCGAAAATTTTGAATCTTCCTCTGCTGCCCAAACTCGCATCCATCCCGGGCACCCTTACATCTTGCTTGCTGGGATGCGGTATGTCTCAATGCAAATTCAACACGATATTTGACGTTGAGGTCGTTCGAGCGAGCTACTTGTCGTTGACGAAGGGAAGACACAGGTAGAAAGAACAGGTTGCAGAAGAGGGAAGAACGAGAGTGAACGTTCGACAATCTGCATGAGGGAAATGTGAGAATTGATTAGTTACGAGAATCACAGTAGAATAGACTGCGCACCCTTGGACACCAAAGAAAACGTCGATAGCTCGACGGTTAGGCCCCTTGGCTGTCGCGACCTTGTACTCCGTAGCTTAGGGCGAAGCTTCTTAGTGTTGTGTAATTGCTCGCTCTCGAGAGACCTAGACGACCATCGAAACGATACTCTTGGCTAGCACAAAAACATGCAGGTCGGCGTAACAAAAGTATATGCGATGGAGCATGACCGGGACCATTCGCTGAGGCCGCCTCACGAGTAGTTGCATTATCCAATACCGACAAACGGCTGAGCTCGCTTCAGAGACTGGGTTGAGAAACGGAAGAAGAGTTCCAAGTACCTGTGATTTGCAAGATCAGAGAGGATTGCTTGAAACACTACGAGCAGGACGCACCGAATTCTGCGAGAACGAGATATCACGTTGTCCTATCCATTTTTCAAGGCCATCGTAACTCGCGTATAAAAGGACGTCCCTAGTCCCTCTGGTTCGCCAAGAAAGTTTAAACAGGGCTAGCATCGTTGCCGGTGTCTGACTGTCCTGGGCCTGATCTGGCCTACTGTCCTAGCTACCAGTCACCTCACCGTCAGCGAAAACATCAGCAGAATAAGACCCTAGACGTACTGGGTATTCCTCTACATGAATAATAACCCATGGCCAACTGAAGCCTCGTGTTCGTCGCCGGACATCAAGAGCAGATCCTGCGTTTGTCGAAATTAGCGGGACAATGACCAGACCGTAACTAGTCCGACGGACCTTGATTCCGCTAATGAAGGAGACACAACAGCGAGGTATCGTCCTGAGAGAATAATACACCAAGTACGCGAAATTGTACGAGGTCGTCGTGGTCGATGATGAAGAGTTGTTTTGTTGTTTGCTGACTCGGTGACGTCAACAAACAAACCCGGCCTTCCCTCTCACTACCCCCCATGAATCCTATGAACGTCCTCAACGTCGCGCCCAATGCTCGAGCTTGCAATACTTCATCTTCTTCTAGCTCATCAATGCAACTGAGGATCCCTGCCGTACAACCAAAGTCACTTGATGAGACGTCGACGTTCCATTCCCTAATGCTGGTGAGCGATTTACCTTGGCTTCAGGATGTCGCCTTTGATGTTAATGCTCATTTATAGATGTACACCGTGGAGAGTATTTGACTATATGCCTCCGGTATCGCTGCCCGTGTCAAAGCCCTGAAGGCAAAATGTTTTGTCGACGAATCGAGACTCGCCTTGTGCTGGAGGACAATGAGGCTGACAAGAGTGGCTAGAGGCGACAACCAACTTGAGCCTTCCTTTATGCGGGTGGGCGATTTAATTTCAGAACGTCACACTTGGTGTTAACCCCCGTTTGTAGGCATAGGCGCACACCGTGGAGGCCACTTCCGGCATCGCTGTCCTTTTATATCACGAAACGGCGACCACATGCTTGCCTTGTAGCTGAGATAAAGAAGTCTTGATGTGAATTGGCCAAGGTTGAAGGTAGGCAGCCCTGTTCGTCAATCTTTGCCTACGCAATAATGCCATGTTGACGCCGAATAGGACACGCGCTCTCCATTTGTACATCCTAGTTCAGTACTGCATGCTACTTTTCGACGCTGGAGGTGGTCAGGACTTCTGAATCAAGTTGTTGCGGTGAAGAGGGCAGGCAACGGTAGCCATAAAATCCTAGCGGCAATAATGGCGACGCGTCTTGATAGTCAGAGTATCATGCTCGTGTGCTAGTAGGTCTTCATGCACTTCTCGCGATTCCTCACTCAACATTCTATTTTAGACTGTATACTGGGCTCGACCTTTCAATATCCAGGTGCATTAAACAAAGAACCGAGTTCAATTCTGTAATAGAACGAATGGTATCAGCCGTGCCAGATTTACGCTCTTACTGTCTGGCAGTTGCAATACTCCCCGTGCTAGCCGAAGCTACCAAAGGTCCAGGATTCTTCAGGGTGTAGCAATTCGTGATTGGCTCTACAACCATTCAGCGTGCTCCGTGTTCGTTCCCTGATTCCAACCAAGACTTCGCATCTTGATGTCGACTAGAGAAGATCTCGTCACATACCAAGGCGAACCTGGCGAAGAGTGCTAAGTGTGATGCAAACTAGCCGGCCACCGTGTGCACATCCCTTCGGTCATGGCTGGGGAGCATCAATCGTCGCCCATGTGCACGAGCTTCTTTTGTTTTTCTTTGCTTCGGATACTGCCCAGTCATCGTCCAGCGCTGGCTGTCATGCCATTGCGACTGGGAGTCCTATATCTGTCTCGTTTTATAGGCCGCAGCTGTTCTTCGACGGCTAATTATCCTATCATTCTCTATGCTTTACTATACGTTTAGCACATCTCTTGGAACGAAGTTGCTCAACATTATGGAGCTTGAAGTGGTCACTATTCACGGCCCACCGCATCAATATGAATCCGTTCCGCACTCCACCCAAAGTGCCACAGAAGCACATACCCAAGAAGGGCCGGGTCTTCTGTGCCTTTCAGATAAACACTGCATTTCTTCATAGGAAAAGACTGATACATTCGGGACGCTCCAACATCTCATCTTTCCAACCATTATGTGAGTCTATTTACGTACTGCCAAGTGGTTCAATATTAACGCTCCCACAGCCCGGCACAGCGAGTTTTCTCGCCATCTTTTCATGTACGTTTGGATCTAACTTTCGAGTATTCTTTCCAAGAATATCCAGGGACAGAAGACTCGTCTCATCATCCGCGTCGATCCAGCATACATGACCTTGGTATGGCCGTCGGACTCTCGAAAGGCTTCGCTCTCGAGCTTGATGGTTGAGACATAGCTTGTACCTACATAGGTATAGTATCATTCCTTGTGTTAACATTCTTCCAGAAAGTGATACTTTTTTCTGACAATTAGCCGAATGCGAAAATCATGAAACGTTCATTCATGATCGACCTCGTGCTCTGAAGTCGCCCAATGCTTCGAACTACGGATTGGGTGGCTGCGGTTTACATGCGTTCATGACGAGTCCTAAGCTGTTATGTTCACTTCTACGGTCGTTGGAGCCCGACGTATTCACAACACGCTTAGATCGGTTCTGGTGCCAAATACAATACTGTCTGCTTTCTCTCGACACTACATTGCATGCAATTAGTCTTTTCTGAATAGTACCGCCATCCGGAGTCGGGAAGGCGGCAGGGAGCACCAATCATCACCCGAGTACCAGCTTTTCCTCATGCACGAAGGAGCCCGACGAGCCCATTCACTGTGACAAGGGACTATTTTTGACTGCTTGCTCGGTTCCCCACGAAAATATGTCCAGTGAGCGACTCGGCTCACCGCGTCATCCGCGTCATTCGTTCTCCCTACTCGACCTGGGCCCTGTGTTTTTTCCACGACTGAAGACTATAAGAGGGACTAAGCCAGCAGGTATTTATTCTCAAGCTCTCACAGTCGTAACAGCTTCATCTTACTTCACAATGTTTGCTCATATCTCTTTCACCGCTCTCTTGGCTCTACCTCTCCTTGCGACCGCCACTGTTCTTCCCCGTGGTGGCGGTGACGGTGCCGCTTGCACCGCGACTGGTACTGTCCAATGCTGTGCTTCTACTCAAAGTGTGAGTCTTGCCATCCTCCCGCTGCTGATCGGTGCGAATGCTGACCAGAATTATTAGCCCACCGACTTGACTGCTCCCGTTTCGACCCTCTTGGGCCTCCTCGGAGTCGTCGTCGGTCAACTCACAGGAAATGTGTACGTTTTCCGATATCTTCAATACATGATTTGGCTAATTCCTTGATTTCACAGCGGTGTATCCTGTAGCCCGATTACCGTCATTGGTGTTGGCGGAACGCAGTGCAATAACCAAGTCGTCTGCTGCAACAACAACAATTTCGTTAGTGATGCTTTCCCTCAAGTTAGTTATATGCTCACATCTTCTCCTCAAATAGAACGGCCTCGTTTCTCTTGGCTGCACCCCGATCAACGTCGGCCTCTAAAGCGCCAGGGAGGTTTTCGTGATTCGGAGTGTATTCGCGGGGTTGAAATTTTTTAAAGTACAATATCGAGAACACAATGCTAGATAATACACTATCGATAACTTTATGACGTCGTGGCTTTCTCAGACGCCGACTCAGTGCCCCAATTGAAGAGTCACTATCGTTGTTCAAGTGGGATTCCGTTAATGATGAAGTGCCATTGTAATGGGTAGCCAGGTGTGTATGTAATTTCAGCAATACTACGACGCGTTCATCACAAATCTAGTGAAAAATAGCATCCACTTTGTGGCCGGTCCGAGTCCCGAAGCACGGGCCAACACAAGCACGTGGGCGCCACTGTTCTGAATTCGACCGAATACTTTCACTAGCTTTGACGTCGCCAGTCAGCGTATTCACAACTCGGAGCCGTGTCTGCGGTATCAAGTATCCAGTCTGGATGAGGCCGACGGCGCCAGAATTTGTCCCAGTGATCACGAATCTTTCTGCGATACAGCGCTATTAGCTTTGAAAATTTAGTGGAGCTTCACCAGGTACATCACACGCCTGCTTCTTGTACAGAGAAAAGTTACTGATGCTTTGGATCGACCCATGGCTCGAAATTTTACTCAAACATGAATGAATTCCAAGCGCTCGGCTATCCATTCGAGTCTCTCAGCTGGCTACTGCAGACGATGATGCAGTGATCCAGGCGGAATCATACGAGTGAATACAACTTAGCCTCTTTGATTCAAGCACGGATGAAGCTGAAGTCGAGAACATGGGTTGCGTTCACAGACCCGAAGGTAAGGTGTATGCTCTGTTACCTCCATCTTTTTCTGATCTCGTTCTTCAGTAATGCTACTTCGCCGCTATTTCTATGTGCGGGAGGGTAGCGTTACAACGGACGTAGCCGAGCTAAGCGCTCCTTCAGTTTATGGACTTGCATTTGAGGTATGGACGCCATCCATGTCTGTGGTGCGTTCAATTCGCCTTCCTTTTCCCACTAAAATTGGTTTAACGTCTATGTATAGGATGATCTTCTGGTGTCAATCATTTCTGAGGCATCAAGCCGACCTTCAAGGATGTGGAACTCGACGCTCTTCCCATCCCCGCTGCGGCTAATCTAATAGACGTTCGCAGACCGTGACGAGTCGCGATGAACTTTGCTTATGGTATGTCCATTTTCTCCTCCGGCTCTTCCTGCGCTGATGTCCCGGTCCACAGGGCTTGGGCTATTCACTTGTGTAAACTTTTGGAGGCATGTCAGACGTACAACAGCAAGCCTCAGTTCTCTCGTTAGGGACGACTTGATGTTCGATCACGGCAAGCCCTTCTCATTCAAGCGGCGGCGGCACATACCTACGTGGAATGAGGAGATTACACGATCATGTGCGGTTTGAAAATTTGACTGCTTGTTACCTTGTGGTCTTGCTGGAAGCGCAAGCGTTTCTTCATAACTAAGACTTTTATTTCGCTTCTTACTTTGTAGTCTATTACTTTTTGTACGTAGTAGTATCATTATTTCTTCAATATAATTCTCTTTATTTGCGATTCCTTGGCACCCTCACTGTCGTTCACTTGCACGACACGCGGGGAGGAGAAGACTTGACTAAAGAGGGCAAAGAGGACGCGCTAAATTTTGTGGATGGCGACGTCGATGGCCTCGATCCATCACTCATTTGGTAAGTCAGTGTGAAATACGGGCAGTGGACGGAGTGTTGAGAGACGACGCGTGCGGGTAGCGAAGGATCTGCGGTAGGTAAGCGTATGAGGAACGACGTTGACGGGCACGAACGGGAAGGTCATCGGCGGAGGAGAGACTGCGGGCTGGAGGAGACACTGTCAATTGGTAGATATGTCGGCAATTAGCAGAGACAGCCACTTTCATGACGAGAGGACGGCTTGAGCTTCAGATGTAGGAGGCACGGAAGGAGCAACGTTGACTGCGAGGGTAGCGTAGTGCGAAGGGACTTTTGGGCGATGTTGATGGCCTTGAGCTCGTCATTGGTGTCAGCGGCCGTCGTGTGGTGGCCGTGGTCGTAGGACAAGGTCAACGTTGTTTGTGATCGTTAGCTCCCACATCGCTCACGTTTCTTCGACTCCTACCATCATCACCCTCGACGACGGCGCCACTTTCTCTAACGCGCACACCGGCGAGGTCTGGGGAAAGACGCGCTCAATCATCTCAGAATACCGCATCAGGGCCCTCGGATTTAGTGACGATGCTTTGTGGATTTCCTCCATCGGCGTCTTTCACCACTACGACCAGTCTCAGCCTCGATATTGGACAGGAATGCGCCAAGACGAGATGCGGGAGATGTGGGCGGATGTTTGCTACAACGGATGAGGCCTTGAGGAGTGGGTTTTGGGTAAGGCGGTCATTCTCCAGTCAATGCGCGCGCTAAACGCCTTTCTCCAAGGCCTTATCCTTTCTTCGTCTCGCGACAGCAATACGACTCTTACCGACACCAAAATATTGAAGCAATTTTTGGGTCGAGTCGGCAGACCATGTTGAAGCCAAGAAGGCACACGGACAACGCTGGCGGTGAGAAGATTTGGAGGAGAAAATACTTCTACCCTCGATGAACTGTCAATGCCACCCACGACCTGCCGCCTCTGTTCTACGCGCTCTCGTGCATCTTGTCCGTCCAACATGCCCCTTCTGTGCTGAGCCATCGATGATTCACGGTGAGGAGGACCCTGGAGGACTGTTATGGAGGCGACGGCGACTCTACGGGGCAGGGCAGGTCTTGCATTTTGGCTTGAGAGGTATGTACTCTGCATCTGAGTTGTTGTCTTTTGAAGCTGACATCAAAACCAATACCAGTGTGATATCTCGCCCGAAATAAACCTCGCAGAGGAACGGCGTATAGTGTTACAAGGTATGTAGGATCTATGGTGGTCTCATGTCCTCGTGTCTTCAACCATCTCTTAGGAATAGCACGATCTCCACCTCTCTTCTACTGCTTTCGCTGGTCTTCGATGCTACGGGTCGCCCGAACAACATCTATATTATAAAGTACGTGCCTCTATAGACTATGCGTACGCCAGGACCTCAGCTAAAGCTCGCTGACAGATCCGCATCCAAAGCAGATCTGCCTACTGCCTAGGAAGCTCAATCGGCGGCACCCTGTTAGCGAAGTCCATCTAACATTGTTGTTCCTTTAGCTGATGAGATGGGATATAGGGTTGGCTTGAAGAAGAAGGGCTGTTTACGACTTTGCAGCAAAGTCCGCGCGGGTCTATATTTCTCGGTATTCAAAACACGATCGACTTGATGAGCAAGCTGGCTGCGGATATTTACACGCTGCGCGGCAGACGACGGACTGGACAGCAGAGGCGGTAGGCTGGCGTGAAGGAAAACATTGTGCGCGGGGTATCACCCAGAGGTGATCGACATTGGGCCTTTCGTGTGCTAATCTATCGATGAGGGTTAGCAAAAATGGTACGGAGCAGGGCGGGTAGCATGAGAGGTATGTGCTTTCAACTTGAGTCGTCGTCTTTGGAGCTTGATGTCGTCTTAGATATCAGTGTAACCTCTCCCACGGAACGGGGTGTGTTTCTACGAGGTGCGTTGTTAACTGCTCACGCATTCTCTGCTAACCGTTCCCTTAGCCTGCGAACCACAGTTTGCGGCATGGATGCTAGTCCTGTGCGTGGTACGTTCTTTATCCTTAACCCCCCTGCTTTCTGTTGAAATCTGTCCAGGATCTAAATACAGTGGTGGTCTCGCATTCCCTTGTCGTCAATCTGTTTTCAGGAATTTCGCCCATTGAATAGTAGGTGTCTGTATGCGACTTTCGGGATGTCAGCTAAAGCTCGCGAACAGCTGGTCCCATACGGCGAGCAGACCTACTGACTGTCCCAGCCAATTGGCGGCAGCCATCATTGTTTTTAAACTTGGCAAACATCCAGGTAGACACCTTGTCAGCTGTGGTCGCTCGGCTATGTGCTGGGATCGCTTGCAGCTAATCATGCTGGGAAAAGGATCATCGAGATCATGAAGGGTACTTATAGGCCCGACTGCGAGGTGTATGGCGTCGCCGCCATCCTTTACTAGCTTTGTGTACTGCACTCATGCAAAGCTGCTTCGTATCATTGCAGCCGTTTGTGTGGAACGATAGCGTCCTAAAGTAGGTTGCCGATCCCTTGTGCTGACGTGCTGGGCTAATCGTTCCTTCAGTTGGTTCGGGACGTCGACGCCATCTATGTGCGTGATACATTCCTCTTCCTACTGAAATTCGTTTAGGATCTACAATATCGGGTATTCTTGTGTCTTCAATCGTTTCTGAGGGAAAAAATTCGTCCTTCGAGATGCAGGAGGCCTTACCCGACGCCGTCCCCATCCCTTTCAACGACCGTTACCACCGAGGAAGTAGAAACAATCGCTGTGGAAGTCCTGGGTGATGTACGATATAGAGATATGTCTTGGGAGGCATTCTTGCTTTGTGTGCCCTTTTTCTCCTCTCCTCTCGTCTTCGTTCCTTCATTCCAACACATCGTCCCTAGGGTTAGCGTGAGTCTTTGGAGGCATGTCAGACCCACAACGGCAAGGTTTAGCTTCTCGTTGAAAAGGCTCAACGAGAGACTATGCTTGCCACGGCACGAAAGCTCGTTCGAGAATCGAGCGACGTCACATACATTGGAATGGCGGGACGTTAGAATCGTACGAGCTTTGACTGTTCGTAGTCTTGCTTGCTTTCCCCTGGGATCGCGAGCATTCTTCAGACTTTGTATTTCACTTCATTCTATCACTTTTTGTACACTATACAATATTGTTATTTAATATAATTCGTTCGCTTTGCGATTCCAGGCGTGGCGGCGGTACAAGGTCGGGTTGTTTGTTGATCGGCAGCTCCCACGTTGCCCACGTTTCTTCGTCTCTTACCATCACCATACTCGACGGCGGCGTGACTTTCTCCGACACACACATCCTTAACAAACACCGCAGGAAGTTGTGACACCCGTATGACCGACTCAAGCATCCTGTTGAGGACGCGCTCAGTCGTCTCAGCGACTTGACAAGCCGAACTGGACCCTTGGATTTCGGGACTGAGCATGGCTCGAAGCACAGGACTTTAGGAAAGGTGCTTTGTCGTGCAACGGTGGATGATCGTGCAGAGGAGAGAAACCAACTCTGAGAGAAGAAAAGGTATGTTTTATCTTCAATGGTTACCAGGACTTGTGTTTCTGACAGGGACCCTCCAGCATCCCCTTCGCTATCAAGACTTCTACTGGCAGCCGAGCTCAAGTCACAATACGACAAACTTTTGGACCGGGAGCAGCGCGCACCTGCAATAGGCGAACGACACGACGAGACTTGAGGGCCTTTCTGTTTGCTACAGAATGCGAGGCAAAATCAAAAATGTTTCGACGGGACATTTTTAAGACGTTGGAAGAGATAGACCTGCCGACGACGATAAGCATAATTTCAATCTATGTTCTTTGACTTTGCTTATCCGCAGGCAGATTCGTATTTAGACAAGAATAAGAATTTGTACGGCCAAGACAAGGAGGAGGATCAACCAAAACCACACCAACGTCGATATCCATGTACGCTGGCACGCTATAACGGTCACCGTACTAGGACAATTATCCTGTCAAGCGACCTGGAGATCGAAACTCGGCATCTCTCTCTTATCAGTGTCGCCGGCCTGTCGAAGACCACGACTCTGTCGCTGTCGTATGTCTTGCGAACTCATTGGTCACTTCAACCGTGCTTGCTAGCAGTACCGTAGCTTCTTCAGCCCCAAGGTTAACAGCTCCATACTTTTGCTCACCCATCTCCCAACTCCCATCTGCATTTCAACATAACTTCTGTGAAACGATCATTCTCAGAACCGACAACCTACACTTCTAAAAAATACTATTTTGTCTTCTACAGGAAAACCAGGATACAGCAACGCGACTAGTATTTGGGTTTGGCCAGTCATCAGACCCTTTTACCGTTGGCGAGCGAAGTCAGCGAGATTTAAAATCGTGGAGGAGATGAATGTGTGGTCGGTGTAGCGGGATGGAGACTACCGTGGGGTGTGTTCGCGTTCTGAATGTCGGCATCCGAGACTCAGATCTTTGCGCCGCCTGTCGTCCTCCACATCCTTCCAGGAAAGAGATGCTATTATCCGGCGAACAAACAAAATCCCAGACATAACCCACCACTACCTTCTTATCACGTCCATCTATCACGTCCATCCACGCTCATTACACATGTCGGCCGACAAGGCTGTCCGCCGCGCGCGTTTCGAAGGAGCGTGGAAGGTTATCAAGCCTTAGGAGCTGCTCGACTACATTACGGGCGATGGCATGCCCAAGGATGCGATTATTGGTACAAGCGGGTGAGAGACCTTCATGCGAAAACGGAATCGGGCTCATTTCTCTGATAGAATCTCGACTACAACGTCCCTGGAAGCAAGTTGAACCGCGGCAAGTCCGTCATCGACGCCGCCGAGATCATCAAGGGGACCTCACTGACGAACGACGAGTACCTAAAGGCTGCCATGCTCGGCTGGGGCATCGAGCTCGTGCGTCCAACTTTCCGTACCTTCCCTTTTTGCCGTTCTCACCCATCCACTCACAGCTCCAAGCCCTCTTCCTCGTCTCGGACATGATGGATTCATTGTTCACGCGCCGAGGCCAGCCCTGCTGGTATCGCGTCCCCAAAGTCGGCCAAATCGCCATCAACGACTCGTTCGTGCTCGAAGTTGCGATATATCACCTTCTCAAGAAGCATTTCCGCGGGGAGAGCTACTATGCTGATATTCGTGGAGACGACGTTCCAGACGGAGATGGGGCAGCTTATCGATTTGATTACTGCTCCGGAGGACGAAGTTGATTTGAGCAAGTTCTCACTGAAAAAGTGCGTACTTCCCTCCGCTGATGTCGCGCTTGTATTGACCGTTATAATATGGACCGTGGGAGGACCCACATTTTGCGAGCGCAGACAAGCATAATATGTATACTGGACTCTTGAGTTTCGGCGGTATCTCCGGTAAATCCCGATGAACAAGGCAAGGGCGGACAATATCGGCAGCAGCAAGGAAACGGAAAGGCGATAACGTACCCATTTTCAACCTCAGAAAAGTGACATAAACACTCTTTATACGTGTGAAAACAATAATATCGAGTCTCAAAGCGATACGAGAAGAAACGAAAGAGATATGAGCCATTGCATGGATGGCGAAGACAACGCGAAAAAAAGTTATCGGGGAACGTACAGTTTGCAGTTGTTTGGCACACCGCACCGGACTGGTATCTCACATGTTAGCCAATTCTACTCGCTGCGCTCGCAATAAAGATATCCACAGATCGTGATCTACAAAATCGCATACTACTCCTTCTACCTCCCTGTCGCCCTTGCCATGTACATGTTCCACGTCCCATAATCCTACCCCTCCGGGACCCAAACCATCGAGCCCTACGCCCTCGCTAAATCCATCCTCATCCCTCTCGGCGAGTGCTTCCAGATCCAAGACGACTATCTCAACCTATCCGGCACGCCCGAGCAGATCAGCACGGATATCATCGATAACAAGTTTTCGTGGTGCGGTGTGTACGTCCGAGCAGCGGAAGGTCCTCGATGAGAATTATAGGAGGAAGGATTCCGAGTGCGAGAGGAGGGTGAAGGTGGTGTTTGAGAACCCCGATGTGGATTTGAGGGAGAGGTATGGAGTATATGAGGAGAAGGTTTATAGGGAGCTTATTGCGATGATTGGGGAAATTCCGGAGGTTGAGGGTAAGAGCACGTTGAAGAGGATGTAAGAGTAAGATTTATTAGACCGAGTAGGAGATTTAGTGGCAGTGTAAGATCAGCTGTGTATCGCATAAGCCTGACTTGCCGCGCGTCAACACTTGACTAGAAACCACGACCACTCTCACAAGCATGGAGATTTTCCGTCGGAAACAGATCGTGCTCGGCGATTCATCTAGCAGCTCGTCGCTTGCTTTGTCGTCCTCAAACACGCCAGCCCAAGTTGCCGGATCTCCAGATAAGGGCAAACTCAGCAAGCTCTTCCGTCGAGGGAAACGTGGCCACACCGATACGACTGGCGATGTCGCTGTCACATCATCAGATAGCGAGGGTCCAGTTTTACAGTCAAACAAAAGCTCCACCACCACCTCCCATCCTCTCGCCAGTGCTCAGACTACGACTACCAAGGATAACAATAACGTCGCCGATACCTCGTCTGGGAACAAGACCGCCAACGCGGCCGTGATTCTGGGGATCGTACAAGCCATTTGTGAGGTGCTGGACAAGGTGCCGTACGTCAAGGTAGTGACAGGACTGGCAAGTACAGCCATCACGATCATCGAGGTACGTCATCGTTTTGCAGTGAGATCGCTGTACTAATCCATATCTCGCATTACAGGCTGTCAACGCATGTAAGGGAGAATGGGACAAGGTAAAGGACAATCTCATTAAGGTCCGCGATATTGTGTTCGAGTTCCGATATGGGCGGGACGATTCAGCGCCGCTGCCCGACACTGTCAAGGCAGTATTTCGAGAGCTCGAGAGCTGCCTGAGGGAGATTCTCGAGGCCGTGATACGATACCAGGACGTGAGTGCGGGAAGGCTGGTGCTAGAGCGCAACACTCTCAAGGCAGAAGCCACGTCGTGTGTCGGACGTATTGATATGGCAGTTAAGGTGTTCCAGGTGCATAAACTCTGTCTCTGCACTTGCTTTCAAACAATCCTCTGACCCATTTTTTGCGGATAAAAATCCATATTGACACATGCCTTGCTGTTGAACAGACTCGCTTCACCGGGGAGCAGACATACCTTGCTGTGGAGCAGACACATCATGGTGTGGAGAAAATCCTTGCGACCATACAGCAGAGCCCAACTCCATCCTCATCCCTCAATCTTAATGTGCTTCCATGCCCTGCTCCAAGCCAATACTTCACTGGCCGTGAGGGCATCCTCCAGAAACTGTCAAGAATGCTTGCTGCACCTGTGGTTACCCTTTTCAGCATGAACAGGAACACACTTTCAGCTTTTGTGCACAGCCTTGATCACTCATCTAAGTTAGTAGTTTATTTTGCAGCATCATATTGGCTGACATGACTTAGATTTACTGCTATTTTCCTGGATGCAAGCTCAGTTGAAGCACTCAAAGCCATTGCACACAATATCAAAGCTGATGACAGTGCCCATCTCCCTCCCCTGCTCATTCTTGAGAATGTGGATGCTTCCCTGGAACTAGACCAATACCTTCCTTACTCTCTGCATAATCCCATCCTTATAACAAGCACCAACCAAGCTGTGTCCCACTTTGCTTCACCAGCTTGTGCATTGGAGTTGCCTGATTCTGTAGACCAGCAGGCTGCTGATGACCTCTGTCGGTCCATTGAGACAGCTTTCATTCCTTTGCTACATATTGTCATCATTGTGGCTAAGGGTGGAACTGGAAAGACACAGATGGTGCTAAGATTTATTTCTGAGAACCTATCCAGGTAAGACTGTTGTATATTCAGTTAACCTATGATATTGAGATACAATGATAGATTCTTGCATGTCTGGTTTTTTGATGCTACCTCAGATTCTACACTTGCTGCTGACTTCAAGAAGCTTGGCAAAGCTGCTGGTATTGGTGAATCAGTTGATAATGTTCAGGATTTCTTGGGAAGGATGCATGGGAATTGGCTTTTCATTTTTGACAATGCAGATGATCCAGAGGTTGAACTAAGCAACTACATCCCACGGTGCAATCATGGCAACATTATTATCACCAGTTGTCTCACTGAGGTTAATCAAATAACATCTCCTGGTGCTCATCTTGACTTTTCAGACCTTGAACAAAGTGAGGCTATCAATCTCCTTCTGAAACATGCACATCAGGATGTAGACAACAACAATCAGCAGCTTGCAGCTAACATTGTTGATGCACTTGGCTGCCAAGCTCTTGCTGTAGCCACAGCTGGTGCTTACATTGCCTCAGATCCAACATATACTTTTAGCAACTATCTCTCCCGCTTTAATCAGAAACGTAAAAAACTTCTCAATTACAAGATGAGGTCACTTGATGATTATCAGAAAACTGTCTTTAGTGCCTTCCACCTTAGTTTTGATCAGCTTAGTTCTTCAACTAAGCTTTTCATGCAGATTTGTGCTTTTTTTCATTACAAAGCCATACCTGTTGAGCTGTTCTATCGTGCAGCTGCCTTTACTGGTGATGACATTGAGCCTGATGAAGAGGAACATCCAGCTATTGAGGAGCTGAAGCAATTTTTGTCACTTTTTACACATAATGGATCATGGGAGGACACTATTGATGAGCTGAGCCATCTGTCACTTACAATGTATGATACTAGTACTAAAGCTCTCTCATTTCACTCTATCATCCACATGTGTGTTCAGGAGACTATTATGGATAAGAATAGAGTATATCATATTAGTCAGCTTCTTTTGGCACATGCAACACCTGATGGCAGAACTGATGCTGACTATCAGTTTCGGCGGCTACTGATTGCACATGCTGATTGTATGCACCAGAATAACTATTCTACTTTTCATATCTATACTTGTCTTGGAAGAATCTTTGATGATGCAGGCCTGTGTATAAAAGCTGAGGGCATATGGCAGAAGGCTTTGGTGTATTGTAGGTGCTATTTTGAAAAGCATCATCCTAACACCTTGACATCTACGGGCAACCTTGCATTGACATATAAGAAGCTTGGACAATTGGAGGAGGCAGAGAGGCTAGAGACAGAGACACTCAAGCTTCGTAGGGAAGTGCTTGGAGAGCATCATCCTGACACCTTGGCATCTATGGGCAATCTTGCATTGACATATAAGGAGCTTGAACAATTGGAGAAGGCAGAGAGGCTAGAGACAGAGACACTCAAGCTTAGCAGGGAAGTGCTTGGAGAGCATCATCCTGACACCTTGATATCTATGGGCAATCTTGCATGAACATATAAGGAGCTTGGACAATTGGAGGAGGCAGAGAGGCTAGAGACAGAGACACTCAAGCTTCATAGGGAAGTGCTTGGAGAGCATCATCCTGACACCTTGATATCTATGGGCAATCTTGCATGGACATATAAGAGGCTTGGACAATTGGAGAAGGCAGAGAGACTACAGACAGAGACACTCAAGCTTAGCAGGGAAGTGCTTGGAGAGCATCATCCTGACACCTTGGCATCTATGGGCAATCTTGCATTGACATATAAGGAGCTTGAACAATTGGAGAAGGCAGAGAGGCTAGAGACAGAGACACTCAAGCTTAGCAGGGAAGTGCTTGGAGAGCATCATCCTGACACCTTGACATCTATAGGCAATCTTGCATGGACATATAAGAAGCTTGGACAATTAGAGGAGGCAGAGAGGCTGCAGACAGAGACACTCAAGCTTAGCAGGGAAGTGCTTGGAGAGCATCATCCTGACACCTTGATATCTATGGGCAATCTTGCATGGACATATAAGGAGCTTGGACAATTGGAGGAGGCAGAGAGGCTAGAGACAGAGACACTCAAGCTTCACAGGGAAGTGCTTGGAGAGCATCATCCTGACACCTTGATATTTATGGGCAATCTTGCATGGACATATAAGGAGCTTGGACAATTGGAGGAGGCAGAGAGGCTAGAGACAGAGACACTCAAGCTTAGTAGGGAAGTGCTTGGAGAGTGTCATCCTTACACCTTGATATTTATGGGCAATCTTGCATTGATATATAAGGGGCTTGGACAATTGGAGAAGGCAGAGAGGCTACAGACAGAGACACTCAAGCTTAGCAGGGAAGTGCTTGGAAAGCGTCATCTTTACACCTTGACATCTATGGGCAATCTTGCATTGACATATAAGAAGCTTGGACAATTGGGGAAGGCAGAGAGGCTACAGACAGAGACACTCAAGCTTCACAGGGAAGTGCTTGGAGAGCATCATCCTGACACCTTGATATTTATGGGCAATCTTGCATGGACATATAAGGAGCTTGGACAATTGGAGGAGGCAGAGAGGCTAGAGACAGAGACACTCAAGCTTAGTAGGGAAGTGCTTGGAGAGTGTCATCCTTACACCTTGATATTTATGGGCAATCTTGCATTGATATATAAGGGGCTTGGACAATTGGAGAAGGCAGAGAGGCTACAGACAGAGACACTCAAGCTTAGCAGGGAAGTGCTTGGAAAGCGTCATCTTTACACCTTGACATCTATGGGCAATCTTGCATTGACATATAAGAAGCTTGGACAATTGGGGAAGGCAGAGAGGCTACAGACAGAGACACTCAAGCTTCGCAGGGAAATGCTTGGAGAGTGTCATTCTAACACCTTAACATCTATGGGCAATCTTGTATCAACATATAAGGAGCTTGGACAATTAGAGGAGGTGGAGATGCTGTACTGAAAGACACAAAAATGGGTCTAGAAACCATAGCAATGCTCTAGAAATTGTAGCAATGTGCTAGAAATTATGGGGAAGGACTAGAAATTGTGGCAATGGACTAGAAGACATTGAAATAGCCTAGTAAACATGGCTTGGGGTGTACCTAATATTGTAAGTCAAAACAATAGTGGCAAATGTACAGAAACTGCAAGAAACTGGGAGGAAATGTGGTAACTGTGGTGCTGAGTGGGGTGTTGTGGCAATAGATGCATGGCAACTCTGAACAATGATAAAGATGAGGGTGATCCTATGGAGAACGATGCTGAACTCGGCCTACATGGAGGCAATACTGAACTGGGCAATGAAAACAATGGTGATGTAGAAGGTGAAAGCAATGAAACAATCCTATGTGGTGAAAGTGAAGCAATGTTGTGGCATTAAAAGACAAAAGCAAGTTATTGATGCAAGATTTCATGTATTGGTGCAATTAACAAAGCTAACCAACAACATTAAGAGTAAAGCAAGTGGTGAGGGATAACTTGGAGTAACTGTAGCTGACTGGAAATGCTGTAGTCTGGTCAACTAGGTAAGAACTCACTCTAAAAATACAGTTTCTACCTAGTTTTTATACTACAAGTATGATTTTATAAATAGAATATTTATCGGAGCCTTAGTAAGGCTGTAAGTCCTTGGGTTTTGTGATAGCTGTAGTAAACATATGGAATCGGTGGTTCTAAAGTAATAGCAAGTCCTTGATGTTGCCATGTATAGATGAAAACCATGTGGTTTTATTGAGTGATGAGTGGATCATGAGGTGCTGTTTAGCTGTGGATTATTGAGCTGCAGTTGCTGTGCTGAGGTGTATGCTTTTGTCAACAATAATTCAAGGTCTTGGCACTGTAACAGCCTTAGTAAATGTGGTCTGTAGTTGCCATGGCTGTAATTATCGTAGCTGGAAGGGTACTCATGTCAATCACGTCATTTCATTAAATGATTGATGGGCACATCAACTAGGTGCTTCTGAGTGGTGCGGCAATTCTGTTTTAGGATGATTGTTGATCAAAGGTGCCTTGCCATGATGGGATATGGTAATTGTGATGCAAGGTGAGCTGGGAAGGATAATGGAGTGTTGAAGGAGTATAGATGTCATGGTTTTGGGATTGTATCTGTGTGTGGGTGGCATATAATGTGAAAATCAGTGGTATTATCAAGAGCTGGCAGTGTTATGGAGTATGTGGGGATTATAATGGAGTTGTTTTGAAGGTATTGGGTGATGAATGGATAAATCTGTGAATTCTGAGCGTACAGAGCCTGGAGGCTCATCAATGCTGATGAGGCTGGTGATGGGCACCAGTGAAA
Source organism: Armillaria cepistipes (assembly GCA_900157415.1). Lineage (NCBI taxonomy): Eukaryota > Fungi > Basidiomycota > Agaricomycetes > Agaricales > Physalacriaceae > Armillaria > Armillaria cepistipes. The sequence continues at coordinate 1,576,139 of FTRY01000008.1, forward strand.
CTAAGCATGGCCTAGCGTGAACACACACTAACCCTATACTCAATCTCACTAAAACACACACACACACACACAATCTCTCTAAGTGCAGAGGGGAGCAAGGAATTTAATTCCACTTGCGTGCTGACAGTATCTCAAAGTATCTTAGCGAGCTTGCTAGAATAATGTGCAAAACAATGTAGTATTATCAAGCCAATTCTCAATTTCTCTATTTCTTCGGAGCTTTTACAAGAGAGCATGGTGAACCATGCAACCCTCAAGGCAAAGGATATTTCAATAGACAAAACACATGGATATGCAGATCTGCAAAATGACCAAGTTCGGTCAGTGAGCTCACTAAGTACGATCCACCACAAGATCTAATCTGCATGTGATGCCACCTTTCTCTGAGTTGCTAAACCTGACTTCCAAACTTGTTATGATAGAGGCCCTCAGCACTCCCAATCAATTCTCAATTATTCTCAAAACTGTCCCCACAAGTCCTCACACACATAGTGCACTTGCTCTAACAATGGTGCCATGAGATCCAACTGTGCACACCTGTCACTAGGGATCTGCACCATATCCATATATGGATACGACCATAAAAAATACGGTTGCCATACAGGTACGGATGTTCCGTACCCATCACTGTACTCCAGCAGTGATGAGCCTGTACGGTACGGTATGGCTCTGTATATACCAGTATGACGGCTGTACAGCCATATATATTTTTTCTAAGATTGCATAATGTATTCAACGAGTTTACTTATATAACTATGGCGCAAAGTTTTCCTCCTCCTCAATGGCAAGAAGCTCTTCAACAGCGTTTCGGGCAAGGCAAAGCCTATGCTTCACCAGCATCAGAGTACAAATCGTGTCGGGTTTCAAGCGTGATTGGCGAAGGGAGATGGTGTCCCTACTCCCAGAGAAAACACATTCTACAGCGACTGCAGAGCCTACATGCAACCATCAGCAACTACAATATGAGATTTGAAGGAACTACACACCTGGGATTGACAGTAGATCACGAGCAAGGCGTGAAAGTTGAGGAAAATCACGGCGATGAATATGCCACCAATTGATGGGATTTGTAGTCCGAAAATTCTCTTTGGAGAGTGAGAAATAGCATTCAAGCTCATCTTCTGTCACCGCAGCATCTTCTTCATCATCGTAGCGAGATGTGAAGTCCACCTTTTGAGGCGAACCGTCAATTTGCCTTGATCTTGATGGACTGGGAGATAACGGAGGAGTGTTGAGCTGATCAGATGTCATGGGAGGATAATGTCAGTCAAAGTAATCCTGTAATAGCTGCTTCAAGCTTTCGAGGTATGTGTCAAGGTCAAGATCGTTCTTGTAGTCCTGCTTGAGACCCTTCATATAAGAGATCCTAGGATCCAGTACTGAAAACACAGTTAGAACATGATATACACACAAACGATAATGACATACAAGCGGTCCAAGTGTAGAAAGGAGATTCATCATACTTATAATAATAGTCGTTCAGTTTGCGATGAGCATCCAGCAAGCCTTGCTTCAGTTCCAGAGGTGTTGACATAGGGAGAGTAGCAATGATCTTCTTGATGTCATCCTGAAGGCCTCGAAAAATGGCATGAGTGGTGGATAACATCGGCTTGGTGGTTGTCGACATTTGTGTGGTTGCTGAGTGAAAGGTCATTAGCCACTTCATTACCATAGAGATAGCCTCCCAATCTTCACTCGAAAGCTCGAGAGCACGCAAATCTTTGTTGATAGCGACAAATTGATCAACTGTATTACAATATTTGAATACATGGCCTAGGTTCTATCAGCACAGGAGCAAGACATTAAAGATGTATGCTGCTTATGAAGCATTTGATGGGTAGATGACCAGTGTGTACGAACATCGAGAATCAGCATATGGGCACCAGCAGAAACCGAGCCAACGACTGATCCTGCTGTGGTTGCTATCTGCTGATACCAAGCTTGTCGGCACTGAGGACTTGAACGCACAAATCGGACAATTCTTCGAAGCTAAATTCATCATGAATATCTGCCTACCAGGTCTATAAATGAATGAAATACCTTTGACACAACAGTTTGGATGCCAGATGGCCTATTCCAGGAGTCTAGCTCATCAATCTCTTCTGAATCTGATTCAACCTCATCAATCAAGGCTGCTTCTTCATCATGAGCAGCATCTAGCAGTGCAGAAACAGAGTCTTGGTAGGATGCTGTCCGGCTTTCTTTAGCCTTTTGTCCATCTCCCTTAGAAATAGCGCCGATGCCCTCTAGAAGCTGGGACAAGTGTATTAGTCTAGTGCATAGGACCCATAAAGAGTAGATGTATACCTTTAAGACTGCAAGATGGACCGTATGAGGCATACAGCACAGACGAGAATCCTTTGCTGAAAACGGAATACCTTGTGCCTTGCATTTTTCCTCAATCACCGTAACCATTGTATCATTATTTGTAGTGTTATCCATCATGAATGCCATAATCTATTGAGACGTCAGAAAATAAATCTGGTCACCAAGATAGCACACTGACCCAACTGACAAGACCATACTTCTGCAGAGTGCCCCAGATGACTTCAGCCATGTTTTCTCCAGAATGTTTACCGACCAGTTCTTGAAAGTCAATTAATATTTCCTCTATGTATTCTTGTAAGTGAAAATGACACTAGATTTGACGAGACACGATATGTACCTAGCTTCCCTTTGTTTGTGACATAATGAGCAATGATTGCAATGAATGCATAACCATTCAGTGACATCCATGCATCCAGGGATATGGAGACCTTAGACTCGAGCTCCTGGAAAGAGATTAGGTCTCTTTTGGACACCAAATTGTGAAACAATATTTACCTCAAAGAAAACTCACAAACTCTTTGTAAGCTCATCGCCCATTTTCATGATCTTCCATTGAACAGTATCTGCTGATGGTATATGAAGCGATGGAGAAGGATGATGAGTGTATTCTAACAGTCTATGAAACTCTGGATGTTCGACCTCCTCAAACGGTTGATCACATGCAACGATCCATTCAATCAAGAGCCTTTTGAATTTCTTTTAGTCCCAGGCACCCTATGTACAGCTGTCAGCATATTGATAAAGTTGAGTAAATCAGGAACATACTGCCGCTTGTACTGCTTGGCATGTGAATGCTGCATCAAGATCTCCAGATGCCTTGGCCAGTTTCTCAAGATAGCATGTGGCTGCCTTAGGGTCCAGTACCTTCTATGCAGATGCAATTTGAATCTCTTCTTGAGTTGGAGGGTCGGAGCGACTCTTCATGATCTCATAGAGCTGGTACATTGCAGGTGTGTGATGTTTCAGGTGTGCAATGAGTCCTAGATTATATATCAGATTGTGATCAGCAGTCAAGATCAGCAGAACATTCACTGTTCAGGCTGCCTTTCATTCGAGCGATAATGGTTAAAATATGATGGGTTGTACCATGTCAGCACTTGTAATGAGTGTCTCCCTTATTACCAGGTTCACCATGAGCGTTAGTAGGCCATACTTCATAGAAATGATAGATTGGGTTTGTTTTGCAGGATTTCTGCATACAATATGGATCAATATCAAAGGTACACAGACACATACTCCACCCACATCAGTCGACAATGCTTGAGGATCAGAGTCATTGTCGGTAACTGGATTGGTCATCTTCTCATGGTCTTCATGGGTTGCTGGAGTGTTCACGCTCTTCCACTTCTTTTGTGGTGGCTTCTTGGTGCGTGATGAGCCTTGGGGAAGAGTTTTTGATGAAAGTGAATCGGCAAGCTAGAATGTAAGTAATGGTTAGCATGTGATGCAGTACTTGACAGATCATGGACCTCGTCATTTGGTATCTCAACCTCAGACTCCAAATCAGACTCCTCCGTTCCTGATGTATCTGTGTAGTCACTCCCAGACTCATCCCCACCGGCACCATCTTTGACAGCCTTCTTCTTACCCTTCTTCACTCGACGGCATTTGGTTGGTCGCTTCTTAGTGCCATCATCAGATTCCTGCTCGATGACAATTGATGCCTGGAGCTTCTTGGTATTCCTCTTTTGTTGACCATGCCCTAAAGAACACCATGTTTATAAATAGTAATAGTTGAGATTGATGGTTTTACATACCAGCTCTCTCAGTTGAAGGGCCTGCTGTTTTCAAGGGAACTGCATCGTCACCATCTTCATACCAATCTATCTCCAAGGCATCTTTCAATTTCCCATTCTTATCTAAGGCACAGGCATCCGAGGAGGCTATATTTCTTTCTGTTAGCATTACAAATCTGCATTGATAGTGCGAGAACATACCGCCTCCGATTACATGTTCACAGAGATAAAAATGGGTCATTGCTGTTGCCTGTAGATCTGCGATTGTCTCGCATCCATATATATGGTGCCGCAATCCAGACATATGCAGGGTATGTGTTCAGAGCAGACGATCACGTAGAGGAACAAGACCTCATTGGCACAAATGGTCCAGAATCTCATTCACCATCGTAAAATTGGATACCACTGAAACCATCTTCAGGCCATGATATAAAAGCTGCGAGCGAGAAAACTCACAAACAGAGATAGTATGATCTGATGCTCCCATGATGAAGACTGTCTTAGTCTCTTGAACATTCTTGGAGTCTGGATCTACTCAAGCATAAGAGTCTATCATTGATATATGTTACGCAAAACTTGCCTTCCATTGCTTGATCTTCAGGACCTTGTTGAGTGCCTGCTACAAAGACCGTAGCAATCCCAGCCTTCAAGAGGCACTGAAATCGATTCAAACACATTTGAGAAACATGAGATCGTCGATAACGCAAGCAAGGTCCAGGAAATAATTTCCTGAGTGAAAAGAAAGCTGGAAAGGCTGCGTTCACTTTGAGCAAGTAAGTAACTCAAAACTTAGGAGAACAGAGTGGGTGTCAGCTCACCATAGCTAAAAAGAATAGCAACAAGGTAGAAATAAGCAAGAACCAAAGCACCTGCTAGTGAATCCATCAGTTGTGGGCACTTGGCTGAAAACTGATGAGTAAGCATCGGAACAGTAGAGATGATGGCTAGGACTGGAAGAACAAGAACTGTTATGGAGATCATGAACCATCTGGAAGCATGAAAGGCAATGGCATGAGAGGATGAAGCCAGAAGAATGCCTTGTGTCTCACTGCTTCGTGGAGGCATGTCAAGGTGTGGGGTCTCCAAGGCTGGGATGCGCCTTTATACCACCAAACCTGGCAAGAACAATTAGCCATTCGGACAGGAGAGAAACAACATGCCCCGTTCTAAACTATTGGACTGAAACATCCACAAGACTGTTGGAAATATTGAGGTATATTGCTTCATGATATAATAGATGAGGGAAGTACAGTCACAGCTTGCTAATGTTGGTAAGGGAAAGAGTTAGTATGTCGTAGAATCTACAGAGCTAAGAAGGGTGAGCAAGAAGAGTACTAAGAAGGTGGTAATGCGAGAGAGAGAGCAGTCAATGTGGCAATTAATGAGAGATTGATATCAATCACGCCTCAGGGACCAGTGTAAGGAACGGCTATAATGGGCTAAATTATGCCCAAAATTATGCTATTGGTTCCCACCCATATAGACGGCCATAGATGGCCATATATTTACGGTTGATATGGACCAAATCCATACCGTAACCCATACCATCGAGTTGTAGTTGAGATGGGCAACAGATTGGGTACGGTGCCCATATAAGTCTGTCCGTATGGACCATAAATACTGGTACAGTGCAGATCCCTACCTGTCACACTTCATGCAACTGCTAGAACAGCTCAATCTGGCTGATTCCCTTGCAACTACTTCTAGACCTACATAGAGGCCAGCACAATACAATCTCTCTCTTACACTGAACCAGAAAAGGAACAGAGCTCTCTCTCAGATGTAACCAAGTAAACCTTTTGAGACAGGCGCAGCATCACTGCTTCCAAATCTCTTTCTTATCTCAAGTAAACCGAAGTTTTTCTCTGTGAGCTCACTAAACTTGCATTATAGCTGAGACTTGAAGTTACTAACTCTTACACAGCACAACAAGTCCAGATCCAAACTGAAACTTTATTACATTACGTGGGGGGTAGGTAGTTTAGACATGAAAATCTACTCTACTTATACTATGGGGGATTGATTGTTACAAATGGCTTTTTAGTAATTTACCTCTTTGTTGGCTGAATATTCCTTGTCTGAGGTGGCACAGTGCTCTAGGCAGCATGCTGCTTGTTCCTCTTTTTAGTAGTCTCAAAGAGCTAAGCAATGTTGACGTCGCTCACCCTAGCAGCAGAGTAGCTCATGAGCATGCACTCAATAGCTGCTTAATCCTTGATCACCGATCACACTTTGTATTTGGCTTTCAGGTCTGCTCTGAAGGTGACAGCGTCATATTCTAGGCTTGATAACCAAGGAATGCTTTGGACTTCGAGCCTGCTCACTACTTCCATCGGCCGAATCCTGTTTCTAGGCCATGCCTGGGGTTCTCTTGATTACCCCACACATGATATCATTTCTCTGGATCTCCAGGGACCATGCATCATAGATTACTGATGCATAGTTATCTAAATTAGTTTCGGCCTGCATACAAGTGTATCCCACTGAGGCTGAGTTCTCTACTGCCAATGGATGGTTTTGCAAGCAAGCTTGCTCTTCGGCCTTGTTGCTGTGCATGCCTGTAAGGTACAGTGCAATGACAAAGTCCTTATGTTTTAATTCCACTGCTTCTTTTTCTATCATAGAGCTCTCTGCCTCTGTGACCTTGCTTCTTTGCATGCCACTTGCACTGTCAGCCTGCTCGCTCTGCCTCTGCCTTACTACAGTGTAAAGTATGACTTTGTGCAAAATAACACCCTTAGACATGCTGCAGGCATGACAACGCAAAGTTGAGGAGGGTTTTCAGTGATCGATGATTTGATCAACAATCAAGGAGAGTTAGCACTATTAATAGAAACTGATCAGGATGGAAATCTAATGATCAGTGGATATGTGAAACCCACAGGATTTCAGAAGTTTAAACAAGATGAATTATGAGCGGTGTATGCTGTTGCCAGCTCAAAGGTGTATGGCAAGGATACAAAGATGTGTGGGACTTTATCCTTGTATTTTGGGGTGCTAAGAGATATCAAAGATATGAGAAAACAGAGGAAGGGTGCAGACGAAGCAGCGAGACTGCTTGAAGCCAATCCTAGTTGCTGGATAGAGACGTACTTCTACAATACAGTAGATCTGGAATACACTCTACCCATAGTAGAAACTGTAAAGGATGTCTTTGCGACAAAGAAATATAAACCAGTGGCGCAAAAGATCAGGCCGATTACAGGAGGATTACCATCTGAGTTCAGGATTGTGCGTGAAATTAAAGGAGATCCTCTTAAAGATATGCCTCAGTTAAGTACCCATCCATCAGAATATATGCCCATGGGAAGATACACGGTGGAGTGCAAGGAAATAATCAAGAAAGTACGTAAGGAAGATTTCCTCTGGCCAGAAGAGTGCAAGCTCATGTATGAGTTCATGAGTGTCCAGAACAAAGGATTTGCATGGGATGATACAGAGCACGGATATTTCAAAGAAGAATATTTCCCTCCAGTTACTATCCCCACAGTCAAGTATACTCCTTGGATACAAAAGAACATACCTATTCCACCTGGAATCTTTGATCAAGTGTATAAAATAATCAAAACCAAAATAGATGTGGGGGTATATGAGCCATTGAACTCCTCATATCGCTCTCATTGGTTTTGTGTAGTTAAGAAGGATGGAAAGAGTCTACGACTTGTGCACAGCTTGGAGCCACTGAATGCAGTCACTATAAAGCACTCAGGCATGCCCCCTGTGATGGACGAGCTAGCTGAACATTTTATGGGATGATCCTGTGGTGGAACCCTGGATCTTTATGTGGGATATGATGAGCGAACATTAGATGAGAAGTCTAGAGATCCTACAATGTTTCAAACACCATTTGGCACACTAAGACTTGTGACGTTGCCCATGGGTTGGACTAACTCCATACCTATATTTCATGATGATGTGACTTATATTCTCAAAGATGAGGTACTACATGTTACCATTCCTTATGTAGACAATGTACCAGTATGAGGCCCAAAGATGTGCTATGAAACCACCTGTGGTGACCATATGAGCCTCTGGACCTGGAGCTAGCCAGCAAAATCCATTAAATCCTCAGGGGACCTAGCCACAACTGGCTAGCTCCACATTTCCCAAGTAGCTCCAAATTCTGAATCCACTGTGCTTGGTCATCAACCTGGGGCACTGCCACAGGCAAAATGGCCAGCTCAATGCCTGGCATAGCATTGAGCACAATTTTGTGCCCTCCCAGACATTGCTGGGATGGACAAAAAATTGACTGACTTAAAAATATATTTTAGGACCCATTCCCAATGCGATCCCCATGCTGTGCACCCACTAAACATTGGATTCATCAGGTGGCATCTGGATTACCTTTTTTTTTAAACTAACAAAAAATTACAAGCCTATGCCCCGTGTCTTCATCACAATTGCCAGACCCTCGTACCTTGGGTCTTGGCAACCTGACTGTGACATGGGGCTTTGGCTTGTTGGGGCCCACCCCAAACCCAGCTTATTACTATGATATCTTGTTGAATCTCTGTTGTTTGTTTGAAGCCACTGCAATGGAGCAAAATAGTTTTTATGAGTGCCATAAATCTTTGTTCTGTTACTTCTGTAAGCCATGTAATGGATGGGTAGGGACTCCCATGATTTGGGTGATCACTGTTAATAGCTGTCATTACTGGCAGGAGAGAGGGAGAGAGATATATTCCAGTTCTTATGTCCCTGACTCAGATATCTGATATGGTGGGTATGGTCATCATTTGAACTCTGATAATTTCTATCAGACTTACATCCATCGACATTCAATGCTCATTGTCAACTTGTTGCTTAATCATTGCTCATTGCTTGATACTCACATTGTTGCTATAGCATGGATAAGTAGTCTCAGTTGAAGCTCAGTTAGGAGCCCATCACACCAATGATGTGCTGTGGGGAGAGTAGAGGCTTGATAGAGGCAGCAAAGTTGAAACTTACCTGGCCCACACCATGGTATGGAAATAGCTGTTTTTGACATGGTAACTGGATAAGCATGTCATAGCTGAATTGTTAAAGTCAAAGCTCTCTGGAGCACCTCACATGCTGTCATCCCATCTTCTTGCTTGTCATTTCAACAATCCCCTTCTTGGACATTATGACTATTAGTCCATTTCCATGTTTTAGCCATTACATTTAGGGATGTGCATTATACCATTACAGATACAACTGTAGCAATACAAAAAGTTATTAGCCATAATATGGTATGGTTGATGTTATATCCATACCATGTCCATATGGTCATCTATATATGAATATCTGGTGCCAAAGGGTGAGTATTATGTGCTTTTAGGTCATAGGTAATAACCTTTATGGCATAGGATAGTCATCTGCCTCTCTCTCAATGACCATATTCAAACCATATGAATATGGCTGTGTTTTAGGTCATTAAAGTCAGCCACAGTACAGACCCATATCCATATACATTATACATAACCACCATACTATGGGTATGGTGCACATCCCTACTTATGTTCCTTGCTTTCTCAGACTTTAAAGTAGTATGTATACCTTGTATTTATACTTGTCACCTCAACTTGTTGCTTTATATGGACAGAGAAAGGCTGAGCAGTGAGGTGAGCAGTTCTGTATTTTTTGTATTTATTGCCTTACTTACATCTCATAGCATAGGACATATTCTTACAGGTAATATCATCAGCTTATTGCTCTACACAGACAGAGAAAGGCTGAGCATAGCATGTATTCTTGCATAAATGGTCTCCTTACCATTTCTAACTGCTGGGGAAAGACTTGAGCCTTGTCAAAGCATCATAATAAGCAACTTATGACATAGTCAGTACATGTATATGTTTTGCCTCTCCTTGGATGGTCTCTTGGCTTCTAATCCTACTTGTTAATTATCATTTGATGTTCAATGCTGCACAATGCTTGTTAAACTTGCTCAATATTCACTTTGTAGCCTATGGCATGTGTAGTTAGTGAACAGTCTATGTTCAGTGACTAATGGGTGCTAGCCATCCCAATTATGTGTCATGGGGGGATTGCAGAGACAGCAACACAGTGCAATTGAAGCTCATCACTGTAGAGAGGCGGCATGCAATGAAATTCAAACTCAGCTGGCATTGGCCGGAAATTTCAAACTCAGTTTATTATATCAGCATTGATGCTACCTCTCTTAATACAAGCCTATGCCCCGTGTCTTTGTCACGATTGCCAGACCCTCGTACCTCGGGTCCTGGCAACCTGACTGCGACACAGGGCTTCGGCTTGTTGGGGCCCGCCCCAAACCTGGCTTTTTACTAAGATATGTTGTTGAATTTCTTGTAAACTTGAATCTCAGTTATTTGTTTGAAATGAAATGTGCATTATGAGTGCTATAAAGCTACCTTCCTTTGGTAGGCCATAGAATGAACAGGTTGCCTCAGTGGGGAGTCAGGGACTTCCTTGGTTTTGATAATCATTGTTAATAAGTAGCTGGACTGGGAGGGAGAGAGGAAGAGATATTTACTCTGGTTCTTATGTTTCTGACTCGGACATCCTATGTGACATAGGCAGCACTTCCACAGTCACCTTTTGAATTCTGATGATTTCTGTAAGACTTAGATTTAGTGTTGGCAACAATATGGCCATATATTGTATAGTAGCAGAGTATACAGCACAGTGCAAAGCTCTTACATGTAGGATGTGCACTGTATCCGTATCATGGTGGCTATGTATGGTGGATATGGATACAGATCCATACCATGAGTACCTTTGATGACCCAAAGTATGGCCTTATTCATACTGTAGAAGTATGGTTGTTAAAGGAATGGTAAGGGACCATTCAATGTCATTGAGGTCAATCAATATAATCTCAATGAAGTAAATTGCAGTTACATCATGAAACTATCTGTATATGGACAATGGTATAGACACAGTACAGATTTGGCATCAACCATACCATACCATGAACAATATTTTTCATATTGTCTATGGCTGTATTGTTACGGTCGTATCCATAACAGTATGGTGCACATCCCTACTTATATAGAGGAACACTTGTATTGCACAATAAATTTACATGTATCTGTGTTACCTATACTTGAATGATCTCCTGGTCCCTGATTCTATCTGCTTATTTGACATCTAAGACTCATTGTTCTTGCATTGTAACATTGTTCAATGTTGAAATATTGACTCATTGCTTGATACTTACTTTGTAGCTATAGTCTATAGTGATGTGCTATGGGGAGAGTAGAAGATAGTAGAGGCAGCAGCATGGCAAAATAGAAACTCATTGCCAGCCATGCCAATGAGATGTGCATGCTACATGCAGAGAATAGTGAAACTTTGCTCAACATCACTCTGTAGCTACAGCATGATTAAATACAGTGGTGTAAGTTGAAGCTCAGCAGTGAGAAAATACTACTATCTATGCCAATGGTGTGCTGCAGGGAGGATTATCGCTTGGTAAGAGCAGCCAAATTGAAACTCATTGCACAATGAGTCTCAATAATGTGCTGCATTGCAGGGAGTAAAGAAACAGCAGTCTCAAAGACATATTTCCTGACCCTCATATGTATATATAGGTAGTCAAATTAGGCTTCAATGCCTTCACATCATAATGATGTAGCAGCTAAATTGAAGCTCATTACTGTAGAGAGGAAGCAGTGATAGCAGTGCAACAAAATTGAAACTCAGCCGGAATTGGCCGGGTCTGGCAATGGCCGGAAATTCAAAGTCCGCCTTATTATGTCATCTTCACTACCTGTCTTATTATATAGATATAGAGATATAGATTGCATGGCAAAAGATTCAAACCCACAGTCTCATTGAGGCAGACAACAACTACTGCACTAACAAGCCTTAATATACAGTGAAAATACACTCATTATATAGGTCCAAATATAATATTCATGGAATAAAAAATATATACACCCTTGCAGTGGGCACTGCAAACTCAGGTGTGGTGGGAGGGCATGGCAGGGGTGTTCACTGAGGGGGTGGGCATACTGTACATCCATACAGACAGTCTCTCGGTCGTTGTGGCAGTCACAACATTGGTGGGATGTGGAACAGGGGAGGGGAGGCATTGGTGCTGTTTTCACAGCGATGGAAAGGTTGTTGGAGGAAATGGACCTCACCACTGAATTTTCCAATGTCAGAAATGGGAGTGGTGAGGTCATCATCATGGTGGATGCACTATAGGGGGGAATATGAGGGAGGGAGAGTGGAGTTGGGGATGGGGTGCTAACACATGATGACCAGGCCATCATGTGTCCTTGCGCATGGCAGAGTTGTGTTCCCCTACCCAGATGATAGGGTATCCTTGATTTTGGGGTTGCTGGGGGCACTCTGTAGTATGGGGAACACTGATGTTGGTGTTCAGTGAGACGGTGAAGAGACTCTGTGTGCACAAGCTAGAAATGCAACAGCATTGAAGACACTGATCACACCCACACCCAACACTACACACACAAACCCTCAAGTTCATGGGGGATTCTGATGTAATAGAAGCAGATAGAAACAGGACAGCCAAACTCTCAGAATATAGAATACACACATATAGTAATAGTGTGTGTCAAGTATCTAGATTTCTCTAAGTCCAAAGGCTTTTAATAACAAGAGGAGCGACAGTTGTCACCAGGCCTCAAGGCAAGGTGTAGTACAATATACACAATGTCGAGAGACATACACAAAAACCTCAATAAGTCTAGAGCAACACACAGAATGACCTCAAATGACTACACATGACTCAAAGCTTCGTGCTCTAAGCAGAAACACTTCACAAAACCTTCCACTAAAGCCACAAGATTCAAACTTACGCACTCAAGCTTCCCAACCAATCATAGATCCACAGGGTTCTAACCTATGCGATCCAGAGACACAAAGAACCTTATAAAACACTGTCCGCAAGCCAAAGGGTTTGAACCTCTGCCACCTGTAGTGCCTCGTGTCACAAGAAACCCTCAAAACACAAGAGTGCATCCACAATGACACTAATTTTTTCTTCTCAGGTTAGAGCTCAAGTCAACCAATCAATCAACAGTAGCACAAGTGCCGCACTAGCTTTCTATGGCTCACATGCAACTCAGTTCACTCGAAATGCTATCAATCACAAGTATATTCTCTCACTCAAAGTTACAAACTAATCCCGAAGCTAGGGTGTCAAGCTGGAGGCTTGCATGCAACTACAATGGGGGTCCGAAACTTGTACACTATGGTTACACTGCACTATTTATCTATTTTACATCCTACAAATTAGTACCACCAAATATAGTATTATTTAGGTTGCCAAGCTCCTTCACCTGCATCCCGCGCATGTCACAATTATCATGCCATAGCTTGGCGCTGACTCAGGAGTCTGACTCGGGGCCAGATCCTGTCTCTGAGTGTTGCAACATCGGTTAACAGTGTTATTACATGTGTATTGATGTCGGTTGCTATCTCCTCAGAGTTGCAGCCTATCATGCAGCTCTTATTTCATGTCATAATTTTCTTCAAGGGAATTCTATTGTAGTGAAGGCAACGGTCTCCTTGTCTAGGCCTCGCATGCTTCAGCCAAAGTCAGCTACTTCAGATTTACTCAAGTTCTGACATCACAAAGTCCAGAGCTCTAAGTTCTGGATCTGCTGGGCCTTGCACATCATAGATCAATGTTGCATGAAGTCTTAATTATCTCACAAGTGTGTCCTGTTCTATTCATAACATGCGTATGCTATGCCTCGTCAGAGCACTTAGTGTCAAGCACTGGGACTTTATACCTAGCGCAGCCTTTCTAGTACCACTCTTAGGTTAAGTCATGCGCTCCACCCAGCTTTACTCTGGTAATCTCATTACTGGCATTATAATCATTGCGCTCTGTTGCATTTCTTGGTGTCTTAGTATCTGGACCTTGTAGCAAGCATTCATTTGTAGAAACTGCAAAATTACACATGTAAATGCTTCTAGAGCATGTCAACGGGCAGCAGTGGGCAGGTGAACTGTCATAAAGCAATGATGCTGGGCACATTTGTTGTGCCCTCAACTCCTCTATTGATGCCAAAAAAGGTGTATCCATCATTGTCGCCGTCTGCCATCGGTGTCCCGACCTTCATCCTGCTCTCATCCTCAATGTCTACTGCCCTCTAGTGTGCTCCCTTCACCTCCTCCTTCTCCACCATCCTTCCCCTGCATACTCCCAGGGCTGCACATCAGAGTACAACCATTCCCACCCTCCCTGTTGTTGTTGTTGCCATTGTCATTTCCATTGTTGTTGTTGTCCATTTTGTCTTCCACCATCCCTCCTGCACCAAGATGGCAGTCAATATCAAATCTGTGGCATAGTACACACTATTATGGTGTACAAAAGCTGTGTTTGACAGTGATTAACCCCAATGTCGATGTGGGGGATACAGGGTTGGTTGGGATGGGGATGGGCTGTGTATCATTGGCTGTTGTGGGGTGTGGGCGAGCCTCATCATCACCATCAATAGTGGGAGGGTCATAGCCATTGTTGGTGGGGGTAGGACATTGTCCGGCCTCATTCGAGGGCTTATGCAGGTGGTGGTGGGAGCATGCACACAATCCGGGGCTCTTGAGGCCACTGGATGTGCTAAAAAGACCTAAAACAGGATTAGAAGTAAAGAAGTAAATGAAACATACCAAATTAATTGAGAAAAGGCACAATTTGCATGCTAGGTGAGTGTCGAGATGAGGGGAGGTGGTGGAGAAAGGAAGAAAAAGAAGCAGCACCACCACTTGATCGCTGCACAGACATATGGTCTGGGGTGATCAAGCGAGCAGAATGAGCACTTGGGATGCATCCTCTGCTCATACAATGCACTCCAATGATACGCCGTCTACGTGTTCACACCTAGATTTTGCGATTTTATAACAATACTATTGCATATCTATCCTATGTTAGTGATACTTAGAGGACTATAGCTGAGGCTTTGAGCTGATAGTTAGACTAGTATGCAGCTAGTCGAGCCAGGACTTAGATGTGATACCACTAGTGGGTTAAATCTACCAGCCAGCCATACTAGTAACTTGAATGTTAACAGGCCTAAGTAAATGCAGCCACTAGTGGACAAGTAACACAACTAGCACACCAAACAAGAGGCAGAGGACACAAATCTCGTGAAGTTCAGTCACTAGCAGACCAATCTGGGCATAAACGCCTAAGTCAGGTTAACTAGTCATGTGGCAATCTTGAAACAGGACTTAGAAATGAATTAGCAATGGATTAACCTTGCAGCAGATCTGACTAGTGCGATACAGATCCGTTGTGATCAACACTAGTATAGCCGGTGACATGCTCTGAAAGCGTTTACGCATGTAATTTTGCGATTTGTACAAATAGGTATGGGCTACAACATCCAGATACTAAGGCACCAGGAAACACAACAGAGCGTGAGGGTTATAATGCCTGTAATGAGATTACCAGAGTAAAGCTGGGTGGAACGCTGATGAGCCTAGACTTCCGTGGCAACGGCAACACCCACAACTCTGAGAGAGCTTAGGCAATTAACATAGCAACACGGCAATCAAGGCAATGTGTTTGCGAGTGGTTCGGTGCACTTCCGTGTGGTCAATTCCTCAATAACACAAGATACACTGCGACTTTTCAGTCAGCGAAGTAGTACTCTTGGTCAAGAAGTACTAATAGACATTGGCTGTAAGCCGGGAAGGATCTCGATAAATGAGATGGGAAGGAATCTGGTATGACGTGAATACCAAGAAACCAGAATAGAGACCACAAAAAGGGTCTAGTAAACGTGGGGATGGGCTAAAGAGCACGAAAATGGCTCTAGAAATTGTGGCAATGGACTAGAAATCGTAGCAACACGCTAGAAATCGTTGCGATGCACTAGAAATTGTAGCAATGCGCTAGAAATTGTGGGGATGGACTGGAAAATGCGGGGAGGGACTAGAAGACGTCGAAATAGCCTAGTAAACGTGGCTTGTGGTGTACCTAATATTGTGAGTCGAAACAATAGCAATAAACATACAGAGACTGCAAGAAACTGGTAGAAATCGTAGCAACTGAGGTGCTGAGTGGGGTGCTGCGGCAATAGATGCACGGCAACTCTGAACAATGATAAAGATGAGGGTGATCCTATGGAGCTGAACTGGGCCTACACGGAGGCAATACTGAACTGGGCGATGAAAACGATGGCGATGTAGAAGGTGAAAGCAATAAAACAATCCTATGTGGTGAAAGTGAAGTGATGTTGTGGCATTTAAAAGACAAAAGCAAGTTATTGATGCAAGATTTCGTGTATTGGTGCAACCAACAACGTTTAAAGAGTAAAGCAAGCGGTGGGGAATAACTTGGAGTAACCGTAGCTGACTGGTAATGCCGTAGCCTCGTCAACTGGGTAAGAACTCCCTCTAAAAATGCGGTATCTACCTAGTTTTTATACTACAAGTACGATTTTATAAATAGAATATTCTTTGAAGCCTTAGTAAGGCTGTAAGTCCTTGGCTTTTGTAATAGCCGTAGTAAACATATGGTATCTGTGGTTCTAAAGTAACAGCAAGTCTTTGACGTTGCCGTGTATGGATGCAAACTGTGTGGTTTTATTGAGCGAGGAGCGGATCATAAGGTGCTGTTTAGCTGCGGATTATTGAGCTGCAGTTGCCGTACTGAGGTGTATGCGTGGGGCAACGATAATTCAAAGTCTTGGCACTGTAACAGCCTTAGTAAACACGGTCTATAGTTGCCATAGCTGTAATTATCGTAGCTGGGAGGGTACTCGCGTCAATCATGTCATTTCATTAAATGATTGATGGGCACATCAACCAGATGCTTCTGAGTGATGTAGCAACCCCGTTTTAGGATGATTGTCGATCAAAGGTGCCTTGCCATGATGGGATACGGTAATTGTGATGCGAGGCAAGCTGGGAAGGATAACGGAGTGTGTGAGGGGTGGATGTTACGGTTTTAGGACTGTATCTGAATGTTTGTGGCTTATACTGCGAAAATCCGTGGTATTATCGAGTGTGTGAGGCTTATAATGGTGCCATTTCGAAGGTATTGGGTGATGGATGGCTAAATCCGCGAATTCTGAGCGTACAGAGCCTGGAGGCTCATCAGCGCATGACTTAACCTAAGAACGGTACTAGAAAGGCTGCACTAGGTATGAAGTCCCAGCACTTGACACTAAGTGCTCTGACAGGGCATAGCACATGCACGCTAAGAGTAGAGCAGGACATGCTTGTGAGATAATTAAGACTTCGTGCAACATTGATCTATGACGTGCAAGGGCCGGGAGATCCGGAGCTTAGAGATCTAGACTTGGTGATGCCAGAACACGAGTAAATCCGAAGTATCTGACTTCGGCCGACGCGTGCGAAGCCTAGACAAGGAGCCCGTTGCCATCACTACGATAGAATTCCCTCAGAGAATATTATAAAGCGAAATAAGAGTCGCGCGTGAGGCGGCAACTCCGAGGAGATAGCAACCGGCGTTAGTACACATGTAATAGTGATGTTAACCGACGTCGCAACGCTCAGAGACAGGATCTGGCCCCGAGCCGGACTCCTGAGTCAGCGCCAAGCCATGGTGTGATAATTGTGACACGCGCGGGACGCACGCGAAGGAGCTTGGCAACCTAAATGATACTAAAAATGGTACTGCTAATTTGTAGGACATAGAATAGATAAATAGCGCAGTATAATTGTAGTGTACAAGTTTTGGACCCCCCTTGTTGGAGCACGCAAGCCCTCAGCTTAGCGCTCTAGCTTCAGGATTAGTTTGTAGCTTCGAGTGAGAGAATATACCTTTTATTGATAACATTTGAGGGACTTGAGTAGCGTGCGAGGCATAGAAAGCTTAGCGGGGGACTTGTGTACGGTTTGAGTGATTGGTTGACTGCACTCTACCCTGAGAATAAGAGATATTGTGTCATTGCGGACGCGCTCTTGAGTTTTGAGGGTGTCTTGTGACGCGTGGTGCTACAGGCGGCAGATGTTCAAACCCTTTGGTCTGATTAGCACACGCTTAGTTGGGTATACCATTCCGCAAGTGGCAGAGGTTCAAACCCTTTGGCTTATCAGACGGCGTTTCTTGTGTGCGAGATACTACAGGTGGCAGAGGTTCAAACCCTTTGGTCTGGTTAGTGTTTGTACAGAGGCCTTCTTTTAACGTGCGGTGCTACAGGCGGCACAGGTTCAAACCCTGTGGTCTGATTAGTGTGTGCTTGAGGGTTCTCATTTCCGCAAGTGGCAGAGGTTCAAACCCTTTAGCTTGTCGGATGGGGTTTATTTGGTTATTGTTTCTCTGGATCAGCACAGGTTCAAACCCTGTGGGTCTATGATCGGTTTGGAAGCTTGAGCGCATGGGTTCAAATCCTGTGGCTTGAGTGAACATGTTTTGAAGGGTTTCTGCTTAGAGCGCAAGCTTTGAGTCGTGTTTAGGGTGTGTTTAAGTTGCTTGTGGTCACCTGGGTGTGTCGCACGAGGCTTATTGAGGGTTTTGTTGGTGTGTGGCAACGAGTTGTGTATTGTAGTACACCTTGCCTTGAGGCCCGGCAACATCTGTCGCCCCTCTTGTTATAAAAGCCTTTGGACTTAGAGAGATCTAGATACCCTACGAGTGCTATTGCTATACGTGTGTATCATATATTCTGAGAGTGTAGTTGTATTGCTTCAATCTGCTTCTATCGCATAATATCCCCCCAAGAACTTTGAGGGTTTGTGTGTGTAGTGTTGGGTGTGGGTGTGATCAGTGTCTTCGACGCTGTTGCATTTCTAGCCTGCGCGCACAGAGTCTCTTCACCGGGCTGTGCCTTTGATCATGATCGACAGCTGTTACAGGCATGCTTGCCTGGCTAGTCATTTATCCTTGACACTAGTGGAGTGTCACTGGGCCCAGGACATGGAATACAACTGCTAGCAGAGCTCCTAGGCTCACTAGTCAGTAAGCGACCATTTCTAGACTGACTATTGTGTGATTATTCACCATTATTCATGACTAGCCAAGAAATCCTTATCAATAATACCCCTCTAGTCAGTTATTTATATCTTGATCGTACCTTGTTTGTCAGTATATAAGTAGTAGAATAGGCACACATGCAAGGAGGCAAGCCATCCCCACAATTGTGACCTACTAGTCAGTATCTAGTGCCCCAATTAATGGCTTTTGTGCTTAACCTCGATGAAGCAGCTGCTAGTTGCTAAGTTACCCATAGCATTGAGTGAATAGAAGTGTCTTAGAGCAATCTTTTGTATCCTGTAAAGGCCAAGAGTGTTTCAAAGTTAGTTCAAGCAAGTTCTCAAAGTTTAAAGTATTATTCTTAGGCCAAGAGCACCACTAGTCGGCCTAGAAAGCAACTAGTCAAGTGTTTGTTCACTTGTAAGACATTATAGGGCCAAGAGAGCCACTAGTTCAAAGCAGTCCCAGTCAGAGCGAGTGCAGTAGCTCAAGTTGAGTCACTATTCATCCAATTGTGTCTTACCAACCCCGCTAGTGCGAGTAGTACACTTGTATAGCTCACTAGTAATGAAATAAAATGTCTTTAAACAACTTTCCTTGATTATTGAAGTCTGCAGAGTGCTTCTATCATACTCAAAACACCCGAATTCAATACATTGGTGATAAGTGTAGAGTTAGTGATTGGTTTAGTGTTGTTGATGTTCATTGCCAGCCTCTAGTCCATTTGCCACTCACCGTTACTGAGCACATCACTGAGGCCCCAGAGATCAACAGGATATATTATTTCTGTGATATACAATATATTCATGTAGTTTTTAGTACTTTAGATACCAATATACCTTTGATATTTGCCATTTTGTCACTAAAATGTCAGATTTTATACATTTTGAACAGTATATGAGTTCTGTAGTCCTATAGAGCATTTCAATAGACATAATTCTTTTTGGAAGTACCACTATTTACATGGTAGTATCAATTCCTAGCATCCAATCCACCCCAATCTGCCACTGTCTACCTCAATATTCAGCTTATTGCTTAAAGCAAAAGTGAATTTAAGATGAATCTGTGTATGCTCATTTCTCATTCTGGGGTTCTCACACTACATTCATGTCAGGGCAGGACCTTAGACATATATATATTGATGTTGAAAACACCAATATATACTTATTTCAACCATAGACTACTATTTGGTACCACAGTATGTTATATACCCTGCAAAACATTGAATTTGAATCATCCTGTGCATATTTTTGGGTATATCTCTCCTTTGAAAACATTTCTTCACTCAAGGACTTTTGGGACAAGGACTAATATTCATTTTCTAAGTGCCTATCATATTTATGGTGTACAGAAAGCCCCCGAGAGATGTGAATACAGAATTTATTTCCTACAGCCAGCCATTTCAGGTGCACTTGGCAAACTCTGAAATTTCGCCAAAATATCCTGTTTCTCATTTGTTTCTGGTGTTTGAAGGCAACAAAAATGCTTGTGTATATTGAAATCATGATAAGGTAGACAACATCCATAGTCTGCCAACATCACATGATCTTCTGTGACATGACCAAATTGGGTGACTCTTGAATAAAAAGTTAAATATCTTTCTTCCTTGTATAGATATTTTCAAAGTAGAAAAATACAAATTATGCATTAAAAGCTATAAACTTTAGTCCCAGCAGGATTTGGCCAGCAACTTCACTCAAAAGGAGTAATTAATGGATCTAGAGCTCCTGTACTTATTTTCATGTCAATATACATGTCGAGACATGTTACCTGGCTTCTTCAGCATAGCTCGAAAGCCAAAATACCTCCTAAAACGAATTTCAAACATTGCAAAAGCTGTAGCAGCCTTAAAAACTGGAGTAAAGCGGACAATAGAGCAGTTGTCTCCTCAGAAAAAGAGAAGAAAACTTGATAATAAGGAAAATGTGCATACCATTCGCCTCTAATTACTTAAAAGTTCACCAAGGCATGCTAGGATAATGATTCTATACATGAAATATCATCTTTGATGTCATTAGATCTTGATCCAGCACCAAATGATGATGAATTCTTCACTATGCCGCTTGTGCACAATCGTGCTAATGTCCCACTGCCTGCCAATGTCTGCCATGGCCATTTCAATGCAAATTCATCATCTCCTGATGCCCCTCATGGTGCCCCAACTCATTCTTACCATAACTATGTACTGTCAAAGCCAAACCGGCCATCACATAAAGCTGTCATTGAAAAAGATAATGAATCAGTTCTTGCTTTCTGTTCTGGGAACAAAGGCATGATGCTGGATGATTCCACTAGTTCAGATGGGGCTGAATCTGATACAGAAGACATCGAGATCGAGATTGCACTGCCCATCAGAACACACGCTCCCCCTCCCACCCCTGTTACTGAAGTGAACCCCTTTGAGAATGTGATCGAAGAAGGAAATCTTGGCATCATATTGCAGAACTGGCAAAGCCATGCTGCAAGGGAGAGGGTGCTTCTCTCATGATTTCAGATTTCTTCTCAGCCGACTTTGGCTGGTTACAGTCAGCTGATGGCAAGAGAAGTGCACGTCAAGTGATGAAGCCAGGAAAGAACTGGGATGGGTATTTCACCATGGACGACATCATTGCACAGGCCGATGAAGCTATGGACATCCTTTCAGACTTTGGTGATGACATTGAGCATGTCTTCATTTACAATAATGCTACAACCCATAAAAAGCATGCAGATGACGAGATTTCTGCTCGTAAAATGCCAAGGAACACCCCTCCTCCAGGAAAAAAACTGGCTAGTTGATGTCACACTGTGTGATGACCATGGGAAGCTGGTTCACAAACCTGACAGTTCCTATGAGAAAGTCAAAATTCAGATGAAGGATGCTACATTCAATGATTCCCCTCAGCTTCTTTATTTCCCTGAGGATCATCCTCGTGCTGGTGTCTTCAAGGGAATGGCAACTATCCTTCAGGAGCATGGCTTTTCTGCAGAATATATCAAGACAAAAAATGCAGAGTGCAAAGGTTTCAAATGTGCATCACCTGCAGAGGACTGCTGTTGCCATCACATATTATTCAATCAACTGGACTTTGCAAATGTAAAATCATTCCTTGAGGTCATCTGTGAGGCACATGGTGTCCAGGTTATCTTCCTGCTGAAATTCCATTGCAAGCTTAACCCAATTGAGCAGTGTTGAGGCTATGCAAAGCGGCTGTACCAACTTAACCCTGAATCCTCCCAGGAAGATGCACTCGAGAAAAATCCACTAGCAGCATTAGGAGAGATTCCTATTGTTAGCATGCATTGGTAGGCTCTTTGATAACTCAAATGATTGGAAATAGCAGCTAACATCCTCATCCCTAGATTTGTCAACTGTTCCCTTCAATTTATGGATGCATATGCATGTGGTTTGAATGGTAGACAGGCCACTTGGGCAGCCAGGCATTATAGAGGACATCAGGTGCTACCAGAAAGCATTCTTGAAGAACTGGAGAAGGAAAATATTGTATAACTGCTTATAATAGCACCTACTTTCATGAAAATGTGTTAATTACTCTATGAATTCGAAGTCATTTACAAATCCCTTTCATTCTGAACTACCTGGACATGTTTTGAACAACTTGTATTTTTTATATCTGTAATATTGTGCCTGCAGCGATCTCTATTCCTCGTCGAGCATTTTGTTTGCTCAATTTGGACATCCATGTCACATCGATGATCACACCACATGATGTTGGCGGACTATGAATGTCATCTACCTTAGATCAGACTGGTGTATATATCTATGTGATATTCTGCTCTTGTAACTCATCGGAGCCACAATCGAGTCCAGTTCAAAAATTGACCACCTACCAGATTGGGCATGAGATATTCCCATAAGTACTAGAGATCTTCACGATTGCGTACCCAGATACATCTGCATCTGCGAGCACAGGTACCCATGGCCAAAAGTCCATACCCATCATCTGTGCCAACATCCATGCCACAGATGATCCGACCCATGCCATAGGTACTCGCATCTGTGGCAGGTACCTGCACCTACCTGGATACATACAGGTACCTGCAGGTATTTGCACGAGTACCTGTATAATACTCATGCAATTCTCACTAAGTAGACTACACTATGCATGTAACTAGCCCTACATAGTGAATGAGGAGGAGAGAGACTGACCTATAGTTATGGTGACACCGACGGAGCAAGGAGAAATGGAATGGGGACGTGCTGAAGTTGTCTGAAAGGCATTGAAGAGGGCTTTCAAATGCTCCAACAATCAAGGGAAATGGTCAAAAAGTGACAAAGATATGGGCCAAACAAAATGATGCAAGGGGGTTGCAAAAACCTAAAAAATCACATCGGGTCAAAAATATTTTTAAGGCCTGCTTGAGGTGACCAACTGACTGGCATGGGAATAACATACTGAGAATAGGTGCTGAGTCATCCACTCCTGCTATTTGGGGACCTCACAGCCACCAGCATTCTCTCAATTCCTGGACCAGAAGCTACTCCATCTTGCATCTGACTTCTGCCCCAGACATTCTGAGAGGTGCACTGAGCCTCCTACAGGTCACATATGATCAGACAGGTGCTCTTTCACACCAAATAACACATATATGGCACCTGGGATGACTTTATTCCTCTATACAGAGGGGGGGCAAAAAGAATTTAAGGCCTCCTGGGACCAACCAACCAACCAACCTGATGTGCTGGCTTGCCGGTGACAAGGCTGGTGATGGGCACCCGTGAAACTGAGCACAGCCTAGCATGAACACACTAAAACACACACTCAACCCCACAAAACACACACACACACAATCTCCTTAAGTGCAGAGGGGAGCAAGGGATTTTAATTCCAATTGTGTGCTGATAATATCTCAATTTATCTCAGCGAGCTCGCTAGAACGATGCATGTAACAACATATTTTTCTCAAGCCGTTCTCAAATTCTCGATTTCCTCAGAGCTTTTACAAGAGAGCATGGTGAACCATGCAACCCTCAAGGCAAAGTATATTTCAATAGCTGGAACACATGGATATGCAGATCTGCAAATTGACCAAGTTCAGTCAGTGAGCTCGCTAAGTACAACCCACTGCTAGACCTAATCTGCTTGCGCCACCATCTTTCTCTTAGTTGCTAAACCTGACTCCCAAACTCATCACGATTAGAAGCCCTTGGCACTCCCAATCAAGTCACAAACTACTCTCAAAAACCGTCCCCGCAAGTCCTCACACACAGTGTGCTCACCCTAACAACGGTGCTGCAAGGTCCAACTGTGCACACCTGTCACACTTTGTGTAACTGCTAGAACAGCCCAATCTGGCTGATTCCCTTGCAAACTACTCAAGACCTACACAGAGGCTGACACAACACAATTTCTCTTTTTACACTGAACCAGAAAAGGAACAGAGCTTTCTCTCAGATTTAATCCAGCAAACTCTCAAGATGGGCACAGCATCACTGCCACTGAATCTCTTTCTTATCTCAAGTAAACCAAAGTTTTTATCCAAAATGTTTCTCTCATTCTATTTCTCTGTGAGCTCACTACACTTGTGTTCTAGCTGAGGCTCGAAGCTACTAACTCTTATGTGTCGCAACAAGTCCAGATCCAAACTGAAACTTTATTACTGTATGTGGGGGGTAGGTATCTTGTTTTACTATGTGAAATTCTACCTACTTATACTATGAGAGATTAATTATTACAAACAGTCTTTTAGTAAGTTAAATCCTTTGTCAGCCAATAATCCTTTGTCCGAACTGGTGCAACACTCTTGGCAGAGTGCCGCTTGGTCCTCCTTTTAGTATCCTCAAAGAGCTAAGCAATGTCGATGTCACGCCCCCTAGCAGCAGAGTAGCTTGCTGACTTGTACTCAATAGCTGCTTAATCCTCGATCACTGATCACACTTCGTATTTGGCTTTCGGTTCTGCTCTGAAGGTGACAGCATCATATTCTAGACTCAGTAACCAAGGAATGCTTTGGATCTCGAGCCCGCTCACTATTCCCATCGGCTGACATCTGTTTCTAGGCCATGCCCAGGGTTCTGTTGATTACCCCCATGCATGATATCTTTTCTCCAGATCTCCAGGGACCATGCGTTGACACGCTTGAAAAGTGTTCACACATGTAATTTTGCAAAATGTATCAATACATACTTTTTATAAGACCTAGATACCAAGGCAATGAGATATACCTTAGAGCACAGTGTCCTAAGTGCGGACAATGAAGTTCCTTGAGTGATGTTTGGTGGAGCGCATGGCTTAACTGTAGAGTGATACCAGAAGGGTCACACTAAGTCTAAAGCCCCAGCACTTGACACTGAATACGCTGACGATGCACAGAAGATGCACGCTAAGAATAGAACCAGCGAAGCTCAGGAGATAATTGATACTTCGCGCAACCTTGATCTATGACGCACAAGGCATGGCCATGCCGGGAGCTAGCACTCTAGACCTCAGAATGTGTAGAATTGAAGTAAGACCGATGTCTCTGACTTTGGCTGATGTGTGCGAGGCCTAGACTAGAAACTAGTGGTCCTAGAAGACCATGGAAATCACTAGAAAATATTATTACTATAAAGATGAGTTGTGCTCTAGGCTACAACTCCGAGGAGATACTAGGTGATGTCAGTATGTGTGGATAGCGTGGCTAACTGATGTCGTGCAGCTGAGAGACCAGGATCTGGCCCCGAGCCGGAGCTCTGAGTAAGCGCCAAGCAATGGCATGATTATGGCGACATGCACGGCACCCAGGAAAGGAAGTTCCGCAAGCCAAGAGTTACTATTTAAGGTTGTATTAATTGGTAGAGCGCATCGTATATAAATACTGTAGTATAGTAATAGTGTACAAGTTTTGGACCCCCATTGTAGGAGTGCGCAAGCCCTCAGCTTAGCGCTCTAGCTTCAGGTTTAGTTTGTAAGCTTCGAGCAAGAGAATATACCTTTTATTGATAACATTTGAGTGACTTGAGTAGCGCATGAGGCATAGAAAGCTTAGCAGGGGACTTGTGTATGGTTTGAGTGATTGGTTGACTGCACTCTACCCTGAGAATAAGAGATATTGTGTCATTGTAGACGTGCTCTTGAGTTTTGAGGGTTTCTTGTGACGCACGGTGCTACAGGTGGCAGAGGTTCAAACCCTTTGGTCTGGTTAGTGTTTGTACAGAGGCCTTCTTTTAATGCATGGTGCTACAGGCGGCACAGGTTCAAACCCTGTGGTCTGATTAGTGCGTGCTTGAGGGTTCTCATTTCCGCAAGTGGCAGAGGTTCAAACCCTTTGGCTTGTTGGACAGGGTTTATTTGGTTATTGTTTCTCTGGATCAGCACAGGTTCAAACCCTGTGGGTCTATGATTGGTTTGGAAGCTTGAGTGCATGGGTTCAAATCCTGTGGCTTGAGTGGACGTGTTTTGAAGGGTTTCTGCTTAGAGCGCAAGCTTTGAGTCGTGTTTAGGGTGTGTTTAAGTTCTTTGTGGTCACCTGTGTGTGTCGTGCAAGGCTTATTGAGGGTTTTGTTGGTGTGTGGTGACGAGTTGTGTATTGTAGTACACCTTGCCTTGAGGCCCAGTGACATCTGTCGCCCCTCTTGTTATTAAAAGCCTTTGGACTTAGAGAGATCTAGATACCCTACGAGTGCTATTGCTATACGTGTGTATCGTATATTCTGAGAGTTTAGTTGTATTGCTTCAATCTGCTTCTATCGCATAATATCTCCCCAAGAACTTTGAGGGTTTGTGTGTGTAGTGTTTGGTGTGGGTGTGATCAGTGTCTTCGACACTGTTGCATTTCTAGCCTGCATGCACAGAGTCTCTTCAGCGTCATAGATTACAGACATGTAGTTATCTAAATTAGTCCCAGCCTGCATACAAGCGCATCCCACTGAAGGTTGCATTCTCTATTGCAGATGGATGTTTGTGCGAGCAAGCGAGCTCTTCGGCCTTATTGTCATGCATGCCCGTAAGGTACAGTGCAACAATGATGTCCTTATGTTTTAATTCCGTTGCTTCTGTTTCTATCATAGAGTTCTCAACCTCGGTGACCTTGGTTCTTCGCATGCCATCCGCACTGTTAGTCCACTCTCTGTGCTTCTGCTTTGCTAACGTGTAAGGTATGTGAATTTGCAAAATTACACCCTTAGACACGCTGCAGGCGTGACACTGGGCCACAACCCCCTTGAAATGATGGCTAAATCGGACAGTGATGGTAATGATAAGAGAGTAGCACTGTGAGATGGTAATGGATAAGGGACACCAAGGGGGGGTCAGAATGTATCAAAATAGAGCTTTCAGACAGTACCAGGCATGTAGGGAAGCACCCATCTGAACCCAAGATAGCTTGAATATGCTCTCCATCCTTTGTCAAAACAATGATCCCTTCATAACTCCGTAATGATATAGCCGATTTTACCGCGTAGGGGGTCGTTTTGAAGCCATATGCCAGGGCATTCCAACGCTTCCAGCCGCGAGAAAAACGGGTGAAAACCGAAGGAGAAATCGTTGTGACAAGATGTTGATCTGAGCTTATGAGCAAGAAGTATGGTCTGTGGATATGTGAGAGTTAAAAGTTGGGCTCATGTTTGGTGCCTGTGGAGAGGTTATGTCCTGATTTGTACATAGCTCATACATACGCATTGGCCAATCAGAAATCAATATGTCTTAGGCAATTTGTTCTCACATTGATATATCTGGCAATGGTACACATGCATTCCGATTCCATCACTGCAATAATAGCCCCATGACATGTCTCACTCAAGGTTTGTTGCTGTGCATTTATATCCCTTTCAACCTGACTACAACATGGCTGGTGGCCATGGCAGTGCTCATGCTGGGGCAGGGCGAAAATCAAAAGGAGCCCAGCCTGATTCTGTCGCTTATGGACTCTCAGTTCAAGATGCAACCGGAAAATTTGCTATCAAATCAAAAGGTGTTGGGCTTGGAAGTGGAGTGCATGGGTTCTTCAAGCAATTTCAACACTTTGAGAAGCCTAAAACAGTAGATTCAGACCTCAATGCCAATTCCAGCCTCACAACACTCTCACATGGCACATACCAATCCACCTCATGGATCTTCTGACATCATGATAAACAATCTCCCAACATCACTTCCATTGCCATTCCAGCCACCTTTGATGCCAGGATCATCAGAATCATTGAAGTCACATGGCAGTGGATCTATGAATTTTACTGGCTTGAAAAAAGGAAGGCAGCAGATGAAGTGCTGCTGTGCCTGTGTTGAAGCATTGTGTTCTCTTATGAACATGTGCAAAGGCTCTGGTAAAGCAATGCTATGCATCTGTAATCATCCCAAGCCTACCCATAGCCAAAGCAAATATGTACAACTGTGATAAACACTGGACTTAGATATTATGTCAACAGATATTCAGATTTACTGTGACATAGCCAGATATAAGGACTGGGTGTTGAGATTCATAATAAACAAGCTCCAGTCATTTGAAAGCCTTATTTTTCTGTTGAAATTGACAAGAGTTTCTATGAATGTGTCATGTGACAAAATGAGAGGGAAAAAAAAAGGCCAGAGCAAGGTTCGAACGGGTGACTGGCAAAATGTATTAGACAGAGACACACAAACTAACACTCATACCAAAGTGTCTTGATTAATCTTGAAAAGATGCTCCCTATGGTTGTGTCAACTTGAAAACTTGAATTCTCCACAGATATAACACATGAGCCAAAAGTTGAGCTCTAGGACCAAGGGCTGAGGTGAAATGACTGAGAGAGCTATTACTGGACACTAGGAGGATCCATGAGAAAGCAAGGTGGTGGGATGAGAGAGTATTCCAGTTACACAGGTACCTGTAATGGGTACCTGTCATGTCCAGAGCCATACCTGCCATCTGCGCAACACCCAGGTGTCATGGATACTGTGATATAAGGCATAGCATGGATGCAGATGATCCACAGATATCCAAACAGATATCCGAAAAAATACCTGCGGATGTGGCTGTGCTCAGATATCCGGATCCGCCAGATGCAGATATGACTTTAGCAACTTGCAATATCTGCAGATATTCTATTTATTTCTGTGTCTGTCTCATTTCCCACATGTGAAGTAATTATTCTAGGGTTTTCGAGGTCGAGGATTTCAAATCCACTGTCAGATTTACAATCGGAGGTCATCCTGATCCGTGGTAAGCAAACAGAGATTTTCTTAATTTTCTGTCAAAGTTTACTTTATTTTTCCAGTCATCGTTCTGATAGTGGAACTAGTGTGACAAATGTGTTCTAATGTTTTTGAGGTCAAGGATTTCGAATTCACCATCCAATTTGGTATCAGAGGCCACCCAGGCCCATGGGAAGTGATCGGAAATTTTATTGACTTTGTGTTAAAGATCACTTTCATTCTCCACCACTCATTTCGATGGCGAGATTTATTTTTATAATGCATCCTAGTGTTTTAGAGGTCGGGGAACCCGAATCTGCTATCCGATTCATGATCGGGAGTCACCCAGGCTCCCAGCAAGCAATCAGAAATTATATTGATTTTATTTACAACTTGTATTCCTCTTTCTGGCTCTTATTTGTTGATGGAAGCAACCAAAGTTATTTCTGCAACTGTCCTGAACACTGAAAAGTATAATCATAGCCTTGCCTAGCAATTTAACCTGGCCCTGAACCTGTATGTCTAAACATAAGTGGAATAAATACCACATTTCTGCCTCATTTTTATGTCTTGCAGTTTGGACACCCGCAAGTGATCAAAGACAGAGTTTACAAATGTATGATAGTGTAGAATTCATGTTTAAAATCTCAGAAGAAACAGGTCCATATCCATCAAGATATGTGAAAATCGAGTTTTTTGGCTAAAATAGACAGATATCCATGGTGCAGATGCCACGGATGCAGATATCTGTGCACAGCCACACCTGCGGATGTGGATATCACTTATCAGGTACACTGATATCTGCAGGACGGATCCAGATCCATCCACGGATGCATCTGTGCTATGCCTTACTGTGACATCTGCAGATGCTCACCTGCTGGATACAGATGCCAGTTAATCCATGGGTACTCATCAAATACCCAGCAATCATGAAGATCTTTAGTAAGTACATCCTGTCTTGGGCTGGTGCATCCAGCCAATATAGGCAGCAGATTGATGGGGTCGGTATGGAATCTAAAAATGTATTATTTTCCCAACCCTGGCAATTTTTTGTGGGACCAAATGGTAAGCAGGAGGGTGCAATAGGTGGCCCCAACAGCCTCAGAGCACATTTGACCCAAACAGGAGGTGGCAGTGCCCTAAGACGATGATGAGCCTCCAGGCTCTGTATGCTCAGAATTCGCGGATTTATCCATTTATCACCCAATACCTTCGAAACGGCACCATTATAATCCTCACACACTCGATAATACCACGGATTTTTGCAGTATAGGCCACAAACATTCAGATACAGTCCTAAAACCATGACATCCACTTCTCACACACTCCGTTATCCTTCCCAGCTTGCCTCGCATCACAATTACCGTATCCCATCATGGCAAGGCACCTTTGATCGACAATCATCCTAAAACGGGGTTGCTACATCACTCAGAAGCATCTGGTTGATGTGCCCATCAATCATTTAATGAAATGACATGATTGACGCGAGTACCCTCCCAGCTACGATAATTACAGCTATGGCAACTATAGACCGTGTTTACTAAGGCTGTTACAGTGCCAAGACTTTGAATTATCGTTGCCCCACGCATACACCTCAGTACGGCAACTGCAGCTCAATAATCCGCAGCTAAACAGCACCTTATGATCCGCTCCTCGCTCAATAAAACCACACAGTTTGCATCCATACACGGCAACGTCAAAGACTTGCTGTTACTTTAGAACCACAGATACCATATGTTTACTACGGCTATTACAAAAGCCAAGGACTTACAGCCTTACTAAGGCTTCAAAGAATATTCTATTTATAAAATCGTACTTGTAGTATAAAAACTAGGTAGATACCGCATTTTTAGAGGGAGTTCTTACCCAGTTGACGAGGCTACGGCATTACCAGTCAGCTACGGTTACTCCAAGTTATTCCCCACCGCTTGCTTTACTCTTTAAACGTTGTTGGTTGCACCAATACACGAAATCTTGCATCAATAACTTGCTTTTGTCTTTTAAATGCCACAACATCACTTCACTTTCACCACATAGGATTGTTTTATTGCTTTCACCTTCTACATCGCCATCGTTTTCATCGCCCAGTTCAGTATTGCCTCCGTGTAGGCCCAGTTCAGCTCCATAGGATCACCCTCATCTTTATCATTGTTCAGAGTTGCCGTGCATCTATTGCCGCAGCACCCCACTCAGCACCTCAGTTGCTACGATTTCTACCAGTTTCTTGCAGTCTCTGTATGTTTATTGCTATTGTTTCGACTCACAATATTAGGTACACCACAAGCCACGTTTACTAGGCTATTTCGACGTCTTCTAGTCCCTCCCCGCATTTTCCAGTCCATCCCCACAATTTCTAGCGCATTGCTACAATTTCTAGTGCATCGCAACGATTTCTAGCGTGTTGCTACGATTTTCAGTCCATTGCCACGATTTCTAGAGCCATTTTCATGCTCTTTAGTCCATCCCCATGATTTCTAGACCATTTTCGTGGTCTCTATCCTGGTTTCTTGGTATTCACGTCATACCAGATTCCTTCCCATCTCGTTTATCGAGATCCTTCCCGGCTTACAGCCAACGTCTATTAGTACTCCTTGACCAAGAGTACTACTTCGCTGACTGAAAAGTCGCAGTGTATCTTGTGTTATTGAGGAATTGACCGCATGGAGGTGCACCGAACCACTCGCACACACATTGCCTTGATTGCTGTGTTGCTACGTTAATTGCCTAAGCTCTCTCCGAGTTTTGGGTGTTGCCATTGCCACGGAAGTCTAGGCTCATCAACGATTACAAAGCACTCATTTCAGTAATATTGGTGAAATATTGCCTGCCAGGTTCTAGCCAGGTTCTGGCTAGGTCTCCTGAGAATTTAACAGATTTGCCTGGCTACATCCTGAGATAAAAGGCTAGGATCTACAGCCAGGGCTCAGTGCTCGATCCTAAAGCCCTTAATGTACTCCCCATAAGTAAAAACTGTGACCTCATGGCCCTCCTTCATCAGGTCCAGATTGAGGGCAATGTATGACTGGAAGTCATGGTTTCATGCCAACTTCCTATCAGGGGAGACACTAAGTGTAGACTCAGTCGCATGTTTACAATCTCCCCATCTACATTGATAACCTTGGGCATCTGTACTCATAACTTGAAGGGAATCTTGGTTGGCTGCAGCTATCATATGCGCAGCCTGCAGTGCAGGTGATGAGAAGACAATGAGAATACTGGGCCTGCTAGGGATGGAGGGATACACAAATGTGAACTTTCTGATATGATCAAGAGGACGGCTGAGGCTGATGCCCAAGTCGGTGGTCGTAACATGCATGACTTTGCATTATCAATGGCAGACTAGGAAGACAGCACCTATATGAGGCTGTTATTAGTCATGGTAGTCAAACACAACAATTTCACATACCTGAGAGCTGCCACCTCCACTATTGCTCAGCCTCTGGGATATCACACTGTGTAGTCATATGAATCATTGCTCAAACAATCAAAGATGATGTGAAGGACCATAAGGCTCATGAATTAATCTTCTTAGGTATTTGATACTGGACAGGGTGAGTAAGATGACATGATAATCAAACAAGTGATATACAGAACACAGTTAACAGAGGGTGAATTTGGCCCTCACTGCTGGAGGTGCAGGTGGTCATTATGTCAGCAGAAATATCACTTCAGAGGTGTTGTTTGGAACACCATCCCTTGTGATATATTATTGAACAGCCAGCCTTTCTGTCTATAATGGGCAGCATTGTCAGTGGCCAAGAGAGAGGTAGGAAAGGTGAGTTAGTGAGTCATCACCCTGGAACACTAATGAGCTTACAAAAAAGAATATTTAACTAACACATATGTCAATGATGATACCATTGAACATGCAGTGAGGTCCAACGGCTCAAGATTCTATGTGTTGCTATCAGAGGTCACAGTCTAGCAAAAGATGGGGGATAGGTGAACACTAGCATTGAATGTCAATGACTACTATCCAAGGTGGATCATCAAAATATCTCTGGTACATCCATGAGGTGTCTGGGGTCCATATTGTACCAGCTACCTTGCCTTGTTGAAGTCAGCTTGCTTGTCAGGAGTGAGGTCATTGGTTATGAGGTGGGTATAGCCAGACACGGTCTTTCTGACAGCATCTGGGTCAGAGCTTGCAGTGTCAATGGTGTACTGGAGGCAGGCCAGGACTTTCTTGTCAGGAAGAGGATGGTTAACTTGTAGGTGGTAGCAAAGGAAGATTGGGACTGAGCTGAAGGAGTCATTGATGCTGGACAAGTGAGACAAGCAATGGATAAAGGTTGAAGGTAAGTATGGAAAGAGCAGACTAGGAAAAGCAAAAGAATCTCACAAAAATGATGGACAATGAAGATTATTCCCATGGGAAGTCCAGGTGAATGTGACAGCAAATGCCATGTTGGTTGATGCAAAATTCCCATAGGGTAGTTTTGCCTGCATAATAACCAAGTATCCTATATCACTGCTGAGGCCAGTTCCTTTTCAAGATGAAAAAAGGTGTTCTAAAAATATCGTGACTTTTCATTACCTTTGTATGCTGCAAAAACGGGATATGGAAAACTCAATAAAAAACTTGTCCTTTTAGTGCTCCTTTTGCATGCCAAAAATAGCTGCTTTTCTACAAATGAAAAGCAGTTTCCTTTGTTCTGACCATGGGAAACACCTTTTCCATTCTGTTTTTCAAGCTCTTTTCCTTACCTTAAAAGAGTATATAAATGATCCCACCTTTCGACCTGTTTTTCTGAACTCATTTTTACCATTAGAAGATCAAACTAAATGTCACAACATTTTGAGGTCTCGTTTTTCTGAGCGGAAAATGTATCAGCCCCAGCAGTGTATTCATAGGACTCGGAATTACTGTTGGTGCTGAAAAGGGTAACCACAGGTGCGGCAAACATTCTTGACAGTGTCCAGAGGATACTCTCATGGCCAGTAAAGTATTGGCTTGAAGCAGGGCATGCAAGCACATTAAGATTGAGGGATGAGGATGGAGTTGGGCTCTGCTGTATAGTCGCAAGGATTTTTTCCATGCCATGATGTGTCTGCTCCACAGCAAGGTATGTCTGCTCCCTGGTGAGGCATGTCTGTTCCACAGTGAGACATGTCTGTTCAACAGCAAGATGTGTGTCAATATGGATCTTTATCTACAAAAAATGGGTCAGAGAATTGTTCAAAAGCAAGTGCAGAGATGGAGTTTACACACCTGGAAGACCTTGACTGCCATATCAACATGTCCCACGCACAATGTGGCATCTGCCTTGAGAGCGCTACACTCTAGTGTTTGCTTTCCTATGCTCACATCCTAGCATCATCTCACAGCTTTGAGAACCTCCATCAGGTAGGTCTCAAGCTCTCAAAATGTGGCCTTGACATTGTCAGGCAACGGTGCTGAATCATCCTGCCCATGCCAAAACTCAAGCATAGTGTTGCAGACCTTAAGAAGATTAACTTTCACCTTGTCCCATTCTCTCTTACACACTTCAACTTCCTATGGGGTGGGACGTGCATTAGTACAGCAAGCTACTGCCTCAAAGCGATGATGCATATCAACGATCTTGATGGCTGTATTCACCAGTCCGGTCACTACCTTGATGTTGATAAGCCTCCAGGCTCTGTACGCTCAGAATTCACGGATTTTTCTTACTAATTAACACTACTGTCCCTTCAACGGCCTTTTAGTAAACCAATAATTCCACACACAGAAATACCACTTTCATCCTATGGCAACCACTCCTTAGGTGCTTTGTTATCCATCCCATCTTGTTACACATCATAATTGCCGTATCTCATCATGGCAAGGCACCTTTGATCGACAATCACCCCAATATGGAATTGACACATCACTCAGAAGCACCCAGTTGATGCACTCATTGATCACTTAATAAACATGATGTGATTGACACGAGTACCCTCGCAGCTAAGACAATTGCAGCTACGGCAACTACAGACTGTGTTTACTAAGGCTGTTACTTCGCCAAGGCCTCAAGAAAATGTTGCCCCATGCGTACTCCTCAGCACGATGACTATCGCCCCGAAGTCCACAGCTAAACAGTACCTAATGATCCGCTCATTGCTCAACAAAACCATATGGCTCACGTCCATACATGGCAACGTCAACAAGTTGCTGTTACTTTAGAAGACCAAGGACCATATGTTTTCTACAACTTTTACAAAGCCAAGGCCTTACAGTCTTACTAAGTCTCGCATATTTACTCTATTTATAAATTTGTACTTTTAGTATAAAAACTAGCTAGAAAATGTAGTTAGAGGGGAGTTCATCTCTAGTTGACCCCAGACTACGTCAATTATTGTCACGCACTAGTCTATCGCCAGTAAACCATGTCTATTCACCATTCTATGGCAATATACCGTTTACCCCAGCATATTCTCGATTGCACATTGACTCTTGAGCTCACAAGAGTTATTCCACGGTTCTTAACTGTGAAGAGTTCTTTGACACTCGCTCTTCGCTCTTAACACTATTGGTGCACGCTCATACTGTGCCAATACGTGATCGCTGTGCCATACCTTGCCTCCGTTATCTTTTATAGGCTGTCATCATTTCACTTTCACCATCGTTGTCGTCGCCCATTTGGGTAGTCTCTGTGCAGACTTAGGATCAGTATTAGCAAGTTTTTGTATTGCATCAGTATAGGACAGTCCCTTGAGCGGACTTGAAGGTTAGTTTTGACACAGGATAGATCGTTTCAGTACAAGACCAGTTTTGACATCGACTTCAGCACCAGCACCACATAGGACCAGTTTCATCGCCATTTTCATAGTTCCACATTTTCTCTCGCCATCCCACCCTCAGTGCCTTGTTCCACGATATCTCTCACTTCACTCAGCCCCGCAACGTGCTTTCCCATCGCCTCGTTCACTCATAGACTATTGCTGACCGTTTAGTCTACCTTCCATTGTACTCCCTGCTCAGATTACCATCGCGTGATGTTTTCTAGTCTCGTCTCGCATTGTTGCATACGGATCTGTGGTATTCACATCATACCTGCTTCCGTTCCCTCTCATTTCGAGAGAACCCTACCGGCTTATAGCCTTAGCATCTAGTACTCGACTACCAAGCAGTACTACTTCACAGACTTAAAGTCGCAGTGTATTCTTGCATACAGAGGAATTGATTTACTGCATGGAGGTGCCTCGAACCACTCGCACACATGATCACCTTGATTGCCGTGCTACTACGTTAACTCGCCCAATCTCATTCTGAGTTGGTGTTGCCATTGCCACGGAAGTCTAGGCTCATCAATGTATGGCACCTTATCCAGAACCTCACAAATGGCTTGCACGATCCCCAGAATCGTGGCCACATTGGCGGTCTTGTTCCCTGACATGGCCATGACAGGGCCAGTTGTTTTGGTGTGGCCCCGTCTCCCTCGATGGAAGAGCTTGCTGGTAATGGAGACAGCATTGTTCAACGAAGATGCAGAAATTTGTACTAGTGTGTTTGAGGACAGCAAAGCAAGCGACAACTGGCTGCCAGATGAATCATTCTGGCCTTTCCGACGAAAAATTCTCATGCTAGTGGTAGTTTCTAGTCAAGTGCTGATGTGCAGTAGGTCAGGCTCATGTGATATACAGCAGATCTTGCACTGCCGCTAAATTTCCTACTTGGTCCTCTGATGAATCTTATCCAGGAAATTCCTAAATATGTCCCTCTTCAACGTACTCTTCCCCTCAACCTCCGGAGTCTCCCTAATCATCACAACAAGCTCCCCATAAACCTTCTCCTCATACACTCCATACCTCCTCATCTCAGGGCTCTCAAACACCACCTTCACCCTCCTCTCGCACTCTGAATCCTTCTTCCCATCAAGAACCCGCCGAGCATGAACGAGTCGTTGATGGCGATTTGGCCGACTTTGGGGACGTGGTACCAGCAGGGCTGGTCTCAGCACATGATCAATGAATCCATCATGTCATTTTTCAGACGAGGAAGAAAGCTTGAAGCTGTGAGTGGGAGGGTGAGAACGGCAAAATGGGAAGATACGGAAAGTTGGACGCACGAGCTCAATGCCCCAGCCAAGCACAATAGCCTTTAGGTGCTCGTTGACCGTCAGTGAGGTCCCCTTGATGATCTTGGCGGTGTCGATGACGGACATCCCACAGTTCAGCTTGCTTCCAGGGACGTTGTAGTTGAGATTCTATCAGAGAAATGAGCCCGATTCCGTTTTCGCATGAAGTCTCTCACCCGCTCATACCAATAATCGCATCCTTGGGCATGCCATCGCCCATAATGTAGTCGAGCAGCTCCTAAGGCTTGATAACCTTCCACGCTCCTTCGAAGCGCGCGCAGCAGACAGCCTTGTCAGCCGACATGTGTAATGAGCGTGGATGGACGTGATAAGGTGGTGGTGGGTTGTGTCTGAGATTTTGTTTGTTCGCCGGATAATAGCATCTCTTTCCTGGAAGGACATGGAGGACAACAGGCGGCGCAAAGATCTGAGTCTTGGACACCGACATTCAGAATGCAAACACACCCCACGGTAGTCTCCATCCCGCTACATCGACCACACATTCATCTCCTCCACAATTTGGAATCACTGCTGGGGCTGATACATTTTCCGATCGGAAAAACGAGACCTCAAAATGTTGCGACATTTCATCTGATCTTCTAAAGGTAGAAATGAGTTCAGAAAAATAAGTTGAAAGGTGGGATCATTTATGTACTCTTTTAAGGTAAGGAAAAGAGCTCGAAAAACTGAATGTAAAACGTGTTTCCCACAGTCAGAACAAAGGAAACCACTTTTCATTCGTAGAAAAGCAGCTATTTTTGGCACGTGAAAGGAGTGCTAAAGAGGACAAGTTTTTCATTGAGTTTTCCCTATCCCGTTTTTGCAGCATACAAAGGTAACGAAAAGTCACAAGTTTGCCGTTAACCTTGGGGCTGAGGAAGCTACGGTACTACTAGTGAGCATGGTTGAAGTGACCAATGAGTCAGCAAGACGTACGACAGACCGGCGACACCAATAAGAGAGACAACTACCGAGTTGCGATCTTTAGGTCGCTTGACAAGATGATGCAGATGGTTCTAGTATGGTGAACGTTATAGCAGGCCAGAGCACATGAATATCAACGCTGGTGTGATTTCGGTTGATACTCCTTGTCTTGGCCGTATTGTTGTATTGATACGAATCTGCCATGAAGATGAGCAGAGTCAAAGAACATGAATTGGATCCATGCTTACCGTCGTCCACAGGCTTATCTTCGCCAACGTCTTGAAAACGTCCCGTCGAAACTTATCGTCCGTTTCGGCCTGCATTTTTGACTTTGCCTCGCATTCTGTAGCAAACGGAAATGCCTTGAAGTCCTGCCGTGTCGTTTGCATATTGCAGCTGCGCGCTGCTCCCGGCCCAAAATTTTGTCGTATCGTGACTTGAGCTCGGCTGCCAGTAGAAGTCTTGATAGCGAAGGGGATGCTGGAGGGTCCCCTGTCAGAAACATAAGTCCTGGTAACCATTGTAAATAAAACATACCTTGTCTTCTCTCAGAGTTGTTTCTCTGCTCTACAGCATAGTCCTTCTCTAGATCCCTGTGTATCGTCCCATGCTCAGTCCCAAAATCCAACGGCCCAGTTCGGCTTGTCAAGTCGCCGAGACGACTGAGCGCGTCCTCAACAGAATGCTTGAGTCGGTCATACGGGTGTCAAGGATGTGTGCGCAGGAGAAAGTCACGTCGCCGTCGAGTATGGTGATGGTGAGTTCCTCATGTCGCCGGGTTGGCCAGGCACGGCTACAGGACTTGGATATAAGAGACGAAGAAACGTGGGCAACGTGGGAGCCGCCGATCAACAAACAAAGCTGACCTTGTACCTCTAATACCACGCCTGGAATCACAAAGCGAAAGAATTATATTAAATAGCGAGACTATATAGTGTACAAAAAGTAATAGAACGAAATAAAATAAAAGGCCTGAAGAAATGTTCGTTTCTAGGGGAAAAGCACGCAAGACTACGAACTGTCAAAGTTAATACGATTCTAACGTCCCGTTCCAATGTATGCGACGTCGGTCGATTCTCGAACGGGCTTTCGTGCCGTGGCAAGCATAGTCTCTCGTTGAGTCTTTCCAACGAGAAGCTGAACCTTGCCGTTGTGGGTCCGACATGCCTCCAAAAACTCACGCTAACCCTAAGGACGATGCGTCGGAATGAAGGAACGAAGATGAGGGGAGAAAAAGGACACACAAAGCAAGAATGCCTCCCGAGACATATCTCTATATCGTACATCACCCAGGACTTCCACGGCGATTGTTTCTACTTCCTCGGTGGTAACGGTCGTTGAAAGGGATGGGGGACGGCGTCAGGTAGGGCCTCCTGCATCTCGAAGGACGACTTTGTTCCCTCGGAAACGATTGATGACACAAGAATACCGGATATTGTAGATCCTAAACGAATTTCAGTGAGAAAGGAATGGTACCACGCACGTAGATGGCCCGAACCAAAGTTCATAAACTGAAGGAACGATTAGCCCAGTACGTCGGCAGAAGGAATCAGCAACCTACTTTAGAATGCTATCATTCCAGACAAAGAAACGGCTGTAAGGATACGAAGCACCATTACATGAGTACAGGACACGAGGCCAGTAAAGGATGGAGTCTACGCCATACACCTTGCAGTGTGCCATGCATGGTCTCGACAATCCTTTACCCAGGGCGATTAGCAAAAGATGCCGATATGCACAGACATACCTCGAACACAACCCATACGCCATGCAAGCGATCCTGGCTCATGGCCGAGCGACCACAGCTGACAAGATATCTGCCTGGATGTTTGTCAAGTTCATAACCAACGATAGCTGCCGCAGATTGGGCAGCTGACAGGTCTGCTTGCAGTACAGGACCTGCTCGCAAGCTTTAGCTCGAATCCGGAATGTTGCATACAGGCACCTACTATTCAATATAGACGCTGTCCGGGCGAACTGTCAGCGACGAAGGCAGCCGGGGATCCTGGGGCTACCAGCGACATCGAAGAATAACGAAAATACTATCGCGCTACTGCTGAAAACCGATTGACGACGCGAGAAGGCGAGAATACAACTGTACTCCATAGATCCTAGACAGATTTCAGCAGAAATCAGGGGAATTGAAGGATAAAGAACTTACCACAGATACCATGCCACAAACTGTGGCAAGCAGTGGCAGGCTGAGGGAACGGTTAGCAGAGAATGCGTGAGTAGCTAACAACGCACCTCGCAGAAGTACACCCCGTTCCGTGCGAGAAGTTACACTGATATCTAAGACAATATCAGCCTCCAAAGACGACTGGAGTTGAAAGCACATACCTCTCATGCTAGCCGCCCTGCTCCGTACCGTCCGTCGTCTGCCGCCTAGTGTGTGAATATCCGCTGCCAGCTTGCTCATCGAGTCGATTGTGTTTTGAATACCGAAAAATATAAACCCACGCAGACTTGGCTGCAAATTCGTAAACAGCCCTTCTTCTTCAAGTCAATCCTGTATCCCATCTCAAAGGAACAACAATGTTAGATGGACTTCACTTACAAGCTGCCGCTGATTGAGCTTCCTCGGCAGTAGGCAGATCTGCTTGAGTGCGGATCTGTGAGCGAGCTTTAGCTGAGGTCCTGGCGTACGCATAGTCTATAGAGGCACGTACTTTATAATATAGATGTTGTTCGGGCGACCCGTAGCATTGAAGACCAGGGGAAGCAGTAGAAGAGAGGTGGAGATCGTGCTATTCCCGAGAAATGGTTGAAGACATGAGAACACCATAGATCTTACATACCTTGTAATACTATACGCCGTTCCTCTGCGAGGTTTATTTCGAGCGAGATATCACACTGGTATTGGTTTTGATGTCAGCTTCAAAAGACAACGACTCGGTGCAGAGTACGCACCTCTCATGCAAGAAGTCCTAGTCAAGACCTGCCCTGCCCCGTAATTTCGCCAAACGCGTCTCCTCCATAACGGTCCTCCAGGGTCCGTCTCGCCGGGAATCATCGATGGCTCAGGCGGATGTTGGACGGGTAAGATGCATGAGAGCGCGTAGAACAGAGGCAGCAGGTCGTAGGTGACATCGACAGCTCTTTGAGAGTAGAAGTATTTTCTCCTCCAAATCTTCCCACCGCCAGCGTTGTCCGTGTGCCTTCTTGGCTTCAACATGGTCTGCCGATTCAACCTAAAAATTGCCTCAATATTTTGGTGCCGGTAGGAGTCGTATTGTTGTAGCGAGACGAAGAAAGGATAAGGCCTTGGAGAAAGGCGTTTAGCGCGCGGATTGACTGAAAAGTGAACGCCTCAAGCTTACCCCAAACCCACTCCTCCGAGGTTACATCTGCCCACAACTCCCACATCTCGTCTTGGCGTATTCCTGTCCGATATCTAGGCTGGTGCTGGTCGTAGTGGCGAGAGACATCTGCGTTAATTACGTTGGAGAAGCGGAAGACGTCGAGGGAGGAAAATCCGAAAAGCTTCGTCACTAAATCCAAGGGCCGTGACGAGTTGTTCTGAGATGATCGACGATCCTCAGTAGAAGGCTGGAGTGGGCGCCAGATCTTGCCGATGTGCACATCAGAGAAAGTGGTGCCGCCGTCGAGGGTGATAATAGTAAGAGTCGAAGAAACGAGCAGCGTGGGAGCTAACGATCACAAACAACCCTTACCTTGTACCACCACCATAGCCACCGCTGACGCGAATGACGAGCTCAAGGCCATTGACGTCACCCAAACGTCTCTTGCCACTACGCATCAAAGCCGTCTTTTGACACTAATTGACAGCGTCTCCACGGCGACCTCCCTTACGGCCACATCCGTGTCACTCCTCTCTCAACCAAGCGCCATCCAGGCTAATCACATCTCGTGCCCGCCGACGACCCTCCTCGCACGCCCAACCTCCGCAGATCCTTCGCTCCCTGCACGCGTCGTCTCAACACTTGGTCCGCTGCATATATTTCACTTTAGCCTCAGTCAATGTACGTTACGCCATGAATGCATGACCTACCAAATGAGCGATGAGTCGACGCCGCCATCTGGCACAGTCGAGCGTATCCTCCGCCCGTGCCCCCGCATGCACGTTCTCCCTCCACCACGCGTCCTTCAAGTTAGCGACGACATGAAATCGCAGAACAGGAGAATTATACTGAATGATAACACTACTAGAGTACAAAATGTAATAGACTAGAAAGTATGAAGTGAAATAAAGATAGTCTTAGTTATGAACAGGGAACAGCACACAAGACTACGAGCAGTAACTCGTACGATCGTAATCTCCCCATTCCAACTCCGAAGGAATGTGCCTCCACTTGAATGAGAAGGGGTCTATTCCGTTCGTGCCGTACGCTCTGGTTAAGCCGCCCCAACGAGAGAGCTGAAGCTTGCTGTTGGGGGTCTGACAAGGCTCGCGTGAGTAGATAGCCCTGGGCCTAGGAACTTGGATATCAGCGCAGGAAGAGTCGGGGGAGAAAGACATACCATAAGCAAAGTCCCCCCCCCCCCTCGCCACCCCGAGAACTCCTGTTCGATCAGCCGCAGCAGGGATGGGGAGCACGTCGAGTTACACATCTTAAAGGTCGACTTTGTGCCTCGGAAATGACTGACACCACAGACGGACGTATAGATAGGTGCTAAACCAGTTTCAGTGGGAAATGGATGGCATGGACGCCGCAAATCAAAATCCATAGACTAGAAGAACGGTTAGCTCGGCGACGTCCTTGGTAATGCTACCCTCCCGCACAAAGAAACGGCTGCAAGGATGCGACGCAGTATGAACTGAAGAATGAGGTTCAGTACAGAAAAAGATGAAGGTAACATAGCATACACCTTGCCTTGGGGCCTGTGCAGGCAATTCAACAAATCTACGAACCGTGTAATTAGCAAAAGTAGTTGAGAGACAGACTCGACAACGTACCTCGAACCCGGTCAACGTCTCGCAGCTCGCCCCTAGCAAATTGTCGAACTACCACAACATCGAGATGCTCATTACTTGTGCCACTGAGGTCGCCTGGATGAGTCGCAATGAACCATGGCAAATGCGGATGCAAGTTCAGAACTTGGTCGACGATGATCCTCCCACCCAGCCTCTAGACTCTTCCGCGACCGCCAGCTTTGTCGTTCCATACGTCCATATGGGATGTCGACAGAGTTCGGGTAGCCCTCCCGGCATCGGACGAAGGGGCGTACACCTGTCGTACCAAAATCGGCTACCAAAGTCAAGGGCTCTACAGAAAGAGACGCACCTTTCTTCCCTTCAAACTCCATGCCGTTTTCATGGTTCCGTCGCTGAAAATGAAAATACCACGCAGACCTCGTTGCTTGATATGAATCGTCCCCTTGAGGCAGACATTGTTGGCAGAGGATAGAAAATAGGAGAAGCGATTAAAGACAGAACACGAGAACACCGCGGGAATCAAAAGATCCTGTACTAATGTCAATGGAAGGAAGGTTAATCAAAAGATAAGCAACGTACCACGGATATGACTGGCGTCCACTTCGCAAGATGAGGTTCATAAGCTGAAGACTTGGAAACAGTTAGCAGAGGACGCGTGGGTAGAGAATCAACAACGTACCTCGGAAAACTACACCCTGTTCCTCTCTGTGACACTGATATACGATTGGAATGATGCCAGCTTCTAAAGACAATAACTCGAGTGCAAGGCACGTACCTCTCATGCTAGAAGACAAGACCCGCGCCGCCCCGTACCGAACACGTCTCCTCCATAACGGTCCTGCTCTTGGTACAGTGGGTGGCGGGAAGTATTATCCCCTCTTCCAA
Source organism: Armillaria cepistipes (assembly GCA_900157415.1). Taxonomy (NCBI): domain Eukaryota; kingdom Fungi; phylum Basidiomycota; class Agaricomycetes; order Agaricales; family Physalacriaceae; genus Armillaria; species Armillaria cepistipes. Next base: position 1,619,908 of record FTRY01000008.1, read on the forward strand.
ATCCCCAGTGTGCCTTCCTGTTCTGCCGACTCGATCCTCAGAATGGTGGTGCCAGCTGGACATATTCGTGATGCAGACATGAGAAGGAAAGACAAGGCCTGTGAGAAGAAAAAGGCCCTTAGCTCGGGGATCGACTGAATAGTGAACGTCTTACCCAAAGCCCACGACCGCTTTGAACACTCCCGCATCTCGCTCGCATTCATCGTCTTGGCGTAATCCTGGTCCCATAATTGAGGCTGAGGTTGGCGATCGCACAGAAGGGGTCGGAGCGGGATGATGCCAAGAGGTTGTTCTTCACACGATTGAGCGTGCTGTGTGTATTCAGCAGAATGCGCGAGTCGGTCATACTTGGCCTCGTAGGCCACAAGTTCACTTCGATACTTCTCATCAGATCATTTGTTCAGGTCTTGCATGTGCATGTGAGTTCTGGAGAAAGTTCGCACCGTTGATGCGACGAGTGGACAGATGAAGTGAAAGAAAGCATGATATCCGGGCCGAAGTCGATTACTCTTTGGGAAAGGACACAAGTCCGGCAAGTCGGCAACTTGCCTCCTCTTTTGATTCTCCCTTCAGCGTTCCAATGCCCGTCCTCGTTCCAATCTGTTCAATAGACGCTACATCCTCCCTTCGCTAACCGTATATCTTGTTCCTGCAACGACGCTAGCATGTCGTGCCGATTTTGGTATATCGCGTTTGACAAGAGAGATGGATGGGACGACGGCGAGCTGGTGTGACTGGCGTCAACGCGGCCTTCGATTCCTCTATGACTAGAGCAGGAGTTCCATCAAGAAACGAGGCGTATATTGGGATAGAGAGCACTGGAGAGCCTCCTTTGGTGTACCTTACTCTCACGATTTTTGGCATCTGGAATCAATGTCGTTGCTGGCACGGAGGACGACACTGGGTACGTCTTGTTTGCGGAGCCCTTGAATTTGGTAGTTGACATTGCTACACTAGGTTGCTATACATTTTTACCGTGGCATTCCTTCCCTGTGGTCAACTCCAACTTTGCGCCTACACTTTCTTTTCCGGCGACCACGACGTATGGGACGACAAAGTTGGCATATCGTTGCGCGGGCCTTTGGAGGCTTGGATCATCGGCAACCATGCTCTGAATCTCGCCCATCGGATCTACATAGACTCGCAGCTAACCAGGCGTGCTCGCCTGATATTATGGTCACTCGAGTATTCTTCGAATGGACTGCGTCGCAACTGGAGCCTGGTGTATGTACATGAGGTATGAATGGGTTCAAGGTATGTCGTCGGGTCTGCGTTGTCGTATTTTCCTAATCACGCTGCGCAAAGGAATGTCGAGACCATTGTTAGCACTGAAACGACGGTAAGGTGTACACCATCAACACCATCCTTTTCTGACCTCGTCTACTGCAGTTAATGCTACTTTGTATCGTTTGCGGCCAGTTCTTCATGGAGAAGGATAGTCCTACAAAGTATGTTGCAGAGTCCCCGCGCCGACGTGCTGGATTAACCGTTCCTTCAGTTTACGAACTTGGAGTTGTGGTGTAGACACTATCCATGTCCGCGATACTTTCAAATAGCCTTCCCTTTCCCCTTGAAATCGGCTCAGAGTCTATAGACACTGCGGTACTACTTGTGTCATCAATCGGTTTTGAGGGAAAAAGTCGACCTTCACGACGCGGAAGGCTCTGCGCCATCCTCTCCCCCAACATCGCCTCTCATCCTTCCTATGGATATTTCCAGGACGCTTCTCCCATGGTCTGCCTCCTGCAACGGTCCTCGAATTGGCAGGTTAACATTCAATGGAATGGCAACTCTGGTATCCCAGGAGCTGTCGAGTTTGCAGGCCGGGTTGTGGTGGGGGTAGACTGACCGTCGTACTCCTTGATAACGCTGCACCTCAACTACCCGCATACATCACACCGATACTAAACCGTTGCGACTCCTCTGCCTATGATGGTATCCTATCTCCCAGGCGAACACGGTAGAAGAGTTGGCAAGCATTTTGGCTGGGATCGCAGCAAGTGGGGAGGAGATGCTTGCGTAGTGTGTGCGCATTCATCGAAGATTCCGTTCACTACCAGCTGAATGGTACCTACTACTACCGCTGCAGATAATGAATGGAAGATGCTCTTCCCTAGGAACGGATTGATTGTTCTCGGACCTCATGAGCAAGTCTTTTCCATATCCATGTTCCATCAGCTCCGTTGCCTGAATGTCATTCGTAACGCAATCGTGGAACGCAGCGGAATTCAGGGCCATGACGGTTCGTGTCGTTTGACATGCAGTGTCGGATGCACTAGGCCCGAAAACGATGTAGGAAACCCATTCAGCCATCGAAAGCTCGGGATCGGTTTCTCGGATCTTCCAATTTTCAGAGGGCGTGGGTTTTAATATGCGATCATGGAATGATATACCAGCAAGGAGGTATTAACTATCCAAGCCTACGCAAAATTTATGAGTATGAGGTATGTTTGCGCTTTCTGCTCATCATCCCCACTCATCCTTACTTTCCTCCCTTCGTAGGTCTCTTTTCCCTCCTCTTCTCTACATCCATGAACGGTATGTAATCGTCGCATGACGCGTCTTTGGCGCGTCCTTCGTCCTTGTACGCCTCGTCGTCGAGTTTATCGGGGTGGGTGACTGTGGTCTCGTGACCGCCATCAATTTCCTTTTCTGCATTTTCTCGCTTTGATCTCAACCATGAAGCACATCGTCAACGAATGTGAGCTCTCTGACATTTATCAGATCATCGCTGGCACCCTCGAGTCATTGCTCAGTGAAAGGTAAGCCTTTTCATGAAGGTGTTTCGACGACTAAAGGTGTTATTTAAACAGTACGTTGATAGCCCTCCTTCTGGGGAAGCGTCGTATTACATAAAGTGGGTCCATGAAAAGCTCCAGCTTGTGGATAAGAGAAACATGCTCGATATAGATGTCGTCGAATATACAAGTTGAATAGTTCAATGTCATATATCTCGTGAATTAGTATATTGGGGAGGTTGGAACAGCGACTAATTCCCGAGACGAAATGAAGACTGACCATCGCTTCTCTGATTTTTACCTAGCTTTGTTGTACCGCCTATCAACGAGGTGTTCTATTACTTGGTGTTCAAGGGACTTTTGCAATAAACTCCGAAAGACAGAAATTTTTATACATGTAAATAGTCATTAACACATTTGCTACTAAGCAAGACTATTTTCTCGGCCTATTTTATTTATCTAACAAACGAATGCAGCTCTGGTTCATGGAACTTGGGATAAAAACAAGGCCGTGCTGTTTGACAAAATGTGAGTGAATAATCAACTGGCGAAAGAAAGTGTCACTAACGAGATCATTCTCCAAGAGGAAGGACCGGGGAGATGGTCGGGGAGCCCGTGATAACCTGTCTGCCCGCAAGAACGGGAAGAGCAGGAATGGCAGGCGGGGCGGGGAAGGCGGGCGGAGCTGGGGGAGCCGGGAGGGCAGGAATCTGTCTGCCTGCAAGAATGGGAAGAGCTGGGAGGGGAAGGACCGGAACAGCGGGCGGCGCTGGGAAGGCAGGAGGCGCGGGGAAGGCGGGTGGAGCTGGGGGAGCTGGGAGGACAGGAATCTGTCTGCCTGCGAGAACGGGAAGGGCTGGAGTAGCAGGTAGTGCCGGAAGGGCAGGAACTTGTCTACCTGTGAGAACAGGAAGAACGGGAGTAGCAGGAAGTGCTGGAGTAGCAGGAAGTGCCGGCGTAGCAGGTACAGCCGGAAGTTGTCTGCCTTTTAGTGTGGGAAGTGCTGGAAATGCGGGAGGTGCGGGCAGAGCTGGAATAGTAATCTGCCGCCCTGTAATATCGGTCCCATCTTCACGGGGAAGGACTGGGGAGATCGTTACAACCTGTCTTCCCATAATAACAGCGCGGGGAAGGGTGGGGAGGACTGGGGAAATCGTAACCTGCCTGCCCGTAATATCATCACGGGGAAGGACGACAGGGATAACCCCGGCGCTGGCGAGGAGAGGTAAAGCCAGGAGAGCGGACACAGAGATATGAGCGAACATTGTAAAGTAAGATATAAGCTGTAGAGTTGTGAGGGCTTGAGAATAATACCTGGTGGTTAATCCTTCTCTTATAGCTTTCTAACCTGTCTCCTCTGAGCGACGGAAGTCATCAGTCGTGGAGTAGAAACCAAAATACAAGTTGATGAGTGCCCAGGTCGAGTGGGGGAACGAATGACGCGCATGACGCGGTCAACAATCGTAAGGACTGGTATATGATGTGCGATACGTCGCGGAACCGAGCAAGGAAGACTCAGTCAAAAATAGTCCCCTGTCACGATGTGAGCCTTCTCTGAGCATCATTACCAGTGACTGGGCTCGTGCGTGCGAAGATAGTCACCAGGTTACGGGGATATGGAGATCCAGTATGTTGATGTTCCCCGCCGTTGCCATCCCGCCAGTCATTGGATGGCGATACTATTCGGAACAGACTGATTCTATCTAATAGTATAGTCGAGAGAAAACAGTTACTGTAATCTAACGCTTTGGCATCGGAGTCGATCTAAGCGTAAGCCATGAATGCGCCTAGACTGTCGGACTTAAATGGTAGAACATGTTAGGACGCCTTCGTAGCGATGCCACGCAAGTGGTGTGGGTTGAACATATAGCCTATGACTCGTCACGAATAGCTGAATCCGTACTTCGAAGCATCTGGTGACAGCACAAGATCAATCATGAAGGAACGTTTCATGATTTCTGTATTCGGGTCCTTATCACGAATCATTTTCCAGAAAAACATTGACGCAAAGAATGGTGCTATACCTAGCTCGACACAAGTTATGTCTCAAACGCCAAGAGCGAATTCTTTTTCAAAGTCCAACGGCGGAGGCGCTGTACCATCACGCCTATAGGATGTATAGGTTCCTCGACAAAGTCCTGACTGGTAAATGCCAGCCCGTCGATCACAAGGATCAGAAAACAAACGTGTCGGATTGGATAACGAGAGGTTGGACGTCTGAAGCCATTTCGTTTGGGAGTAAGCCGCGTTTGAATACCCGGATTTTTTTCTTCTCATTCATCCCAACCTGTGTCGTATTAAATCAGCTCAGGGAGCAATGACGAGAGCTTGAATACACTGACAAGATATTTGCCTGTTAATCCAACGGTAGCTGCCGCTGATTGAGCCTCTTGGGCAGTTGGAATATCTAGTTGGGACGTGGGATCTGTTCGTGAGTTTTAGCTGAAGCCTGACGAACACATAGCGGCACCTACTATTCGACATAAACGTTATTCGGGCGATTTGTCGGCGACGAAGGCTGGGATAATATCAGCCTCGAAAGAGAGCATCTCGAACGAGAAGCACGTACCTCACGCTGGAGGACAAAACACGTCCTGTTCCGTACCATTTTTGGCCAAACACATCCCCTTTATCGCACCCCTCGCTTTTCATTGACGGCTTCACAGTGGGTAGTGGGTAACTGGTGGGGTATTCCTGAGTAAAACGCGTGAGAGCGCATACGTCTGAAGCAGCAGGTCGTGGGCAAAGTTTAACGCGGAAAGCTGGTGTGAAGGAAAATATTGTGCGCAGGTTATAGCCCAGAAGTGATCGATATCGGGGCCATTTATGTGTAGAAACATTCTCTCCTTCAAACCTCTCACACCCAGTCGTATCCCTGCCTCCGACATGCGATGCAAACTCGAGACAAAAAAAACTAGTTGCCAACCAGACATCGATGGGTCGTCTCCTTGAGGCAGACACTGGGAGAGTAGAAAGGATTTAGCACTCGGATTAAGTCAGCAATGTACGACTTACTGCGACCAAAGACAAAACCACTCCCAAGATTGGAGAGTATGCCAATCATTGCTGAGCGTAGGGAAACTATCCTTCGATGCGAACCCCTCCAACCCGTCCCTTTTGCCATCTCTACGTGTCCCTGTATCTCGCTCGCCGGAACGCAATGCGTCGAGTCATTATGGCGTAATCTTTGTACTATATATTGAGGTTGATGCCAGTGGTTTTGGCGAGAGGTGTGGTTCGAGGATAGAGGGAGGGATTTTTTCATAGAAGGGATCGGAATGGGAGAGGCGGGATGCCAGAAGATCTAGGTGAAGGTGTATTAGTCGCAGAGAAGCAAACTCGGCATCAATAGCTCACCTAAATTTGATGCCAAAAGAGAACCTCCCGTGCGCGGTTGCATATCCGAGTAGGGGTCCCGAAATTTTTGAATCCTCCTCTGCTGCCCAGACTCGCATCCACCCCTGGGCATCCCTACATCTTGCTTGCCGGGATGCGGTATGTCTCGATGCAAATTCAACAGGACATTTAATGTTGAGGTCGTTCGAGCGAGCTACTTGTCGTTGACGAAGAGAAGACACGAGGTAGAAAGAACAGATTGCGGAAGAGGGAAGAACGAGAGTGAACGATCGAAAATCTGCATGAGGGAAATGTGAGAATTGATTAGCTACGAGAATCACAGCAGAAATAGACTGCGCACCCTTGGTCACCAAAGAAAACGTGACGGTTAGGTCCCTTGGCTGTCGCGACCTTGTACTCCGTAACTTAGGGCGAAGCATCTTAGTGTTATGCAATTTCTCTCTCGCAAGAGACCTAGGCGACCATCGAAACGATACTCTTGGCTAACACGAAGAACACGCGGGTCGGCGTAACAAAAGTATATGCGATGGAGCATGACCGGGACCATTCGCTGAGGCCAGCCTCACGAGTAGTTGCATTATCAAATACCGACAAACGGCTGAGCTCGCTTCAGAGACTGGGTTCAGAAACAGAAGAAGAGTTTCAAGTATCTGTGATTTGCGAGATCAGAGAGGATTGCTGGAAACACGAGCCCGACGCACCAAATTCTGCGAGAAAACGATATCGCCCTGCTCTATCCGTTCTTCAATAACTTGCATGTAGAAGGACACCCCTAGTCCCTCTGGTTCGCCAAGAAACAAGGCTAGCATCGTTGCCGGCGTCAGACTGTGCTAGCTGGCAGTCACCTCACCGTCAGCAAAAACATCAACAGAAAAGACCCGAACGCACAGGGTATTCTTCGACATGAATAATAACCCATAGCCAACTGAAGCCTGTTGCTCGTCACCGGACATCAAGAGCAGATCCTGCATTTGTCGAATTGGCGGGACAATGACCAGACCGCAACTAGTCCGACGGACCTTGATTCCGCTAATGAAGAGACACGACAGCGAGGTATTGTCCCGAGTGAATAATACGCCAAGTACGCGAAAAGGGTTGAGGCCGTCGTGGTCGATGATGAAGGGTTGTTTGGTGACGGCAACAAACAAACCCGGCCTTCCCTCTTACCGCTACCTTGGATCCCATGAATCGCATCCTCGACGTCACGCTGAACGCTCTATACCATGTTTGCCTAGCTCATCACGGTAACAGAGTTTTCCTACCGTACGGACGAAAGTCACTGGATGACAACCTCGATGTTCCTCCCCGATGCTGGTAGGCGATTTATCTTAACTTCAGGAAGTCGCCTTTGATGTGCGCTGTGGAGAGTTTGACTATATACCTCCGGTGTCACTGCCCGTGTCAAGGCCCTGAAAGCAAAATGTTCAGTCGACGAACCGAGACTCGCCTTACACTGGAGGACAATGAGGCCGACAAGAGTGGATAGAGGCGACAACAAGCTTGAGCCTTCCGTTATGCGGGTGGGCGATTTGATTTCAGAACATCGCACTTGGTGTTAACCCCTGTTTGTTAGCGTAGGCGCACACCGTGGAGGCCACCTCCGGCATCGCTGTCCTTTTATACCAACGAAATGACGAACACATGGTCGCCTTGTACCTGAGATAGAGAAGTCTTGACTTGCATTGACCAAGGTAGGTGGCCTTGTTCGTCAATCTTTGCGAACAATAACACGATGTTGACGCCGAATAGGACACGCGCTCTCCATTTCTACATCCTAGTTCAGCTACTTTTCGACGCTGGAGGTGGTCAGGACTTCTGAACCAGGTTGTTGCGGTGAAGAGGGCGGGCGGCGGTAGCCATAAAATCCTAGTGGCAATACATGGCGACGCATCTCGTGTGCTAGTAGGTCTTCATGCACTTCTCGCGATTCCTCGCTCAACATTTTACTTTAGACTGTATACTGGGCTCGACCTTTCAATATCCAAACACGATGCATTAACCAGAGAACCGAGTTCAATTCTGTAATAGAACGAATAGTATCAGCCGTGCCAGATTTACGCTCTTACGGTTTGGTAGTTGCAATACTCCCTGTGCTAGCCGAAGCTACCAAAGGTCCAGGATTCTTCAGAGTGTAGCAATTCGTGATTGGCTCTACAACCATTCAGCGTGCTCCGTGTTCGTTCCCTGATTCTAACCAAGACTCGCATCTTGATGTCGACCAGAGAAGATCTCGTCACATACCAAGGCGGACCTGGCGAAGAGTGCCAAGTGTGATGCAAACTAGCCGGCTACTATGTGCACATCCCTTCGTTCATGGCTGGGGAGCATCAATCGTCGCCCATGTGCACGAGCTTCTTTTGTTTTTCTTTGCTTCGGATACTGCCCGGTCATCGTCCGGCGCTGGCCGTCATGCCGTTGCGACTGGGAGTCCCATATCTGTCTCATTTTATAGGCCGCAGGTGTTCTTCGACGGCTAATTATCCTATCATTCTCTATGCTTTACTATACGTTTGGCGCATCTCTTGGAACGAAGTTGCTCGATATTATGGAGCTTGAAGTGGTCACTATTCACGGCCCATCGCATCAATATGAATCCATTCCGCACTCCACCCAAAGTGCCACAGAAGCACATACCCAAGAAGAGCCGGGTCTTCTGTGCCTTTCAGATAAACACTGCATTTTTTCATAGGAAAAGACTGATACATTCTGGACGCTCCAACATCTCATCTTTCCAACCATTATGTGAGTCTATTTACGTACTGCCAAGTGGTTCAATATTAATGCTCCCACAGCCCGGCACAGCGAGTTTTCTCGCCATCTTTTCATGTACGTTTGGATCTAACTTTCGAGTATTCTTTCCAAGAATATCCAGGGACAGAAGACTCGTCTCATCATCCGCGTCGATCCAGCATACATGACCTTGGTATGGCCGTCGGACTCTCGAAAGGCTTCGCTCTCGAGCTTGATGGTTGAGACATAGCTTGTACCTACATAGGTATAGTATCATTCCTTATGTTAACATTCTTCCAGAAAGTGATACTTTTTTCTGACAATTAGCCGAATGCGAAAATCATGAAACGTTCATTCATGATCGACCTCGTGCTCTGAAGTCGCCCAATGCTTCGAACTACGGATTGGGTGGCTGCGGTTTACATGCGTTCATGACGAGTCCTAAGCTGTTATGTTCACTTCTACGGTCGTTGGAGCCCGACGTATTCACAACACGCTTAGATCGGTTCTGGTGCCAAATACAATACTGTCTGCTTTCTCTCGACACTACATTGCATGCAATTAGTCTTTTCTGAATAGTACCGCCATCCGGAGTCGGGAAGGCGGCAGGGAGCACCAATCATCACCCGAGTACCAGCTTTTCCTCATGCACGAAGGAGCCCGACGAGCCCATTCACTGTGACAAGGGACTATTTTTGACTGCTTGCTCGGTTCCCCACGAAAATATGTCCAGTGAGCGACTCGGCTCACCGCGTCATCCGCGTCATTCGTTCTCCCTACTCGACCTGGGCCCTGTGTTTTTTCCATGACTGAAGACTATAAGAGGGACTAAGCCAGCAGGTATTTATTCTCAAGCTCTCACAGTCGTAACAGCTTCATCTTACTTCACAATGTTTGCTCATATCTCTTTCACCGCTCTCTTGGCTCTACCTCTCCTTGCGACCGCCACTGTTCTTCCCCGTGGTGGCGGTGACGGAGCTGCTTGCACCGCGACTGGTACTGTCCAATGCTGTGCTTCTACTCAAAGTGTGAGTCTTGCCATCTTCCCGCTGCTGATCGGTGCAAATGCTGACCAGAATTATTAGCCCACCGACTTGACTGCTCCCGTTTCGACCCTCTTGGGCCTCCTCGGAGTCGTCGTCGGTCAACTCACAGGAAATGTGTACGTTTTCCGATATCTTCAATACATGATTTGGCTAATTCCTTGATTTCACAGCGGTGTATCCTGTAGCCCGATTACCGTCATTGGTGTTGGCGGAACGCAGTGCAATAACCAAGTCGTCTGCTGCAACAACAACAATTTCGTTAGTGATGCTTTCCCTCAAGTTAGTTATATGCTCACATCTTCTCCTCAAATAGAACGGCCTCGTTTCTCTTGGCTGCACCCCGATCAACGTCGGCCTCTAAAGCGCCAGGGAGGTTTTCGTGATTCGGAGTGTATTCGTGGGGTTGAAATTTTTTAAAGTACAATATCGAGAACACAATGCTAGATAATACACTATCGATAACTTTATGACGTCGTGGCTTTCTCAGACGCCGACTCAGTGCCCCAATTGAAGAGTCACTATCGTTGTTCAAGTGGGATTCCGTTAATGATGAAGTGCCATTGTAATGGGTAGCCAGGTGTGTATGTAATTTCAGCAATACTACGACGCGTCATCACAAATCTAGTGAAAAATAGCATCCACTTTGTGGCCGGTCCGAGTCCCGAAGCACGGGCCAACACAAGCACGTGGGCGCCACTGTTCTGAATTCGACCGAATACTTTCACTAGCTTCGACGTCGCCAGTCAGCGTATTCACAACTCGGAGCCGTGTCTGCGGTATCAAGTATCCAGTCTGGATGAGGCCGACGACGCCAGAATTTGTCCCAGTGATCACGAATCTTTCTGCGATACAGCGCTATTAGCTTTGAAAATTTAGTGGAGCTTCACCAGGTACATCACACGCCTGCTTCTTGTACAGAGAAAAGTTACTGATGCTTTGGATCGACCCATAGCTCGAAATTTTACTCAAACATGAATGAATTCCAAGCGCTCGGCTATCCATTCGAGTCTCTCAGCTGGCTACTGCAGACGATGATGCAGTGATCCAGGCGGAATCATACGAGTGAATACAACTTAGCCTCTTTGATTCAAGCACTCCATCCGGAGATTCAGGCTTGCGTCGAAGGACGGTTTGCTATATGCAGGAAGGTCCATAACGGTAATACTCTCCGATCCAGGGAGCGGGTTTCAATCCGAACCTCAAAATCCCTTGTTTTCTTCCCCCTGGCGATTGTGCCTGCCTCAAGGAGACGTCGAAGGAACGAACTGTGGTGTTACGAGGTACGCTGTTCACACCTTGCATGGGTATCCTTGACTGACCTTTCCTGCAGCCTATGTCATTTACTCTCAGCAGGGCGGGCTGAACTCTGCACCAACGAAATGAATAACGGCGACCGAGATGCATGAAATGGCGGAATTGGCACGTCAGGCGGAGGAGGGGTTGGGCTCATTGGAACACCGACCACGCTCTCCCGCGCATGCTCATTACGACTCGGGCCTTGACATTGCTCCATCGAGCTCGGCGGTACTAGTGATCAGCATTTCGACGTTGTCGGCGCTTGACCATTTGCTGGGGACGAGCTGCGAGACGTTGATCGGCTTCGAGGTACGTTTCGAGTCTGTGCATCAACGTTTTATGGGGCGCAGGATGAAGCTGAGGTCGAGAACCCGGATTGCGTTCACAGGCCCGAAGGTAAGGTGTATGCTCTGTTACCTCCATCTTTTCCTGATCTCGTTCTTCAGTAATGCTACTTCTCGGCTATTTCTATGTGCGGGAGGGTAACGTTACAACGGACGTCGCCGAGCTAAGCGCTCCTTCAGTTTAAGGACTTGCATTCAGGTATGGACGCCATCCATGTCTGTGGTACTTTCAATTCATCTTCCTTTTCCTGGTTTAGTGTCTATGTATAGGATGGTCTTCTGGTGACAATTATTTCTGAGGCACGAAGACGACCTTCGAGATGTGGAACTCGACACTCTCCCCATCTCCGCTGCGGATAATCTAATAGACGTTCGTAGATCGTGACGAGTCGCGGTGAACTTTGCTTATGGTATGTCCATTTTCTCCTCCGGCTCTTCCTGCACTGATGTCCCGGTCCACAGGGCTAGGGCTATTCACTTGTGTAAACTTTTGGAGGTATATCAGACGTACAACAGCAAGCCTCAGTTCTCTCGTTAGGGACGACTTGATCAGAGACTGTGGTCGGCCACGGCAAGCACCTACGCGGAACGGGGAGATTATACGATCATGTGAGGTTTGAAAATTTGACTGCTTGTTACCTTGCAGTCTTGCTGGAAGCGCAAGCGTTTCTTCATAACTAAGACTTTTATTTCACTTCGTACTTTGTAGTCTATTACTTTTTGTGCGTAGTAGTATCATTATTTATTCAATATAACTCTTGATTTGCGATTCCTTGCCACCCTCACTGTCGTTCACTTGAACGACACGGGGGGGGGAAGACTTGACTAAAGAGGGCGGAGAGGGCGCTAAACTTCGACGTCGACGGCCTCGATCACTCGTTTGGTAAGTCAGCGTAGAGTTTATGTGAAATACGGGCAGCGGACGGAGTGTTGAGAGACGGCGCGTCACGCGTGCGGGTAGCGAAGGATCTGCGGGTAGGTGGGCGTATGGAAGGACGTTGACGGGCCCCACGAACGGGGAGGTCGTCGGCGGAGGAGAAACTGGCTGGAGTAGACGCTATTAGTAGATATGTCGGCATTTGGCAGAGACAGCCATTTCATGACGAGAGGACGGCTTGAGCTTCAGATCCAGGAGGTACGGAGGGAGCAAACTTGACTGCGAGGGTAGCGTAGTGGTAAGGCACTTTTGGGCGACGTCGATGCCCTTGAGCTCGTCATTGGCGTCAGCGGCCGTCGTGGTAGTACAAGGTCAACGTTGTTTGTGATCGTTAGCTCCCACGTCGCTCACGTTTCTTCAACTCCTACCACCATCACCCTCGACGACGGCGCCACTTTCTCTAACGCGCACACCGGCGAGGCCTGGGGCAAGACACGCTTAATCATCTCAGAATACCGCATCAGGGCCCTCGGATTTAGTGACGATGCTTTGTGGATTTCCTCCCTCGACGTCTTTCACCACTACGACCAGTCTCAGCCTCGATATCGGACAGGAATGCGCCAAGACGAGATGTGGGAGATGTGGGCTGATGTTTGCTACACACACGGATGAGGAGTGGGTTTTGAGTAAGGCGTTCACTCTTCAGTCAATCCGCGCGCTTAATGCCTTTCTCCCAAGCCTTATTCTTTGTTCGTTTCGCGACAGCAATACGACTCTTACCGGCACCAAAATAGAAAACACTTCTACCCTCGATGAACTGTCAATGCCACCCACGACCTGCCGCCTCTGTTCTACACGCTCTCGTGCATCTTGCCCGTCCAACATCCGCCTTCTGTGCTGAGTTATCGATGATTCACGGTGAGGAGAACCCTGGAGGACTGTTATGGAGGAGACAGGTTCGGCGACACTACGGGGCAAGGCAGGTCTTGTATTTTGGCTTGAGAGGTATGTACTCTGCATCCGAGTTGTTGTCTTTTGAAGCTGACATCAAAACCAATACCAGTGTGATATCTCGCTCGGAATAAACCTCGCAGAGGAACGGCGTATAGTGTTACAAGGTACGTAGGATCTATGGTGTTCTCATGTTCTCGTGTCTTCAACCATCTCTTAGGAATAGCACGATCTCCACCTCTCTTCTACTGCTTTCGCTGGTCTTCGATGCTACGGGTCGCCCGAACAACGTCTATATTACATAGTAGGTGCCTCTGTACTATGCGTCCGCCAGGGCCTCAGCTAAAACTTGCTCACAGATCCGCACCCAAAGCAGATCTGCCTATTAGGAAGTTCAATTAGCGGCAGCCGGTTAGTCAAGTCCTAATATTGTTGCTCCTTTGGCTGATGAGATGGGATACAGGGTTAACTTGAAGAAGGGCTGTTTACGAATTTGCAGCAAAGTCTGCGTGGATTTATATTTTTCGGTATTCAAAACACGATCGACTCGATGAGCAAGCTGGCGGCGGATGTTCACACACTGGGCGGCAGACGACGGACTGGACAGCAGAGGCGGCAGGCTGGCGTGAAGGAAAATATTGTGCGCGGGTATCACCCAGAGGTGATCGACATTGGGCCTTTCGTGTGCTAATCTATCGATGAGGGTCAGCAAAAATGGTACGGAGCAGGTCGGGTAGCATGAGAGGTATGTGCTTTCAGCTTGAGTCGTCGTCTTTGGAGCTTGATGTCGTCTTAGATATCAGTGTTACCTCTCCCACGGAACGGGGTGTGTTTCTACGAGGTCCGTTGTTAACTGCTCACGCATTCTCTGCTAACCGTTCCCTCAGCCTGCGAACCACAGTTTGCGGCATGGATGCTAGTCCTGTGCGTGGTACGTTCTTATCCTTAACTCCCCTGCTTTCTGTTGAAATCTGTCCAGGATCTAAATACAGTGGTGATCTCGCGTTCCCTTGTCGTCAATCTGTTTTCAGGAATTTCGCCCATTGAATAGTAGGTGTCTGTATGCGACTTTCGGGATGTCAGCTAAAGCTCGCGAACAGCTGGTCCCGTACGGCGAGCAGACCTACTGACTGTCCCAGCCAATTGGCGGCAGCTATCGTTGGTTTTAAACTTGGCAAACATCCAGGCAGACACCTTGTCAGCTGTGGTCGCTCGGCTATGTGCTGGGATCGCTTGCAGCTAATCACGCTGGGAAAAGGATCATCGAGATCATGAAGGGTACTTATAGGCCCGACTGCGAGGTGTATGGCGTCGACGCCATCCTTTACTAGCTTTGTGTACTGCACTCATGCAATGCTGCTTCGTATCATTGCAGCCGTTTGTGTGGAACGATAGCGTCCTAAAGTAGGTTGCCGATCCCTTGTGCTGACGTGCTGGGCTAATCGTTCCTTCAGTTGATGAACTTTGGTTCGGGACGTCGACGCCATCTATGTGCGTGATACATTCCTCTTCCTACTGAAATTCGTTTAGGATCTACAATATCCGGTATTCTTGTGTCATCAATCGTTTCTGAGGGAAAAAATTCGTCCTTCGAGATGCAGGAGGCCTTACCCGACGCCGTCCCCATCCCTTTCAACGACCGTTACCACCGAGGAAGTAGAAACAATCGCCGTGGAAGTCCTGGGTGATGTACGATATAGAGATATGTCTCGGGAGGCATTCTTGCTTTGTGTGCCCTTTTTCTCCTCTCGTCTCGTCTTCGTTCCTTCATTCCAACTCATCATCCCTAGGGTTAGCGTGAGTCTTTGGAGGCATGTCAGACCCACAACGGCAAGGTTTAGCTTCTCGTTGGAAAGACTCAACGAGAGACTATGCTTGCCACGGCACGAAAGCCCGTTCGAGAATCGAGCGACGTCACATACATTGGAACGGCGGGATGTTAGAATCGTACGAGCTTTGACTGTTCGTAGTCTTGCTTGCTTTCCCCTGGGATCGCGAGCATTCTTCAGACTTTGTATTTCACTTCATTCTATTACTTTTTTACACTAGATAATATTGTTATTTAATATAATTCTTTCGCTTTGCGATTCCAGGCGTGGTATTAGAGGTACAAGGTCAGCTTTGTTTGTTGATCGGCAGCTCCCACGTTGCCCACGTTTCTTCATCTCTTACCATCACCATACTCGACGGCGGCGTGACTTTCTCCGACACACACATCCTTAACAAACACCGCAGGAAGTTGTGACACCCGTATGACCGACTCAAGCATCCTGTTGAGGACGCGCTCAGTCGTCTCAGCGACTTGACAAGCCGAACTGGACCCTTGGATTTCGGGACCGAGCATGACTTGAAGCACAGGGATCTAGGAAAGGTGCTTTGTCGTGCAACGGTGGATGATCGTGCAGAGGAGAGAAACTAACTCTGAGAGAAGAAAAGGTATGTTTTATCTTCAATGGTTACCAGGACTTGTGTTTCTGACAGGGACCCTCCAGCATCCCCTTCGCTATCAAGACTTCTACTGGCAGCCCAGCTCAAGTCACAATACGACAAACTTTTGGACCGGGAGCAGCGCGCACCTGCAATAGGCGAACGACACGACGGGACTTGAGGGCCTTTCTGTTTGCTACAGAATGCGAGGCAAAATCCAAAATGTTTCGACGGGACGTTTCTAAGATGTTGGAAGAGATAGACCTGCGGACGATGGTAAGCATGGTTTCAATCGATGTTCTTCGACTTTGCTTATCTGCAGGCAGATTCGTACGGCCAAGACAAGGAGGGGGATCAACCGAAATCACACCACCGTCGATATTCATGTACGCGCCACGTTGATGCACTATTACAGTCACCATAAGACGGTTTTCGCGCCAAACCTGGAGGTCGAAACTCAGCATCTGTCTCTCTTATCAGTGTCGTCGGTTCAAAGACCACGACTCCGTCGCCGTCGTACGTCTTGCGGACTCGTTAGTCACTTCAATCGCGCTTACTAGCAGTACCGTAGCTTCTTCAGCCCCAAGGTTAACGGCTCCATACTTCTGCTCGCCTATCTCCCAACCCCCTTCCATATTTCAACGTAGCTTAAAACACCAACACCAACACCGTGAAACGATTAATCACAGAACCGACGACCTACACTTCCAAAAGCTCCTATCCCGCCTTCTACGTACCATGAAGACCTGGATACAGCAGCGCGACTAGTATTTGGGTCTGACCAGTCATCAAACCCTTTTACCATTGGAGCTACCACCAGCCCAACTTCCGGGTGCGAGGTCAGTGGGATTTCAAATCGTGGAGGAGATGGATGAGTGGTCGGTGTAGCGGGATGGAGACTGCCGTGGGGTGTGTTCGCGTTCTGAATATCGGCGTCCGAGACTCAGATCTTGGCGCCGCCTGTCGTACTTCTCCGCGTCCTCTCAGGAAACGGATATTACCATCCAGGGATAAGCGAACAAATAAATCCCAGACGTGACCACCATTCATACAGCATCGCTTTCTCATCAAGTCCATTAGATATATCGGCCGACACGGCAGCCCGCCACGCGCGTTTCGAACGAACATGGAAGGTCATCAAGCAGGAACTGCTTGACTACATTTCGGGCGAGGATATGCCCAACGATGCGATTGAGTGGTACGAGAGGGTGAGAGAGTTTCACTGGAAAACGGAACCGAGCTCATCCTCCTGACAGAATCTCGACTACAACGTCCTCGGAGGTAAACTGAACCGCTGCATGTCTGTCGTCGGCACCGCCAAGATAATCAAGGGGCTGACGGACGACAAGCACCTAAAGGCTGCTGTACTCGGATGGGGCATCGAGCTCGTGCGTCCAACCTTTCGTATCTTCCTGTTTTTCCGTTCTCACCCGTCCATTCACAGCTCCAAGCCTTCTTCGTCTAGGACCGCATGGTGGATTTATCGATCATGCGCCGAAGCCCTGCTGGTACCGCGTCCCCAAAAGTCGGCGAAATCGTCGTCAACGACTCGTCCATGCTCGAAGCCGCGATATGTGACCTTCTCAAGAAGCATTTCCGCGGGGAGAGCTACTATGCTGATATTCCTGGAGACGACGTTCCAGACGGAGATGGCAGCTTATCGATTTGATTACTGCTCCGGGGGACGAAGTTGATTTGAGCAAGTTCTCACTGAAAAAGTGCGTACTTCCTTCCGCTGATGTCGCGCTTGTATTGACCGTTATATAAAGATATCCACAGATCGTGATCTACAAAATCGCATACTACCCCTTCTACCTCCCTGTCGCCCTTGCCATGTACATGTTCCACGTCCCACAATCCTACCCCTCCGGGACCCAAACCATCGAGCCCTACGCCCTCGCTAAATCCATTCTCATCCCTCTTGGCGAGTGCTTCCAGATCCAAGACGACTATCTCAAATTTTCCGGCACGCCCGAGCAGATCAGCACGGATATCATCGATAACAAGTTTTCGTGGTGCAGTGTGTACGTCCGAGCAGCGGAAGGTCCTCGATGAGAATTATAGGAGGAAGGATTCCGAGTGCGAGAGGATGGTGAAGGTGGTGTTTGAGAACCCCGATGTGGATTTGAGGGAGAGGTATGGAGTATATGAGGAGAAGGTTTATAGGGAGCTTATTGCGATGATTGGGGAAATTCCGGAGGTTGAGGGTAAGAGCACGTTGAAGAGGATGTAAGAGTAAGATTTATTAGACCGAGTAGGAGATTTAGTGGCAGTGTAAGATCAGCTGTGTATCGCATAAGCCTGACTTGCCGCGTGTCAACATTTGACTAGAAACCACGACCACTCTCACAAGCATGGAGATTTTCCGTCGGAAACAGATCGTGCTCGGCGATTCATCTAGCAGCTCGTCGCTTGCAATGTCGTCCTCAAACACGCCAGCCCAAGTTGCCGGATCTCCAGCTAAGGGCAAACTCAGCAAGCTCTTCCGTCGGGGGAAACGTGGCCACACCGATACGACTGGCGATGTCGCCGTCACATCATCAGATAGCGAGGGTCCAGTTTTACAGTCGAACAAAAGCTCCACCACCACCTCCCATCCTCTCGCCAGTGCTCAGACTACGACTACCAAGGATAAAAATAACGTCGCCGATACCTCGTCTGGGAACAAGACCGCCAACGCGGCCGTGATTCTGGGGATCGTACAAGCCATTTGTGAGGTGCTGGACAAGGTGCCGTACGTCAAGGTAGTGACAGGACTGGCGAGTACAGCCATCACGATCATCGAGGTACGTCATCGTTTTGCAGTGAGATCGCTGTACTAATCCATATCTCGCATTACAGGCTGTCAACGCATGTAAGGGAGAATGGGACAAGGTAAAGGACAATCTCATTAAGGTCCGTGATGTTGTGTTCGAGTTCCGATATGGGCGGGACGATTCGGTGCCGCTGCCCGACACTGTCAAGGCAGTATTTCGAGAGCTCGAGAGCTGCCTGAGGGAGATTCTCGAGGCCGTGATACGATACCAGGACGTGAGTGCGGGAAGGCTGGCATTAGAGCGCAGCACTCTCAAGGCAGAAGCCACGTCATGCGTTGGACGTATTGATATGGCAGTTAAGGTGTTCCAGGTGTGTAAACTCTGTCTCTGCACTTGCTTTCAAACAACCCTCTGACCCATTTTTTGCAGATAAAGATCCATATTGACACACGCCTTGCTGTTGAACAGACACGCTTCACTGGGGAGCAGACATACCTTGCTGTAGAGCAGACACATCATGGTGTGGAGAAAATCCTTGCAACCATACAGCAGAGCCCAACTCCATCCTCATCCCTTGATCTTAATGTGCTTCCATGCCCTGCTCCAAGCCAATACTTCACTGGCCGTGAGGGCATCCTCCGGAAACTGTCAAGAATGATTTCTGCACCTGTGGTTACCCTTTTCAGCATGAACAGGAACACACTTTCAGCTTTTGTTCACAGCCTTGATCACTCATCTAAGTTAGTAGTTTATTTTGCAGCATCATATTGGCTGACATGACTTAGATTTACTGCTATTTTCCTGGATGCAAGCTCGGTTGAAGCACTCAAAGCCATTGCACACAATATCAAAGCTGATGACAGTGCCCATCTCCCTTCCCTACTCATTCTTGAGAATGTGGATGCTTCCCTGGAACTAGACCAATACCTTCCTTACTCTCTGCATAATCCCATCCTCATAACAAGCACCAACCAAGCTGTGTCCCACTTTGCTTCACCAGCTTGTGCATTGGAGTTGCCTGATTCTGTTGACCAGCAGGCTGCTGATGATCTCTGTCGGTCCATTGAGTCAGCTTTCATTCCTTTGCTACATGTTGTCACGATTGTGGCTAAGGGTGGAACTGGAAAGACACAGGTGGTGCTCAGATTTATTTCTGAGAACCTATCCAGGTAAGACTGTTGTATATTCAGTTAACCTATGATATTGAGATACAATAATAGATTCTTGCATGTCTGGTTTTTTGATGCTACCTCAGATTCTACACTTGCTGCTGACTTCAAGAAGCTTGGCAAAGCTGCTGGCATTGGTGAATCAGTTGATGATGTTCAGAATTTCTTGAGAAGGATGCATGGGGATTGGCTTCTCATTTTTGACAATGCAGATGATCCATCGGTTGAACTAAGCAACTACATCCCACGGTGCAATCATGGCAACATTATCATCACGAGTCGTCTCACTGAGATTAATCAAATAACATCTCCTGGTGCTCACCTTGACTTTTCAGACCTTGAACAAAGTGAGGCTATCAATCTCCTTCTGAAACATGCACATCAGGATATAGACAACAACAATCAGCAGCTTGCAGCTAACATTGTTGATGCACTTGGCTGTCAAGCTCTTGCTGTAGCCACAGCTGGTGCTTATATTGCTTCAAATCCAACATATACTTTGAGCAACTATCTCTCCCGCTTTAATCAGAAATGTAAACAACTTCTCAATTACAAGATGAGATCACTTGATAATTATCAGAAAACTGTCTTTAGTGCTTTCCATCTTAGTTTTGATCAGCTTAGTTCTTCAACTAAGCTTTTCATGCAGATTTGTGCTTTTTTGCATCACAAAGCCATACCTGTTGAGCTGTTCTATCGTGCAGCTGCCTTTACTGGTGATGACATTGTGCCTGATGAAGAAGAACATCCAGCTATTGAGGAGCTGAAGCAATTTTTGTCACTTTTTACATATAATGGATTATGGGAGGACACTATTGATGAGCTGAGCTGTCTGTCACTTACAATGTATGATACTAGTACTAAGGCTCTCTCATTTCACTCTATCATTCACATGTGTGTTCAAGAGACTATTATAGATAAGGATAGAATATATCATATTACTCAGCTTCTTTTAGCACGTGCAACACCTGTTGGCATGGATGATGCTGACTATCAGTTTCGGCGGCTACTGATTGCACATGCTAATTGTATGCACCAGAATAACTATTCTACTTTTCGTATGTATACTTGTCTTGGAAGAATCTTTGATGAGGCAGGCCTGTGTATAAAAGCTAAAGGCATATGGCAGAAGGCTTTGGTGTATTGTAGGTGTTATTTTGGAAAGCATCATTCTTACACCTTGGCATCTATGGGCAATCTTGCAAGGACATATATGGAGCTTGGACAATTGGAGGAGGCAGAGAGGCTACAGACAGAGACACTCAAGCTTCACAGGGAAGTGCTTGGAGAGCATCATCCTGACACCTTGACATCTATGAACAATCTTGCATCAACATATAAGGAGCTTGGACAATTGGAGGAGGCAGAGAGGCTACAGACAGAGACACTCAAGCTTTACAGAGAAGTGCTTGGAGAGCATCATCCTAGCACCTTGATATCTATGAACAGTCTTGCATGGACATATAAGGAGCTTGGACAATTGGAGAAGGCAGAGAGGCTACAGACAGAGACACTCAAGCTTCAGAGGGAAGTGCTTGGAGAGTGTCATCCTAGCACCTTGATATCTATGAACAATCTTGCATTGACATATAAGGCGCTTGGACAATTGGAGGAGGCAGAGAGGCTACAGACAGAGACACTCAAGCTTCACAGGGAAGTGCTTGGAGAGCGTCATCCTAGCACTTTGATATCTATAGGCAATCTTGCATCAACATATAAGAAGCTTGGACAATTGAAGGAGGCAGAGAGACTACAGACAGAGACACTCAAGCTTAGCAGGGAAGTGCTTGGAGAGCGTCATCCTGACACCTTGATATCTATAAACAATCTTGCATTAACATATAAGGAGCTTGGACAATTGGAGGAGGCAGAGAGGCTACAGACAGAGACACTCAAGCTTCACAGGGAAGTGCTTGGAGAGCGTCATCCTTACACCTTGATATCTATGAACAATCTTGCATCAACATATAAGGAGCTTGGACAATTGGAGGAGGCAGAGAGGCTACAGACAGAGACACTCAAGCTTCACAGGGAAGTGCTTGGAGAGCATCATCCTTACACTTTGATATCTATGAACAATCTTGCATTGACATATAAGGAGCTTGGACGATTGAAGGAAGCAGAGAGGCTACAGACAGAGACACTCAAGCTTCGCAGGGAAGTGCTTGGAGAGCATCATCCTAGCACCTTGATATCTATGAACAATCTTGCATGGTCATATAAGGAGCTTGGACAATTGGAGGAGGCAGAGAGGCTACAGACAGAGACACTCAAGCTTAGCAGGGAAGTGCTTGGAGAGCGTCATCCTGACACCTTGATATCTATGAACAATCTTTCATTGACATATAAGGAGCTTGGACAATTGGAGGAGGCAGAGAGGCTACAGACAGAGACACTCAAGCTTCAGAGGGAAGTGCTTGGAGAGCGTCATCCTTACACCTTGATATCTATGGGCAATCTTATATCAACATATGAGGAGCTTGGACGATTAGAGGAGGTGGAGATGCTGAAAGAGGAGATGCTTAAGCTTCACAGAAAAGCAGACATAATATGTATTCAGATCTGTCCTGTGAATATTAGGGTATCTGATAGATGATAGTATCTGACTATCTATAGATTTTGTGATTTTACATTAAATAATACATTTTCTAAGCTGTATTGAAGACTATTTATGGTATGATGTATCCCTCTGCCTTATTCACAAGAATAGTATAAATTAGGAGCAAGCTCTCATCACATTGCAGAGTGTGACAGGCTACAGAGAGTACAAATACAATATACAAGAAAATAAAATAAGTACAATAGAGAGATAAGAGTGGGTGATAAAAAATAAAATGGGTTTCTGACTCTGAGGATTAAGGGACTGAGATACTAAGATAAAAAAACTTAAAGCTTAGTGTAAAAGTATATGTAAAAACATAAGGATAGAGGTAGGATCTCACCAGGTGCACAAAATATGATTATAAGCTCTTACAATAGATAAATAAGCAAAGCTTGCATGCAGCCTAGCATAGGTGAACACTTCATAAATGTGTGAATGGACAAGTAAACAAAGCTCAGCTTACCTTAGGTTGCAGCATTGATAAACCTAGACTTCTGTGACAACAGCAATACCTAAAACTCTGAGAGAGCTTAGACAATTAAGATGAAATCACAGTAATCAAGATGTTGTATGTGTGCGAGTGGTTTAGTGCACCTTTATGTAATCAAGTTTTTCAATAACATAAGATACTCTGCAACTAAGTGCTGATGCTATAGCTGAGTAAAGAGCACAACTGGATGCTGACAAAGCTGTACCAGCTGACACTGAAACAAGCCATGAATTTGCCATTGATAGTGTGCATCTGTCAGCCCTCTCCCAAAGCCAGACATACCAACTTTTATGAGAGTATGGTAAACTGAAAGAACAGTCATCAATATAGAGGACAATCCAGTAAGTAGTGGACACTGTTACTGAGATAAATAGGGTAGAACCCCTGGAAGCCAGGCTGTGAATATCAATCCATCATAAGGATATGTCACATCCCATAAAAGGCTTCCTCTGAAAGACATTACAAAGCACCTTCAAGATTAGAGCCTTCTAGGAACACCTAGGTCCTCAGTACACTGTGAGAGATAAATACCTCCACTATAAAGTGATGGAGACAATGGAGCATATCCTGATTGACTGCACCATTACTGGTAGAGAAGATCTATAGGACTTTGCAAGTGAACTATAGGAGATGAAAGAGCAAAAGTGAATTCCTGTCACATTTGGTGTTGCTCTTGGTGCAACACTTGTGCAAGTCTGAATAAGAGAAGGGAAAGTGGATAACTCTGTAATAAGGCTATACCATATGCACAACATTGTTGTGCTCATCAATCATTTAATGAAACGATGTGATTGACATGAGTACTCTTCCAGCTATGATAATTACAGCCACAGCAACTACAGACTGCATTTACTAAGACTGTTACAGTGCCAAGACCTCAAATTATTGTTGCCCCATGCATACACCTCAGCATGACAATTGCAGCTCAATAATCTGCAGCTAAACAGCACCTCATGATCCACTCTTTGCTCAATAAAACCACATGGTTCACATCCATACATGGCAACATTGAGGACTTGCTGTTACTTTAGAACCACAGATACCATATGTTTACTATGGCTATTACAAAAGCCAAGGACTTACAGCTTTATTAAGGCTCCAAAGAATATTTTATTCATAAAATTGTACTTGTAGTATAAAAACTAGGTAGAAACCGCATTTTTAGAGCTAGTTCTTACCCAGTTGACGAGGCTATGGCATTTCCAGTCAGCTATGGTTACTCCAAGTTATCCCTCACCACTTGCTTTACTCTTTAAACATTGTTGGTTGCACCAATACACAAAATATTATGTCAATAACTTGCTTTTGTCTTTTAATGCTACAACATCGCTTCACTTTCACCACATAGGATTGTTTTATCATTTTCACCTTCTACATCGCCATTATTTTCATCACCCAGTTCAGTATTGCCTCTGTGTAGGCCTAGTTTGGCTCCATAGGATCACTCTTGTCTTTATCATTGTTCAGAGTTGCTGTGCATCTATTGCCACAGTGCCCTACTCAGCACCTCAGTTGCTATGTTTTCTACCAATTTCTTGCAGTCTCTGTACATTTATTGCTATTGTTTCGACTCACAATATTAGGTACACCCTAAGCCATGTTTATTAGGCTATTTTGACATCTTCTAGTCCATTGCCATGATTTCTAGTCCTTCCCCATATTTTATAGTTCCTCCCTATGTTTTCTAGCACATTGCTATGATTTCTAGATCCATTTTCATGGTTTATAGACTGTTTTTGCAGTTTCTATCACAGTTTCTTGGTATTCAAGTCATACCAGATTCTGTCCCATCTCGTTTATTGAGATCCTTTCTGGCTTACAGCCAACATCTATTAGTACTCCTTGACCAAGAGTACTACTTTGCTGACTGAAAAGTCGCAGTGTATCTTGCATTATTGAGGAATTGACTGTGCGGAGGTGCACTGAACCACTCGCACACACATTGCCTTGATTGTTGTGTTGCTATGTTAATTGCCTAAGCTCTCTCTGAGTTTTTGGTGTTGCTGTTGCCACAGAAGTCTAGGCTCATCAACAGTAAACAGTTCACTGATCTTGACAGCTGAATATAATCTGATATATGATCTAGGAATCATCACACACCTGAAACACCATACACCTGCCATGTACCAGCTCTATGAGATCATGAAGAGTCGCTCCAACCCTCTGGCTGAAGAAGAGATTCAAATTGCATCTGCACAAAAGGTACTCAACCCTAAGGCAGCCATGTGCTATCTTGAGAAGCTAGCCAAGGCTTCTGGAGACCTTGATGCAGCATTCACATGCCAGGCAGTACAAGCTGCAGTACATTCCCAATTGACTGGACTTTATCACTATGCTGATGACTGTACACAGGGTGCCTGGGATCAAAAGAAATTTGAGAGGCTCTTGATTGAGTGGATCGTTGCATGTGATCAACCGTTCAAAGAGGTCGAATGTCCAGAGTTTCATAGACTTTTAGAATACACTCATCATCCTTCTTCATCACTTCACATACCATCAGCAGATACTGTTCAATGGAAGATCATGAAAATAGGTGATGAGCTTATGAAGAGTTTGGGAGTTTTCTTTGAGGTAAATACCGTTTCATAATTCAGTATCCAGAAGAGACCTAATCTCTTTCCAGAAACTTGAGTCTAAGGTCTCCATATCCCTGGATGCATGGACATCACTGAATAGTTATGCATTCATTGCTATTGTCACTCATTATGTCACAAACAAAGGAAAGCTAGGTACATATCTAGTCTCTTCAGATCTTGTGTTATATTCACTTACCAGAATATGTAGAGGAAATATTGATTGACTTTCAAGAACTGGTCAGTGAAAATTCTGGAGAAAACATGGCTGAAGTTGTCTGGGGCACACTGCAGAAGTATAACCTTGTTGATCAGGTCAGTGTGCTATCTTGGTGATCAGATATATTTACTGACATCTCAATAGGTTATGGCATTCATGATGGATAATGCTACAAGTAACAACACAATGGTTACAGCAATTGAGCAAAAATGCAAGATGCAAAGTATTTCATTTTTAGCAAAGGATTCTCATCTGCACTGTATGCCTCATATGGTCCATCTTGCAGTCTTAAAGGTACACATCTATTACTCTTTATAGATCCTATGCACTAGACTAATACACTTGTCTCAGCTTCTAGAGGGCATCAGCACTATTTCTAAGGAAAATAGACAAAAGGCTAAAGAAAGCTGGACAGCATCCTACCAAGACTCCATTTTGGCACTGCTAGATGCTGCTCATGATGAAGAAGCAGCCTTGATTGATGAGGTCGAATCAGATTCAGAAAATGTTGATGAGCTGGACTCCTGAAATAGGCTGTCTGGCATCCAAACTGTTGTGTCAAAGGTATTTCATTTATAGAACTGGTAGACAGATATTCATGATGAATTCAGCTTCAAAGAATTGTCCAAGCCATGTGTTCAAGTCCTCAGCACTGACAGGCTTGGTATCAGCAGATAGCAACTGCAGCAGGATCAGTCATTGGCTTGGTTTCTGCTGGTGCCCATATGCTGATTCTCAATGTTCATACATGCTGGTCATCTATCTATCAAATGCTTTATAAACTGCATACATCTTTAATGTCTTGCTTCTGTGCTGATAGAACCTAGGCCATGCATTTAAGTATCATAATACAGTTGATCAATTTGTTGCTATCAACAAAAATTTGCATGCTCTCAAGCTTTTGAGTGAAGATTGGGAGGCTATCTCTATGGTAACAAAGTGGCTAAAGACTTTCTGCTCAGCAACCATGCAAATGTCAATGACCACTGAGCCAATGTTATCCACCACTCACACTGTTTTTCAAGGCCTTCAGGATGACATCAAGAAGATTATTGCTACTCTCCCTATGTCAACACCTCCAGAACTGAAGCAAGGCTTGCTGGATGCTCATTGCAAATTGAGTGACTATTATTACAAGTATGATGAATCTCCTTTCTACACTCGGACTGCTTGTATATCATGTTCTAACTATGTTGTCAGTGCTGGATCCTAGGATCTCTTATACAAAGGGTCTCAAGTGGGACTACAAGAATGATCTTGACTTTGACACATACCTCAAAAGCTCGGAGCAGCTATTACAGGATTACTTTGACTGACATTATCCTCCCATGACATCTGATCAGCTCAACACTCCTCTGTCATCTCTTGGTCTATCAAGATCAAGGCAAATTGATAGTTCACCTCAAAAGGTGGACTTCACATCTCGTTATGATGAAGAAGAAGATGCTGTGATGACAGAAGATGAGCTTGAACACTATTTCTCACTCCCCAAAGAGAATTTTTGGACCACGAATCCCATCAATTGGTAGTATATTTGTTGTTGTGATTTTCCTTGACTTTCATGCCTTGCTCATGATCTATTGTCAATCCCAGGTGTGTAGTTCCTTCAAATCTCATATTGTAGTTACTGATGGTTGTGTGTAGGCTCTGCAGTTGCTGTAGAATGTGTTTTCTCTGGGAGTAGTGACACCATCTTCCTTCACCAATCACACTTGAAACCTGACATGATTCATACTCTGATGCTGGTGAAGCATAGGTTTGTCTTGCCCAAAATGCTGTTGAAGAGCTTCTTGCCATTGATGAGGAGAAAAACTTTGCATCGTAGTTATATAAGTAAACTCATTGAATATATTATGTAATCTTAGAAAAAATATATATGGCCATACAGCTATCATACTGATATATATGGAGCTGTACCATACCATACAGGCTCATCACTGCTGGAGTATGGTGACAAGTACAGAATATCTGTACCCATATGGCAACCATATTTTTTATGGTCATATCCATATATGGAAATGGTGCAGATCCCTACTTCCAATAAGCTTAATCTGCACTTGCATCAGTAGGATGAACTTAGAGTTGGATTGCAACATAATGATGGTAGCCATGTGCTCACTTAATGAAAGATGCATGGTGCCTGAAAATCCAGAGATAACCTCATGTGAGGAAGGAAATGGAGAGATATCACGAGGCAGGCCTAGTACATAGGATTCAGCTGAGAGATTAGCAAGATTACTATGAATCTGAAAGGCCTGATGGCTAATATGCCTAGGAAAGGAGCTGTTCACCATTTGAGAGCTCCTGAGGAGAAATGCTGCAGAGATAGGGGAATCTTACTCATTAGTTGCTAAGATCCTAAGTCAGTGGTGGTAGCCCTTGACATGCACTGGCATCACAGGGCATTTGGTACACCTTGAAGAGACCAATCAGAGACAGTCTGACTCACCTGTCAAGGAATACTGCAGCTGCAGAGGACTGACATTGAAAAACATAGAAATGCATCAAAAGATCTAGACTGTTTACCTTACTCATGGACTGTTTGTAATCACTTTTCACTCATAGTATATAAGTAGTTTAGTTAGCTAGTGTACAATTCAAGTTACTATTTGCCCTCTTCTCTGCTAAGTAACAGTGTGAACAGCTTCAGTTGCATTGAAAAGATTCAGCTTGGAATCTGTGGGTCTCCTGCCTTGTGCAGTGAGCCTACTAGTTGCTGGTCTTGGACATTGTAGCAGACAAGTGCTGAAAAGCCTGTATTCTGGCAAGGGAGTCATTAGTTCCTTCCAGGCTTAATAAGAGATTCAGAGTCAGTGAAGCTGTGCTGGTCTCAAGAGTATACTTGGTTACATCTGAGAAAAGCTCTGTTCCATTTCTGGTGCAGTGTAAGAGTGTGATTTGTGTGGGAATTGGGCAAATCAGGCTGCTCTGTGACAGCTGCACAAGGTGTAGTAGGTGCATGCTGGCTGAAAGAACTCTGACAGTACCTTATTACTTAGCAAGCTTGCTGTATGCAAGATCTGTTTTGTTTGAGAGTTTATTGTGTTTTGTTTGAGAGTGCCAAGAGCCTCATTTGTGATGAGTCAGGATTCAGGTTTAGCAGACTAGAGGGAAGCAAAAGTGTGTGCAGTTGGACCTAGTGGCACTTCATACTAGCAAGCTAAGAAGAAGACAAAGTTGTGCACAGTTGGACCTAGCAGTGATTCATACTTAGTGAGCTCACTGAGTGGACTTTGTCTTTGCCATAGATCTGTGTGTCCATTTGTATGCTATATAACAGTCTTGGCCTTGAGGATTGCATGGTTTGTCATGCTCTCTTGTAAAAAGCTTCAGAGGAGAAATAAAGAGAACTTGAGATATTACTAGTTACTTCACATTGTGTTGGGCCATTGAGAGAGAGCTCTTGAGATTTGTTGAGATACTGTCAGTGTGCAAGTAGAATTAAATTCCTCGCTCCCCTCCACACTTATAGAGATTGGTGTGTGTGTTAGTAGGATTGAGTGTAGATTTAGTGTGTGTTTACACTAGGCCACTCTTAGTTTCATGGGTGCATGCAACTAAGCTCTTCAACAGAAAGAATCCATGGTCCACAACTCCTGACTGCTATGTTGATCTCATATCAGGGCCTCTTATTCTAGCCAAGACCTTCAGCCAAGGGTTTCTCACATATGAAAGGTACTTTGTGTTCCTTCATCCAAGCACAGTATCCATCATACATGGAACATCCACTGTGAGCTCCAAATAGAGATGTTCCATTCCCCCCTCGACCTTTGAAGCATGCTCAATAACCTGCTGCTCTTCCTGCCAGTGCTGACTCTGAGGTCTTTAGATATTCAGAGAAGGAATAGACCATCATGTCTCAGTATTTGTTGGCATGAGCCTAGAGGACAATGTGACCTCATTCATCACATTCCACCTTGGTCTTGGCCCTAATGTCGTTATGTTTGAAACTGGCTTTGTTAGAGAAGTGTCTAGCTGGGTGTTTGTTTATTAGACTCATATTTGGCTTTTCTCTCTTGTCTTATAGAATGGTGCTATTTTCCATTCCCCAATATGGTTGTGCACTCATGCATGCAATCCAGATCGAAAACAAAGAAACTGGAGCCTGGTTCAAAGTGTTTGTTGACATCCATACTGAAGAAGTCATCTTGGTGATGGACCTTGATTCTGGTAGCTTCTCCTTGGGGCTGGCATTTAATGGAATGATCATTACTACATATGCTACTCAAGCCTTTGCTCAATGGAATCTGTCTTCCTTATCTCTTGCTCTGTTTAGGGATACTCTGTGAATGTAGAGTTTTATTATTCAAAGCAATATGCAACCAATGATTGTGTGGAAATAATATTATCTCCTTCAAGGGCACTCAGTGACTATGCAGCAATTGTCAACTGGCCTGAACTTTACCTACATGGAGGATGATACCTTGGTGCCAATGATTGCTGCAAACCCCAATGCTGCATGCACCAATGTGTTCTATATTATGAATGGTGTCCACACATCAAGGATATGTACATTTGTTCCTACCTATCTCATAGATTATCAATAACTGTCTCTATAGGTACGGTTTTATCAAGGTTTGTCCAGATCTAGATTAGGATAACTAGGTCTCCCTTTATCAGTCTGCATTCAATTTCCAGACAAGGTTTGGACTATGGTATTGATTTTGCTACACCCCCCTGGTGCATCATTCTTATGAGTGTCACTAACCTTGGTACTGCCCTCACGATGGTGCCCTTGACCCTCTTACAGTCCTCCTACTGAGTAACCTCCTACCTGTAGCTAGATACAAGAAGCATCTTCTGCTGTACCTGACCTCATTTTGGGCCAATAAGTTGTTGACAATCCTGCTGGTATTTAGACTGACCAAGCCCTCCACTGCATGTAGTCTATGCAGCTGTCTGGTTGGAATTTCATTTGCTAAATGTATTTGTAGATTTCACAGCAAAGTTTTCAAAGAGGTATCATTACATTTCTATTCCAATCCTTACCCTATACTAATTATCACATTCAGCAATGGTAGAGCCCATGCTGTCAATGTCAGCCCCAGCTCCATGCATAAAACTCTCCCCATCCTCATACTGCATAGTGTCTAAACAGAATAAATATTAATACTGGGAATTCATATATAAAAAACTTACTGGTCTGACATTTCTTCTTGCTGAAAACCTTTCTTGCTCCTTCAAGAATTCACCTGGACCTGTAGGTTCAGGTTTTTAAGGTAGCCTAATCATTGTGTGACCCACCATGTAACAGCTTGGATTTTGGACTTAATGGAACCATTACTCTGACCGAGATTGTAAATATCTGGTTCAGTTCCTTGTTTCCAATACATTGCAAGACCATATTGCTGCCTGAAGACTTGCACAGATGTTTGAGCATCCTAATCCCGAGTTAACTCTGCTCTGCCACAAAGAAATCAGTAACACCCTGCACAATATGCATAGCCAATACACTGTTTGATTCCCAAATCTTCCTTCCCACTTTCCTGCTCACCTCCAATGTGCACCTATCCCACCACCTCAGTGTTCCTGCTTGATGCACTTTTCTGAAGACTTACTGCCATATGCCATTTGTTTCAATGTTGGACATGCTTCAAAGCCTGTAGTGTGCATCAGTACTCTCCACCAATGTCTGGAATATGAAAGGCTTACCATATGATATTTTCTGAAGATAGTGTTGAAAGAGCATGGTTGAGTCAAATATGAATCTTGAATTTATTATTTAATTGATTGTGATTATCTAAGTTCTGCCATTGCTGCCACTTACACCTATTTCAATCATCTATTGCACAAGCCAGAACTTTGGAGCATAAAGCTCAATTTGATGACTGCCACATCCAACAGCAGGCCTTTGCAATCTCTGGGAGGCTAGTGGTCTCAAGATAGACAGTGCCAGCACTGATGTTGCCTGGAAGTATGGTTGTTTGTCTCATGTTCACTTTTCATTTTCTCTCATTACTCACACTGGACAACAGAGTTCAGCAACAAGATACTGACCAGCACCTGCAATAGAGAAATTGTCATGTAAGACTTTGTGAAATCTAAGTATGGTCCATAGTGTAACATTGACACTCCTTTTTCATTCTATTTGACATATACAGAATGATGAACAGATGTCCATACATACTGCATTACTGGCTTGTCTGATCATGATTTGCACATATGGGTTAGTCTCTTGACACACTTTGTGTTTGCGCTAACATGAATATTTGGAAGGGTATCAGAGATCTTAGCAAGTCTATCAACTGTATATGCCTACTGCATTGTTACAGTCATCTCTATGTGGCTGGTGACTCAAATAAAAAATTTGCCTTAATTCATC
This sequence comes from Armillaria cepistipes, assembly GCA_900157415.1. Classification (NCBI taxonomy): domain Eukaryota; kingdom Fungi; phylum Basidiomycota; class Agaricomycetes; order Agaricales; family Physalacriaceae; genus Armillaria; species Armillaria cepistipes. The sequence goes on from FTRY01000008.1 coordinate 1,651,806, forward strand.
AGATAGGGCATGCTTTAACAAGGTGACAGCAACATAGCATATGATGATGTGATAGGGTGAGGACCGGGATAACCGAAGGAGGACAACAGTGTTGCTAAATAGGAAACAGTGTGCCATGGTTCATTTATACCAAGTCATGACTTGGAACACAATGCATTGGTGGGGAGCACATTGCCAAGTGCTTCACTCAGCATGACAGGGAGTGTGCACTGAGTGAGATGGGGAGCATGTTGCCATGTTTTTTTCTTCCAAAAATTGCTCAAAATACATGTGTTTTTTGCTATCTTTTTCCAATCAAATTACATAATATTACTCTGAGGACAAAACATGCACAAAATGTTATGATTTTTCCACTTTTTCTTATCTTATCTTATCTCAGCATGCCACATGGCTACCAGTGCTAGATCGTATGACTCCAGCATTTCTGCTCGACACGAAGCAATGAGACTCCATCCACACCGCAACTAACAGTTTGACATGATGAATGGATCTATTATTAGTACACAGACTTTTGTATATAAGTAGGACAGCTCTCAGCCATGTATCCTAGCTTCGAGCTAAGTTTATACATACTGGATTCTTACTCATTCGTGCTCACCACTACCTGCATATACCGCACTCATCTCAGGACTTGCATCTTGCTGCCACTCAGGGTCATTGTACGAATGCAATACAGCCTTTTGTTTGCACTTGCTTGTTCTCCCTGAGTCTGGGCATAACAGTTAGCTCAAAGCTTTCTACTATGTTCCTCTGCGCTAGCTGCTGGGAATATTCACCACAGAACTGAACAACCTGAACCCCAAACAGAACCCCCTCGCTGACACCATTATCTTTGTTCTTCTCAAATTCATCGCCTACAACCTCCTATATCTCTTTGAAGAACTAGAAGAGCTACAACAGTGGAACCAATGAAACCAACAAGTCTAGATGTGATCCAGAAGGAACTAGAAGAACTCCATGCTTCCTTGGTCAGTGCCATCACCGCTGATGAGCCTCCAGGCTCTGTACACTCAGAATTCACGGATTTTACCTGCTAATTAACGCTACTGGCCCTTCAACGGCCTTTCAGCAAACCAATGATTGCACACACATTGATACCACTTTTACCCTACGGCAACCACTCCTTACGCGCTTTGTTACCCATCCCATCTTGCCACGCATCATAATTGCCATACTTCATCACGGCAAGGCACCTTCGATCAACCATCATCCCAATACGGAATTGACGCATCACTCAGAAGCACCTAGTTGATGCGCTCATTGATCAATTAATGAAAATGACATGATCGACGCGAGTACCCTCTCAGCTACGGCAATAGCAGCTACGGCAACTACAGACCGTGTTTACTAAGGCTGTTACTTCGCCAAGGCCTCAAGAAAACGTTACCCCATGCGTACTCTTCAGCACGACAACTATCGCTCAGTAATCCGCAGCTAAACAGCACTTAACGATCCGTGCATCGCTCAGCAAAAACCATACAGTTCGCATCCATACGCGGCAACATCAACGAGTTGCTGTTACTTTAGAAGACAAAGGACCATATGTTACCTACGATTTTTACAAAGCCAAGGCTTTACAGCCTTACTAATTCTCGCATACCTACTCTATTTATAAATTCGTACTTGTAGTATAAAAACTAGCTAGAAAACGTAGTTACAAACAGTTCATCTCTAGTCGACCACAGACTACGTCAATTATCGTCACGCTCTAGTCTATCGCCAGTAAACAATGTTTATTCCCTGTTCTACAGCAATATATCATTTGCACCAGCATATTCTCGATTGCACGTTGACTCTTGAGCTCACCAGAGTTATTCCACGGTTTTTCACTGTGAAGAGTCCTTCGTTACGTGCTCTTCGCTCTTAACACTATTGGTGCACGCTCATACTGTGCCAATACATGATCGCCGTGCCATACCTCGTCCACGTTATCTTTTATCGGCCGTCATCGTTTCACTTTCACACCATTGGAGTTTTTACCGTTTCTCTTTCGCCATCATTATCGTCGCCCACTTGGGTAGTCTCAGAGCAGACTTAGGATCAGTTCAGCCAGTTTTCGTATAGTATCAGTCCCTCGAGTGGACTTGAAGGTTAGTTTGACATAGGATAGGATTGTTTCAGTACCAGACCAGTTTCGACATCGACTCAGCACCCTCGCACCGTATAGGACCAGTATCGCCACCAGTTTTCGTAGTTCCACGTTTTCTCTCGCCAGTTCACCCTCAGCACCTCGTTCCATGTTTATTTCACCACTCACAGCCCTTACGCCATTTTCTCATCGCCTCGTTCACCCCTAGACTATTGCCGACCGTTTAGTCTATTTTCTATCGTTCACCCCGCTCTGATTACCGTAGAGCGACGTTTTCTAGTCTCACAGCACGTTTTCTCATACGGATTTGTGGTATTCACATCATACCCGATTTCGTTCCCTCTCATCTCGAGAGATCTCTACTGGCTTATAGCCTTAGCATCTAGTACTCGACTACCAAGCGGTACTACTTCGCAGACTTAAAGTCGCAGTGTATTCTTGCGTATAGAGGAATTGTTCTACTGCACGGAGGTGCCCCGAACCACTCGCACACACGATCACCTTGATTGCCGTGCAACTATGTTAATTATCCAATCTCGTTCCAAGTTGGTGTTGCCGTTGCCACGAAAGTCTAAGGCCTATCACCGCTCTACTCATATTCACATACGCACAGACAAAATGACCCGAACCCTGAACTGCGTATGACCGAGTGGTCTATGAGCACTAAAGCAGCAATCGCCGTCTCAGCAACCCTCCTCTTCATTGCCATCTCTTTGCTTGTCATCCTTGGTTGCTACCTCAGCATCCCAAGTTTATGAGCCCAACTTATCCAATGATGACTAGTGCGTCAATGACTCCAGACCTGACCATCACCCAATTCATACAAATCACGACGACCCTAGCCAGAGTCGTCCTAGTAGCATTCTTTTCTGCCCTTATCGCGTTCACCTACCAACAGCAGATCCATCAATATCTGCAACGAACTGGGCTCCTAGTCCCAGACAGGAACCCCTACAACTTCAGATAGACCCCATTCCCTGCACACTATGTCCTTCCCTATGCAAGACCTGAACCAGCCCTGGTATGACCAAGTTTGGCACCCATGACAACAATGACAATGACAAGATGATGCACCCATACCAGGGCCATGACCACCCTTTCCTGGAACTCCTCCTTCGAGTACTTCTTGAGTAGGCAGGAACCGACCTCCCCCACCAGAAATGTGATCCCAGGACCGAGCAATGTTCACAGAACCCCGAGTCCAGACACCACCCCAATGACAAGGGACATATGGACTATGGTCTTTGACAGACCACCAGATGCTCTCCTGGAACCCTCAGACGAATACCCTGTGGGAACATGGGGACCAGATGACACCCCCAAATGACTACGTGTATGGGACCAGCCCTGTGAGGTCAATATGGCCCCTGCCTTCACAGCCGCTGACCTGGGACTGGAGCCAGAGGTCATCACCATACACATCACTGACAGCGAACCCATTCTGCCTTACCCCAGCAGGCCAATACCAAGAAGAGTGGTCATACCCCATCCTGACCGTGCTACTCTCATGATTCACGCCCCTAGGCCCCAGGTATCTCAATCATAGTGACTACCTCAGGCCATGCTGTAGAATTTGGCCAAATTTCAATGCTGCTTAGCAGTGGAGCAGATTGCAAAATCAATGCTAATTGCTAAAGCAGCTATTTTGGGCAATTGGGCAGGCCATTAGCTAATCCACAAATGGGTGGTTTGGGCACTGGCTCAGCCAGCTCTACAATTCCCGCCCTCCCGCTCCTTGCCTGGGTCCAAAAATATATATACAGGCCCAGAAAATATTATTTGATATCATGGTACTGCTTCCACGCCCACCCATGGCTTATTTTGGCTGGATTCATCCACACGCATTTGGATGTACTAACTGTGGGAATATAGCATTCCCAATTAGGTACACTTGGATTTTTTTGAAAGCGGAAAATTTGGGATAGTAGGCGATTTATCACATTAAAAAATATATAACATGTATCAAAGTATTATATGATGACTGCATTTCTTGTTAAATGTCTTAAAATGTGTGTAGCAAGGAAAGAAACACATTTCAATGATTTCCGGAGTTTGCCAGACCACTCCTAATTCGGTCGCAGTGGAATTGGGTCATAATTGTACAATCCTAAGGCTCTTCCAGCCCTTGAAAATACAATAGAAAGCTCTGATTGATTTTTTTCATGTATTATATCACTTTTCCATACTCAACGTCCTTCCTCTGCGAAGATAAATGTGAATTATGATGTTGAAGTATGAAAAAAGTATATGAAACATATATTATAAAAGGTATATCTCGAAGCCCATGCTCAAATTAGAGTGCAATATCTGCCAACCGTAAATTGTACTCATTTAAGAGAGTAATATTCCTCCAGATTTACCCATGAAGACAAAAATATGTTTTGGTCAGACGAAAATGCACCAAACACCAGTAAGAGTATACTGTTGTTAGAAGTTCACTTCAGCAAAGTGAATAATGAGAGTTCCATGAATAGATCACTGTGGATTGGACGCTTTGTATGGATAATGGGATGCATACTTTTGCATATACAACCCATCCAGTCCTTTGAAAATCTGCGTACAACTGCATACAAAGAATATTAAAGTTCAAAATGGCATAAAATGGGTGATATACTCCTTAAAATGTGTATTATTCATTAATGATATGCATTATAATTACACAAAGTAGATACATGTACTATACAGTACTTTAATATTATATCCCGTTAATCTCTGGAGCCTCGGAGTGGATGAGTAGAGCAGAGCATGCATTCCGAGGACGCATTGCACTCACTTGATCATGCTGGACCGCAAGTCCGTGCAGTGATTGAGTGGCTGTGCAGTTTCTTTTTTGCCCAAAGACCACCACGATGTCTCGCCTCGATGTCCACATAGCACGCAAATAGTGCTCTATTTGCGTTGCAAGGTATGTTTTATTTTATTTTATTGCTTATTACTTTCTTTTAGGTCTTTTCAGCGCATCTGGTGGCCCCAAGAGCCCCGGATTGTGTGTATCCTGCCCCCCACCACCTGTGTAGGCCATTGAATGGGGCAATGCTACACGACGATGTCTCAAACGCACTCCTAGAGGCTACCACACTTGACGACAATGAGTCTGCCCACCAACACCCGCTATTGCAACGAATCCAATGCCCAACCCCATCCCAACCAATGCAACAAGCCCCTGCATCAATATCGGGGTCTATCGCCGCCACATGCAACTGCCGCACACTCAAACGACGTGAAATACATTCCAAGACTCATTATTGGACACCATCTCGGCATGGGAACCCCCACAAAATGCACAAACAACAACCACCTATAGCTGCTACTTTACCAGATCAAATAGTGTCAGTTGACACATAGTGAAAACACAATATGAGCATCAGTTTCAAATATTCAATTTCTCAGGATTATATGGTATATTAATCAGCAAGCCAACTCTTGACATCATGATATCATCAGAAAATCCCGGCAGACCTGGGAATTGAACCCAGGATCTTAAAAAGATTTATAATAATATCACATGACTTTTCCAAGCAGACATGCTAACCACTATACCATACTAACATTATATATTCATGTAATCATCACTCTATATGACCTCCCTCTCTTAGATTTATAATATCCCAATTGGGCCCTCTCTTTGGTGCGCTTTGTTGCGCTTTTTTTCCTTATTGGGCTGGTCAAATCGGCCTATCAATGGCACCTAGAATTGGCTCTCCCATGACATTGATGGCATCAATATCAGGCTATTTTCAGATAAAATTCGCATTTTAGCTCATTTTGGGCTTCCTCAGGCTACTGGGTGGGTCATGGGATGGTACTAGTATATGCCTAAACATAAATAGCATAAAAGCAAACCCTCTGGTGAGGTATGGGGGCCCTGGGGAGGGGGTAAAATAGGTAAAATAGTGAAAAATAGTGGAAAATCACCGAAAATTCGCGTTTTGGGGGTACTACGCACATCGGATCGCTTCGAAAAGTTAATCAATGAATTCCCTGACCTTGAAAACCCCCAAATGGCCCCTCTACAGTACATGTGGCGCATTTTATAGCTAGGCATAATCGGGAAAATAGGCTTTTTATAGTACTGCGTACATTGGATCACTCAGGGGATGTTACCAATGGATTTCTACACTATTTAAACCCTAGAATACATCTTCATATGCTATATATGACCACCAGAATGCGATGAAAAATAGGGGATTGGGGGGGAAACACGATTTATTTTGTTTTCTAGGTGTCGCGTCGGTCTGGGGACATCACCAATCGATTTCTCAACCTTGAAAACCCCAAAAAGACTCTTGGGCTCATTTATGGGGTCTCAGGAATGATGGAAATAATGATGTAACAGTTTAGGAGGAGCACATAGTGAAACTCGCATTTCTGAGCTTCGGAAAACTTCGGAGTTGTTGTCAATGGATTCCGTGACCTTGAAAACCCCCAGAACACCCCAGAAACACATTTAAAACCTTTGAAATCTGTGGTAAAAAAGGTGATAGTGAAAATATGCGAAATACCATATATCTCGCATTTTTGAGTGTTGGGGAAGGTATTTCTGCTCTAGAATACACGATATGTATTGTATAATAGTGTGTACAAAAGCTTAGGATGATCTGAAATGTATTGGCAGAAATATAAGGAGATCTTTCTGAAAAAAAGGAGGAGCACCCTACACATTTCAATGTTCTGGTCATCCTATGGCCTGGGGACTATCAGATTCGGATTCCTGGACCTAAAAAATCTTAGAATCACTAATCATCCTTGGGGTTCATGTGTCAAAACTCCGAAGTAATGAGTGTGCTATTAGTTATGCACAAAAATATACTGTGTGTACAGATATTGTACTATTGAAAATGAGCCCCAGGGATGATAGATGAGTCTACTATTTTTTAGGTCCAGGAATCCGAATCTGATAGTCTCCAGGCCATAGAATGACCAGAACATTGAAATGTGGGGGGTGCTCCTCCTTTTTTTCAGAAAGATCTCCTTATATTTCTGCCAATACATTTCAGATCATCCTAAGCTTTTGTACACACTATTATACAATACATATCGTGTATTCTAGAGCAGAAATACCTTCCCCAACACTCAAAAATGCGAGATATATGGTATTTCGCATATTTTCACTATCACCTTTTTTACCACAGATTTCAAAGGTTTTAAATGTGTTTCTGGGGTGTTCTGGGGGTTTTCAAGGTCACGGAATCCATTGACAACAACTCCGAAGTTTTCCGAAGCTCAGAAATGCGAGTTTCCCTATGTGCTCCTCCTAAACTGTTACATCATTATTTCCATCATTCCTGAGACCCCATAAATGAGCCCAAGAGTCTTTTTGGGGTTTTCAAGGTTGAGAAATCGATTGGTGATGTCCCCAGACCGACGCGACACCTAGAAAACAAAATAAATCGTGTTTCCCCCCCAATCCCCTATTTTTCATCGCATTCTGGTGGTCATATATAGCATATGAAGATGTATTCTAGGGTTTAAATAGTGTAGAAATCCATTGGTAACATCCCCTGAGTGATCCAATGTACGCAGTACCATAAAAAGCCTATTTTCCCGATTATGCCTAGCTATAAAATGCGCCACATGTACTGTAGAGGGGCCATTTGGGGGTTTTCAAGGTCAGGGAATTCATTGATTAACTTTTCGAAGCGATCCGATGTGCGTAGTACCCCCAAAACGCGAATTTTCGGTGATTTTCCACTATTTTTCACTATTTTACCTATTTTACCCCCTCCCCAGGGCCCCCATACCTCACCAGAGGGTTTGCTTTTATGCTATTTATGTTTAGGCATATACTAGTACCATCCCATGACCCACCCAGTAGCCTGAGGAAGCCCAAAATGAGCTAAAATGCGAATTTTGTCTGAAAATAGCCTGATATTGATGCCATCAATGTCATGGGAGAGCCAATTCTAGGTGCCATTGATAGGCCGATTTGACCAGCCCAATAAGGAAAAAAAGCGCAACAAAGCGCACCAAAGAGAGGGCCCAATTGGGATATTATAAATCTAAGAGAGGGAGGTCATATAGAGTGATGATTACATGAATATATAATGTTAGTATGGTATAGTGGTTAGCATGTCTGCTTGGAAAAGTCATGTGATATTATTATAAATCTTTTTAAGATCCTGGGTTCAATTCCCAGGTCTGCCGGGATTTTCTGATGATATCATGATGTCAAGAGTTGGCTTGCTGATTAATATACCATATAATCCTGAGAAATTGAATATTTGAAACTGATGCTCATATTGTGTTTTCACTATGTGTCAACTGACACTATTTAAGTAAAAATCTAGCAGCGAAGGCTGCAACAACCAGCACAATGACACCGAGGAGGATGAGGACGGTGGGGCCAGAGGGATTTGTACTCTGGGGCAGGGCCATGGGATTGACTTTGGGAGGGCTCACCCATAAGGAGAGGAGAGGCGGAGGGTTCAGGAGAGCAGGAGATGTCGAGCGGGATGGCAGGATAAAAATCAGGACGCCGACGCTGAATGACAGCGACGACAAGCATGCCCTTCTGGGTGTTGACAGACAGCCCTCGGGTGTTATGACTCCTGCAAGAATTATGGCTGTAGGATGGTTCGCCCGCCTGCCACTGTCCATGCTGCCGAAAACCAACATTGCCCGCTCCCACTCGACCCATGCACCCCACACACCTCAGAATTGTGCATCCACCATTATTTGAATGGGGGAACATGATTCTGCCATGTGCCAGAGCCCTCGATGCCCACCTCGCTGGGCATTGCTACCACATCCCCATACCCGCCTTTTCTGCCCTATATCTAACCCTACAGTGTAGCCACCACCTCTCAGTCCTCGCCACCCGTATTTTCGATGTCGGGGAATCCAATGGCAGGCTCCTTTCTTGCCTGGGACCATGCCATCACTATCAAACAGGCATTGAGACATCCCCGGCCCTCTCTTTCATCCTACCAGCACCCTGTCATGTCCTACTGCTCAGAAACCATACATTTGAATGTACAGGGACCCTACCCTGCTGTTGATGACACCCACGATGCCCGCCGTTGATACCCATGCCCACCGTGCCCAGTTTACGGAAGGCAATTTTTTTTATTTTCTAAAATATTAAATATCAGACCCTATATATATTACCATATCTCCACCAATACTGTGGCCTCTTGGCATAACTGTTAGTGTCACTGTCTGTTATGTTGGATTGCTTTGTGATGTGAGTTTAACCCCTGGCAATTACAAATTTTCGCCTTGCACACAATCGATTGGTGGCTAAAAAAAAAAAAGGTAATTCAAACATTCAATGTCAAATCCATCCAATGTTGGCTGCATGACGTTGGGTTGCCATCTGATATGGGTTGGAATATATTTTTCATGTCTAGCTCACTTTTTTTCTGACCCAACCAGTGAGCACAGGTCCTGAAAATTGAGCTGCATGTGCAACTGGCACTCAAAATGAGCCAGTTGGCCAAAATAGGATGTGGCAGTGTATGACCTAGCTGTGCAAGCCAGTCATATATGGCCCAATAGGTGCCTATGCTAATAAGCATTCTGTGTGCAATTCACTCTGATTGCTGATTAGCATTGGGAAAGGCCTTTCTGTGCAGCATGGGGTGACTACCTTATGCCCCCTATTCACTGCCTGGGCACTAGCAGCTTCCGTCCTGTTCTTCAGCTGAGGTTGAGGGGTCAGGGCCATTGCGCATCCAATGGTTCTTTGTAATTCTTCATTGGGATTGCCCAGGGGAGCGTCATTCCTACATGCCCTTGGACTGCCCCAAGGGTCGTCGCAAACATTGCAATCACGATCAAGTTCCTCCCCCTGGACTTGTCCGGCCGCTTGTAGGTGCTCCCTTTCCAGGGCCTGCTCTGACCTGGTCCCAGCCATCATCTTGCTGCTGGGTTGCACTCCAGGGCTCTTGCTCCGCAGTCTCCCGCCTGGCCTGTTGTTGTGCATGATGTTCAGAGGGTCCTTCTTCTTGTCATCTGTGATCTGCTCATTATAAGATCAAGCCACATCCTCCGCTTGTGTGGACACTCTGTGGTCATGCAGAGAGGCTTCATCAGAGCTATCCAACTCTGCCCTATGCAGTCGCGTCTGAGCCCCTGCGGCCATCCCCGAAGGGTGCCTCGGCTTCAAGACTGTGCCAGATGTGGTGGGTAGCGATATGGTGGTTGCCTTTTTATCTGATGCTTTCAGTTGCAATGACTTACTTGCCAAACATTTAGCTGGTCATGTTGCTGGGTTTAACCCCACTTCAGCATGCTCCTCATTGTTGTTCATTGTCCTGGTCCCAGCGACAGTTGTTGCCTTCGCTTGTGCCATGGACAAAGGCGGCACTGTCAACCACTTGAGAGGCGATGGCTCATCAGAGGCAGGGTTTAGAGAAAGTTTGTGAGTATCGTTGCAAGTGAGAATACCGTATTGGTTCGTCAATTCTAATACTGGTGGTCGGTCTGGTAATGAAGTTGAAAATTGGCACATAGGCCGTATATTTGAAGTCATAGTAACCACCCCCACATGTGGGGGATGAGGTATATCCAAATGCACGTAAATAAAATTGTCTGTGCATGTAAAAGTGTCAGACTGGCCCACGGAAGAAGAGAGTTCACCAGTATGTAAGTCCTTGGTTGTTGCAGTGGAATCGAGCGCTCGATGACCTATTCTTTTACCTCTTGGTGTCCTTGGAGAGCAGTACTTTGTCCATCTCCACTGCACATACCTCCTGCTTTGTCATTCTCGTCGGGCAGTTCTTCCCGATGTGCCCTTTGCCTCCACATGTGAAGCACAGTCCCTCCTTCATGTACTTCGTTCTGTCGATCTGCATTTTTGTGTCTGTTCCCATCGGTGTCACCCATCATCTGCCCGAGTCCTGGCTTCTGTCGTTACCCATCGCCTTGCCCGCCGCGGAACTTGTCGCACCATCTGCAGTGTGTTTCTGACTGCTGGTAGCAGTAATTTGCTTCTGGTTCCCCTGAGGCTTCTTCTGGTTCTGGTCATGGTGGGGTTCGATCCTGTGTGCTTAGTTGTAGGCAAGCTTCTTCTGGTGTTCCTCGTACATGAGGGTAACATGCTCCTTCCACTCAGTGTACATTCACAGAACTGCAACTCTGATGTTCAGTATGATGGAGGCGTAGCTGGGTGGGATGCCTTGTTGTATGGTGTGAACTAGGGTGCCCTGGTCAGACTCGTCGTTTCGTTGTCCGGCGAGTTTGGCTTCTTGTTTGAGGGTGCAGAAAAAGACTGTTGCTGGTCCATTTCCCATCTTGATTTCACCCAGTCTGGCCTCATGCATCTCCTCAGCAGTGGGGTCGTGGAACTGCTCGCAGAAGGTGTCGGTGAAATCCTCCCAGGATGGATAGTGGTATCGGGGTTCGGCATCGTAGTCACTCTGTCCTTCTTCATCGTCGGGGTTGTGGCAGATCGGGGGAATGTACCAGTACTCCTCCCGAAGGTGCACCCACTAGTGTTGGGCTTCTTTTAGGAATGATGTTGCGAAGACAATCATGAGCAATGGTACCCCGAGGTAATATCCTCAGAAGGCTTCGAAATAGGTCTGGCAGTCTCTGAGGAATCTTTCAATGTCGTTGTGATCTCCTTTGAATGGCGTAGGCATCTTCATGAGGATCGGCTTGATGCCAGCCATAGCTGGCGGGTGGTCATTGTTTCAGATGCCCATTGGTCCATGGGTCGGTGGGCTCTCCCAGTTGGGAGGTCATGGGACTGAGAACTTGTTGGTTAGGGGTCCTGGTCGCGGTCTCCTTCCTCTGTCTACTTCTTTCCCCTTCTTGGTCGCCTCGAGCTCTGTGCAAAGCTGGGTGGCCTCATTGCACAGTTGCACCATTAATGTGTTCACCTGATTAAGGTGGTCTTCCATGCTAGGTGCCAGGGCTTCCCCTAATTCTTCTGCACCTGCCAACTGGGTGTCTGGTCCGGCTCCTCCAAGTAGGACACTCCTTCCTGGTTGCAGGTTGTAGCTGTGCCATCGCATGCCTCATCCCTGAAATCCCCCAGTATGTACCAGGGGTGAGTCAGGAAGCCGGAGCGGACTTCCCAAGTGAAACTTGAGGGTGTCTGCAACTCCTTGGGCCACTCTGATTGCTGCTCTGAACATTTCTTTGTCATGCTGGAATTCGTCAAAGCCCCCCCCCATATTCCTCTGCCTGTAGTCAGGCGTTGTATTGCTCTGCCCAAGGTCGTAGGGCATCCTCCAGGTTTCTCTGTTCTTCGTCTGTTCAGGGGTGTATGCCTGGTATGCGGTTTCCTGCGGCAGGGCCATATATGGCTCGGTCACGGTTCTTGAATATCCAGGCCATGATTGTGTCAGTGGCTGCTCTGGCACCTCCCTGGATGGGGTCACCTCACTCTGTTGCAAGGTAGTAGCCCATGGATTCTTGTACCCTCCTTGTGAGGAACTTGAATCATTGTTTGAGGTCATCCCACTTGAGGTCCTAGGTGGCAGTTCATTTGGGGCCGAGGATTTCTTGGTCCCTGATGGTGAGGTCGGGCCAGTCGTAGTCGAGGCCTCGGGGATTGAAGGGGTCGCTGTTGGTTCCGGGTCAACCATGATAGTCAACCTTAAGAGGGTTGGGGTTCTCCCCCTTGAGGATTTGCTGTCAGTGGGTGAAGAAATCCAAGGCACTGGAGTCACTGTCCTCGGTGTCAGAGTCATTGGGGAACCTTCCTGATGGGGGATGGAAGGGCCTACACCCAATGCCTTAGGTCTTTTGCAAAATATCCTATTATATTTGAGAATGGAATCACAAAAGAGTCCTATTGAATAGATCTATCATTATAGGCTTTTATTTTTTGCCTGCGATATCCTATTATAGGTTGCGATATGGGTAGGGGGTCTAGGAGGTGCTATTTTTAGAGTGAGGTGATGAGGAGAGGGTGTATTATTAGCATCAATTTTGCATTTTTGCTATTTTTAGGGTTAGAGTCAGATTTAGAATGCCAGATCAATGTTTCTAAAAAAATGTAGCCCATTGCTTATTGGGATGGGCTATAATTAAATTCTAGGCCTCTTATAATAATCTATGATTAGATAGTATGGTGACCCCATCAATATTTGGCCAAAAATGGCTGGATGGATCAAAAGAAAAAAAGATGTATTAAAAATCTGCTTTTTCTCAAAAATCTGCCTCATTTCTCAATGGATTGGGCTAATATTAAAGAGAGGACCTTGCCCAGTATTGTTCTCAGCGAGATTCCCAGTGACCAATCGCTCTGTCACCAGCTCGGGTCACCTCGGTGCCTCGGTGCCAGTGATCCGATTTCAAACTCTGACAACGTGTCATCTCCCTTGCTCTCGCTGGCGCGGTCACCAATCTCACGAGCGGCTTGTCCCCTGCTGTCCTTGCTCGTTACCAACACCTGGGCAGGGGTGGGTCACCACCCTGGGGGTGTGTAACTCATCACGCTCACGGCTCTCTCTTCTCTTGGGCTTTCTCAGGGCCCTAGTGTCTCAGATTGTCTCTCTTTCTTTCTTTCACCTCTCTTGTTGCTCTCGGACGAGTGTGCGTGTGCAATTTTTTTTCTTCGTCGCCTTCCCAGCGGCAACAAGACACAAGACACAAGACAAGCCAAGACAAATGAGCAAGCCGGGAGGAGGATGGGAAGGTCACGATGCCGGGGTGAATGGGGAGCTTCTGAGGGAGGTTTTGCAGGACTTGGAAGGACTGGTGGCAGGCAGTGGCACATCAAGGTGAGTCAAATTTAGCATGGAGAGCATACGGCGAGCTAACCGGGGACACCTGCATCCCCACAACAGTAGCGGTTCGCCACTAGTCATCTCTTCTGAGGCTATTGCTGACCACCCCTTCCTTGCTGCGTTCACCACCACTCCACATGCTGATCCTCCGCCAATGCCCTTACACACCCTTCCTGGTGTGTTCAGGTGTGTTTCCTGCCATGAGCCACTCTGTGTTGACCCATTCTCACCTACTGCAACAACGACGATGATGAACCCAGGAAATTCAGCAAGATCTGGGCCCTCACTGAATGCAGGCACCTGCTTGACAGCGCCTGCGTATCCACCTACCTCTGTCACCCCAAACGAGTCATGAGGAGTCTGATCCCTCCCTCCAAATGGCTCTGGGACCATGCTCATGCTGAGCACCCGTCCCCCTCTGTGATGGTGTTTTCATGTCTGGTCCCATCTTGCGACATAACCTTCCGCACGATCCAAGTGGGAACAGCCACCAAGCCTCGCTGGACCTTCAGCAGAGATGCCAGTGGTCAACAGCCTCTGCTCAAGCCCTATGGCCACTACTGGTGTGATCCACAGGGCTATGCTACTCTGGAAGACTTGGATCGTGCCAAAGTGCGATTTGACGTCGCAGTCCGTGGATGGGAGGATTCGATGTGATGGCAGTTTTGGAAGATGGTACCATTGACGAAGGAGTACTCATAGGGCATTGTTGTGTAGTTGTAGCTTAGCACTGTCTGTTGTAATTGTACTGTACATATGTAATAACATTTTTTTTTGGACTTCATCCCATCCTGTTTGCCTGGGCCTTCACCTTAAGAACATGACTGTCTTTGCTTCTTGCGAACACGAGGATCTGCAGCCAACTTTCTTTTACGGTTGCTCTCTGTTTGTCCTGAGCCAAGGGTGAGTGAGAGGATGCACAAAAATATCAACTTGAACAAACCTGCTGATGAGTTCTCCTCATTCTCAACCGTAACCATAACACTTCTGTCCATTGCCTGCTGTTCCCGCAATATCTTGACTTCTTTGCACAGAGTGTTCAATCCCTTTGGCCGCTTTGGGTCTGGCTTTAGGTGCATTTCCTCAAGCTCTGCAATGACTTCTTGAGATGTTATTTTGTGCTTGCTGATTTCATGCTGAATCCACTCAGGTATTTCATGATAATGCTGCCAGGTCTTCAGGGTGGACTAAAGAGAGATACTGTTAGTGTGGCATCCTATCCTACAGGAATGAGAATGAATGAGAAACACACCTTGCTGATATTTCTCCACCGGTGACTAAAGCACTCTTCGACCACATGAATGGGAGGCTTCAACATTGCCTGTCCATTTTTGTCTGTTTCCTCCTCTCTGATATCGTATGAGGTCCAGAGAGACTAGAGGTCAAACTGGTCAAGAGTCTTTGATGGCTTGTATAGATCCCATAGCATCTGAGGCTGCTGGACATGAGAAAAAATCTCAGTCCAGGTCGCATTGTGTTGTCCGAGGATTGGAGGGACAACATGAACTGGCTGGTCTGATGAGAATATCAGTGTTTTGTTTAAACTGTTAAGCCATTGTCACTCACTTGGCTTATGAAATGCATTTACAGGTGGTAAAAGCAAATCGATCCACCTTGATACAGGTGCAGAGAATATATCTGAGTCATCTGACATTGTCACAGGAGGACTTGAGGGGTGCAGCAACTGTAGCTTTCTGACTGGAGATGAGTGAGTTGGAGTTTCAGCATCTACCAATACCAGTGGTGATTTGACTTTGAATGTGCATTAGAAAGACTTATAGATGAAAGAGGATTACATCAATGACATACCAGAGCTGGTGGAGGCATGGTATACCTCATTTTAAAATCCCTTTTGAGGAGAAAACATTGCCAGTTGGCGCTGAAGCATTGTATTCATAGCATCGAGTTTTGAATTTTGGTCAGCTTGGCTTGTGCGCAACTGTTTCATAGCTTGGCGTATGATATCGTCTTGTAGGTGCCCAAGATCCACAGGTGCCCCTGCTTCTGCTTTTATAGAAGCTAGATCAGCAGGAAATTTGTCTGACATCCATGCATGGACATCAGGCCAGTCCAAAGCTGGTAATCGAAAGATGGTAGAGTTTGGAAGATGCTGATAGATCATTGCAGCACACTAGGAAAAATAGAATGAGCTTTTTGCAAGTCAATGACACACCAAATAATCTTACTTGGAACAAATAAGGACGCAAATTGATAATCATCTGCCAGTATTTGGTTGCACCAATAAGGTTGTCTTGGCCTGGTAAGATGTCAGAATAGTAGAAGCAATATACAATAGTCCTTACCAATAATGGAGTCCCGGATGTTCTCTGCCATTGGGCACACATATTTTATAAACTCACTTGGAACATCCACATGACGCCATACAGGATTATACTCCTCATGCGCCTTATATCCATGACATCCTAAAACTGCCTGAATACAGGGTTATATCAGTCAGTGATCTGCTATAGTGAATGAGTAATAAATCCATACCGTTTTTGCCAATGCAGGAGCATATGTGTCAAAATAAGTGCCACATGACCATCCTAGCTTTGCTGTTTCATTTGAATTGACACTAGAAGAAGTAAGAAAGTCTGTCCTGTCTGTCATGTAAAAGAGCCATGCTATGCTCACCCCATTTTCTCCTGTTGATATCCTAAAAGATGACGAGGAAGATGTACCTTGACTTTAGAACTGAAATCAGCCTTATCGAAAGCATTATTGTAGATGTTGTGGAGGCTGGAATTGCTGTAGAGTATGGAAGGAAGCTTTTGAGAGTGAAGAACTCGGATCTGTCGCCAAGATGAATTTCGTGAGTAGTCAATACCCATCTTCTTATCGATTTCAAAGTAGTCATGAATATAGTGAAAGTAAAAGATCATTGCTCCAAGTGGGCATGACATTGCATCATGATGCACAATGAAAACAGAGTATACAGGATTGATTTTCTATTGAACAAATATGAGAGAGAGATATGAAGATTTAACTATAATGACTGACCGTTCACATCCCTCTCTGATTAGCCTTTTCCTCTCCTTGCATTCCAAGAACACTGAATACCTGTGTCTGCTTATTTGGATGAAGCCAGACATATGGCTGGAGTTCTGCAAGTCGAAGTGACCAAAAGTCATCACCACGATTCCCGCTTGCCATTTGACATGTCCAAGCAAGATGTCCAAAGACTGCAATGTGCACTGATGAGACTGGTGTAAGATATTTAATTCTCTCAGTGAAATTGTTACACAACATACATTCTCAATGCCGTAAAAATCCCAGAGCAATTTTCAGCAGCTGTTCAGATGTAACACCAGCAAGAAATGTGTTTGCAACAATATCAACTGCATCTTCATTTGAGTCTATACCACTATAAAAGGATTCACTATTCAGATTATTACTCAGCAATAAATCTAGGAGTACACACCTGCGAGAACGTGTGAGAGCAGCATCCATGTGATCTTTGATGGCATCGTACACCAATACATTAGTTGCAGGTCTTCTTTTTGCGAGTGAAGGATCCTGTGCATCCTGGAGTTTACGAACTCGCAAGGCAGCAAAGAATAGCTTTTTAAGCTGTGACTAAAGAATAGCAGCAGTAAGCCTCTCCAAGCTAGAAACCTGCAGTCAAACATGGCACTTACAGCCCCAAGTAAAGTTCCTGCAATAGGCTCATTTTTGTGATTACGCTTTTGCCATTCAGCCGACCAAGTAATGAATAAGAGAAGGCAGTGAACATCAATGATATGATCCCTTATTTGTCCCTCAGCAAGTTTGATATCCAAAAATTCCTAACAAAGACAGTCAGAACATGAATTTTTATAAAGCCAAGGTACATACATTAAGAGATCGAACACATGAGCCCTGTGTCTTTTGCCCACCTGGATGGCAATTGTTTTCAGCTCGATGAGCTGCATGTACACGCGTCTTCTTCTGAAAGAGCTCATAAACCTCTACCAGGAGAAATTAGATTCCTGATAGAAAAATTAGGCATAAGCTTACCATCATCATCCAAATCCTCATCATTGTCACCAGCTTCATTCACTGTATCATCCTCTTCACCCTCATTATCAACATCATAACCAAGAATCTCCTCAGCAGCAAACTGATCACTGGAAATCATATAATCATGAAGGAGCTCAACTTCAGAATTATCTCCCACTCCCATTCCATGGAGAAAATCAGGATCACTGTCACTGCTGTTGGGTGGGAGATGAAATTGGATGTTTGGACTTGCCGAAGCATCATCAGATGTGGGTAAATGCCGGAAAGAACATGGTGGTGGTGTTTTAGGCAAACATGGAAGGTTTGTCAGTGTGGTTTTGTCTTTGGAAGCAACTGAGAGTGCAGATGGTGTATACCTTTCACAGATAAAGGTCAAGATAATTACAATGAGGCTTGAGCTCTATTTTACGTACCAATAGTTTGCCAGAAGACTCCATAGTTTTTCCAGATTTGCAGACTTTACATAGGCCAAACCAAGGCAGTCATATTCCTGTTGGAGTGGGTCCTTCCGGGTGAAATGGGTGCTATACATCAATTGATTCAGCATCAGCACCCTTTAGTATACTACTTCAAAGGAACATACAGTTGCTCTTCATACTCCTCCCGCAGGACAGAAGCCTTGTCCAGGATCAGTGAGCATGACTGGATGATGTTTCTGACCATGCAAACACGCTTCTCAGGTGCCGCGTTGCATGAATGAACTGGTTCGCTTCCCATGCCTGAAGCTGCAGGGTCTTGCCAAAGCCACAATTCTGGATCGATGTTTTCATCAGTAATCATGAGATTGAAGCGCCATTTGGGATGAGAACGCATGATGTGAAGTAAAGCTAAGAATATAGAATAGATACAGCAAAAAAAACAGGGCAGCGGGCATGCTAGCAGTAAGAGAAAAAAATTTTGCTGGGTGTCTCAGGCACCCAGCACAGTCACCCAACTCGGTGACCTGCTGTGTTCAGCACAGCCACGGTCACTGAATCTCAGTGACCTGCCCCTTTGGAGTACCGTTGGGGTCTCCACGTTCTTGATGTCTGTAAGGTAGTGTTGCCATGGCTCGGCCTCGAGTCATCGAACTGTTATGGCCGGACCCGGGAATAACAGACTAAGGCGTCTAACATGATCTGTCTCTCACTTTGGACAGCGTGATAGAACCGTGGCATCTATTACAGCGGAGCGGTATATGCAGTGAACTCTCGGTAAGCGATAAGAGTAAAGTCCGGGGTGGTATTAAACTTAGCTCGAAGCTAGGGTACATGGCTGAGAGCTGTGCTACTTATATACGATATGTGGAAGTTAAAAATAACATGGCTTTGATGGAAGATGTGGGGTTCCCGTGGGTTTCTTGGGGTCGGGGGTAACGGTGCCGAGGTGCCGGATAAGATAAGATAAGCAAAAAATGAATAAAAGTGAATAAATCGTAACATCACCCCCTCGTTAAGGCAGGCGTCCCGACTGCCCGTATGGTCTTCCTCCGGTCTTCGAAGTCTGTGATTGCGTCTTGTGCGTGTCCCATATCCTCCTCTCTCACCCATGAGTTGTGTTCTCTCGTCCATCCTTTCCACTTAACGAAATAATCCGTCGTCATCCTGGACTTCTGACCCCGTCTTCCGCGTATCTGGCGCTGTTTGGTGTCAAGGACCTCCTCGACTTCGTATTCTTCCTCGTCATCGATGAGGTCAGGCAGCGGCGGCGGTGGTAGGTCTTGGTTTGGGAATGCTGGTGGCATATAAGGCGTGAGGAGCTTTTCGTTGAAGCGTGGGTGTATTTTCCAGTGGGGAGGTAGTTTGAGTTTATACGCGCTTGCTCCCGCTTTGTCTAGAATGGTGAACGGTCCCACCCGTTTGTCGTCGAGCTTCTTTTTGGGTCGAGGTAGGTGAAGGTTGGTAGCATCCAGCCATACTTGGTCCCCGATCTTATACGGGTGCGAGGGTCGTTTTTTCTTATCGTATTGTGCCTTCATTCGCTCCGCTGCCACGTTAAGCGCTTTCTCCGTTTCTGTGTGGATGGTCGTCATGGTTTTGATGAAGTCTTGGGCAACTGGATTCGAGAGTGGGGATGGTTGTGAGGAGTCCGGTAGGATCCGAGGGTTACGTCCATATAGTACCATAAATGGGCTTTTGCCCGTCGCGCTGTGGGTTCGGTTGTTGTGAGCGAATTCTGCAAGCGGGAGCCAATCGCTCCAGTCGGTCTGACGGTGATTGACAAAAATGCGGAGATACTTTTCCACTTCCTGGTTGACGTGTTTGGTCTGTCCATCCGTTTGCGGGTGAAACGCCGTGGAGGCATTCTGTGTGATATCAAGCATACAATAGAGCTCCTTCATGAACTTGGAGACGAATTGGGGCCCTCGGTCGGAGATGACTACTCGGGGCATGCCATGCCGTGCATAGACATGATCTCGAAGTATTCATGCCCATCCTTCAGCTGATAACTCCACATTGCAGGCTACGGGGATAATGGCCTTGGAGAATCGATCTACGATCATTAGGATTGCATCGTGCCTGTTCGAGTCTGGTAACCCGGTGACCATATCTACTGAGATATGGGTCCATGGTCCTGTCGGTACTTCGTTCGGGTATAAGGGTGCTTGTTTGGCAGCGGTGCTGGTTTTGGTTTGCTGGCAAGTCTCGCATCCCTTAATATACGCTTCGACATCCTTCTTAAACTTGGGCCACCAGTAGTCTCGGAGGACGAGTTCCTTGGTTTTTTCAATACCAGGGTGTCCGGCCGTGATGTG
Source organism: Armillaria cepistipes (assembly GCA_900157415.1). Classification (NCBI taxonomy): domain Eukaryota; kingdom Fungi; phylum Basidiomycota; class Agaricomycetes; order Agaricales; family Physalacriaceae; genus Armillaria; species Armillaria cepistipes. Next base: position 1,672,309 of record FTRY01000008.1, read on the forward strand.
ATCGTGATATTGGGAGATAATCTCCCCGCGCAGTGCTTTGTTACGAGGTACGTATATCCTTCCATTGTAGGTGAGGAGGTTACCTTGTCGGCTAATGCCTCGTTCGTGGTGAAGGGATGTGGCGATGCCCTCGTCCCATAATTCTTCTTGACGGGTAACCTCTTGGATGTGTTGATGGGTCTCGGTGGTAGTGGGCAGGATAAGTGCACAGAAGTGGTGCTCCTGTAGGATCACGATGTCGTTGTTATCTTCGTGGCCTTGATCGTGATCCTGTCAGCGGGACAACAGGTCGGCCTTCACGTTCTGGGCGCCGGGTTTGTGGTGGAGGGTAAAGTGATATTCGGTGAGCTCCGTTACCCAACGAGCTTGTCGTCGGTTTAGCTTCTGCGGGAGTCAGAAGTATTGGAGGTTTTGGTGATCCGTCCAGATCTCCACGTTTTCTTTAGCGCCCATCAGGTAATGGCGCCATTCCGAGAGCGCCAGCATGATCGCGAGCAACTCCTTGTCGTAGATCTCATAGTTTCGTTCCGTGGCACTTAGGGATTTGGACATGAACGCTACTGGTTGCCATACCCCGCCTTGCTTCTGACTGAGGACTGCGCCTACTGCTCCTTCGCTGGCGTCTGCCTCAACTCGGAAGGGGTCGTCGTTGGTAGGGATGGCGAGTATTACGTCCTCGGCCATTCGTCGCTTTAGCTCATTGAAGGCTCTGTCCTGTTCCCCTGTCCATCTCCATTCTGCGTTGCCCGTCAACTGAGTGAGTGGCCGGACCACCTTTGAGTACATCTTGATGAATTTCCGGTAGAAATTCGTGAATCCTAGGAACGATTGGAGTTCTTTCTTGCGTCTGGGAGTCGGCCACTCCGCTATCCCAGCGATTTTGACCGGGTCCATTCGTACGGAGTTTTCGCTAATGATTACGCCAAGATATTCCGTTTCAAGAACTTCAAACTCGCATTTCTCCGCTTTGAGGAAGAGTTTATGTTCCCAAAGGCGTTGGAGGACGTGCTTCACGATCTGTCGATGGTCTTGGAGATTCTTTGAGAAGATCAAGATGTCGTCCAAATAGATGGTAACCTTCCCCTCCCCAATAAGGTCATGGAAGATGTCGTTCATCATCCACTGGAATGTAGCGGGTGAGTTGGTGAGTCCAAAGAACATGACGGTGGGCTCAAAGAGTCCTCGATTCATCCGGAAGGCAGCCTTTTCCTCATCCCCCTCCTTGATTCGGACGTTGTTGTATCCCCAACGAACGTCGAGTTTTGTGAAATATTTGGCACCGCGTAGTTTGTCAATGAGTTCGGAAATCAGGGGTAGAGGGTAGCGGTTTTTGATGGTCATCTCATTGAGTTTGCGGTAGTCTTGTACGGGTTGGAGTGTGCCATCCTTTTTCTTGACGAAGAAGAAAGGGGACACGAACGGGGATTTGGAGGGGCGGATGCGTCCTGATTCCAAGTTCTCGTCGAGGAACTTATCCAATTGTTCCTGTTCGTGTCGGTTGAGGGGGTATACCTTACAGTCTAGGGTAGCTTTAGCGTTGGGGATGAGCTCGATGGCATGGTCCCATGGCTTCCTTTCAGGAAGATCATCAAAGTTCTCCTTGGAGAACAGGTCGCAGAAGGAATGGTAATGCTCTGGTACCATTTCTTCGAAGGTCTTCTTGGGCCTGTCGGCGTTGGCCTTGGCCGCAAGGTCGTTGGCGTGGTGGAGGGCTCGAATTACTATTTCCTCCTCCATGCGGATGGCGAGAATTGTATCTCCCTCCTCCAACTCTTCGTCCCAACGATCGTCGGGGTCTGCATCGGGCAGCTCAAGGGGTGTCTTAACACATTGACACCGGCCAAAGGTTACTTTCCCAGTCTTCCAGTTTACGGAGGGATTATGGCGTTTAAGCCAGTCGTGACCAAGGTAGATATCCCGCTTTCCCAGGTCCATGACGGCCAAGTCGATCCGTTCACGGTGTTCTCCAATGGTAAGGCAGAGTTCCACGAATTCTGTGACACTTCCCCCCACGTTCTGGGTGCCATCGGCATTCACCTATAGCTGCTACTTTAACAGATCAAATAGTGTCAGTTGACACATAGTGAAAACACAATATGAGCATCAGTTTCAAATATTCAATTTCTCAGGATTATATGGTATATTAGTCAGCAAGCCAACTCTTGACATTATGACATCATTAGAAAATCCCGGCAGACCTGGGAATTGAACCCAGGATCTTAAAAATATTTATAATAATATCACAGGACTTTTCCAAGCAGACATGCTAACCACTATACCATACTAGCATTATATATTCATGTAATCATCACTCTATATGACCTCCCTCTCTTAGATTTATAATATCCCAATTGGGCCCTCTCTTTGGTGCGCTTTGTTGCGCTTTTTTTTCCTTATTGGGCTAGTCAAATCGGCCCATCAATTGCACCTAAAATTGGCTCTCCCATGGCATTGATGGCATCAATATCAGGCTATTTTCGGACAAAATTTGCATTTTGGCTCATTTTGGGCTTCCTCAGGCTACTGGGTGGGTCATGGGATGGTACTAGTATATGCCTAAACATAAATAGCATAAAAGCAAACCCTCTGGTGAGGTATGGGGGCCCTGGGGAGGGGGTAAAATAGGTAAAATAGTGAAAAATAGTGGAAAATCACCGAAAATTCGCGTTTTGGGGGTACTACGCACATCGGATCGCTTCGAAAAGTTAATCAATGAATTCCCTGACCTTGAAAACCCCCAAATGGCCCCTCTACAGTACATGTGGCGCATTTTATAGCTAGGCATAATCGGGAAAATAGGCTTTTTATGGTACTGCGTACATTGGATCACTCAGGGGATGTTACCAATGGATTTCTACACTATTTAAACCCTAGAATACATCTTCATATGCTATATATGACCACCAGAATGCGATGAAAAATAGGGGATTGGGGGGGAAACACGATTTATTTTGTTTTCTAGGTGTCGCGTCGGTCTGGGGACATCACCAATCGATTTCTCAACCTTGAAAACCCCAAAAAGACTCTTGGGCTCATTTATGGGGTCTCAGGAATGATGGAAATAATGATGTAACAGTTTAGGAGGAGCACATAGGGAAACTCGCATTTCTGAGCTTCGGAAAACTTCGGAGTTGTTGTCAATGGATTCCGTGACCTTGAAAACCCCCAGAACACCCCAGAAACACATTTAAAACCTTTGAAATCTGTGGTAAAAAAGGTGATAGTGAAAATATGCGAAATACCATATATCTCGCATTTTTGAGTGTTGGGGAAGGTATTTCTGCTCTAGAATACACGATATGTATTGTATAATAGTGTGTACAAAAGCTTAGGATGATCTGAAATGTATTGGCAGAGATATAAAGAGATCTTTCTGAAAAAAAGGAGGAGCACCCCCCACATTTCAATGTTCTGGTCATTCTATGGCCTGGAGACTATCAGATTCGGATTCCTGGACCTAAAAAATAGTAGACTCATCTATCATCCCTGGGGCTCATTTTCAATAGTACAATATCTGTGCACACAGTATGTCTTTGTGCATAACTAATAGCACACTCATTACTTCGGAGTTTTTCACATGAACCCCAAGGATGATTGGTGATTCTAAGGTTTTCTGGGTCCAGGAATCCGAATCTGATAGTCTCCAGGCCATAGAATGACCAGAACATTGAAATGTGGGGGGTGCTCCTCCTTTTTTTCAGAAAGATCTCTTTATATCTCTGCCAATACATTTCAGATCATCCTAAGCTTTTGTACACACTATTATACAATACATATCGTGTATTCTAGAGCAGAAATACCTTCCCCAACACTCAAAAATGCGAGATATATGGTATTTCGCATATTTTCACTATCACCTTTTTTACCACAGATTTCAAAGGTTTTAAATGTGTTTCTGGGGTGTTCTGGGGGTTTTCAAGGTCACGGAATCCATTGACAACAACTCCGAAGTTTTCCGAAGCTCAGAAATGCGAGTTTCACTATGTGCTCCTCCTAAACTGTTACATCATTATTTCCATCATTCCTGACACCCCATAAATGAGCCCAAGAGTCGTTTTGGGGTTTTCAAGGTCGAGGAATCGATTGGTGATGTCCCCAGACCGACGCGACACCTAGAAAACAAAATAAACCGTGTTTCCCCCCCAATCCCCTATTTTTCATCGCATTCTGGTGGTCATATATAGCATATGAAGATGTATTCTAGGGTTTAAATAGTGTAGAAATCCATTGGTAACATCCCTGGAGCGATCCAATGTACGCAGTACCATAAAAAGCCTATTTTCCCGATTATGCCTAGCTATAAAATGCGCCACATGTACTGTAGAGGGGCCGTTTGGGGGTTTTCAAGGTCAGGGAATTCATTGATTAACTTTTCGAAGCGATCCGATGTGCGTAGTACCCCCAAAACGCGAATTTTCGGTGATTTTCTGCTATTTTTCACTATTTTACCCCCTCCCCAGGGCCCTCATACCTCACCAGAGGGTTTGCTTTTATGCTATTTATGTTTAGGCATATACTAGTACCATCCCATGACCCACCCAGTAGCCTGAGGAAGCCCAAAATGAGCCAAAATGCAAATTTTGTCCGAAAATAGCCTGATATTGATGCCATCAATGCCATGGGAGAGCCAATTTTAGGTGCAATTGATGGGCCGATTTGACTAGCCCAATAAGGAAAAAAAAGCGCAACAAAGCGCACCAAAGAGAGGGCCCAATTGAGATATTATAAATCTAAGAGAGGGAGGTCATATAGAGTGATGGTTACATGAATATATAATGCTAGTATGGTATAGTGGTTAGCATGTCTGCTTGGAAAAGTCATGTGATATTATTATAAATCCTTTTAAGATCCTGGGTTCAATTCCCGTGTCTGCCGGATTTTCTGATGATGTCATGATGTCAAGAGTTGGCTTGCTGACTAATATACCATATAATCCTGAGAAATTGAATATTTGAAACTGATGCTCATATTGTGTTTTCACTATGTGTCAACTGACACTATTTAAGTAGAAATCTAGCAGCCAAGGCTGCGGCATTGTAGACCGAAATGAGGATTTTCACCTTCCGGGTGTCAAGCCCATGTTCTCGGACATAGGCTTGATTGATCGTGCTCCCCGTACATCCACTGTCTAGAAGGGCTCTTGTGGAGAGGATCTTCTTCCCCGTACGGGGTTCCAGGGTGACGGGGATCATCAAGTCACTGGTAGATCCCTGGATATAGCGGATGGGCTTACGGAGCTCGTGAAGATGTTCACGGGCGAGTTCTCCCTCCGTTCGTAGTTCGTGGAGGAGTTCGTCACTCATCTCGCCCAGTCGCTCTTGGTGAATCCACATGGAGACGATGGCGCGTGCCGTGTTATCGTTGGGCGCTTGGCAAATAGCGCATAATGTCCAGTCGGCCTCGAACGGTTTCATCCATCCGTAGTCAACATTAGAGGCCGCGGGGATTGTAGCGAGTCTCATGGGAGCTACTGCTCGCGGAGTCCCAGTACTAACGATCGGGCTCCCTTTCGCCTCCCATTGTCAGTATGAGGTGTTGTCCTCCTCATCTGGTACCTCTTCCAGTTGTACCTTGTGCCCCCTTTTTACCGCCTGGGCGCCAGCGGACTCCTCCCTTTCGGCCATGCGGGTTCTCTGCGGGTCGTATCCCGAGAGAGTGCATTTTGATGGATCTTGATCCGGGTCGGGATGCGGGGAACATATCCGCTCTTGACCTCCCTGTGCGAGGCAGGAGGTGCTTTCTCTGGGTGGTCCGACGCGTACGTCGATAGGCCGCCCTCGTACCGAAGAGTCGGATTTACCAGGGATTTGGCTCTGACCTCCCAGGCCCTCGGGGACCCTCGTTGCTTTCGGTGCCTCTGTGGCTGTAAACTCCTGGGCCGTAATTGGCCCTGCACAGCCCTTGTCATTTCGGGGAGGTTCGGCGGCATTGCCACGCTCTGGGCCCGCGCCTCGGCTGTCATGCCGTGGGGGCACCTGTCCGGAGTTCGGGGTTGCTTTGTCAGAACTAGGGATGACCCTAATTTCTGCCCCACCTAGTCGGGGAGTGTCTCAAACGTTGAGACGCCGTCTCCCCACCGTCGCAGTGGGTGTCGCTATGGTGGGCGACTTGTCGTTCGATCCGTTCACTCGCGATGAGCTACTTGGCGGACGTTTAGCCGGTTGCGCATTCCTGGGGTCGGCGGCCCTGTCGTCTAAAGGAAATTCGTTAGCATCGTCCCGCAGGACGTCGTATCGGTTGGTTGATTCTGTAGCTGGGCGCGCGAAAGAAGTCGTAATGTGGCTCATAGGCCGTATATTCCGAGACGTATATTTTTTTGTATTTGAAGTCGTAGTAATAACCGACCCCACGTTCGGGGGTCAGGGTATAGCCGAATGCTCGATAGGTAAAATGTCTGTAAATACGTGGCGAGTAGGTGATGATACAAAAGAAGAGGAGCGCACACCAGGGGAGTCTTGGGTCGTCGCGGGCGAATCGGAACCCGGACGACCTACTCTTTTACCTCCTTTACCTCCGTTGTTTCCGCGAGTGGCTCCGGTAGCGCTTCTAGAGCGCGTACCTCCCGTTTCTTGCTCTTGTGGGGGCAGTCTCGACTGAGATGTCCCTTCTCGTCGCAGCGGAAGCATCTTCCTTCCGCGCGCTGCTTGGCCTTCTTGGTGTCGATCTCCATTGGCAGCCCCTGTCCTTTGTGGGTTACCCAATGTCCCGCGGTGTCTCTTGGTTTCATGTTAGTTGCGCCTTTTGGTTTGGAGGGTTCGGCTGGCTTGGTGTTTATGGCCTTCGTTCCTGTTTGGGATTTCTTCTCCAGGTATCTTTCAATCCCCTGCGTCTGCTCAAAGACCTTCTGCCGTTGGCGTTGCTCGTACATAACGAGGACGCGGTCCTTCCACTCCGTGTAGTTGCGAGGTATGGCAATGCCTAGATTGGCAATTGCCGTTCCGTAACCAGGCGGTATCCCCCTTCGGAGGGCCTGTACCAGAAGACCATGGTCGGTCTGGTCATGGAGGCGATTGGCCAATTTAGCCTCCCTTTCTAGTTTCCGGAAGAAGACATGGGCGGGGTCGCTTCCCATCTTTGTTTTGCTCATACGTTTTTCATGTGCCAGCTCGATTGCTGGGTCTCGGAATTGTTCGCGGAAGATTTCCTCGAAATCTTCCCAACGGGGGTATCGGTATCGCGGTCCTGCTTCGTGATCCACGTGTTCTTCGGCCATGGGGTTTGGCCCTAGTTCGGCGGGAGTGTACCAGTATTGGTCACGGTCGTGCACCCACCAGTCCTCGGCTTCCCCTTCAAGTAGGGACACGGCCAGTCCCACCTTGAGAGAGTGCATCCCCTGGTAGTGGTATCGGAACGTTTCGAAGTACTGATTGCAGGCTCCGAGGAATCGTTCAATATCGTCGTGCTTTCCCTCAAAGGCTCAGGGGGTTTTCATGAGGAGCGGTTTTACGTCGATAAAATGAGGGGGGTGGTCACGGTTCCAGGCGCCTACAGGCCCGAAGGGAGGTGGTCCTCCGTCATCGGGAGGGTGGGGCACGGAAAAGTGGCTGGGCCGTGGTCCCGGTCGTTGGGGTCGGCCGCGGTCGGGGGGTGCTCTCCTTCTTTCTGCTTCCAACTCATGTTGAAGGCGAAGGTTTTCGTCGCGTGCGAGGGCCATTTGTCCCTCGAGTTGGGCGGCGCGCTGTTCCGCCGTCTCTGCGGGTGGTGGATCGTCCTCATTCATGTTGCCCGCCCCTTCCCCTTTGTGATCTCCTCCTGCCATCAGCCGGCTGGTGCCTTGCCCATGGTATCCTCCCCTATTTTGCCAGTCACGCTTAATCATCTCGGGAGAGGAGTCTGGCATTGGTCCTCCCCCGAGGATCGTATAGGAGTAGTCAGGGGCCCAGGGGGTCCCTGGAGGGGCCCGCGGTGGTGGGGTCTCGTGGCGGGTTGTCGGCCTCGAAGGGCATTCGGGGCGGCCCATCCAGGTCTGGTCTGTCCCCCTCAACCCGGGCAAGGGGTAGGAGAACGTTCTCCAGTGCAGCCTGTTGCTCGGCCATTCGTGGAGGGGTGTGAAGTCGGTGGCCAGCACTCGGGGGGTATAGGGTTCGATCCTGGTTCGCGTAGATGCGGGCATCGATAGTTCGATCTCTCCCATAGGCCAGAAGCGGATCCCCTCTATTGATGGCAAGGAAGAAGTCCATGGTCTCCCTGAGGGGGGCACAGAATCCCATCCGCTGTACGATGTCCTGCCATCATAATTCCCAGGCCTCGCTTCGCGCGGGTCTCAGGATTCGGATATCGGCCCCTGAAAGAGCAGGCCACTCGTAGTCCCCACCATGGGGATTGAGCGGGTCGTCGTCGGCTCTTGGGGGTGCGCAGGTTGCGATGGTGGGCTCGGGGGGAGAAGGGGTTCGAGGAAGGCCGGGGGAGTAAGGTACTCCTCGGTCATCGAGGAGGATGATTGGGATCTGATTGTCGGAGTCGCTGTCGTCCTCCTCGGGCCAGCGACCGTTTCTTCTGGGCTCCTGGACCCGAATGGGTCTGCCCCATGGGAAGCGTCTTGGCCTTCCACTGGTTGCCAGGATACACCTGGGTGTATAGGCGGGGGCTCGGGCTCTGGTTTGGGCTCTGGAGGCCGTACTGCCTGAACCTCATTCGAAGCGGGGGGTTCCGGGGCAGTAGCGGGTTGAGCAAGTTCTCTATCCTCAAAGAACTCCTGGTTTGCGAAGTAGATGATTCGCCTATGGCGGTTTCGTGTAATCGTGCGTTCCGCTCCCATTCCTGGTCGGACGAGAGCGGGTTCGAGTTGGGGTAGTTCGACATAGTGGGGAGGAACTGGCGTGGGAGGTGGTACGATAAGGACCCCTCTTCGATGGAGGAATCCCCGGATCTGTTCTTGGTAGACGAGGACGAGGGCGGCGGTGAGTAGACAGAGGAATGTAGCTCCTACAATTGCCGCACTGAGGGCGATGGTTTGGGTTTGATTCAGGTCGGGGGTCATGGATCTCGGCGTCGCAGCCCTTGCAACGCCTGGGATAGTTGGTAGAGGAGAAATTGTAGGAGAAGGAGAGCGACAACGTTTACAACAAGGAATAGGTTGGTTTCGTTCCTAATCGATGTTGCAGTTGTAGTTGTTGTATCCACAGTAATCGTAAGAGTGGAAGTCGTCGTGTCGGTATCGGGGTGGGGATAGTTCACGTTGCTTTGGGGATCTCCTTCTTTGGTGGTTTCTGGGTCACTGTCCTGCTGTCAGTTTGGGTAGCAGTTTAGTCGTTGATTTGGTTGGTCGTTTCTGGGGCATTGGCACCTCCGCAGTGAACAGTAGGAGGGTTGATATAAGAAAGCTTCGAGCTAACTGTTATGGCCAGACCTGGGAATAACAGACTAAGGCGTCTAACACGATCTGTCTCTCACTTTGGACAGTGTGATAGAACCATGGCGTCTATTACAGCGGAGCGGTATACGCAGTGAACTCTCGGCAAGCGATAAGAGTAAAGTCCGGGGTGGTATTAAACTTAGCTCGAAGCTAGGGTACATGGCTGAGAGCTGTGCTACTTATATACGATATGTGGAAGTTAAAAATAACACGGCTTTGATGGAAGATGTGGGGTTCCCGTGGGTTTCTTGGGGTCGGGGGTAACGGTGCCGGATAAGATAAGATAAGCGAAAAATGAATAAAAGTAAATAAATCGTAACACGAACAGAGCCGAAGTCGGACTGAGCCGAGTCAATAAAATGACTTCGGCCCTCAAATAGCTCAACTCAGCTCCGACTCGACTTTTATAGCTTGAAGCCAGCTCAAGTCAATGATTCCTTTCGATTTTGGAAAAGCTATCTCTATCATGCTTGATTGGACTGATAGGGATATTTATGAGATAATTTAACCATGCCAACTTTATTAAATGTGTATCAGAGAAAGGGAAACTTAAGATGCTCTCGTTCTGCTCAATTGCTGACTGGTGGTGGAGGAGAAGTCTACATTGGACAACGTGGGAAAATGTCAACCTAAATTGCCGCATTTTCGCCATGCTCTTTTCAAGGATAGCAAGCTTTCAGTTTTTGTGGCCTGTAGATGTTTAGGAGTCCTCAGAGTGGATAACTATGACTTTAGATATGCAATTACAGACTTTTGAAGCTACTTTTATGTATCTATCATCTGTTATTGTAGAATTCTTCTATGACCTTCCTATTTGGGTAGACAGTCAATGACTTGGCAAAAAGTCATCAGCTTTAAGCCAAGTTGAGCCGAAGTTGAAGATTTCAATTGACTTTGGAGTCATTCTGAAGCTGAGTCATCCGGAGTTGAGCTGAGTTGAGCTGAGTTGAGCCGTGGCAACACTACTGTAAGGTTATGCCATCGAAATGCGGCCAGAAATGGATGGATGCATTGAAATTGGTTTGGATGTAGTGGCAGTGCAGAATGTGATCAATAATATCAGTCTATTTTCGGACTAAATAGGGGTTTAGGCTTATTAAAGCATCCTCTGGGTGGTTGGTGGGCCAGGGGATGGTACTATTATATACCCAAATATAAATACCATAAAAGCGAACCATCTGGTGAAATATGGGGGCCCTGGGGAGTGATTAAAAAGGCTAAAATAGTGAAAAATAGCAAAAATAAGCAGAAAATCCGCATTTGGGGTGGTTTCTAGGTACTGGATGGGCTAGGGGATGGTACTAGTATATGCCTATAGATAAATAACACAAAATCAAAGCCTCTGATGAGGCATGGGGGCCCTGTGGAGTGGGTAAAAAGGGTAAAATAGTGAAAAATAGCGAAAATAAGCAGAAAATTCACTTTTTATGGTGCTACATACATCGGATTGCTTCAGGGACTTCACCATTGGATTTCTACATTATGAAAACCTTAGAATACATCCTCATTAGTTATATATGAGTACCAGAACACTGTGAAAAATAGGAAGTTGAGGGGTAAATATGTATTATCTTGTTTTCTAAGCATCTGATTGCTTTGGGAGTGGTACCATTTGATTTCTTGACCCTTAAAACTCCCAAACGACTCTAGGTTTTATTTATGGGGTCTCAGTATTGATCATAATAATGATATAACAGTTTAGGAGGGGCACATATGAATACTCATGTTTCTGAGCCTCGGAAAATTTCGGAGTTGTTGCCAATAAATTCCTTGACCTTAAAAACCCCCAGAATACCCCAGGAGCACATTACAAACCTTAGAAATCCATGGTAAAAAGAGTGGTAGTGAAAATCTCCGAATTACCATATAGCTTGCATTTCTGAGTGTTGGGGAAGGTAATTCTGGTATGGAATATACAATATATATTGTATAATAGTGTGTACAAAAGACTAGAATGATCCAAAATGTATTGGCAGAGATATAAGGTGATCTTTGTGAAAAAAAGGAGGAGTATCACCCTGATTTCGATGTTCTGGTCATCCTATGGCCTGGGGACTTTCAGATTCGGATTCCTGGACCCAAAGAAAAGTAGGAACACCAATCATCCATGGGGTCCATGTGTGAAAACTCCGAAGTAATAAGTGTGCACTCAATTATGCACAAAGATATCTTCTGTGCATAGATATTGCACTATTAAAATTTACCCCTAGGGATGATACATGAGTCTAATGTTTTTTGGGTCCAGGAATCCGAATCTGAAAGTCCCCAGGCCATAGGATGACCAGAACATCGAAATCAGGGTGATACTCCTCCTTTTTTTCACAAAGATCACCTTATATCTCTGCCAATACATTTTGGATCATTCTAGTCTTTTGTACACACTATTATACAATATATATTGTATATTCCATACCAGAATTACCTTCCCCAACACTCAGAAATGCAAGCTATATGGTAATTCGGAGATTTTCACTACCACTCTTTTTACCATGGATTTCTAAGGTTTGTAATGTGCTCCTGGGGTATTCTGGGGGTTTTTAAGGTCAAGGAATTTATTGGCAACAACTCCGAAATTTTCCGAGGCTCAGAAACATGAGTATTCATATGTGCCCCTCCTAAACTGTTATATCATTATTATGATCAATACTGAGACCCCATAAATAAAACCTAGAGTCGTTTGGGAGTTTTAAGGGTCAAGAAATCAAATGGTACCACTCCCAAAGCAATCAGATGCTTAGAAAACAAGATAATACATATTTACCCCTCAACTTCCTATTTTTCACAGTGTTCTGGTACTCATATATAACTAATGAGGATGTATTCTAAGGTTTTCATAATGTAGAAATCCAATGGTGAAGTCCCTGAAGCAATCCGATGTATGTAGCACCATAAAAAGTGAATTTTCTGCTTATTTTCGCTATTTTTCACTATTTTACCCTTTTTACCCACTCCACAGGGCCCCCATGCCTCATCAGAGGCTTTGATTTTGTGTTATTTATCTATAGGCATATACTAGTACCATCCCCTAGCCCATCCAGTACCTAGAAACCACCCCAAATGCGGATTTTCTGCTTATTTTTGCTATTTTTCACTATTTTAGCCTTTTTAATCACTCCCCAGGGCCCCCATATTTCACCAGATGGTTCGCTTTTATGGTATTTATATTTGGGTATATAATAGTACCATCCCCTGGCCCACCAACCACCCAGAGGATGCTTTAATAAGCCTAAACCCCTATTTAGTCCGAAAATAGACTGATATTATTGATCACATTCTGCACTGCCACTACATTAGTGTTGCCGTGGCATGGCTAAATTTGGCATGTGGGCCGAGCCAAGCCACTATAAGCCTAGCCAAGCCGAAAATTTGGCTCACAGCTGAAAAGAGCATGAAGCCGAGTTTAAGCCGGCACATGTGGCTCATGCTTCGGCTTCACCATGGCTGAATACCAAATTGGGAGAGCTGACATGTCATCCCCTTTCCTTCGTCGTTGTACCCCCATCTTCATTCATACAAACTGGAATCCCTTCCGTTGCTCTATAGCTTTGCAATATACATGTTTTCAATCTATTCTCCTTATGTGTGATTCTTCTGTTTGGCTTGACTGCTGCCATAGCCACCTGTTTAACCAATTCCAAGGCCTTGAGGACAATTGCAAGTAAATTGGGCACGAATTTCATAGAGACGGTGTGCAAATTATCTACTGTACACCCTCGTTGATTTAATTTACATATTTTAGCCTCCCCTATCCTTCCCAACCATCTTTTCTGAAGACACGTACCATTGAGCTTCGCAAAGGCACGATGTCTCCCTGTTTCCACCATTACTGACAGCAGGACCAAATGTTGTAGTACTTTTTCAATATAAAATGATAGCTGTTTTCTTTGGCAGAGCATTAGTCCCCATACCCTCTTCAAACTGAGACACAACACAGCTCTAAGCATCTTTGATTTCTCTCAATGGCGCACAGTGGCCGTGGGAGTCGCGGAAGTTGTGGAAGCGGTCATGGTCGTGGTCATGGAGGTGGAGTATCCACTGACATTGCCTCACCAGATATGCCAGATGATCATACAGTGCATCCTGGAGGGGCATTGGAGTTCACTTTTCGTGTACCTGGTATGTCTTATCTGAATCCTTGTGTATGGTGAGCTTATAGAATCATAGATTATCATCCAGGAACTCTGACTCAATCGCCCTCTGCTGAACGGCATACTGCTGAGTCTCCACCATCATCTACTCACCATCGTGGACATCAATGTGCTCCAAGTCCTTCCCATTCCGACAATGATAACCCCTTTGTTGAACAAACCCCGTTAAACCCTCAGTTGAGTCAGTCCTGCCATGCTGTTCAGTTTTCTGCTAGCAAAGAGGTGTTTAATTTTGATACTTCGCCGTCACCTTCAAGTCCTCCACAAACACCAATACAGAGGTCACAAGACACTCACCAGACTCTGCAGAGTCACTGCACATGCCATCAGGCAAGGCAGCAATGGCAAGAAAAGAAGAAAACCAAGCATACAGCTGATATCTACCCATTCTTCGAAGAGTACGAGAATCACATGTATTGTATTCTTTGCAAGTACGTCACCTGTATATGCCTTACAAACTGACTTATTTTAGACACTTAGATTGGAAAACCACGGAACATGGTCAACCTTGTATGCTTGCAATACATCAACAGGCAACTGGCATCGTCATCTGTATCGAGAACATGTTGCCCTATGGGTTGAAGCATGTGATCGGATGGGTGTTGAAATAATTGCCTCTGCTGCTTTGGATGCTGTCAATGAATATCGTGCATCAAAGGGACAGCCCAGACAGTGGAAATCTATACCCCTACATCTTGACACTGTACCATTTTCTCCAGAAGCCTTTATCAAAGCATTGATTGCCTTCATTGCTGCGACTGATCAGGTGAGTTATATGATATTTTTGTGTGTCCATTCTGATAATTATTTATAGTCAATCAACATCATTGAATCTCCCAAACTGCGTCACATCTTTCTGATGCTTCAGGAGAAACTTACTGATGACAATATACCTCACCGAACTCAACTACATGAGCGTATCATGGAGACATGGCAGGAGCATCTCCAGCAGCTCTCAAAGGATATGTCGGTAACTGCCATCATTTAAATTTTGTCTTTTGTTATCATCTGAGTCAAAATTACCAGAGTGCACTTGGCAAGATCTCATTTACATGTGATCTATGGACAAATTCAAATCTCATTCTGTTCATGGCAGTTACAGCACACTGGATCGAGACAAAGAAGATACCTGTTCCAGGAACAGGCGAGATGAAGTATTCTCTTTCCCTTCGAGCTGATTTAATAGGATTCCACTGTGTCCCTGGCCATCATGATGGTGAACATCTTGCACATGCTTTTCTTCGTATTTTGGATTGGTTACAGATTGCAATCAAGGTTCCCTATACACTGTTTTGGCGTTGACGATCTGCTAAACTGACACCTGTTTTTAGATCGGCTGGATCAGTCTTGACAATGCTTCAAATAATGACACATTTATGCGCTTTCTTGAGTCAGAGCTAAGGCACCAACACATTCCATTTGATGCTATCAAGTGACATATCTGGTACGTTCAGATCATTAAAGTCTCGTCATGTAATCCTATGATTCCAATAGGTGCTTTGTGTATATCGTAAATTTAGCATGCAAAGCAGTTCTCACTGCTATCATGGATCTTGAATTTGTGGCATTAGATGCTGCGGATTTTGAGCCTACAGTGGAGGAAGCAAACACATTCAGCGCCACACTTCAACATGATCCAATTGCCTTGGTTAGGACCCTTGTCCAAGTTGTATGTTTCAAATCAATCAATAGATTATCTTCTGATCTGGGTATCCTCTTAGATTTGTGCTTCATCACTCCGGTGCCAGTTCTTTTCTGAAGTAGTCGCTGCTCTTGATCTAAATAACTTACAGCTACTTTGTGATGTGATCACTCGCTGGTCATCAACTCTTTTGATGATAGATCGAGCACTCTATTTACAACCGGTTAGTTCCTTTTGTTCACTTTTGGATTTGCATCTGACTTGCTTAGGCTGTTGATAAATTCCTGAATGCCAGAGAATTTCCTGAACTGCAAAAATACAGGGTAGATCCAAATTAATATTTATTAAAAAAATTTTGCACCACCTGTGCAAGAGGTGCTAAGCTCGGTGATGTGGAATGGAATGTCTTGGCTGACTTCAAGGAAATCCTCTCTGTGTTTGATTCTTCTCTTCTATTTAGATAACATTGACACCTGTATATTTAGGTCCCACATTCCTTTCAACAACTGCTATCTACAGAGAAGACACCATGTATCTGTAATACAATTCCTGCCTTCGAAGCTATGAAGACTATATGGGAGAATAAGCAGCTTGAATTCCCATGTCTTGCTGACATCATAACAGCTGGCCTCGATAAGCTTGATGACTATCATGAGTGAGCCGATAATGTCCCAGTGTACTTCTTTGCAATCTGTATGTGCTTACTCTTTGAGGAATATCTCTATTCTGATGCCTAATAGTAATCAATCCTATGCATAAACTCATGTGGTTTCATTGGCATCTACCAGAGAAGGTTCAAGATATACAGGTGATGTTCATTGAAACAGTGAGTCCAGTACCTATGGTCAGATAATGTATACATCCTTATGTTATTCATCATTAGCTTCAGTCATATTATTGAATGGCAGACATCCATCACCAGACACCTGCATGCCCACCTACAACCGCTCTCGCATGTGTGGCTGTTATTCTTGGCATGGATACAATCAACGAGGCAGATAATTCACACCATCAAAGTCTGGAGACCGAGGTGAATGCTTATCTGTCAGAGCCACAAAGCAGCATCCCTATTCTCAAGTACTGGGAGGTACGAACACTTTTTGTATTCATTATTAATACCAATGTCTTAGTATCTTATTTGCAGGATAATCAGCATCGCTATCCAACATTATTTGCATTTGCTCTTGATATCCTACCAATTCAAAGCACATCAGTGCCTTTGGAGTGAGTTTTTTCTAATGCAAAAGAGACAGACGCGTTGTGGCAAAATTGACTAAGCCCAGATGCAATGGAAGCACTTCAGAGGTTGAAGTTTTCTATTCGGAATGGGCAGGGACTTAGTTTTATGCATGGCATGGATGAGAAAGCACAGCTACATGAACTGGAAGAGCTAATTGGACATCAGACATCTGTTCTGGAGGATATGCATGCATTTATTAAGTTGCTAGCAGGTGAACTTGGATAATATAGTTTTTTTGTAATCAATTTCCTTTTATGATAATGTGCCATGGCCTGCACCTTTAGCCAATGGAGCCAAGCCATAGCCACATCCAAATTTATGGCTAGGCTAGGCTCGGCTATATAGTTTTTCCAAAGCCATCATTGGCCAAGCCGCACTGGGTTTCGCCACGCCACGGCAACACTACACTACATCCAAACCAATTTCGACGCATCCATCCATTTCTGGTCACATTTCGATGGCATAACCTTACAGACATCAAGAACAATACTGGGCAAGGTCCTCTCTTTAATATTAGCCCAATCCATTGAGAAATGAAGCAGAATTTTGAGAAAAAGCAGATTTTTAATACATCTTTTTTTCTTTTGATCCATCCAGCCATTTTTGGCCAAATATTGATGGGGTCACCATACTATCTAATCATAGATTATTATAAGAGGCCTAGAATTTAATTATAGCCCATCCCAATAAGGAATGGGCTATATTTTTTTAGAAACATTGATCTGGCATTCTAAATCTGACCCTAACCTTAAAAATAGCAAAAATGCGCCATTGATACTAAAAATAGAAAAAATGCAAAATTGATGCTAATAATACACCCTCTCCTCATCACCTCACTCTAAAAATAGCACCTCCTAGACCCCCTACCCATATCGCAACCCATAATAGGATATCACAGGCAAAAAATAGAAGCCTATAATGATAGATCTATTCAATAGGACTCTTTTGTGATTCCGTTCTCAAATATAATAGGATATTTTGCAAAAGACCTAGGGCATTGGGTGCTCACTGACCTACCCAATGAGCCCTGACATTTTGCATGCTGAACCTTGACAACCATAGGATATGGAGACAGCAATGCACTCACTTACTCTATCTGCCAGCACGATAAAGCAGAAAACTTGATTCAAAAACCTGCACCATGTGTTCCTGAATCATCTTTACTTTTCCCCTACAATAATCTTGACTCAGAATTTGTCTTCCAAGTCATAGAGACCTTTCAAGGTCCCTGTGATAACTCTTCTTCACAGAATGGCACTGCCAACAAGCTCATCAACCCATTTGGTGCCTCATACGACACCCTATGAGGCCTCGACGAATTCAAGATATTGAAGCTAGCCCTCAAGATCTATGATCTCATCATGGACCTCAATGTATATCTCAATCAGTGGAACAGAATGTATCCCCACCTCACTATAGGCGAACTAGAGCTCATTCGCCTCACTATATTCCGTGCCTATGCTGAATGTGCTAGACTGGTTGATATCAGTGAATGGAGACATAACCTCATCATGGCAGGAATCTTGAATGCTCCAGCAGCCACGATGATTGTAAGTTTTAGTGATGCAGGGTGGACCAATATGCGAATTAATGGAAATTCACAGATAAGCCTAGGAAATGCATCTGATGACCACAAGCCACCACCCCCACAAGTTCTCATCTTCATGAGACCTGAAGAGGTAATGCCCAGCAGGGAGCATATCGCCAATGCCATGTGCAACTGAGACACCCTGGAAATGTACAAACCTCTTGACAACGAACCTGCCTATTCCTTTCTGGATCCAAAGAAATCTCCCATTCCTGATGTTTACAAGAACCCTTGATTTCCTGTCATCACTCACATCCAAATCATCCAACTTTTCATTCACTGCTTACTTGGTCTCCTCATTAAACAGTTTCTTACAGTGCAGTGGTGCTGAGCTGTTGACAGGCTTAGTCCTGAAGACAAAGCTCGCCACTTTCTTGACTTCCACCATGACATCTTCCAATACCTTTCACCTGGATCCCCCTCCTACTTTCAAGGCTTCCACCACCGATGCCTTCACATCAATCCCATGTCTGGTATGCTACAGAACCCCATACCTTCTCACAACCCTCTCCTCACTGCCAATGAAGACAAGTTTATTTACCATGCGGCGGCCCTATTTGAATTTGAAGGGTGGGGTGAGCTCACCAACTTTCTCTGTTTTTCCCACACTACTGAACCCATCCTCCCTGCAGAAGTTTGCACACTGTTTAGCAATGGCTATGTTGAGCCCATCAAATACTACAATGCTCAAGGAAGGCAACATGCCTTCCGAGGTGATCAGTTGGATCTTTCATACTACATGGAAGAAGCTTAAGTGGGTACTTTCTATCACTTCATTCCCTGCAAAAACTGTGCTGACATTCATTTCAGATTTGAAACACCTTTCTTCATGCAATTATTTAATCCTCCATCAAAGTACATATCATTTTAATACCTTACTGTTTATTTACGTGCATTTGGACTCCTTCAAATTCGACTTCTGCTCTCGTTATAGGACACTTCAAAACATTTTAGTTTTGCTAGTTACATACAAACTATTAGCTATGAAATACGCCCTTATCCCTCACCTATCTCCCCCAGTCTCTCATCTTAGTTATGCAATGTTGAGTAGTACATCTTCCATCATAGGTAGTAAGATTTATGTTGCATTCCCTTCTGTATTCATGCCCCTGTCAATCAAACCATTTTTCATTGGTTACTCACAGCTGACTGAAGGCAAGTTTAACCTTAGGAAGGCTTCTGAGACACTACAAAGACAGCCAGCAAGGCCGAGGCTTCATCTAAAAAGTTGCCAAGAAATGGTTAAGTTAACTGATGAGAAGATTGGATTTCAGAACAGCCAGGATCCGACGGATGAAGACAAAAATCAGGTTTATACTTTATCTGATTACTCCTTTGAAGATAATGACACTATCATTGTGCCTGTGGAGGATATGGATCAAGTCCGAACGGATATCCTGCGAGAGCAAGTTCATGCATTCACTATATATAAACATGTAGACCAGAAAATTAAGCCAGTATCTACCATGTTTCCAGAAGAAGCTTGTGTTCGTAGGACCATACCCAGAGATCCCTTACTGTCTCTTGTTCCATTACCAATACGACCACCAGAGTTTAATCCAATGGCCTGACTTACCGAAGAGAGAATGCAGGAATTAAATGTCAACCAAGACGGATTTCTATGGCCAGAAGAAGAAAAATTATTTAAACATGTGCTTGTATTAAATGAAGCAACCCTACCTTATGACAAAAAAGACCGGGGAACTTTTAGCCCTGAGTATTTTTCAGATTACATTATGCCTGTCATATTGCATGTACTTTGGGAATTCAAGAATATACCCATACCGCCAGGAATACGAGACAAAATAATACAATTCTTAAGGAGCAAAATTGAAGCTGGAGTATATGAGGCTAGTCAATCCTCATACTGCAGTTGGTGGTTTTGTATTCTCAAAAAGAATGGTACCTTGCACTTAATCCATGACCTTCAACCCTTGAACAAGGTGTCAATCTGAGATGCAGGACTTATTCCTGAGCCCGATGAATTTATTGAGCCATATGGAGGATGTCAATGTTATACAATGTTTGACATGTTCTGGGAATTTGACACCCATAAAGTGGATTCAAAATCTAGAGATTTGACAGCTTTCTACACACCGCTAGGGCTGTTGCATATTACTGCACTTCCCATGGGTTACACGAATTCTCCATCAGAATTTTAAAACTGTATGGTGTTTATTCTGCAGGACGAAATCCCACATGTAGCCAATATATTTATTGATGATCTACCTATCAAAGGCCCACAAACTTGTTACCCAGACAATGAAGGGAAGCCTATGACCATAGAAGGAAACCCAGGCATTTTAAAATTTATCTGGGAACAAGCCAATGACGTGCACAGAGTCATGCACTGAATCAAATGTGTGGGTGGAACCTTTTTGCCTAAAAAGACTCAAATCTGTCAACCGAGTGTGACCATACTGGGTCAACGGTGTTCTGCCATGGGAAGACATCCAGAAGATAGCAGGGTTGAAAAGATATTGAAATGGCCACCCTTAACAACTGTAACACAAGTACGAGGATTCCTAGGACTATGTGGAACTGTACACATTTGGATCAAGGACTATTCTAAGATTGCTTGACCCTTGGTGGAGTTAACCAAAAAGGATATAGATTTTGAATGGGGAGAAAGACAAATTGAGGCATTTGGCACTCTGAAACGTAAAGTTACTACAGCTCCCACCTTGAGAACAATTGACTACAAGTCTGGACTGCCTGCATACCTTTCAGTGGACACCAGTCAGAAAGCAGTCGGATTTATTCTGTCACAGATAGATGAGACAGGAAAGAGACAACCAGCTGGATATGGGTCAATCCCACTCAATGAGAGAGAATCCAGATATTTCCAGCCTAAATTGAAATTATATGGATTATTCTGAGCCTTGTGAGCTTGGCGAAGATTTATTATTGGTCTAGCCAATCTGAATGTAGAAGTAGATGCCAAGTACATCAAGGGTATGCTAGAGGCCCCTGACCTACAACCCAATGCTGCAATGAACAGGCGGATTTAGGGAATTTTGTTATTTGACTTCACCCTCATTCATGTACCTGGAGCCTAGTGTTGCCATGGCTCGACTTGACTTGACTCGGCTTGACTCCGAGAGGCTTGGCTTGTAATCAGCTTTGAAGCCGAAATAAGTAGCGACTTCGGCTTGACTCAGCTCTAAGCTAATGAGTCGCATCGAGTCATCGGCATATTCTAAATTAGGAAATAAATTATATTACAATTATTCTTCGACATTAATAACTGCCTCAAAGGCATCTAGTGAGTGTACAAACTCATTGATTTTGTCAGGAACAGCTGTTTCATCATCCATCAACGCCTCCAAAGCAGCCACCTGCGCCTCTTTATCATATTGCCGAGTAAAATTCAGTGCTGCTACATCGTGCTTCAGGCGGAACTTCAGCATTTGAAGTGCTTCCATGAGCTCAGGCATAATACGGGATCAGCGATCCATAGTCGTTTGCTTGCCTGATGAGAAAACTTGCTCGCATGGTACAGATGATCCTTGTATCGGGAGAATATCCATAGCCATTAAAAACATGGTTGGATAGTGGGCATGATTTTCCTGTGTGAGTTTATGAGTGGAGCAAGAAACAAGGAATGTAAAAGTATATGTACCTGCTAAAATAATAATGTACTTGATAAAACTTGCTGATCAAGAAGGTATGCGTTGAACTCTTGTTCGATTGTATTCTGGACCGAGTTTCCAGCTGGAACGTCAAGTCCAAGAATTTCATCGGTGCAATCAGGTGTCTGTAAAGGAAGAGTGTTTGATGCCGGAGGAGCTGAGGAGTAGCGCTGAAGCTATATTGAATTGTCAGCTGACACCAAAAGAAGAGCACGAAAAAATACCTCTTACATGAATAGATTTTTGACCCATTCGAGTTTTAGCGGATCATGGCGCTCATACCAACGTAGCTTCATCTTTGGATTTAAGACTACAAGAGGTGTCAGAGATGCAACAATAGCTAGATGTGACCTACTCATAGTAAAATTGTATGCCAGAATGTACATGACCTTGAGGAAATAATCTTCAAGCTTACTGAGACTGGCTTCAATGACATCTTTCATTTCAGGCATCTGTTCTTGAAGTAAATGCCACCGTGCAAGAAGTGCAGAGAAGGCTGGAAGGGTGTCGCAAAGGGCTGGTGTTTTCTCAGCAGATAGCTTTTGTTGGAAGGCATGAGGAACCTTGATGATCACGTCAGAAGGGTCAACATGTGGACAAATAAATGAATATTACATGTAGTATTTCATGGAACAGACGAAGAACTGTCCATTCATCATCGCTCAACTGGTGTTTTTGAAGTTCACATTGCTCTCGACCCTGAAGAAATGATAAAATCGGCTGTGGATACATGTGGTTAAGCAGTAGAACAGAATTGATATATGGTACCATACCTGGCACAGAAGAATTGCTCGCTCGATCATGATGTTGGTTGAAGACCATTGAACATCAACATCCCAAAGCAACTGAAGAGAGCCCAGATCTGCTTGTGTGACTTTTTCAGCAAAGACCTCACGGCGAAGTGATGAAGAACGAATCTAAACAGTTTATCTTAGTACCTTTACCATAGAAAATATCAATCTACTCATTGATTTGATTAGTGTGTGCAAGCTGGCAATAGGATTTCGATCTATGTTAGCTAAAACACCCTGATTCCTGGAACCGTATCGCATTTCATCAATCGCCTGCTCGACATCATGACAGGCAAGATTCACAATGTGAGGAAAGCACCTGTCCAAGCCAATTGAGAAAATAGACTTGATACAACACATATACAATGCAAACACCCACCGAATTCAATTATCAATACGCTCAAAGGGCATATCCCAATACTGCTTTAACAACAGTAGCTCTAGATGGTCCATCATCATGTCATTGTTCGTGGCATTATCGCAAGTAATCCAGCCAATCTTGGAGGTGATGTGAAGGCGATCGAGAATATATAAAAATACCTCAGCGAGATGCTCCCCTGTATGTTTTCCTGGAACCCGATGAAAGCCTATCAAATCTGAGTGTAGGCATAATGTAGCTTGACCATCGACAATCTTGTTTTCGATCCAATGACAAGTAATTGCCATGAAAGGACGCATATTGACGTCCGTCCAAAGATCTGTCATGAAAGAAATCAGTCAGATCTCGGAACCCATAAATAGTCCTACCTTCAATTCCAATGCCAGATGTTCCATATATTCATCCCACATTTGAAGAATATGGGCCTGCAGGCTAGACTGATGCGGTATGTCAGAGTCTTTAAGACCTTCCTGTAGCATCAAGAATATGGCATGGAGGTGCGGATTCTCAATGACATTGATAGACTGAAAATTTGTCAGCAACGCATGGGTGATCTAAGCGAGAAATATCATGAACTTGGTCATCAGCAACAATCCAGCTGATCAGCGCGTCAATGAATGCATCTTTTGAAAATGGACGCGGTGCAGAATCATGAGATAACGGTGGCTGCCTGCCTTGTTGGAGTCGGAAGTTGTAGATAGCATCCTTGTATGCTTTCTATTTCGCGCAAACTTCAAGGCCCAAATGGTCGCACTTTGTCAACCATGTGGTGACATGAAAGTCTAGCAAATGACATCGTAACACATCAGTGCTAGTCTTGGGACCAAAATTGGACTGCTTTGGCTTGTGATTACTATCTTCTAAATCTCCGGCACTAAAATGAATGAGTTAGTGTGCTGTTCATAGCAAGAGGCTTCATATACATACATGCAAAAAGCGCAATGATGGTGTCCCCCCATCTTCAAATAGAAGGACCATATATCACGAGCTGCACAGTGGTTTTTATTCTTCGGGGCGGCAGCAGTTTGAGCAAGCCGTCATGGTGTGCCTGGAGTCCTATACATTCGTCGTGATGTGGCTAAAGGGACACATCGAGATGTAGGTGTCTGGGTCATCTGAGGAGTTTGGCGAGATGCTGACGGTCGTGGAGGTGTCTCAGGAGGATCAGATGCAGAGTCTGAGGGTGAGGGTGATGGAATCTGAATGAATTCTTTGTTGGAGCTTTCCTGGTCATCTTCAAAGTGTGCATGCCTAGTTGGACCTGGCGCTGGCGATGGTTCGACAGGATGATGAATCTGGGGAGGTTGGGGGTTGGCAGATTGTCCAGGAGAGCAGGGAAGTGTCAGAGAATGCAAGTCCATGCGAGCCATTGAGACCTCAGGAGCTGTTGGATTTGGACGACAATGGTTGTACCCTGATGCGACAGAGGAGAGTAATAAGTAAGAGAAGTATGAAGCACACATGCACTTACCCTGGATGCGAAACGTAGCTTGCATACCAGGCCTTGGCACTGCTTGCAGCGGTATAGAAGGCTGTTTGAGCACTTGTGGGGGTGCCGGACGAAATTCTGACTGCAACGAAGTACTGGGATGAACAGTACTAAGTCCATTGTGTGGAGGGGAATGAGAACGAGAAGGGACAGGCAGCTGCGTGTTGGCTGCAGCCGACGAGGGCGCTGGTTTGAGTTGAGGCTGTCTACAGGAGCTTCGAGTGCGAGGTGCATCTTGAGAAGGAGCTCCGGCATTGGTGCCTCATCTGCTTCTCTCTCTTGTAGCCATTAGTTGGGTGAATATACATTGCTTCGTTTTCAAGAGCCTTATATACGCAAAAAAAAAAAAAATGGTATTTATGACCTACGCCGAGCAAAAACAAAAAAAAGGACATTTTCAAGGTAAGTAATAATGCATAATGACTAAAGCAACATGAGTACATGCTCTTCGAATGAGTATGAAGCACATACCATAATTCCAATGACTGACAGTCGACCTTCATGAAATTTACATGTGGCATCAAGTACCCTCAATTGAAATGAGCTGTGGCCACTCCAAGAAGGAAAGAAATCACGGAAGAAATATAGCATAGATACTCACCGTGGTTGAGCAATTAGACATCGCGAATATTCACGATACCACCGAGTTGGGTTGGAAATCAGCACAATGCCCGAGATAAGAGACAAATCCATAGTAGAGAGAAGAAAGTAAAAGCAGTTGACGCAAGGTACAAACTGCAGGGACGACAGTACGTACAGTCCCAAGGGTAAAAGGTCGATTGAGCATGGTGATGGAAAGATGCAGACGTATTTGTTTGTTGATCACATGGCTTTGTTTGTTGACGCCTCTTAATCCTCACACTGCATTTTGACCTGTCCCCTCATCGCTGCCTATTCTTTTCTTCAATGAATTAACGAAGTTCTCAACAAACATTGGTGCGTAAAATCCCGTTTCACTTCTTTATTTCTTGTGGCTGTACATATTTTCACCACTTCCACTTGTACCATGCGCCGGTGGACTTTAACTTCTTTTAGGTCAGGTACTCCTCTTCCAGGTGGCACCCATTGCTGGATTCTTCAACACGAGGACATAAAACCCGGCCGTTGATAGGCCTCTTTTGATTGTTCTTATCAAGTAGCTCAGAGTGACTGACTGATGCTGAAATTAATCTGTTGTTTTTTAGTTTCCTACTTCGTGAGTATACTCCATTTCCGTTTCATTTGACTTCTAAGACTGTTATCCCTTTTGTAGAACTATGCACGATTTTAGCCCCAAGAATCTTAAGCTGCATCCTGAGCTCCTACTTCACAAGAAGAACCCTGATGAAAGTTAGTCCGACTCTTGCCTTCTCCACTTACACACCCAACAATGCTAATCTTTTATCCAGAGATAACCGCTTTCGACGGTGCTTTAGGTGGATTGTATGATATGTTCATCATTACTACACTGAACATGTGCATGTTGTATGCTCCGCCACTTGGAAACAATTGCATCATGTATCTTCGTTCAGATCTCTGATACGGGGACAATGATCCCCTGTCATGGCCCCAGCCCTATGTCTCTCAATATTGTCATTTTCCCGTCATTCGTTCTGCATTATTGAACCCGTTGGAATCTCATCCTGATGCTGTGTTATACTGGCTTCCAACCAAGACTGACTTCTACGAAGCTGATTCTACCGGTGAATGCAGGGGTCTGAGGTTTCTACTCCACCAGAAATTTGTCTGGTTGCAAAATCGGGTGAATCTAACTGTAGGGCATGGGAAGGGCGCAACGTTCTCCAAAGGGGCCAAGGATTTGAAATGCGGATACACCTTGTTGCTACATGACCTGCTGGAACGTCTACAGTACCTTCCCATGTCTCTTGAAAAGGTGCAAATAAGTGTTCAGGAGACTCAGCACGTGACAATCTATTTGAGGGCACTGATAGATTATATGTTAATCTATAAACCCCACATGGACACTGTTCCAGACAGCGCGATGTCATGAAGTGCAGATCACAAGCTGATGGGGGCATACACGAGTGACCCTCAGGTTGCACAGAGCTTTCTTCATGCAGGTATCCCAGTATGGATCATTCGGCCTGTCGATCAGCTTCCAAACATCCGTATCGACAGGGTAGATCATTTCCAAGAGCTGAGTTTCTTCATGTCTCTTGACCAGCATCATGCTAAGTTCCACCCTATCTTCAAGGGTCATGGATTAAGTGCCAAAAAGTACTACGCATTTGATAAGTTTACGCGTAGCAATGTCCGTTTTCCCAACGTTTTTACTTGGACTGAAAGTGGCGGCTTACCTCCAGCGGTCAATCCCCCTGTCCCTGTTTCGTCATCTTCTTCATCAAGAAGAGACAGAAAGATGTCACCTTGTTTGTTTTTCCACACTTCTTTGTTATAAATTCAGACTGAATATCCCTCTAGATGCTCGACAGGGCCTGAACAATCACTTGCCATCTTCAAAGTGCTTTGTTGATCGAACCCCTGCCCATCCGTTTCTCCCGCCTCTCATTGCTGTTTGGGGTCATGGCCTATCCAATCTTGTCTTTGATAAAGCACGTTGTATTGGACCCATTGGGGTGAAGCCATGTGGATACACTTTGCCTCCCCCTTCCTGTCTCACAACTGCTGAGAATCCAAATAAAATATATTAAATGTTCAAATTCTGGCTACATATTCGTGTTCCTATAATTGCCTGCCTTTCATCAACCCTCTACCTGCCCGCTCTTATGGATCAGAATAGCTGGAAGACTCTTGTATCACTTGACTACCTTGGGAAGGCATCTCAACAAGAAAATGGGGACACCAAAGCTGCCAAACGTCAGGATAGAATGAGAGAATTTCTTAAGGGATGCTGCGATGAGATCGAGATGGACGTGGGAACCCCGAAAAAGATTCCGTGTTTTGGAGAGGAAAGCCGTTTTCTGAGTTGACGGCTACGGACTTCCAAGAGATTGTATGGGAAATCTCTGAGCTAGAATTCCATCTGGAGCTCGCAGAACTGGATTGTATGGTGCGAGTTGCTGTGCCCAAACATGACACTGCTCGTGAAATGGCCGTATCACGCTGCTTTGCTGGCCCCATTGCCATTGCTGATGTTGGAAGTGCAAATATGGGCTTTGCTCATCCCAATTGGTTCAACCGAGCACCCTATCTATGTTCGCTGCGCCGACTGATGCAGACATGGGCAGGGACAAAGCCAGAGATTATAGCAAAGGACAAAAAAACTTGGCTTTGGACTGAGAGTGAGATCCAGCAGCTTGAGAAGGAGGTAACTGAGTATTATGTCGACACATTCTTTCTTCATTTTGGCCGTCCACCGGTGCTTCCGTGCTATCTTCCGCATAATCCTTGCATGTCATTCATCCCCATGCCATGTATTCAAGGACAAACATCAACACTAAATGTGCATGCTGATATCTCAAAATGGGAGTAAATCTTTTTATTCTGCTCTCATACCAACCTTCATGTACAGCTCAGTTACTGATATATTTAATAACGACGGAGGAAGAAAGGAGAATGAATACATGGTCCAAACTATGTGAGCCATGTGATTACAAGTTTATCAAACATTTTCGGGGCTGTTCTCTAGTCTTTAGTTGCTATATATGAGCTGTTATTCGTCAATATGATCCCTTTTTTTTTACCATGAACTTGAATATCTTTCACCGAAGTGACAGGAGAAAAGATACAAAATATATTGCCTGATTAGGAATAGCTGATGACTTGGCCGGCTTGAAGCCGGCAAAGTCAAGTCAGAGCCGAGCGAAGCCATTCTAGGCCTGAGTCATTGCTGTGACTCGGCTCAACAGATTTTTGGCTCGGCTCGATGGCTTGGCAACTTTGAGTCGAGCCGTGGCAACACTACTGGAGCCCGATTCAAAGGCCCAGATGCCCTGTCATGATGAGAACTTGCTTCAGATGAAGAAGAGCCTCCTGATGAATATGATGACTCATGGTTGGATGATATGGCTCTTCTAGCTTATTTTCCACACCAACAACCTCTATGACAATTTAATTCATATCTTTTATGACAAGATGTAAAACAAGTTTATGCCACTCATGTCAAATGACTTAACAACCAAGATCAACTTATGTATAAAATCAAGAAGTTTCATAAAGATAAGATAATGCCCAGTTTCATTAGCAAGAAAGCAGAACAGAGATTTCTAAAGAGAGCAAGTCAGTTCTATATAACACCAGACCAAAGAATGTTCCATAGGAATGCTGACAAAATCCCAAGACTTGTAATATTAAACCCTGAGACCAGGCAGAGAGTTCTAGAAGAAGCACATGATAGACTCAGGCACAAAGGCAAACAGGCAGTTTATGATGTGCTCCAACTTCAAGTGTTCTGGCCATATTTATGAACACATGTGCATCAACATATTGCTTCCTGCCATGAGTGCCAGCGCTGAAAAATGATTCAAATGATGATGCCTCCAACAATCTCTACACCAGTTACCATCTTTGAGAAAGTATACATTGATGTCATGGTGATTGTGCCCCCTTCCAGAAAATATAAGTATATTGTCTGTGCCAGAGATGATCTCACCAGAGTTTTGGAAGCAAGTCCACTAACAGAAAACAAATCCTGTCAGCTCACAAAATTCTTTTGAACGAAGATTTATTGTCAATATGGAGCTATTGGCTATGTAGTGACTGATAATGGGCCAGAAATCAAAGGAGCATTTAAGCATCTGATGAAGCGAATGAATATTCCTCATGTCAAGATTTCCACATATAATAAGACTGGAACTGGAGCAGTTGAACACAGTCATTTTATACTGCAAGAAGCCATTGTTAAAGCATATCCAAAGCAGAGAAATGGAGAAATCAAGAATTGGCACAAATATATTGACATCGCAGTATTTGCTGATCAGGTAACTACTAGTAGTGTGACTGGTTACACCCCATATTATCTGTTGCACGGTGTTGAGCCCTTGTTACCAATAGACTTGGTAGAAGCTACCTTTATGGTGGAAGGTTTATGGTCTGGAATTTCAACTGAAGACTTATTAGCACTGCGCATTTGACAACTTTCACACCATCCCAATGACCTAAGTCACGCAGCAGAAATGCTCAAGAAGGCAAGGGTGCAATCTTGTGATCAATTCATGCAAAGGTACAAACAGCGACTTCAAAAATCAGAATATAAGACTAGTGAATTAGTATTAGTCCAAAATAGCCAATTGGAAATGACCATAAATCGCTTCAAGACTGACCCCCGATATCTTGGCCCCTATGAGGTAGTGCGAAGAACATATGGAGGTGCCTATAAATTATGGGAATTAGATGGAACTGAGATGTCTAGAAGTGTTGCCGCCTTTTGGCTATTACCTTATGTTACCCAAGGATCATCTGATTTTTATAAATTAATTGGAAAAAGAGAGGAAACAGACAACCTGAATGCAGATGACCATGTGTCAGAAATGTCAGAAGAAGGAGACAATGAATCAGACATATGAAAAAGAAACATTCATGATGATTCATGGAAACTCTCATATAAAAAGAGAGTCCCCGCTCTGAATGATGTAAAGAATTTAATTGACTCTTCAGGCTATTCAACGGCTGCATTCAGCAAGTTGAAAGAGGCTGATTTCTTCTGCTGAGTTTATTAAAAGTAGGGCACATTCTCATTCAACTGTCTCTTCCCCTTTCCACCACATATGCCATGTCTTTAAACACTCTCATAAACTACCTCCCTAACCTTGGGCAACCATTTACACATCCTAATTTCACTGAGATCTCATTAAATTCTGCTATGCCCAGCATCTTGGGAGACACTGGAGAATACAAGGAGGAAGTTGATGATACAGCTCTGAAAGGCAACGCAGAAATGGTAGTAGAAACCATGCTGGAAAACATTGAAGTATGCAATAATAATCGAGACCAATTGGCTGAACACTGACCACAGAAATCCAGCATTTCTTCAGTACTGTCTTCAGACACACCACCATCACCCGACTGCAGGGAGAGGTCCATTTCCATCCCATGTGAGGGGACAGATATGCTATCTCACCTGCCTTGAGCATGGTAGGTGCTGGAAGCCCACTCCCTTCCTGTGAAAATCCTAGGACAGCCAGCACGATTGTTGTTGTGCCAGCTAGAGAACGTCTAGGGAAATTAAACCTGCCATTTATCCCAGCAATAAGGAAGGGGCCACCATTGTGCCTCTATGGTGATATATACTGTGTCGCCTGGTATGGCAATGGTTTTATTGTCCATATTCTTCTCGCTACCAGGGAATATGTCGTCTTTAATGCAGAATTCGAAAACACCAGGTATCACCATGCACCATTCCAGGTGACATTTGTTGCCCATGCCAAACTCTTCTGCCTACCCTCTTTTTGATGAGTTCAGCAGCTCATGGATCAGTTTGGACACAAACTGTGGCCACAGTGTAAGCCTAGGTTGGAAGTGGTACATATAGATATTGAGGAGGTGATGCAGCATGATCTTAACCAGTATATCCCATACTTTAAAACATTGTTATATGGACAACTTACTACCTTGGCTTAAAATTTTAGAATTGACATTATGCAAGTTACCAGGATTGCTGTTTACATTCCACGTATGACTTAAAATGTTTATGATTATATGACTCCCCCCTCATTTATTTTATGTAACCAATTAAGATGACTTTAGCCTCTCCTATGAGTAACCGAGGACGGTTACATTTCTTCGTTCCCCGTGGATGTCAGGCTAGAACCTGGGCTGGTAGAAAACCAGAAATTGGACTGAGAAAAGGTGTTGAGTAAGTGCTTACTAATCACTTAGTAAGTCATTGGCCATCCATAGCAGGTGAGAATCATGCCCAACCCAATGGATGAGTAAGCAGTGCACTATGATGCACCTACTAGCAGGAAATCCTTACTAATACCCGTACAGGATGGCTGAAGGCTGAGTAATCTAAGTATCTAAAAATAGGATAGCCAACTTGTATATAAAGGCCAGGAAACAAAATGCAATGTAACTTTTTTACACCCTAGAAACAGAGTATTGAATCCAGAACAAGAGGTGGATAAGTCTCCACCATCTTAAGCAGCAAGAACACAAAGTCAAGAAGACTTTGTGAAGTCAGTCAGTTAACAGTCAGAACAACAGTCAGTTGCCAACCACCATACAGTTGGCCCAGTAGCAGTAACAGTTGCAAGAAACCAGAGATCGAAGCGCATGCATGCTCTGATTAATTCTCAGTATTGAACACGTTCAATAGTTGGACATCCTTGGAGTCAAGCAGAGTATAGCATACATGCTGATTCCTCCGAACTCACTTTGTCATACTAACATTTACAGTATGATATAATCTAGTCACCCCTGAATTCCTGTGACAACAGTGATATGGCTTCTGTGTACAGTATACGTACCAAAGCTGTGAGCACTCCAAGGCATACCATACAATATGGCCATTGATGGCCATACATGTGTGGCAGTGCAACAAGATGCAAGGTACTTTTGAGCTCTGTTTTTGCTCTTGGACATCAATCTAACATGAAACTGAGTACGTGAAAACCATCTCCATTCATCTTACCATCTATCCCAGCCCTCAATGACTTGGAACTTGGCCTTGAGAGAACTATGACGCCATGGCATGCCCCTTGAACTGACCAAAAGTGGCCCTTTCCCTTTCACAGTGAGGAGACACATCTAACATGTTGAACTGTTTAATACGTCAGTATAATATCCATTGTCTACCATACTGATGCATTTTGACAAGACATACTCTTGACAATCAATACGGCCATATATACAACCATGACAGCCATAACTGTACAGACCGACACCATCAGCAGCCTTGCCCATACAGTATACAGTACAGATAGGGATGGTGTGCAGCCCTAGATGGCGTTGACACCCCAAACCAAAGTTCATAAACTGAAGGAACAATAAGTCCAGCACGTCAACACAAGGGATCAGCAATCTACCTTGGAGTGCTATCATTCCACATTAAGAAATGGCTGTAAGGATACGAAGCAGCATTACATGAGTACAGGACATGAGGCCAGTAAAGGATGGAGTCAATGCTATACACCTTGCTGTCAGGCCATCCATGTTCCGACAATCTTTTGTCTAGTGTGATTAGCAAAAGATGACAATGCGCTGATGAGCCTCCAGGCTCTGTACGCTCAGAATTCGCGGATTTAGCCATCCATCACCCAATACCTTCAAAACGACACCATTATAATCCTCACACACTCCATAATACTGCCAACACTCGATAATACCATGGATTTCGCAGTATAAACCACAAACATTCAGATACAATCCTAAAACCGTAACATCCACCCCTCACACACTCCGTTATCCTTCCCAGCTCGACTCGCATCACAATTACCGTATCCCATCACGGCAAGACATCTTTGATCGACAATCATCCTAAAACGGGGTTGCTACATCACTCAGAAGCATCTGGTTGATGTGCCCATCAATCATTTAATGAAATGATGTGATTGACGTGAGTACCCTCCCAGCTACGATAATTACAGCTACAGCAACTACAGACCACGTTTACTAAGGCTGTTACAGTGCCAAGACTTCGAATTATCGTTGCCCCACACATACACCTCAGCACGGCAACTGCAGCTCAATAATCCGCAGCTAAACAGCACCTTATGATCTGCTCATCGCTCAATAAAACCACATGGTTTGCATCCATACACGGCAACGTCAAGGACTTGCTGTTACTTTAGAACCACAGATACCATATGTTTACTACAGCTATTAGAAAAGCCAAGGACTTACAGCCTTACTAAGGCTTCAAAGAATATTCTATTTATAAAATCGTACTTGTAGTATAAAAACTAGGTAGATACCGCATTTTTAGAGCGAGTTCTTACCCAGTTGACGAGGCTACGGCATTACCAGTCAGCTACGGTTACTCCAAGTTATTCCCCACCGCTTGCTTTACTCTTTAAACGTTGTTGGTTGCACCAATACATGAAATCTTGTGTCAATAACTTGCTTTTGTCTTTTAATGCCACAACATCGCTTCACTTTCACCACATAGGATTGTTTCATCACCTTCACCTTCTACATCGCCATCGTTTTCATCACCCAGTTCAGTATTGCCTCCGTGTAGGCCCAGTTCAGCTCCATAGGATCACCCTCGTCTTTATCATTGTTCGGAGTTGCTGTGCATCTATTGCTGCAGCACCCCACTCAGCACCTCAGTTGCTAAGTTTTCTACCAATTTCTTGCAGTCTCCGTACGTTTATTGCTATTGTTTCGACTCACAATATTAGGTACAGCCCAAGCCACGTTTATTAGGCTATTTCGACGTCTTCTAGTCCATTGCTACGATTTATAGCACATTGCTACGATTACCAGTCCTTCCCCACGATTACTTGTCCTTCGCAACGTTTTCTAGCGTGTTGCTACGATTTCTAGTCCCTCCCATGTTTTCTTGACCGTTGCTACAATTTATAGCACATTGCCACGATTTATAGCCCTCCCTACGATTTCTAGAGCATTGCTACAATTACCAGTCCTTCCCCACGATTACTCGTCCTTCCCCACGATTACTAGATCATTGCTATGATTTCTAGCGTGTTGCTTCGATTTCTAGCATGTCACTACGATTTCTAGTTCATTGCTACGATTTCTAGACCCATTTTCGTGGTCTCTAGAGCATTTTCGCAGTTTCTATCACGGTTTCTTGGTATTCAAGTCATCATACCAGATTCCGGCCCTTCTTGTTTATCAAGATCCATCCAGGCTTACGGCCAACGTCTATTAGTACTCCTTGACCAAGAGTACTACTTCGCTGACTGAAAAGTCGCAGTGTATCTTGTGTTATTGAGGAATTGACCACACGGAGGTGCACCGAACCACTTGCAAACATATTGCCTTGATTGCTGTGTTGCTATGTTAATTGCCTAAGCTCTCATCGAGTTTTGGGTGTTGCCGTTGCCACGGAAGTCTAGGCTCATCAGTGCAGACTCGATGACATACCCCGAACATAATTCATACTTGATGCAAGCGATCCCAGCACATAGCCAAGTGACCACAGCTGACAAGGTGTCTGCCTGGATGTTTGCTCAAGTTTAAAACCAATGATGGCTGCTGCCAATTGGCTGGGACAGTCATTAGGTCTGCTCGCCATATGGGACCAGCTGTTCACAAGCATTAGCTGACATCCTGACAGTCACATACAGACACCTACTATTCAATGGGCAAACTGCCAGTGACGAAGGCAGCCAGGGCTACCAACGACATTGAAGAAAAAGAAAAACACCATTCCTGAAAACTGATTGACAACAAGGGAACACGAGATCACCACTGTATTTGGATCCTGGACAGATTTCAACAGAAAGCAGGGGAGTTAGGATAAAGAACATACCTTGCCCAGGACTAGCATCCACACCGCAAACTGTGATTCGCATGCTGAGGGAACGGTTAGCAGAGAATGTGTGAGTAGTTAACAATGCACCTCATAGAAGCACACCCCATTCCATGCAAGAGGTTACACTAATATCTAAGACAATATCAGCCTCCAAAGATGACTTGAGTTGAAAGCACATACCTCTCATGCTAGCCGCCCTGCTCTGTACCATTTTTTCTGACCCTCATACATAGATTAGCACACAAAATGCCCATCACCTCTGGCTGATACCCTGCACACAATTTTTTCCTTCACACCAGCCTGCCGCCTCTGATGTACTGTCTGTCATCTGCCGCCTAATGTGTGAACATCTGCTGCCAGCTTGCTCATCAAGTCGATCGTGTTTTGATTACTGAAAAATATAGACCCACGTGGACTTCACTGAAAATTCGTAAACAGCCCTTCTTCAAGTCAACCCTGTATCCAGCCTAGCAGACTGCCGCTAATTAGCTTCCTAATAGGCAGATCTGCTTTGGGTGTGGTTCCTCTATGAGCAAGCTTTAGCTGAGGTCCTGGTGAATGCATAGTCTATAGAGGCATGTACTATGTAATATAGACGTTGTTTGGGTGACCCATAGTATCGAAGACCAGGGAAAGCAGTAGAAGAGATGTGGAGATCCTGCTATTCCTGAGAAATGATTGAAGACACGAGAGCATGAGAACACCATAGATCCTATGTACCTTGTAACCATATACCCCGCTCCCCCAGGTTCATTTCAAGCGAGATATCACACTGGTATTGGTTTTCATGTCAGTTTCAAAAGACAACAACTCAGATGCAAAGTACATACCTCCCATGCCAGAAGACAAGACCTGCCCTGCCCCATAATGTCTGTGCCACCGGACCTGTCTCCTCCATAACAGTCCTCCAGGGTCCTCCTCACTGTGAATCATCAATGGCTTAGCATGGTAGGTGGTGGTCGAGATGTTGAACAGGCATTCCCAAGCTGAGGCAGCAGGTTGTGGGTGACATTGACAGCTATTTGAGAGTTGAAATATTTTCTCCTTCCACTGCCCAGAGTTGTCCATGTGCTTGAACATTGTCTGCCAACTCGACCCAAAAAATATTTGTACTGGCTTGACATCAATGAGTTGCATTACTGCTGCGAGACAAAGAAAGGATGAGGCCTTGAAGAAGGCATTTAGCGTGCAGATTGACTGGAGAGTGAACGCTTTACCAAAAACCCACTCCTCGCTACATCTGCCCACATCTCCTGCATCTCGTGTTGGCGCATTCCTGTCAGATATTGAGGCTGAGACTGTCATAATGGCGAGAGAGACCTGTGATGTTGGAGAAGCAGAAGATGTCAAGGGTAGGGTATGGTTAATAAGTGCGATGTTATTAACAAATGTTAACGTTAGTTATTAACATAGGTTAATAACACATGTTAATAAATGGTCACCAAAAAGCGGTGTTAATAAGTCCCTGGATGTTAATAAGTTTTGGAAGGTAGCAGAAGGTGGGCCAGTCAGAGAAAGCTCAAAATTGATAGTACATGGATTGTGAGGTCCCAGACTGGTCTTAGTCATGTGAAATCGCAAATATGAATTGTAATAGGCTCATTGCAAGCCTGCAGCAGCTGCTTTTGATGCAGCATCATCTTGCCATATCTACCCCCAATCTGCCGTACTCAATGGGCTCATCAATTGGGCTTGGTGGGTGATCATTGACTTCGATTGGGGTGTTATTAACATTGATAATCTCGTTAACATCGTTAGTAATGTTTTTTTAACACATTATTGCCACTTTTTAACATTTTGTTATTAACATGGCCCCAGCCTCCAATGTTAATAACTAACAGTTAATAAGTCCACCAGACTTATTAACTGTACCCTAGTTGAGGGAGTAAATTCTGCAAAGCTTCATCACTAAATCCAAGGGCCATGACAAGGTGTTCTGAGATAATCCTCAGTAGAAGGCTGGAGTGGGCACCAGATCTTGCTGATGTGCACATTGGAGAAAGTGGTGCTGCCATTGAGAGTGATAGTAAGAGTCAAAGAAATGTGAGCAGCATGGGAGCTAATGATCACAAACAACCCTTACTATGTACCACCACCATAGCCACCGCTGATGCGAATGACAAGCTCAAGGCCATTGACATGACCCAAAAGTCCCCTGCCACTACACATCAAAGCCATCTCTTGACCCTACTAATTGACAGCGTCTCCACATCACTCCTCTCCCAACCAAGCGCCATCTATGCTAATTACACCTTGTGCCCACCGACAATCCTCCTCACATGCCCAACCTCCATAGATCCTTTGCTCCCTGCACGCGTCATCTCAACACTTGGTCTGCTGCATATATTTCACTTTAGCCTCAGTCAATGTACATTATGCCATGAATGCATGACCTACCAAATGAGTGATGAGTGGACACTGCCATCCAGTGATACGCTTGGTATCAGGCTACCTGTAGATTTTGCGAATTTCTATCAAATAGCGCAGTCTACAAGCAGTACAGAGAGCTATAGTGAAGGCTTTACACTGATAGCTAGTATACTACATAAGATAGTGAGCAATACAGTATCAGAATGGACTTAGAAGTGACATCTAGATGAGTCAACTCTATAAGCCTTCAACACTGAATGCTATTCCCTGCCCAAAACAAGACTAAGTTACAGTCGGAACCAAGGGACACATCGAGATGGGTTACCAACATAAAGCAGAACACAGAAGGACTAGATTACTCATCATCTCAATGACCTGAATGAACCTAGAAGAGATTCACTAAAGTCCACAACGGTTCACAACATGAAATGAACTTAGTCTAGAACACGAATAAACTTGGAATAACTGAATAACTGACGCTTGGTGCCGAGATAGCTAAAGATCGTGCAGTGATTGAAGCAAATACAATCTTGGTCCAACAATCGATCATGATCAGTGGTTACATCCTCGAAATACTGCACAATTTGTAGTATTGAATAGGAATCCATGTGGCAAGGCATGAAGGAGAAGCAAGGAGTTCCTATGGACCATTAGGACACTCCTCGGCAATAGAATGACCGCTAGTCATTCTGCCCAACTGAATAGAAACCTTGGAATGGTGCAATCCTTGTAAATTAATTACTCATTGTTTGTATTGATACCCAAAGCTCATACCATAATTACTTTTAGATACAAGCTCCTATACCTAGACTAGAAATTGTATAAATTAGCAGCGACTAGACGCATAACAGCAGGAAAGCATTCCCCCGCATTTGTGCTAGTAGCCTTATAGCTACCTAATCAATCACTGGTTTAATCGCATATCCTTGACTGAAGTGAATTAAGTTTACAAAGTCAACCCCAAAAGGGCAGCTATAAGTAATCTAGAAGAACTAAGTAGGAAGAAGAGTTGTCCCCGCATTTGCGCCTTGCTAGTTAATTGAACTGCTCCGTATACAAAGGCCACATGCTCTCTCACCGACTAAAGTGATCTAGATGTGCTAAGTCGACCACAGATTGAAGATGTTGCCTAATTGAAGTGAAATAAGCCCTAGAACACTTTAAGTTCGAATAGTTAACAAGTCAGTGTACTCTAGAGTCTGTGTACTCTTTGCAAGTCTCGTACTTGAAGCCAGGACCTGTGTGTTCTTTGTAGAGTCTGCGTACTCTTTGTAGAACTTCGGTTCTTTGTTGCAAGTGCATGTGCTTGTGTTGTAATCGAGTCTGTGTACTCCAGAGCAATTACGCTCTTTGTAGACCTCTAGGTCTTTGATTGTTCAATTGTTTAAAGCTTGTCTAGTTAAGGCCTTACCAGCTTTCCTAGACGAAGTCGTTTCGAGTCTAAGCCACTCAAATTATACCTTACAAACCCCCACATCCATATACCTTGCTATCGCGATTAGTGTATCTCATGTAAACACTTCTAGATTTGAATTGAAGTTGTTTTGAAACAAACCCAATTGATTATTGATATCTAAGTACACCACAAGTGCTTCTACCATACTCACCCTTGAACTTAACATTGGTGATTGTGTGTGTGTGTGTGTGATTTAGTATCTAGATTGATGATCTAGACACTTGTTGCATTTGCACGCTGCCCATTACCGAGCACATCACCGGCAAAGTCGAGCGTATCCTCCACCCATGCCCCCGCATGCACATTCTCCCTCTACTGTGCGTCCTTCAAGTTAGCGACAACATGAAATTGCTGAACAGGAGAAATATATTGAATGATAGTACTACTAGAGTACAAAAAGTAATAGACTAGAAAGTATGAAGTGAAATAAAAATAGTCTTAGTTATGAACAAGGAAAAGCACACAAGACTACAAGCAGTAACTCATACAATTGTAATGTCCCCATTCCAACTCCGAAGGAATGTGCCTCCACTTGAATGAGAAGGGGTCTATTCCATTCGTGCCATACTCCCTGGTTAAGCCGCCCCAACAAGAGAGCTGAAGCTTGCTGTTGGGGGTCTGACCCGCCTCCAAAGGCTCACATGAGTAAATAGCCCTGGGCCTAAGAACTTGGATATCAGTGCAGGAAGAGTCAGGGGAGAAAGACATATCATAAGCAAAGTCCCCCCTCCCCCCCCCTTGCCACCCTGAGAACTCCTGTTCGATCAGCCGCAACAGGGATGGGGAGCACGTCAATTTACACATCTTAAAGATTGGCTGTATGCCTCAGAAATGACTGACACCATATACAGTCATGTAGATAGGTGCTAAACCAGTTTCAGTGGGAAAAGGAATGTGAAGCCAGCATGGATGGCATGGACACCACAGATCAAAGTTAAAAGAACATTAGCTTGGTGACGTCCTTGGTAACACTACCCTCCCACACAAAGAAACGGCTGCAAGGATGCAATGCAGTATGAACTGAAGAATGAGGTTCAGTACAGAAAAAGATGGAGGTAACATAGCATATACCTTGCCTTGGGGCCTGTGCACGCAATTCAACAATCCTATGAATTGTGTAATTAGCGAAAGTCGTTGATAGACAGACTTGACAACGTACCTTGAACCCAACAACGTCTCGCAGCTTGGCCCCAGGAAATAGTTGAACTACCACAACATTGAAATGCTCGCTACTTGTACCACTGAGATTGCCTGGCTAAGTCGCAATGAGCCATGGAAAATGCGGATGCAGGTTCAGCACTTGGTCGACGATGATCCTCTTGCCCAGCCTCTAAACTCTTCCATGACAGACAACTTTGTCATTCCATGCATTGATATGGGATGTCATCACAAAGTTCTGGCTGCCCTCCTGGCTTCGACTGAAGGAGCATACACCAGTCATACCAATGTCAGCTACCAGAGTCAGGGGCTCTACAGAAAAAGACACACCTTTCTTCACTTCAAACTCCGTGCCATCTTCATGATTCTGTCACTAAGAATGAAAATAACACACAGACCTCATTGCTTGATATGAATCGCCCCCTTGAGGCAGACATTGTTGGCAGAGGATAGAAATAGGAGAAGCAATTAAAGACAGAACACGAGAACACTGTGGGAATCAAAAGATCCTGTACTAATGTCAATGGAAGGAAGGTTAATCAACAGACAAGCAATGTACCACGGACATGACTGGTGTCCACTTCAGAAGATGAGGTTCATGAGCTGAAGACTTAGAAACAGTTAGCAGAGGATGCATGGGTAGAGAATCAACAACATACCTTGGAAAACTACATCCTGGTCCTCTCTGTTACACTGATATATGATTGGAATGATGTCAGCTTCTAAAGATAATAACTTGAGTGCAAGGCACATACCTCTCATGCTAGAAGACAAGACCCATGCCACCCCTTACTGAACACATCACCTCCATAATGGTCCTGCTCTTGGTACATTGGGTGGCAGGTGACTGGGCAAAGTATGACAGAGGCAGCAGGAAGTATTATCCCCTCCTCCAAATTCTCAGTGTGCCTTCCTATTCTGCTGACTCGATCCTCAGAATGGTGGTGCCAACTCAACATATTTGTGATGCAGACATGAGAAGGAAAGACAAGGCCTGTGAAAAGAAAAAGGCCCTTAGCTTGGGGATCAACTGAATAGTGAACGTCTTACCCAAAGCCCATGATTGCTTTAAACACTCCCACATCTCGCTCGCATTCATCGTCTTAGCATAATTCTGGTCCCATAAATTGAGGCTGAGGTTGGTGATTGCATAGCAGGGGTTGGAGCAGGATGATGCCAAGAGGTTATTTATCACACAATTGAGCGTGCTGTGTGTATTCAGCAGAATGCATGAGTTGGTCATACTTGGCCTCATAGGCCACAAGTTCACTTCAATACTTCTCATCAGATCACTTGTCCAGGTCTTGCATGTGCATGTGAGTTCTGGAGAAAGTTCACACCATTGATGCGACG
Source organism: Armillaria cepistipes (assembly GCA_900157415.1). Classification (NCBI taxonomy): domain Eukaryota; kingdom Fungi; phylum Basidiomycota; class Agaricomycetes; order Agaricales; family Physalacriaceae; genus Armillaria; species Armillaria cepistipes. The sequence continues at coordinate 1,713,252 of FTRY01000008.1, forward strand.
CTGTGGGTGAGTGGATAGATGAAGTGAAAGAAAACATGATATCCGGGCCAAAGTCGATTACTCTTTGGGAAAGGACACAAGTCCGGCAAGTCAGCAACTTGCCTCCTCTTTTGATTCTCCCTTCAGTATGGCATACAAGACTGGTACGCTCTATTTCAAATGCATCTGTGCCTTAATACCCTAGATACCGCTGTATTGCCAAATATAGATATGAGTTCTTTATAAATATAATAAATACAACTATTTTGGGAAAACCTTTTTAGTATTCACTGCTGGGGCATGTCAGTGTTTATGCCTGAAAGACAGCAGGTAAACACTGGCATGTATTTATATAGATTTTTTGAGCATAAAAAACTGTACTATAAAAACCTGGTAAAATACTATCTGCTTCCTTTCTAATCTTTACCTTGGTGTTTTGGCATATATTTTTGTTACAAATTATCTAAATAAGTACATGATGTCATTCATGCTGTGTTTTATTGCCTGTAAATGATATTAGGTGTTTATACTATGGGTTTTCAATTGTGTTCTTTGTTGTGAGCAATTATATCATGTATGATGATTGGTATTTCTTTGAGGTGTTTATGCAAGAAAACACCTATAAAACAGAGGAAAGACCAGGTGTTTCCTGCCATAAACACCACAAGAAATACCTGCAGTAACACATGGCATCTTTGCTTAGGTATTTTTAGAACAACAACATGATTGGAAATACAGGGTATAAACACCTGATATCAACACCTAATATTATTTACAGGCAATAAGACTTAGATATGACACAAATGGCATCATGTACTTATTTAGATATATTGGAAACACTAGGTTCACAGTGGGTAGACTAGTGGCTGGTAAAGCCAGACTAATGAACTTGTATTCTCTGGCTCCTACAGAGCCTGTATTTATACTATGAAAACTATCTAGAATGGTCTACTAAACTCGTCCATAAGCAGTAAGTATTGGTCCCAAAGTCATCTGGCATCATGCCGACTTGAACCTTCTACACTCTTCTCACAGCTTCCTGCAATATCTCCAACAAGATAATTCATAGCAAAAATGTGTGCTGAAACACCAAGGTAAAGATTAGAAAGGAAGCAGATAGTATTTTATGTGAGATATGTGAGCTTCTCATGGTGGACAGTTAGTCGCTGTTGGGTTCTCGTATTGATCTACTTATGTGTTGACCCATTTCTGAGGGGATTTTGTAGTATATAAAGCTAGTCATTTCGTAGTTAGTCCCCATGTCGTGTTTGTGACAGATGTAAACCATTCTTGCCACTCACTTCATTTGAGAATGGCACCGTGATTCTAACATTTTATCAGGTTTTTATAGTACAGTTTTTACACTCAAAAAAATCTATATAAATACATGCCAGTGTTTACCTGCCATCTTTCAGGCATACCCACCAACATGCCCCAGTAGTGACTGTAGCTCCATGTATGAAAGCAATAAAGGTAAGAAATAAAAGAGGATTGATTGTGTTGCTTATAATCAACATTTGAATGGTGGAAAGAGTGGTCAGTTGCTTAGGTTAGAGTTGGAGGTGTTAGACATGCCTAAAATTCTTAGTGATGTCTGGGTTAGGCCAAGGGGGTGCTGGAAGGAAGGAAGTTAGTTTATGATTTATTTAAATGTATGTGGAATAAAAGAATAATAATTTTTAGTTTATATTTTATAATAATAAAAGCTTAGCTCGATGACTTATATATATGACTAAGCAGTCATCAGGCTCAATGCATGACAGGTCACATGATGTGATAAAGAACTTCATCTACATGTGACTATAGTCACAGTCACAATGTTATTTGCTGTTTCAATGAGATCTAGAGGTGGCACAGTTCAGTTTATTTGCTTTAATTGCTATTTATCATGGACCTGTCACATTATATCTCTTATTATCTGACCAATCTTAAATTATATTATTATCAACTTGATCTGTTATTGAATTTAAAACATATTTTATGCAAGTCTAATTGCTATAAGCACATATTAGTCATGGGCTTTTGCTGTCAGGACAAAGAAGTTGAAGCAAGTTCAAAGTTGAGGAATACTGGAAAATAATAATGATTGCAAATGTCATTCTGGTATACATAACAGTAACAGTGGACATCCCTACAAGTTCCACAGAAGAAATCAGCTGCACAATGTCTGAAATGTGTGAGCACAAAACAGCTATGCAGAGGAATAGGAAAATATAAAGGTAGAATAAAATCAAGCCAACTAAGAAGAGAAGAGAAAAGATGAAGATCTGCAGTATAAATGCTAATATTTAAGCATGGTCACAGATGCATGTATCTTAGTCACAACTGATATTCTTTCTATATATGTATTAATATAGCAAAATCAATGTGTCTGAGATCCTACTACCATATATAGCAAGAACAAATATACACACACACCGGCTATACATATAACTGGAGCATACCAGTCTTGTATTCCATACTTCAGTGTTCCAACACCTGTCCTCATTCCAATCTGTTCAATAGATGCTACATCCTCCCTTTGCTAACCATATATCTTGCTCCTACAATGACACTAGCATGTCGTGCCGATTTTGGTATATCATGTTTGACAAGAGAGATGGATGAGACAATGGCAAGCTGGTGTGACTGGCATCAACATGGCCTTCAATTCCTCTATGACTAGAGCAGGAGTTCCATCAAGAAACGAGGCATATATTACGATAGAGAGCACTGGATTGCCTCCTTTGGTGTACCTTACTCTCATGATTTTTGGCATCTGGAATCAATGTCATTGCTGGCACAGAGGACGACACTGGGTATGTCTTGTTTGTGGAATCCTTGAATTTGGTGGTTGACATTGCTGCACTAGGTTGCTATACATTTCTACCATGGCATCCCTTCCCTGTGATCAACTCCAACTTTGCGCCTACATTTCTTTTCCGGCAACCACGACATATGGGACAACAAAGTTGGCATATTGTTGTGCAGGCCTTTGGAGGCTTGGATCATCAGCAACCATGCTCTGAATCTGGCCCATCGGATCTACATAGACTCGCAGCTAACCAGGTGTGCTCACCTGATATTGTGGTCACTCAAGTATTCTTTGAATGGACTGCATCACAACTGGAGCCTGGCAAATGTGCATGAGGTATGAATGAGTTCAAGGTATGTTGTCGGGTCTGCATTGTCATATTTTCCTAATCACACCGTGCAAAGGAATGTCGAGACCATCATTAGCACTGAAACAACAGTAAGGTGTACACCATCAACACCATCCTTTTCTGACCGAGTCTACTGCAGTTAATGCTACATTGTATCATTTGCAGCCAGTTCTTCATGAAGAAGGATAGTCTTACAAAGTATGTTGCAGAGTCCTTGTGCTGACATGCTGGACTAACTGTTCCTTTAGTTTACAAACTTGGAGTTGTGGTGTCGACACTATCCATGTCTGTGATACTTTCAAATAGCCTTCCCTTTCCTCTTGAAATTGGCTCAGAGTCTATAGGCGCTGCAGTACTACTTGTGTCATCAGTCAGTTTTGAGGGAAAAAGTCGACCTTCACAATGCAGAAGGCTCTGTGCCATCCACCCCCAACATTGCCTCTCATCCTTCCTAGGGATATTTCCAGGATGCTTCTCTTATGGTCTGCCTCCTGCAACGGTCCTCGAAATGGCAGGTTAACATTCAATGGAATGGCAACTCTGGTATGCCAGGAGCTGTCGAGTTTGCAGGCCAGGTTGTGGTCAGGGTAGACTGATCATTGTACTCCTTGATAACGCTGCACCTCAACTACCCACATACATCACACTAATACTAAACCGTTGTGACTCCTCTGCCTATGATGGTATCCTATCTCCCAGGCAAACACAGTAGAAGAGTTGGCAAGCATTTTTGCTGGGATCGCAGCAAGTGGGGAGGAGATGCTTGCATAGTGTGTGCGCATTCATCAAAGATTCTGTTCACTACCAGCTGAATGGTACCTACTACTATTGCTGCAGATAATGAATGGAAGATGCTCTTCCCTAGGAACGGATTGATTGTTCTCAGACCTCATGAGCAAGTCTTCATATCCATATTCCATCAGCTTCATTGCCTGAGTTTCATTTGTAACGCAATCATGTAACACAGCGGAATTCAGGGCCATGATGGTTCATGTCGTTTGACATGCAGTATTGGATGCACTAGATCCAAAAATAATGTAGGAAACTCATTCAGCCATTGAAAGCACGGGATCTGTTTCTTGGATCTTCCAATTTTCAAAGGGCATGGGTTTTAATATCCGATCATGAAATAATATACCAGCAAGGGAGTATGAACTATTCAGGCCTATGCAAAATGTTTAACTACAAGATATGTTTGTGCTTTCTGCTCATCATCCCCACTCATCCTTGCTTTCCTCCCTCCATAGGTCTCTTCTCCATCCCTCCTCTTCTCCACATCCATGAATGGTATGTAATCATCGCATGACATGTCTTTGGCATGTCCTTTGTCCTTGTATGCCTCATCGTCGAGTTTATCGGGGTGGATGACTGTGGTCTCGTGACCACCATCAATTTCCTTTTCTGCATTTTCTCACTTTGATCTCAACTGTGAAGCACATCGTCAATGAATGTGAGCTCTCTGGCATTTATCCTCATCTTCTTTCATCCCGATGTTTCGCACCCTCGAGTCATTGCTCAGTGAAAGGTAAGCCTTTTCATGAAGGTGTTTCGATGAATGAAGGTGTTATTTAAATAGTACATTGGTAGCACTCCTTCTGGGGAAATGTCATATTAGATACAGCGGATCCATGAAAAGCTCCAGCTTGTGGATAAGAGAAACATGCTCGATATAGATGCAGTCAAATATACAAGTTGAATAGCTCAATGTCATATATTTCATGAATTATGATATTGGGGAGGTTGGAACAGCAACTAATTCCCGAGACAAAATGAAGACTGACCATCACTTCTCTTATTTTTACCTAGCTTTGTTGTACTGCCTATCAATAAGGTGTTCTATTACTTGGTGTTCAAGGGACTTTTGCAATAAACTCCGAAAGACAGAAATTTTTATACATGTAAATAGTCATTAACACATTTGCTACTAAGCAAGACTATTTTCTCGACCTATTTTATTTATCTAACAAATGAATGCAGCTCTGATTCATGGAACCCAGGAGAAAAACAAGGTCGTGCTGTTTGACAAAAATGTGAGTGAATAATTAACTGGCCAAAGAAAGCGTCACTAACGAGATCATTCTCCAAGAGGAAGGACCAGGGAGATGGTCGGGGAGCCTGTAACGACCTGTCTGCCTGCAAGAATGGGAAGAGCAGGAATGGCGGGTGGAGCTGGGAGAGCTGGGAGGGCAGGAATCTGTCTGCCTGCAAGAATGGGAAGAGCTGGGAGGGGAAGGACCAGAACAGCAGGCGGCACTGGGAAGGCAGGAGGCACTGGGAAGGTGGGTGGAGCTGGAGGAGCCAGAAGGACAGGAATCTGTCTTCCTGCGAGAATAGGAAGAACTGGAAGAATGGGAGTAGCAGGAAGTGCTGGCATAGCAGGTACAGCCAGAAGTTGTCTGCCTTTCAGCATGGGAAGTGCTGGAAGTGCAGGAGGTGTGAGAGGTGCAGGCAGAGCTGGAATAGTAATCTGCCACCCTGTAATATCTGTCCCATCTTCACGGGGAACGACTGGGGAGATGACTGGGGAGATCGTTACAACCTGTCTTCCCATAATAATAGTGCAGGGAAGGGTGGGGAGAACTGGGAAAATCATAACCTGCCTGCCCATGATATCATCACGGGGAAGGATGACAGGGATAACCCCGGCACTGGCAAGGAGAGGTAGAGCCAGGAGAGCAGACACAGAGATATGAGCAAACATTGTAAAGTAAGATATAAGCTGTAGAGTTGTGAGGGCTTGAGAATAATACCTGCTGGTTTGATCCTCCTCTTATAGCTTTCTAACCTGTCTCCTCTGAGTGATGGAAGTCATCAGTTGTGGAGTAGAAACTAAAATACAACTTGATGAGTGCCTAGGTTGAGTGGGGGAACGAATGACGTGCATGACATGGTCAACAATCATTAGGGCCAGTATGTTTTTATGATGTGTGATATGTCGCAGAACCAAGCAAGGAAGACTCAGTCAAAAATAGTCCCCTGTCACAATGTGAGCCTTCTCTGAGCATCATGACCAGTGACTGGGCTCATGCATGCAAAGATAGTCACCAAGTTATGGGGATACGAAGATCCAGTATGTTGATGTTCCCCGCCACTGCCATCCCACCAGTCACTGGATGGCGATACTATTCGGAATAGACTGATTCTATCTAATAGTATAGTTGAGAGAAAACAGTTATTGTAATCTAACACTTTGGCATCGGAGTCGATCTAAGTGTAAGCCATGAATGCACCTAGAATGTCAGACTTAGATGGTAGAACATGTTATGATGCCTTTGTAGCGATGCCATGCAAGTGGTGTGGGTTGAACATATAGCCTATGACTTGTCACGAATAGCTGAATCCATACTTCAAAGCATCAGGCGACAGCACAAGATCAATCATGAAGGAACTTTTCATGATTTCTGTATTTGGGTCCTTATCATGAATCATTTTCCAGAAAAACATTGACACAAAGAATGGTGCTATACCTAGCTCAACACAAGTTATGTCTCAAATGCCAAGAGCAAATTATTTTTCAAAGTCCAATGGCGGAGGCGCTGTACCATCACGCCTATAGGATGTATAGGTTCCTCAACAAAGTCCTGACTGGTAAATGCCAGCCCATCGATCACAAGGATCAGAAAACAAATGTGTCAGATTGGATAATGAGAGGTTGGACATCTGAAGCCATTTCGTTTGGGAGTAAGCCGCGTTTGAATACCCGGATTTTTTCTTCTCATTCATCCTGACCTGTGTCATATTAAATCAGCTCAGGGAACAATGTCGAGAGCTTGAATACACTGACAGGATATTTGCCTGTCAATCCAATGGTAGCTGCCGCTGATTGAGCCTCTTGGGCAGTTGGAATATCTAGTTGAGACGTGGGATCTGTTTGTGATTTTTAGCTGAAGCCTGACGAACACATAGCAGCACCTACTATTCAACATAAACATTATTTGGGCGGTTTGTCGGTGACGAAGGCTGGGACAATATCAGCCTCGAAGGACAGCATCTCGAACAAGAAGCATGTACCTCACGCTAGAGGACAAAACCCGTCCTATTCCGTACTATTTTTGGCTGAACACATCCTCTTCATTGCACCCCTCCTCGCTTTTCATTGATGGCTTCACAGTGGGTAGTGGGTAACTGGTGGAGCATTCCTGAGTAAGACACATGAGAGCACGTACATCTGAAGTAGCAGGTTGTGGGCAACGTTTAATGCGGAGAGCTGGTGTGAAGGAAAATATTGTGTGTAGGTTATAGCCCAGAAGTGATCGATATCGGGGCCATTTATGTGCAGAAAACATTCTCTCCTTCAAACCTCTCACCCACCCAGTCGTATCCCTGCCTCCGACATGCGATGCAAACTCGAGACAAAAAAAACTGGTTGCCAACCAGACATCGATGGGTCATCTCCTTGAGGCAGACACTGGGAGAGTAGAAAGGATTTAGCACTCGGGTTAAGTCAGCAATGTACGACTTACTGCGACCAAAGACAAAACCACTCCCAAGATTGGAGAGTATGCCAATCATTGCTGAGCGTAGGGAAACCATCCTTCGATGTGAACCCTTCCAACCTGACCCTTTTGCCATCTCTATGTGTCCCTGTATCTCGCTCGCCGAAACGCAATGTGTCGACTCATTATTGCGTAATCTTGGTACTATATATTGAGGTTGACGCCAGTGGTTTTGGGGAGAGGTGTGGTTCGAGGATAGAGGAAGGAAATTTTCATAGAAGGGATCGGAATGTAAGAGGCGGGATGCCAGAAGATCTAGGTGAAGGTGTATTAGTCGCAGAGAAGCAAACTCAGCATCGATAGCTCACCTAAATTTGATGCCAAAAGAGAACCTCCCGTGTGCGGTTGCATATCCGAGTAGGGGTCCCGAAATTTTTGAATCTTCCTCTGCTGCCCAGACTCGCATCCACCCCTGGGCATCCCTACATCTTGCTTTCCGGGATGCGGTATGTCTCGATGCAAATTCAACAGGACATTTAACGTTGAGGTCGTTCGAGCGAGCTACTTGTCGTTGACGAAGAGAAGACACGAGGTAGAAAGAACAGATTGTGGAAGAGGGAAGAACGAGAGTGAACGTTCGAAAATCTGCATGAGGGAAATGTGAGAATTGATTAGCTACGAGAATCACAGCAGAAATAGACTGCGCACCCTTGGTCACCAAAGAAAACGTGACGGTTAGGTCCCTTGGCTGTCGCAACCTTGTACTCCGTAGCTTAGGGCAAAGCATCTTAGTGTTATGCAATTTCTCTCTCGCAAGAGACCTAGGCGACCATCGAAACGATACTCTTGGCTAACACAAAGAACACGCGGGTCGGCATAACAAAAGTATATGCGATGGAGCATGACAGGGACCATTCGCTGAGGCCAGCCTCACAAGTAGTTCCATTATCCAATACCGACAAATGGCTGAGCTCGCTTCAGAGACTGGGTTCAGAAACAGAAGAAGAGTTTCAAGTATCTGTGATTTGTGAGATCAGAGAGGATTGCTGGAAACACAACGAGCCTGATGCACCAAATTCTGCGAGAAAACGATATCGCCCTGCTCTATCCGTTCTTCAAGACCATCATAACTTGCATGTAAAAGGACACCCCTAGTCCCTCTGGTTCGCCGAGAAACAAGGCTAGCATCGTTGCCGGTGTCAGACTGTGCTAGCTGGCAGTCACCTCACCATCAGCAAAAACATCAACAGAAAAGACCCGAACGTACAGGGTATTCTTCGACATGAATAATAACCCATAGCCAATTGAAGCCTGTTACTTGTCGCCGGACATCGAGAGCAGATCCTGCATTTGTCGAATTGGCGAGACAATGACCAGACCGCAACTAGTCCGACGGTTCTTGATTCCGCTAATGAAGAGACACGACAGCGAGGTATTGTCCTGAGTGAATCATACGCCAAGTACGCGAAAAGGGTTGAGGCCGTCGTGGTCGATGATGACGTCACGCTGAACGCTCTATACCATGTTTGCCTAGCTCATCACGGCAACAGAGTTTTCCTACCGTACGGACGAAAGTCACTTGATGACAACCTCGATGTTCCTCCCCGATGCTGGTAGGCGATTTATCCTAACTTCAGGAAGTCGCCTTTGATGTCAATGCTCATTTATAGATGTGCGCCGTGGAGAGTTTGACTATATACCTCCGGTGTCACTGCCGGTGTCAAGGCCCTGAAAGCAAAATGTTCAGTCGACGAACCGAGACTCGCCTTACGCTGGAGGACAATGAGGCCGACAAGAGTGGACAGCGGCGACGACTAGCTTGAGCCTTCCTTTCTGCAGGTAGGCGATTTAATTTCAGGACATCGCACTTGTTAACCCCCGTTTTCAGGCGTAGTCGCACACCGTGGAGGCCACCTCTCGCATTGCTGTCCTTTTATATCACGAAACGACGAACACATGCTCGCCTCGTACCTTAGAAGGGGATGTCTTGACGCGCATTGACCAAGGTAGGCGACCCTGTTCGTCAATCTTCGTCTACGCCACTAACTCAATGTTGACGCCGAATAGGACACGCGCTCTCCATTGCTGCATCCTAGTTCAGTACTGCATGCTACTTTTTGACGCTGGAGGTGGTCAGGACTTCTGAATCAGGTTGTTGCGGTGAAGAGGGTGGGCGGTGGTAGCCTTAAAATCCTAGTGGCAACAAATGGCGACGCGTCTTGATAGTCTGAGAGTATCATGCTCGTGTGCTGGTAAGTCTTCATGCACTTCTCGCGATTCCTCGCTCAACATTTTATTTTAGACTGTATATTGGGCTCGACCTTTCAAAATTCAAACACGACGCATTAAACAGAGAACCGAGTTCAATTCTGTAATAGAACGAATGGTATCAGCCATGCCAGATTTACGCTCTTAATGTCTGGCAGTTGCAATACTCCCCGTGCTAGCCAAAGCTACCAAAGGTCCAGGATTCTTCAAAGTGTAGCGATTCTTGATTGGCTCTACGACCATTCAGCGTGCTCCGTGTTCGTTCCCTGATCCCAAGCAAGTCTTCGCATCTTGATGTCGACCAGAGAAGATCTCGTCACATACCAAGGCGAACCTGGCGAAGAGTGCCAAGTGTGATACAAACTAGCCGGCCACTGTGTGCACATCCCTTCGGTCATGGCTGGGGAGCATCAATCGTTGCCCATGTGCACGAGCTTCTTTTGTTTTTCTTTGCTTCGGATACTGCCCGGTTATTGTCCATCGCTGGCTGTCATGCCATTGCGACTGGGAGTCCTATATCTGTCTCGGTTTTATGGGCCGCAACTGTTCTTCGACGGCTAATTATCCTATCATTCTCTATGCTTTACTATACGTTTGGCGCATCTCTTGGAACGAAGTTGCTCAATATTGTGGAGCTTGAAGTGGTCACTATTCACGGCCCATCGCATCAATATGAATCCATTCCGCACTCCACCCAAAGTGCCACAGAAGCACATACCCAAGAAGGGCCGGGTCTTCTGTGCCTTTCAGATAAACACTGCATTTTTTCATAGGAAAAGACTGATACATTCTGAACGCTCCAACAGTTCAGCTTTCCAACCATTATGTGAGTCTTTACGTACTCCCAAGTGGTTCAATATTGACCCTCCCACAGCCTTGCACAGCGAGTTTTCTCGCCATCTTTTCATGTACGTTTGGATCTAACTCTCGAGTGTTCTTTCCAAGAATATCCAGGGACAGAAGACTCGTCTCATCATCTGCGTCGATCCAGCATACATGACCTTGGTATGGCTGTCGGACTCTCGAAAGGGTTCGCTCTTGAGCTTGATGGTTGAGACCATGGCTTGTACCTACATAGGTATAGTACCATTCCGTGTGTTAATATTCTTCCAGAAGTGATGCTTTTTTCTGACAATTAACCCAATGCGAAAATCATGAAACGTTCATTCATGATCGACCTCGTGCTCTGAAGTCGCCCAATGCTTCGAACTACGGATTCGGAGGCTGCGGTTTACATGCGTTCATGACGAGTCCCAGGCTGTTATGTTCAACTAACACCACTTTTACGGTCGTTGGAGCCCGACGCGCTTAGATCGGTTCTGGTGCCAAATACAATACTGTCTGCTTTCTCTCGACACTACATTGCATGCAATTAGTCTTTTCCAACTAGTACCGCCATCCAGAGGCGGGATGGCGGCAGGGAGCACTAATCATCACCCGAGTACCAGATATTCCTCATGCACGAACGGGCCCGACGAGCCCATTCACAGTGACGTGGGACTAATTTTGACTGATCCTCGCTTACTCGGTTCTCCACGAAAACATGTCCAGTGAGCGACTCGGCTTAAATTCCTAACCGCGTCATCCGTTCTCCCTACTCGACCTGGGCCCTGTGTTCTTTCCATGACTGAAGACTATATAAGAGGGACTAAACCAGCAGGTATTTATTCTCAAGCCCTACAATCGTAACAGCTTAATCCTACTTCACAATGTTTGCTCGTATCTCTTTCACTGCTCTCTTGGCTCTACCTCTCCTTGCGACCGCCACTGTCCTTCCCCGCGGTGGTGGCGATGGAGCCGCTTGCACCGCGACTGGTACCGCCCAGTGCTGCGAAACCACTCAGAGTGTGAGTTTGTTATCCTCCCGCCATTATATCATGCAAAAACTGACTGCAATTATTTAGCCCACCGACTTGAGTGCCCCCGTTTCGACCCTCTTGGGCCTCCTCGGAGTCGTCGTCGGTCAACTCACTGGAAATATGTACGTTTTTCGATATCCTTAATATACGGCTTGACTAATTTATTTGTTTCACAGCGGTCTGTCCTGTAGCCCGATCACTGTCATTGGCATTGGCGGAACGCAGTGCAATAACCAAGTCGTCTGCTGTAACGATAATAATTTCGTTAGTGATGCTCTCTCACAAGGTGATTGTATGCTTACATTTTCGTCGAACAGAACGGCCTTGTTTCTCTTGGCTGCACCCCAATCAACATCGGCCTCTAAAGGGCCAAGGAGATTTTCGTGATTCGGAGTGTATTCGTAGGGTTGAAATTTTTTAAAGTACAATATCGAGAACTCACTGCTGGATATTACACTATCGATAACTTTATGACGTCGTAGCTTTCTCAGACGCCGACTCAGTGCTCCAATTGAAGAGTCACTATTGTTGTTCAAGTGTGATTCCGTTAATGATGAAGTGCCATTGTGATGGGTAGCCAGGGGTGTGTGTAATTTCAGCAATACTACGACGCGTTCATTAAAGAGGTCCCATCAAATCTAGTGAAAAATAGCATCCACTTTGTGGCCGGTCCGAGTCCCGACGCAAGGGCCAACACAAGCACGTGGGCGTCACTGTTCTGAATTCGACCGAATACTTTCACTAGCTTCGACGTCGACAGTCAAGCGTATTCACAACTCGGAGCCGTGTCTGCGGTATCAAGTATCCAGTCTGGACAAAACCGACGACGCCAGACTTTGTCCCAGTGATCACGAATCTTTCTGCGATACAGCGCTATTAGCTTTGAAATTTTAGTGGAGCTTCACCAGGTACATCACACGCCTGCTTCTTGTACAGAGAAAGGTTACTGATGCTTTGGATGGACCCATAGCTCGAAATTTTACTCAAACATGAATGAATTCCAAGCGCTCGGCTATCCATTCGAGTCTCTCAGCTGGCTATAGACGATGATCCAGTGATCCAGGCGGAATCATACGAGTGAATACGACTTAGCCTCTTCGGTTTAAGCATTCCATCCACGATGTCCATAACGTTCGGTCCTTGACCTGACTTTATGCAATCGCTAACCACAGCCTCAATATGGGACCAGGACTACGCCAAGACGATGGATGCGAGCGAGATGCTGGAGTGCCCCGAGAGACAGACCGTGGTCGCGTTGAAGGATGGGTTTTGGGTAGGACATTCACTGTTCAGTCGATCCCCGAGCTAAGAGCCTTTCTCCTCTCCCAGGTCCCTTCCTTGCTTCTCATCGCAACAGCATCTGCTTCGCGAATACGTGAAGCTGGCACGAACAGGCGATGTCGGATCGAGTAGGAAGACACGGAATTTGGATTCAGACACTCTACGGCATACACGTACGACTATAAACGGGCGTTAACATCAAGGGCGACATCTTGAAATCAAAGTGAAACACCCACCAGCAGGGAAGGCACAAAGTTGTCGACTCTACCAACTCTTGTCAATATCCAAGCGTTGCTGTGATGAGCTAGATGCACATGATATATCGCAAGCTCGAGCATGCGATGTCGAGGACGTTCATACGATCGATATCCGTGGTAGGTTTATTTGTTGCCGTACCCAAAAAACTCTTCATCGAAACTCTCGCATAGATTCTCTTCCCTCCAACGCTCAGCAGTCCGTCCTTTCTACTGTGTGCCTCACCTGCGTTCGAAGGAAGACGTCAACCTCAATTCATCGCGTCGAATTTGTGCCGAGACAATGTACCGCGAGCTCGATGCAGGGGACGGCGGCGAATCTGGGAAGGAGCGGATGGTTTAGATAATCGGTGCCCCTCGTCAGATGTGCAGCAGCGTGTGAAAGAGTTTCGCACCAGATTTCGGTGAGTGTCGATGTTACTTTGCTTCTCCGTGGCTAACAGACTTTCACCTAGATCCGCCAGCATCTCGCGTCTTCCCTTTGATCTTGTCCATGAGCTCCCACCAGTACGATCCTCGACTTTATTATGCGGGACTAAGATTGCACCAAGACAGCGTATTTATCGCGCTCCGGCGAGTGAGATGCGGAGATTCAGGCTTGCGTCGAAGGACGGTTTGCTATATGCAGGAAGGTCCATAACGGTAATACTCTCCGATCCAGGGAGCGGGTTTCAATCCGAACCTCAAAGTCCCTTGTTTTCTTCCCCCTGGCGATTGTGCCTGCCTCAAGGAGACGTTGAAGGAACGAACTGTAGTGTTACGAGGTACGCTGTTCACACCTTGCATGGGTATCCTTGACTGACCTTTCCTGCAGCCTATGTCATTTACTCTTAGCAGGGCGGGCTGAACTCTGCACCAACGAAATGAATCACGGCGACCAAAATGCATGAAATGGCGGAATTGGCACATCAGGCGGGGGAGGGGTTGGGCTGCGGCCACGCTCTCCCGTGCGAGCTCATTACGACTCGGGCCTTGACATCGCTTCATCGAGCTCGGCGGTACTAGTAATCAGCATTTCGATGTTGTCGGCGCTTGACCATTTGCTGGGGACGAGCTGCGAGACGTTGATCGGCTTCGAGGTACGTTTCGAGTCTGTGCATCAACGTTTTGCGCTAATCGCATGGCGCACAGGATGAAGCTGAAGTCCAGAACTCGGATTGCGTCCACGTACCCGAAGGTAAGGTATGCTATGTCACCTCCATCTTTTTCTGATCTTGTTCTTCAGTAATGCTACTTCGCGACTATTTCTTTGTGCGGGAGGGTGGCGTTACAAGGGATGTCACCGAGCTAACCGTCCCTTCAGCTTGTGAACTTAAATTTGAGGTGTAGACGTCATGCCGTCCATATCTGTGGTACGTTCAATTCGCCTTCCGTTTCCCACTAAAATTAGTCTAGCATCTATGTATAGGATGGTCTTCTGGTGTCAATTATTTCTGAGGCACAAAGACGGCCTTCAAAGATATGGAACTCGACTCTCTCCCCATCCCCGCTGCGGCTAACCAAAGAGAGGTTCGTAGACCGTGACGAGTCGCGGTGAACTTTGCTTATGGTGTGTCCATTTTCTCCTCCGGCTCTTCCTGCACTGATCTCTTGGGTCATAGGGCTTAGGCTATTCACTTGTGTAAACTTTTAGAGGCATGTCAGACCTACAACAGCAAGCCTCAGTTCTCTCGTTAGGGACGACTTGATCAGAGACTGTGTTCGGTCACGGCAAGCCCTTCTTATTCAAGCGGCGGCGGCACATGCCTACGCGGAATGGGGAGAGTCCACGATCATGTGCGGTTTGAAAATTTGACTACTTGTTACCTTGTAGTCTTGCTGGAAGCGCAAGCGTTTCTTCATAACTAAGACTTTTATTACTTTGCAGTCTATTACTTTTTGTACGTAGTATCATTATTTATTCAATATAATTATCTTTATTTGCGATTCCTTGTCACCCTCACTGTCGTTCACTCGAACAACACGCGGGGAGGAGATGACTTGACTAAAGAGGACGGAGACGACGCGCTAGACTTTGCGGATGGCGACGTCGACGGCCTCGATTCCTCACTCGTTTGGTAAGTCACAGCATAGAGTTTCTGTGAAATACGGGCAGCGGACGGAGTGTTGAGAGACGATGCGTGCGAATGGATCTGCGGGAAGGGTGCGCGTATGAGGAGGGACGTTGACGGGCACGAGCACGCGGAGGGAGTTGCGACTGTAACGGAGGTCGTCGGTGGAGGAGAGACTGGCCGGAGTAGATGCCGTCGATTAGTAGATATGTCGGTAATTAGCAGAGACAGCCATTTTCGCGACGAGAGGACGACTTGAGATTCAGATCCAGGAGGTACGGAAGGAAAGACTTGACTGCCACGTAGAGTGGTGGTAGGGCGACGTCGACCTGAGTTCATCGTAGGCATCAGTAGCCATCCGTGTGGTGGCCACAGTGGTGGTACAAGGTCAAGCTTGTTTGTGATCGTTAGCTCCCACGCCGCTCACGTTTCTTCGACTCCTGCTATCATCACCGTCGACGACGGCGCCACTTTCTCTAACGCGCACACCGGCGAGGTCTGGGACTTCTACAAGACGCGCTCAATCATCTCAGAATACCGCGTCAGGGCATTCTGATTTAGTGACGATGCTTTGCGGATTTTCCTCCCTCGACGTCTTTCACCACTACGACCAGTCTCGGCCTCGATATCGGACAGGAATGCGCCAAGAGGAGATGCGGGAGATGTGGGCAGATGTAACGAGGAGTGGGTTTGGGGTAAGGCGTTCACTCTCCAGTCAATCCGCGCGCTAGACGCCTTTCTCCCAGGCCTTACCCTTCCTTCGTCTCGCGACAGCAATGCGACTCTTACCGGCACCAAAATAGAAAACACTTCTACCCTCGATGAATTGTCAATGCCACCCACGACCTGCCGCCTCTGTTCTACGCGCTCTCGTGCATCTTGCCCGTCCAACATCCGCCTTCTGTGCTGAGTCATCGATGATTCACGGTGAAGAGGACCCTGGAGGACTGTGATGGAGGAGACAGGTTCGGCAACACTACGGGGCAGGGCAGGTCTTGTCTTTTGGCTTGAGAGATATGTACTCTGCATCCGAGTCGTTGTCTTTTGAAGCTGACATCAAAACCAATACCAGTGTGATATCTCGCTCGAAATAAACCTCGCAGAGGAACGGCGTATAGTGTTACAAGGTATGTAGGATCTATGGTGCTCTCATGTTCTCGTGTCTTCAACCATCTCTTAGGAATAGCACGATCTCCACCTCTCTTCTACTGCTTTCGCTGGTCTTCGATGCTACGGGTCGTCCGAACAACGTCTATATTACATAGTAGGTGCCTCTGTACTATGCGTCCGCCAGGGCCTCAGCTAAAACTTGCTCACAGATCCGCACCCAAAGCAGATCTGCCTATTAGGAAGTTCAATTAGCGGCAGCCGGTTAGTCAAGTCCTAATATTGTTGCTCCTTTGGCTGATGAGATGGGATACAGGGTTAACTTGAAGAAGGGCTGTTTACGAATTTGCAGCAAAGTCTGCGTGGATTTATATTTTTCGGTATTCAAAACACGATCGACTCGATGAGCAAGCTGGCGGCGGATGTTCACACACTGGGCGGCAGACGACGGACTGGACAGCAGAGGCGGCAGGCTGGCGTGAAGGAAAATATTGTGCGCGGGTATCACCCAGAGGTGATCGACATTGGGCCTTTCGTGTGCTAATCTATCGATGAGGGTCAGCAAAAATGGTACGGAGCAGGTCGGGTAGCATGAGAGGTATGTGCTTTCAGCTTGAGTCGTCGTCTTTGGAGCTTGATGTCGTCTTAGATATCAGTGTTACCTCTCGCACGGAACGGGGTGTGTTTCTACGAGGTACGTTGTTAACTACTCACGCATTCTCTGCTAACCGTTCCCTCAGCCTGCGAACCACAGTTTGCGGCATGGATACTAGTCCTGTGCGTGGTACGTTCTTTATCCTTAACTCCCCTGCTTTCTGTTGAAATCTGTCCAGGACCTAAATACAGTGGTGGTCTCGCGTTCCCTTGTCGTCAATCCGTTTTCAGGAATTTCGCCCATTGAATAATAGGTGTCTGTATGCGACTTTCGGGATGTCAGCTAAAGCTCGCGAACAGCTGGTCCCATACGACGAGCAGACCTACTGACTGTCCCAGCCAATTGGCGGCAGCCATCATTGGTTTTAAACTTGGCAAACATCCAGGCAGACACCTTGTTAGCTGTGGTCGCTCGGCTATGTGCTGGGATCGCTTGCAGCTAATCACGCTGGGAAAAGGATCACCGAGATCATGAAGGGTACTTATAGGCCCGACTGCGAGGTGTATGGCGTCGACGCCATCCTTTACTAGCTTTGTGTACTGCACTCATGCAATGCTGCTTCGTATCATTGCAGCCGTTTGTGTGGAACGATAGCGTCCTAAAGTAGGTTGCCGATCCCTTGTGCTGACGTGCTGGGCTAATCGTTCCTTCAGTTGATGAACTTTGGTTCGGGACGTCGACGCCATCTATGTGCGTGATACATTCCTCTTCCTACTGAAATTCGTTTAGGATCTACAATATCGGGTATTCTTGTGTCATCAATCGTTTCTGAGGGAAAAAATTCGTCCTTCGAGATGCAGGAGGCCTTACCCGACGCCGTCCCCCATCCCGTTACAACCGAGGAAGTAGAAACAATCGCCGTGGAAGTCCTGGGTGATGTACGATATAGAGATATGTCTCGGGAGGCATTCTTGCATTGTGTGCCCTTTTTCTCATCTCTCTCGTCTTCGTTCCTTCATTCCAACACATCGTCCCTAGGGTTAGCGTGAGCCTTTGGAGGCATGTCAGACCCACAACGGCAAGGTTTAGCTTCTCGTTGAAAAGGCTCAACGAGAGACTATGCTTGCCACGGCACCAAAGCCCGTTCGAGAATCGAGCGACGTCGCATACATTGGAACGGGACGTCAGAATCGTACAAGCTTTGACTGTTCGTAGTCTTGCTTGCTTTCCCCTGGGATCGCGAGCATTCTTCAGACTTTGTATTTCACTTCATTGTACACTATATAATATTGTTATTTAATATAATTCTTTCGCTTTGCGATTCCAGGCGTGGCGGCGGTACAAGGTCGGGTTGTTTGTTGAGGCAGCTCCCACGTTGCCCACGTTTCTTCGTCTCTTACCATCACCATATTCGATGACGACGTGACTTTCTCCGACACACACATCCTTAACAAACACCGCAGGAAGTCGTGACACCCGTATGACCGACTCAAGCATCCTGTTGAGGACGCGCTCAGTCGTCTCAGCGACTTGACAAGCCGAACTGGACCCTTGGATTTCGGGACCGAGCATGGCTTGAAGCACAGGGATCTAGGAAAGGTGCTTTGTCGTGCAACGGTGGATGATCGTGCAGAGGAGAGAAAGCAACTCTGAGAGAAGAAAAGGTATGTTTTATCTTCAATGGTTACCAGGACTTGTGTTTCTGACAGGGACCCTCCAGCATCCCCTTCGCTATCAAGACTTCTACTGGCAGCCCACAAGTCACAATACGACAAACTTTTGGACCGGGGGCAGCGCGCACCTGCAATAGGCGAACGACACGACGGGACTTGAAGCTTGAGGGCCTTTCTGTTTGCTACAGAATGCGAGGCAAAATCCAAAATGTTTCGACGGGACGTTTCTAAGATGTTGGAAGAGATAGACCTGCGGACGATGGTAAGCATGGTTTCTATCGATGTTCTTCGACTTTGCTTATCTGCAGGCAGATTCGTACGGCCAAGACAAGGAGGGGGATCAACCGAAATCACACCACCGTCGATATTCATGTACGCGCCACGTTGATGTACTATGACAGTTACCATAAGAAGGTTTTCGCGCCAAACCTGGAGGTCGAAACTCAGCATCTGTCTCTCTTATCAGTGTCGTCGGTTCAAAGACCGCGACTCCGTCGCCGTCGTACGTCTTGCGGACTCATTGGTCACTTCAATCGCGCTTACTAGCAGTACCGTAGTTTCTTCAGCCCCAAGGTTAACGGCTCCATACTTCTGCTCGCCCATCTCCCAACCCCCTTCCATATTTCAACGTAGCTTAAAACACCAACACCAACACCGTGAAACGATCAATCACAGAACCGACGACCTACACTTCCAAAAACTCCTATCCCGCCTTCTACGTACCATGAAGACCTGGATACAGCAACGCGACTAGTATTTGGGTCTGACCAGTCATCAAACCCTTTTACCATTGGAGCTACCACCAGCCCAACTTCCGGGTGCGAAGTCAGTGGGATTTCAAATCGTAGAGGAGATGGATCAGTGGTCGGTGTAGCGGGATGGAGACTGCCGTGGGGTGTGTTCGCGTTCTGAATGTCGACGTCCGAGACTCAGATCTTGGCGCCGCCTGTCGTACTTCTCCGCGTCCTCTCAGGAAACGGATATTACCATCCAGGGATAAGCGAACAAATAAATGCCAGACACGACCACCATTCATACAGCATCGCTTTCTCATCACGTCCATTAAATATATCGGCCGACAAGGCAGCCCGCCACGCGCGTTTCGAACGAACATGGAAGGTCATCAAGCAGGAACTGCTTGACTACATTACGGGCGAGGATATGCCCAACGATGCGATTGAGTGGTACGAGAGGGTGAGAGAGTTTCACTGGAAAACGGAACCGAGCTCATCCTCCTGACAGAATATCGACTACAACGTCTTCGGAGGTAAACTGAACCGCTGCATGTCTGTCGTCGGCACCGCCAAGATAATCAAGGGGCTGACGGACGACAAGCACCTAAAGGCTGCTGTACTCGGATGGGGCATCGAGCTCGTACGTCCAACCTTCCGTATCTTCCTGTTTTTCCGTTCTCACCCGTCCATTCACAGCTCCAAACCTTCTTCATCTAGGACGGCATGGTGGATTCATCGATCACGCGCCGAAGCCCTGCTGGTACCGCGTCCCCAAAAGTCGGCGAAATCGTCGTCAACGACTCGTCCATGCTCGAAGCCGCGATATATGACCTTCTCAAGAAGCATTTCCGCGGGGAGAGCTACTATGCTGATATTCCTGGAGACGACGTTCCAGACGGAGATGGCAGCTTATCAATTTGATTACTGCTCTGGAGGACGAAGTTGATTTGAGCAAGTTCTCACTGAAAAAGTGCGTACTTCCTTCCGCTGATGTCGCGCTTGTATTGGCCGTTATATAAAGATATTCACTTATCGTGATTTACAAAACAGCATACTACTCCTTCTACCTCCCCGTCGCCCTCACCATGTACATGTCCGACGTCCCACAATCCTACCCATCTGGGAATCAAACCATCAAACCCTACGCCCTCGCCAAATCCATCCTCATCCCCCTCGGTGAGTAGTTCCAGATCCAAGACGACTTTCTTGACTTTTCAGGCACGCCCGAGCAGATCGGCACAGATACCCTCGATAAGAAGTACTCATGGTGCGTGAACACCGCGTTGGTGGTGTGCGCGCACGAGCAGCGGCGGTTTCTCGATGGGAAGAAGGATTCAGAGTGAAAGAGGAGGGTGAAGGTGGTGTTTGAGAGCCCCGAGATGAGGAGGCATGGGGTGTATGAGGAGACGGTTTATGGGGAGCTTGTTGCGATGATTGGGAGATTCCGGAGGTTGAGGGAAAGAGTACGTCGAAGAGGGACGTATTTAGGAATTTCCTAGGTAAGATTCATCAGAGGACCAAGTAGGAAATTTAGCGGCAGTGTAATATCAGCTGTGTATCACGTAAGCCTGACTTGCCGTGTGTCGACACTTGACTAGAAACCACCATCATCTTGCCACCGCCATGAGTTTTTTCCGTCGAAAAGGCCAGATTGTGCATGGCGATCCATCCAGTAACTTGTCTCTTGCTTCGTCGTCCTCAAGCACGCCAGCCCAAGCTGTTGGATCTCTGTCAAAAGATGCCGCCTCCGTTGAGGGCAAAATCAGAAAGTTTTTTCATCTAGATAAACGCAGCCACACCGATACGACTGGAGATGTCGCCGCCACGTCATCAAATAGCGAGAGTCTCGTTGTACAGTCAAACAAAAGCTCCATCACCTCTTCCTCGCCTCTCGCCAATGCTCAGACTACGACTATCAAGTTCTCACCAGATAACAAAAACCTCGCCGGCACCTTATCTGAGAACAAGACAGCCAGTGCGGCCGTGATTCTGGAGATCGTGAAAAACATTTGCGAGGTGCTGGACAATGTGCCATACGTCAAGGTAGTGACAGGACTGGCGACTACAGCCATCACGATCGTCGAGGTACGTCATCGTTTTGCAGTGAGATCGCTGTACTAATCCATATCTCGCATTACAGGCTGTCAACGCATGTAAGGGAGAATGGGACAAGGTGAAGGATGATCTCATTAAGGTCCGCGATGTTGTGTTCGAGTTCCGATATGGGCGGGACGACTCAGTGCCGCTGCCCGACGACGTCAAGGCTGCATTTCGAGAGCTCGAGAGCTGCCTGAGGGAAATTCTCGAGGCCGTGATACGATACCAGGATGTGAGTGTGGGAAGGCTGGTGCTAGAGCGCAGCGCTCTCAAGGCAGAAGCCACATCGTGCATTGGACGCATTGATATGGCAGTCAAGGTCTTCCAGGTGCGTAAACTCAGAGGATTATTTGAAAGTCCTCTAACCTATTTTTTGTAGATAAAGATCCATATTGACACACACCTCACTGTTGAACAGACACGCCTCACTGTGGAACAGACACGCTTCACCGGGGAGCAGACATACCTTGCTGTGGAGCAGACACATTGTGGTGTGGAGAAAATCCTTGCAACCATACAGCAGAGCCCAACTCCATCCTCATCCCTCAATCTTAATGTGCTTGCATGCCCTGCTCCAAGCCAATACTTTACTGGCCGTGAGAGCATCCTCCAGAAACTGTCAAGAATGCTTGCCACACCTGTGGTTACCCTTTTCAGCACAAACAGGAACACACTTGCAGCTTTTGTTTGCAGCTTTGATCACTCATACAGGTCAGTAGCTTATTTTGCAACATCATATCAACTGACATGATCTAGATTTACTTCCATTTTCCTGGATGTGAGCTCAGTTGAAGCACTCAAAGCCATTGCACACAATGTCAAGGCTGATGATGGTGCCCACCCCTCTCCCCTGCTCATTCTTGAAAACATGGATGCTTCTCTGGAGCTAGACCAATATCTTCCTTACTCCATCCATAATCCCATTCTCATAACAAGCACTGATCCAGCTGTTTCCCGCTTTGCTTCACCAGGTTGTGAATTTGAGTTGCCTGGTTCTGCTGACCAGCAGGTTGCTGATGGCCTCTATCAGTCCATCAAGACAGCTTTCATTTCTTTGCTACATGTTGTTACTATTGTGGCAAAAGGTGGAACTGGAAAGACACAGATGGTGCTCAGATTGTTTCTGAGAACATATCCAGGTAAGACTGTTGTATGTTCAATTAACCTCTATGATATTGAAAGCCAATAATAGATTCTTACATGTCTGGTTTTTTGATGCCACCTCAGATGCTACACTTGCTGCTGACTTCAAGAAGCTTGGCAAAGCCACTGGCATTGGTGAATCAGTTGATGATGTTTGTAATTTCTTAGAGAGAATGCAGGAGGATTGGCTTCTCATTTTTGACAATGCAGATGATCCAAAGGTTGACCTGAGCAAATACATCCCACAGTGTGATCATGGGAGTGTTATCATCACTAGCCGTCTCACTGAGGTTCACCAAATGGCATCTCCTGGTTTTCACCTTGATTTTTCAGACCTTGAACAAAGTGAGGCTGTGGATCTTCTTCTAAAGCATGCACATGAGGATTCAGACAATGACAATCAGCAGCTTGCATCTGCTATTGTTGATGCACTTGGCTGCCAAGCTCTTGCTGTAGCTACAGCTGGTGCATATATTGCCTCAAATGCAACCTGTACTCTTAGCAACTATCTCTCTCTCTTTAAATGGAAATGCAAGCAGCTTCTTAATTACAAGACAAAGTCACTTGATGGTTATCAAAAAACTGTCTTTAGTGCCTTCCAACTTAGCTTTGAACAGCTTAGTCCTGTAACTAAGCTTTTTATACAGATCTGTGCATTCTTTCATCATACAGCTATACCTGTTGAGCTATTCTATCGTGCAGCTGCTTTTACTGGTGATGATCTTGAGCCTGAGGAGGAGAAAACTCCTGCTGTAGAGGAGCTAAAGCATTTCTTGTCACTCTTTACACATGATGGATTATGGGATAACAGTATTGATGAACTAAGCTGTCTCTCACTTACAATGTATGACACTAATGCTAAAGCTCTCACATTTCACTCTATTATCCACATGTGTGTTCAGGAGACTATTATGGATAAAGATAGAGTATATCATATAACTCAGCTTCTTTTAGCACGTGCAACACCTAATGGCATGACTGATGCTGATTATCAGTTTCGGCGGCTACTGATTGCACATGCTGATTGTATGCACCAGAATAACTATTCTACTTTTTGTATCTATACTAGTCTCGGAGGAATCTTTTATGATGCAGGCTTGTATATAAAAGCTGAGAGCATATGGCAGAAGGCTTTGATGTATTGTAAGTGCTATTTTGGAAAGCATCACCAAAATACCTTAACATCTATGGGCAATCTTGCATTAATATATGAGAAGCTTGGACAATTGGAGGAGGCAGAGAGGTTACAGACAGAAACACTCAAGCTTCGCAGGGAAGTGCTTGGAGAGCGTCATCCTGACACCTTGATATCTATGGGCAATCTTGCATTGTCATATAAGGAGCTTGGACAATTGGAGGAGGCAGAGAGGCTACAGACAGAGACACTCAAGCTTCGCAGGGAAGTTCTTGGAGAGCATCATTCTTACACCTTGATATCTATGAACAATCTTGCATTGACATATAAGGAGCTTGGACAATTAAAGGAGGCAGAGAGGCTACAGACAGAGACACTCAAGCTTTGCAGGGAAGTTCTTGGAGAGCGTCATCCTGACACCTTGATATTTATAAGTAATCTTGCATTGACATATAAGAAGCTTGGACAATTGGAGGAGGCAGAGAGGCTACAGACAGAGACACTCAAGCTTCGCAGGGAAGTTCTTGGAGAGCATCATCCTGACACCTTGACATCTATGGGCAATCTTGCATTGATATATAAGGAGCTTGGACAATTGGAGGAGGCAGAGAGGCTACAGATAGAGACACTCAAGCTTTGCAGGGAAGTTCTTGGAGAGCGTCATCCTAACACCTTAATATGTATGAGCAATCTTGCAAGGACATATATGGAGCTTGGACAATTGAAGGAGGCAGAGAGGTTACAGACAGAGACACTCAAGCTTTGCAGGGAAGTTCTTGGAGAGCGTCATCCTAACATCTTGATATTTATAAGCAATCTTGCATTGACATATAAGGAGCTTGGACAATTGGAGGAGGTAGAGAGGCTACAGACAGAGACACTCAATCTTTACAGAGAAGTTCTTGGAGAGCATCATCCTGACACCTTGATATCTATGGGCAATCTTGCATGGACATATAAGGAGCTTGGACAATTGGAGAAGGTAGAGAGGCTAGAGACAGAGACACTCAAGCTTTGCAGGGAAGTGCTTGGAGAGTGTCATCCTGACACTTTGATATCTATGGGCAATCTTGCATTGACATATAAGAAGCTTGGACAATTGGAGGAGGCAGAGAGGCTACAGACAGAGACACTCAAACTTTGCAGAGAAGTGCTTGGAGAGCATCATCCTGACACTTTGATATCTATGAGCAATCTTGCATGGACATATAAGGAGCTTGGACAATTGGAGGAGGCAGAGAGGCTACAGACAGAGACACTTAAACTTTGCAGGGAAGTGCTTGGAGAATGTCATCCTGACACCTTGATATCTATGAGCAATCTTGCATTGATATATAGGGAGCTTGGACAATTGGAGGAGGCAGAGATGCTGAAAAAGGAGATGCTTAAGCTTCACAGAAAAGCACTAGGATAAGACATAACATGGATCCATATATAAATGCATTCAGATCTGTCCTATGGATATTAGGGTACTTGATAGGTGATATCTATATCTATAATGATACACTTGGTATTTGACTATCTATAGATTTTGTGATTTTACATTAAATAATACATTTTCTAAGCTGTATTGAAGACTATTTATAGTATGATGTATCTCTCTGCCTTATTCACAAGAATAGTGTAAATTAGGAGCAAGCTTCCATCACATTGCAGAGTGTGACAGGCTACAGAGAGTACAAATACAATATACAAGAAAATAAAACAAGTACAATAGGGAGATAAGAGTGGGTAACAAAAAATAAAATGAGTTTCTGACTCTGAGGATTAAGGGACTGAGCTACTAAGATAAAAAAACTTAAGCTGAATGTAAAAGTATATGTGAAAACATAAGGGTAGAGGTAGGGCCTCACCAGGTGCACAAAATATAATTATAAGCTCTTACAATAGATAAATAAGCAAAGCTTGCATGCAGCCTGGCATAGGTGAACACTTGGTAAATGTGTAAATAGGCAAGTGAACAAAGCTCAGCTCACCTTAGGTTGCAGCACTTATAAATCTAGACTTCTGTGACAACAGCAACACCTAAAACTCTGAGAGAGCTTAGACAATTAACTTCAACCATGCTTACTAGCAGTACTGTAGCTTCTACAGCCCCCAAGGTTGACAGCTCCATACTTTTGCTCACCCATCTCTCAACTCTCATCTATATTTCAACATAGCTTCCATGAAATGATCATTCACAGAACCAACAACCTACACTTCCAAAAAACCCTATTTCATCTTCTATAGGAAAACCTGGATACAGCAACACGACTAGTATTTAAGTCTGGCCAGCCATCAGACCCTTTTACCATTGGCGAGCAAAGTCAGTGAGATTTAAAATCATGGAGATGAATGTGTGGTCAGTGTAGCAGGATAGAGACTACCATGTGGTGTGTTCATGTTCTGAATGTCAGCATCTGAGACTCAGATTCTTGCACTGCTTGTCATCCTCCACATCCTTCCAGGAAAGAGATGCTATTATCCGGTGAACAAACAAAATCCCAGACACAACCCACCACCACCTTCTTATCATGTCTATTTATGCTCATTACACATGTCAGCCGATAAGGCTGTCCACCATGCATGCTTCGAAGGAGCATGGAAGGTTATCAAGCCTTAGGAGCAGCTTGACTACATTATGGGCGATGGCATGCCCAAGGATGTGATTATTGGTATGAGCAGGTGAGAGACTTTTATGTGAAAATGGAATCGGGCTCATTTTTCTGATAGAATCTCAACTACAATGTCTCTGAAAGCAAGCTGAACAGTGAGATGTCCATCATTGACACCACTAAGATCATCAAGAGGACCTCACTGATGGATGACGAGCACCTAAAGGCTATTGTGCTTGGTTGGGGCATTGAGCTTGTGCATCCAACTTTCCATATCTTCCCATTTTCCCATTCTCACCCTCCCACTCACAGCTTCAAGCTTTCTTCCTCATCTGAAAAATGACATGATGGATTCATTGATTATGCACCAAGACCAGCCCTGCTGGTACCATGTCCCAAAGTTGGCCAAATTGCCAACAACAATTTATTCATGCTCTAGGCTGTGATATATCACCTCAAGAAGCATTTCCACAGGGCAAGCTACTATGTTGATATTCCTGGAAACAATGTTCCAGATGGAGATGAGGCAGTTTATCAAGAACAAAGTTGATTTGAGCAAGTTCTCTCTGAAAAAGTGCATACCTTTTTCCACTGATGCTAGGCTTTGTTTTGACTATTATATGAAGACATTCATTGATCATGATCTACAAAACCGCATACTATGCCTTCTGTCTCTCTGTCTCCCTCACCATGTTCATGTTCTGTGTCCCACAATCCCACCCCTTCAGGAACCAAGCCATCGAGCCCTATGCCTTGCTTAATCCATCCTCATCCCCCTTGGCGAGTACTATCAGATCCAAGATGACTTTCACAGA
Organism: Armillaria cepistipes; assembly: GCA_900157415.1. Classification (NCBI taxonomy): domain Eukaryota; kingdom Fungi; phylum Basidiomycota; class Agaricomycetes; order Agaricales; family Physalacriaceae; genus Armillaria; species Armillaria cepistipes. Next base: position 1,740,419 of record FTRY01000008.1, read on the forward strand.
TATCCTCGATAACAAGTATTTGTGGAGCGTTGATGAGCCTAGACTTCCATGGCAATGGCAACACCAACTCAGAATGAGATTGGGGGAGTTAATGTGGTAGCATGGCAATCAAGGTGATCATGTGTATGAGTGGTTCGAGGCACCTCTGTGCAGTAAATCAATTCCTCTATACACAAGTATACACTGCGACTTTAAGTTTGCAAAGTAGTACTGCTTGGTAGTCGAGTACTAGATGCTTTGGCTATAAGCTGATAGGGATCTCTTGAAGTGAGAGGGGACAGAAACAGGTATGACGTTAATACCACAAATCCATATGAGAAAACGTGCTGTGAAACTAGAAAGTGTTGCTAGATGGTAATCTAAGTGAGGCAAATGGTGGAAGATGGACTAAACCAATGGCAATCAGTCTAGAAGTGAGTGAGTCAATGAGAAAATGCGATACTGAGGTCAAGTGAGGTGAGAGATAACGTAGAAAGAGGTACTGAGGGTGGAATGGTGAGAGAAAACATGGAACTATGAAAATGGTGATGATACTGGTCCTATATGGTGCTGGTGCTGAGGTCGATGTTAAAACTGGTCTTGTACTGAAATGATCTATCCTATGTCAAAACTAACCTTCAAGTCCACTCAAGGGACTGTCCTATACTGCTGTGATATGAAAACTTGTTGATACTGATCCTAAGTCTACTCGGAGACTACCCAAGTGGGCGACGATAATGGTGGTGAAAGTGAAATGATGACGGCCTAATAAAAGATAATGTGGGCGAGATATGGTGCAGCAATCATGTATTGGCACAATATGAGCATGTAACAATAGTGTTAAGAGCGAAGAGCAAGTGTGGAAGAACTCTTCACAGTTAAAAACCATGGAATAACTCTGGTGAGTTTAAGAGTTGATGTGCAATTGAGAATATGCTGGGGTAAATGGTGTATTGCCATAGAACAGTGAATAAACATAGTTTACTAGTGATAATTGACATAGACTGTGGTCAACCAGCAATGAACTCATGGTGAACTGAGATAAACTGGCTAGCTACATTTTTCTAGCTAGCTTTTATACTACAAGTACAAATTTATAAACAGTGTAAATATGAGCGACTTAGTAAAGCTGTAAGGCTGTAGCTTAGTAAAATTGTAGTGATTGTATGGTCCTTTGCCTTCAAAAGTAACAGCAATTCTTCGATGTTGCTGTGTTCAGACGGAAACCGTATGGTTTTATTGAGTGATGAGCAGATCAATAAGTGCTGTTTAGCTGCGGATTTCTGGGTAATAGTCATTGTGCTGAGGAGTATGTGTGGAGCTACATTTTCTCGAGGCCTTGGCATTGTAACAGCCTTAGTAAACACAGTCTGTAGTTGCTGTAGCTGCAATTATCATAGCTGGGAGGGTACTCATGTTAATCACATCATTTCATTAAGTGATCAATGGGCACATCAACTAGTTGCTTCTGAGTGATGCAACAATTCCATATTAGGATGATTGTTGATCAAAGATGCCTTGCCATGATGAGGTACAGCAATTATGATGCATAGCAAAATGGGATGGATAACAAAGCACATGAAGAGTGGTTGCCATAGGGTGAAAGTGGTATTGCCATGTGTGAAATTATTGGTTTACTGAAAGGCCACCGAAGGGACAGCAACATTAATTAGCAGGGAAAATCCATGAATTCTGAGCATACAGAGCCTGGAGGCTCATCAGCATGTACATCTGAGCAGTGGCAGGTCCTTGATGAGAATTATGGGCAGAAGGATTCCGAGTGCGAGGGGATGGTGAAGGTGGTGTTTGAGAGTCCCGAGGTGGATTTGAAGAAGAGGTATGAGGTATATGAGGAGCTTATTGTGATGATTGGGGAGATCCTGGAGGTTGAGGGTAAGAGCATGCTGAAGAGGATGTAAGAGTAAGATTTATTAGACCAAGTAGGAGATTTAGCGGCAGTGTAAGATCAGCTGTGTATCACATAAGCCTGACTTGCTGTGTGTCAACACTTGATTAGAAACCATGACCATCTTGCCACTGGTATGAGCTTTTTCCATAAAAAAGAGCAGATTATGCACAGTGATCTATCCAGCAACTCATCGCTTACTTTGTCATCCTCAGATGCACTAGCCCAAGTCACTGGGTCTCTGTCAAGGGAAAACTCAGAAAGTTTTTGTGTCAAGATAGATGCAGCCATATTGATACAATTGGCGATGTTGCTGCCACGTCATCAAATAGCGAGAGTGTAGTTTCAGAGTTGAACAAAAGCTCCACCACCACCTCCCAGCCTTTTGCCAATACTCAAACTATGACTACCAAGGATAACAACAACACCACTGATACCTTGACTGGAAACAAGACCGTCAATGTGGCTGTGATTCTGGAGATTGTACAAGCCATTTGCAAGGTGCTGGACAAGGTGCCATATGTCAAGGTGGTGACAGGACTGGCAAGTACAGCCATCAAGGTCATCAATGTGCATGGTTATTTTGCAGTGAGCTTGCTGTACTAATTCCCATCTCGCCACATAGAAAGTCGATGCATGTAAGGAAGAATGGGACAAGGTGAAGGGTGATTTGATTAAGGTCTGCAATATTGTATTGGAGTTCTGATATGGGCAAGATGATTCAGCACTGCTGCCCAGTGACATCAAAGCTGCATTTCGAGAGCTTGAGAGCTGCCTGAGGGAGGTTCTCAAGGCTGTGATATGATACCAGGATATGAGTGTGGGAAGGCTAGTGCTAGAGCACTGCACTCTCAAGGCAGAAGCCATGTCGTGCATCAGATGCATTGATATGGCAGTCAAGGTCTTCCAGGTGTGTAAATTCCATCTCTGCACTTGCTTTTCTCAACAATCATCTGACCCATATTGTGCAGATGACAGTCCATGTTGACACATGCCTCACTGTGCAGCAGACACATCATGGCATGGAGAAAATTCTTGCAACCATATAGCAGGGCCTTGTTTGGACGCTTGAGGAAGTCGAGTAAGCTGTTGTGCCCTTCTAGTCTGGCAAGTCTGGCATTGTTATAGTACAAAACTCATATCTGTATATATCTGCCTTTATAAAAATGAAAGTCTGAAAGATGAGAACAATTCAGCATTGTGATAATAAGAAATAGAGCAAGCTGCACCATAAAATAGACTGGAGAGTGAATCTCATACAACTTAAAAACCCGCTAAGTAATGTCCTCTTATTTAGATGGCCAAAGGAGCAACTCAAAATTCACTCGTGATGAGAAAATTTCATTGCCTTACAGAGTAGTCAAACATAGACTCTAGTGGTGCTAAATCAGAGCAGGAGTCCAAGGCGGGTCCACATGTGATCCAGGAGGAGGGTAGTTTGAGTAGGACCAAAATGCATATAGTTAAGGCTATTGCAGGTCATAATCTGGACAATCAGACAAATTGTAGTCAGATAGGCAATGAAAGAGCCTGAGAGCAATCGTTGGAGAGAGAGAGATTGACAATGTCACCTAATTTGGTTCCGCTTGCACACCAAATCATTTGGACTGACTTATATTTGGCCATAATATGATACTGTAAGTGCAGTAGCCTTTCTGAATGCTACAATAAATCATAGAAATAGAATTACATTCAAAACAGCAGATAAGTGATCCTAAGTGAAAGTTAAGCAAAAGTGCAAGTGAGGTCAAGTGAAGGTGACAAATTCACTTGACCTGCCAAAAGTGAACTTAAGTTAAGTACATTTATTTGACTAATTTTACAAAAATAATGTAAATTGATTAAATCCAGCAGCTCAGCACATTGCTGGCTCATCCATGCCATCATCTTGTTCTGACCTTGACCATGGCTGCTATCTCCCCATCCAAATACTGACCCTCAATGAGCATGCAAATGAGACTCTGACTGGGCTATTCTCACTAGGCACCCCTCATTCAAGATCTTCCCTGCAAGTTTCCTCCACTTATTACCAACTTAGCTCACCATTGTGCCTCTCTTTCAATATTCTTACACTATTTCCACTGCTCCTGGGCTTTCCCCCATCCTTGGATTTTCCCCCCATGATACCATGCCATGCTACATCTGTTACCAGCTGCAATGTGTGCTACTTTACTTATTGCATATGAAGTCCTTCCTCATATAACAAACATGACTATGAGTCATGACTACCTCAGGTGTGTGGGCATAGGTTCATCCATCACAAATATAGTCTTCAAACAAAACAAGCATGGTGTGGAATTGGGCAGCAGTGAGCAAGATAGGTTAGAAAGAGATTGGAACTGCAGGGGAAGGATGTACACAGGTGTGTTACTTATATTTTTCCAGTGTAGAACATTGAAACTGACCCTGATAAGCAGAAAGTCACTGCAGTTGCTCTATCATGTTGAGAAGTTGACCATGTCTGGGCATTATTTAGGCTATGAGCACCACATTGAGTGGTGCATATAATGAACATTTGCTGGGTATGATGCATCCACATTGGGATCTGGAGGGTAGAGTCCGATGTGCTAGGTTCCATGACATAGATAGGGCTAAGCTACACAGATGATATACATAAAATATAATATTATCCTTTCTTAAAATTATTATAGGTGGCTTCAGAGAAAGAACTAGGAGGTAAGTGGTATCTTGCTACTCTGTTAAGCCAGTGAGATATGGAATGAAAATCCTATCAAATAAACAGAAATTAAATTTCATCATGTTAGGAGAGCTGGTTTGATGGAGTCAGAGATTTATTGGTGGAGACAATGATTATACAGTGTACCTATTGGGCTATCAGCATCTCAAATTGAGGTGTATCAAATGATGTTATCCATGCAGACACTGACAGGAGTTGCTGCAGGACAGACGGCCGCAAATTATTGCATAACAGAGCACGTTGGTAAATCTGTCACACAATCTTAAATCAGACCTTAAATTGCATAAATCAGTTAGAATTAAGTTTCTAAGCAACTTATTTTTGCTTTACTCACAGCAAATTTGCCATTTCATGCATTCTTTTGCATATTTTGGCCACCCTTTTTCTATGATATACATATAAATTATAACTAACAAATAAGATACAGGTTTTGGTGTATATTATGCTATGTATTCACTTGGAAAGGCTTTATCAGTCAACTTCCAATGCACTGGCAGGCAGTCAGATGTGATGTGATGATGATCATGTGACCTTACCAATCCATCAATGTTTGATCAATGTCAACTCTGAGTCGACTTGAACTTCACTGCTTTCTTTCATGAGTATATGCTACACCACCAAATCACCTCAGTCCCCCACACCTCTTATTCTGCATTAGGCTTTCTTCTTGCAGCTAGACATGTGTAGCCTCTGTTTCCAAATAGGATTTTAATAGGAACAGCTTTTGCATATTCATTTCTGTTTCCCATTTCATTTACAGTGCTCCATGGCCTTCACAAGTTGAAGTGGCCTTTTTTCTTCTCTTTTCTTCTGGTGTGTGAAAATTTCTACTGTCAGCCAACTCAAAAGCATGTTTTTTCTCACTCCAATGTTGGAATCACTAGTATTGCCACTTTTGCACTTCAGCCACCCTGCTGTGTATGGAATCACCCCTGGATTCAATGCAGCATGGTGTTTGAGGTGTTTGAGGTGCGAAAGGTGCATTACTGTTTTGAGAAAGTCAATTCTTCCCTATGTCTTGAGACACCTGAGCCATGTCAGTTAGGTGAGACAGCACTCAAAGGAGCTCTTGCTCCTTGTACTACTACAGTTATGGGCATCCCTAATTTGTGGCAGGTATGTAATCTGCTATACTCCCCTGCATTATCATTGTGTAAACCAAGGCACTAGACAATACTTGACACCACTCAGCCTTGCTCACTTATGGAATATGCCATTGTTGCTGGTACTCAGCATCAAAATGGCCATATGTTAAGGATAGGAATTGATGTCAGGTTTGCAACTCCCTTATCCTTTTTGTATGTGATATTTTATTCCATATAGCATTTGGATTGTTCAATGCAAAGTGTTATTCTGGAGTTCATAATATGCTCAAGCAGGTGAAAATCTGGAATTACACACACTCCTTTTTCACATGGCTCACTTGCTTCAGTGTGCAATAATTTCAGTCTTTGTGTTTGATGGGAAGGAATGACCAAGTACAAAGCATGGCAAGAAGGTCAGCATGAAAGTGTGCTGGCTTGAGTGCCATTTCAAAGAGATAATTGCTGCCTTCAGATTTTATCAGCATGTTTTGTGTGTAAATTTCAAGACAGCTCTATTCATACGCTAATGCATGATAGGCTCCTAGTGAAGCTGAAGCTGAGCTGGATTCATTGATGCAATAATTACTGAAGACAGTGATGTTTTAGTATTTGGTGCAAAGTTTGTCTTGTGTCAGTATGTAGGAGTCCTTGCATTTAAATACTCTTGCTGATAGTTTGTTTCTAAACCTCCCACTCTGAGGACAGAGAGTGGAAAAAAGATGAAGGCAGACCCAGACTTATACACCCTATATTTGGCAGAGCATATTTACAGCTCTGAGAATATTTGGCTGTCACAAGGCAGGCTATTTTTGTTTGCTATCTTATTTGGTGAAGATTATGCCAATGGGCTACAAGAATGCAGGAAGCAAACTGCTCATGCACTCTGTCAGACAGATCTTGGTGATGAGTTACTTGCAGCTGTGACTGTTATGGGCCCTACAGCACTGGACAATTTCTTAATTGAATGGTGAACAAGACTCCAGTCAGAGTTGCTTAATCCTATGATTGCTGAAGCATCAAGACATCCTGCATTGGTGAATAAACTACTGGATGATTTTCCAAACCCTTGTATCCTTAGGCTCTACACACTACCTGTTACCTCATGGTCAGGTAAACATACACCATCCAATGATGAACTGTGGGGGCCACTGTTGCCAGATATTGCCCATATTGCCACATTCTGTGATAGTTTCTTTTACTGGGAGCCAGATGTTCAGCTGAAGTGTTTGCGCAAGAATGTCTGGCTAGGGATCATAATACACAGCTTGTATCAAGTATGTTTTATATCTGTCTGAGCACAGCTATTCAGTAGCTGTTTAATCCTTGTCTAGCTTGGGAATCCCGCATTTGCAGCACTTGGTTCCCATCTCCATAATGTTTGTGATGGCTCACTTGCCAACTCCTCCATTCAATCCATTCAGAAAAGCACCATATCTCTGGCTGGCTACACCATTCAAATTCAAACCCATCTAATTGAGGATCAGATGATATTGGGTGCATCGACATGCATCTTCAATGAGCAAGTAACATCAGGTGACCCAGAACAAACTTCACATGATCATGAGATGAATGAACAAATATTCAGTCACAGCATTATTGAATTTCTTAATGCAGAAGTGCTTTGTTGAGCAATATGGGAAATCAACTAGGCAGGGAATCCAGGCTGTGATGGCAAAGATGTGGGATAACATGTATGTCTCCTAGAATTTGGACTCAAATCAGTTACTGATATGAACACTGAAGGAATGGACAGATGTATGCTGGTGACCACTATCACCTTGACAAAGCTACTGGTATTGTTACCAGAAACCCTGCCTGTGCTCCTAGTGTTAAAGAATATGTCAAATATATCAACACAAAGAGTGGTGCAAAAGGAGCTGCCACAACATGCCATCATGCCAACATGATGTGAATTGAAGACCTCATAAAGATCATTGAGTACTGAAAAGAACAATGCACATGCAAGCAGTTAGAAAAGAAAGCAGTGTCAGCTCAGGAACTTACTCAAATGATCAAACATGGCATGATGCATGCTTTCCTGACATTGGGATTCACACTTTGAACAAGATACACCTGTCACCAGGTAATGGACGATTAGTGACTATTGTTATAACACATGTTGTTAGAAACTTTGAGTTATGTGGGCTGCAGGCACAAGATATTGAGTGGGACCTGCAAGGTGCAGCTCCATATCATATCCCTTACTTTGGGATCCACCTTGGCAGCTGTAAGGGATGGCAAAGCAAGCAGGGGTGGGATGGTCTATTAGAAAGTATGTGCTCTTCAGACTCATCAAATATGATCTGAAGCTGAACGATACTGTATAAGCAATTATTACAACATTTATGCACAATCTGATATACCAGATGTCGACATGTACACATACCTTCCTCAGTGAATTAGCCTCTTGGAGCAGTGTCTTGGGTGTGAGCCTGAGCCTGATGACTATATTTTCCCATATTGCATATCAAATGGAATTATACATCCCAAGCAAGAGATGACTCATGTTATGATTCAAAACTTATTGAATGAGTTTGGTCAGGGAGCCAGACTGAAGAGAGCATATACAATGCACTCTTTACACTGTGGCAGTGCCCAATACCAATTCATGTTTTCTTCAATTGGGTGACAATGGTCATTGAGCATAATCCGATGGTGGAGAGGCTGGGCAATTGGTGAGCATGTGAGTGTTTTGCTGTAATCTGGTGACCAATATGGTTTATGATTACTTTGCATTAGGTCAACACCTGCACACAGTGAATTTGCACACCACAACAACAATAGACACCTTTGAAGATCAAATATTGGCTGCCATCTGCAAGCATGAGGAAAGAATGGGGGCTTAGTGACTGGGATGACAATGACAATGACAACAAACAGGACAGTGATGATGATGGTGGGGATGGTGGCAAAGGTCTATGGATGATGGAGGGATGTGATAGAGGGTAGGGCAGGGCTGTAGGACATGGAGGACTATTGCAGGATGCATAATGAGGAGGGAGGGTATGAGAGGGAGCACATGGTGAAGGTCAGGCCACTGACATCCAATGGCAACAACAACAGCAATGCCCCTTTGGGCATTGATTACCCTCCCATGGACATGTCGAACAAGACTGAGACAATGGCTATATGAGCACCAATGGCCCCACTGCTGCCACCCACTCCTAAATCCAACATTGGTCCCTACCGCCCTTCCTAAGCCCCAAATAACCCCCACCTCCATGCATCTCCCATTTCCAACATGGAGGATCATGACTATCAAGCCTATTTCTTCCCCTGACATCTTCATCACCATCTATGATGATGATGACTCCCAATCCCAATCTCTGCTGCATCCCCCGCCCTCTATTGACCTTATAACTACTATCAGACCCCTACCTCCATTTTTGATAATGGGAAATCTGATGGTGGTCTCCATTTCCCCTCACAATCCTACTACAATGCTCCATTGCACCACCAATACCTACCTACCCCCTTACTCCATCCCTAGCCCATGCCACTGCCACATATTTGTGGAGTGGCTTATATCTGACATAGAGGAGCACGACACTACCAACTGCATATGCACCCAACACCGCTGATGACATTCCCCCCCCCCCCTCATACTCCCCATTTTCAGGTTCTGCATGGTTGCACAGGCCTGATTTCTCATCTTCTATACAGGGCATGGAGCTGAGGTGAAGGCAATGTTGGGATGGTCCAGCACCAATGAGAAAATTCAAATGCTTGTTTCTTACAACTTTATCCCAAGCGGGTTGGACAATTCCAAGTGAGGTCAAGGTGTGCTAGATATAAGACACTCTCATCTTCTCGCAGATCTTGCAGTGAAAAAGTCAGACAACATTGTAAGGTTCCCTTGTTTCTATCATGCATGGTATCTAATTAGGTGTACCAACAGACCATCATTCTCGATTGCTATCACTCTGTCTTGGGCATGTGAACAGATGACAATGATGCTACTTTTGCCATTTGTGGGATTGATTTCCCAGAGACCTACACTGTTGCTCAAGACCTCTTGCATGACATTGAGACAGATGCCCAGGCGAGTGTTGTCAAAAAGGGATTTGAGAAGTCAGGTTTGTTATCACATGTGTTCCTCTCAGCATGTCGAGCAGAGCAGACAGCCAAGGAGAAACATGGACATGGTGTCTTCACTTCAGTGTTGTTAGGCTTGCTACAGGAGTTGGGCATCGACAAGCTTACTTACAAGGATGTGATAATCAATCTGCTTGATCTGCAAGCATAAGCCCGACTTCATATCCTAGTCTACTGATCTTTATCTGTACATTACAGACAGGACCTGCAGTGTGAGGGTGTCCGTCAATCCTGATGTCTGTTTAATTTCAAAGTAGCCAGCCCACAACGTGAATTGTACCTCATCCATGCATCCTCTGACATGCCGGGCCAGTACATTTTGGAAGCCGGGGAGATCTATGGGACCACAACAGGAGTGGAATTTGTTGTCTTCGCAGATAGAACTATGACATCTAAGACTGGTGACATGCTCTATGTGCATTCACACATGTAATTTTGCAAATTGTGCCAATGAGTACAGGCAATAAGGTCCAGATACCAAAGCAATGACAAAAACAACAGAGTGCAGTGTGTATAATGCCAGTAATGATATTACCAGAGTAAAGCTGGGTGGAGCGCATGGCTTAACTTGAGAATGGTACTAGAAAGGCCATACTAGGTATAAAGTCCCAGTGTTTGACACCGAGTTCTCTGACAAGGCAAAGCATATGCATGCTAATAATAGAGCAGGACATGCTTGGGAGATAATTAAGACTTCACATGACAGTGATCTATGACGTGCAAGGCCTGGCAGGCCCAGAGCTTAGAGTTCTAGACTTTGTGATGTCAGAACTCAAGTAAATCCAAAGTCCTGGGGCTTCAGCCAAAGCATGCAAGGCCTAGACAAGAAGCACGTTGCCTTCACTACAATAGAATTCCCTAAGAGAATACCAGGAAGTGAGATAAGAGTCACGGGATAGGCTATAACTCTGAGAAGATGGCAACCAATGTCACTACGTGGATAATAGCCTTGGTAACCAATGCCGTGACACTCAGAGACAGGATCTGGACCCTGGCCAGACTCTGGAGACAGCACCAAGCTATGGCAGGATGATTGCAACATGTGCAGGTCGCAGGCAAAGGTACCCCGCAGCTTAAATAATACTATATGGGGTGGTACAAATTTGTAGGACGTAAAATAGATAAATAGCACAGTGTAATAGTAGTGTACAAGTTTTGGACCCCTGCTGTAGTCACATGCAAGTCTTCAGCTTGATGCTCTAGCATCAGGACCAGTTTGTAACTTCGAGTGAGAGAATAGACCAAGAATTGATATCATATTGAGTGAATTGAGTTGCATGCAAGGCATAGAAAGCTTAGCGGGGCACTTGTGTGACTGTTAATTGGTTGGGTGACTTGCACTCTAACCTGAAAAGAGGAGTTTAGTGTCATTGAGGACGTGCTCTTGTACTTTGAGGGTTTCTTGTGATGCGAGGCACTACAGGCGGCAGAGGTTCAAACCCTTTGGCTTGATTAGTGCTCGCTTGAGGGTATATATTTCCCAAGTGGCATAGGTTCAAACCCTGTGGCTTGCGGATGGTGTTTTATAAGGTTTTCTGTGTCTCTGGATCACATAGGTTAGAACCCTGTGAATCTACGATCAGTTTGGAAGCTTGAGCACGTAGGTTTGAATCCTGTGGCTTTAGTGGAAGGTTTTGTGAAGTGTTTCTGCTTGGAGCACGAAGCTCTGAGTCGTGTGTTGTGTGTTTTAAGTCGTTTGAGGTCATTCCACATGTCGCTCTAGACTTTGTGAGGGTTTTGTGGACATCTCTCGATATTGCATGTACTATACTACACCTTGCCTTGAGGCCCAGCGACAACTGTCACTCCTCTTGTTATTAAAAGCCTTTGAACTTAGAGAAATCGAGATACATAACGTGCACTATTGCTATATGTGTGTATCCTATATCCTGAGAGTTTGCTTGCCTTGTTTCTATCTGCTTTTATCGCATCAGAATCCCCCACGAACTTGAGGGTTTGTGTGTGTAGTGTTGGGTGTGGGTGTGATCAGTGTCTTCGACGCTGTTGCATTTCTAGCTTGTGCACACAGAGTCTCTTCACTGGAACTGTCGTTGCTTCAAGTATTAGCACTTTCACCACCATGTTGATGATCCTAGACTTCCATGGCAATGGCAACACCAACTCAGAATGAGATTGGGTGAGTTAACATAGTAGCATGGCAATCAAGGTAATTGTGTGTGCGAGTGGTTCAAGGTACCTCTGTGCAATAAATCAATTCCTCTATACACAAGTATACACTGTGACTTTAAGTCTGCAAAGTAGTACTGCTTGGTAGTCAAGTACTAGATGCTTTGGCTATAAGCTGGTAGGGATCTCTTGAAGTGAGAGGGGACAGAAGCAGATATGACATTAATATCATGAATCCATATGAGAAAACATGAGACGAGATTAGAAAATGTTGCTAGATGGTAATCTAAGCAAGGTGAATGATGGAAGATGGTCTAGAAGTGAGATAGTCGATGAGGAAATGTGATACTGAGATCAAGTGAAACAAGAGATAATGTAGAAAGTAGTACTGCAGGTGGAATGTCGAGAGAAAATGTGGAACTACAAAAACTGGTGATGATACTGGTCCTATACAATGCACTGGTGCTGAAGTCGATGTCAAAACTGGTCTTGTACTGAAACAATCCTATCCTATGTCAAAACTAACCTTCAAGTACACTCAAGGGACTGTCCTATACTGATGTGATACAAAAACTTGCTGAAACTGATCCTAAGTCTACTTGGAGACTACCCAAGTGGGCAATGATAATGATGGTGAAAGTGAAATAGTAAAACACCAATGGTGTGAAAGTAAAACGATGATGGCCTAGTAAAAGATAACGAGGATGAGGTATGGTGTGGTAATCACATATTGGCACAATATGATTGTGTACAAATAGTGTTAAGAGTGAAGAGCAAGTGTCAAAGAACTCTTCACAGTTAAAAACCATGGAATAACTCTGATGAGTTTTAAGAGTTGACGTGCAATCAAGAAATGCTGAGGTAAACAGTGTATTGCCATAGCACAGTGAATAAATGTAGTTTACTGGTGATGAACTAGATATGAACTCATCATGAACCTGTGGTGAACTGGCTAGCTACATTTTCTAGCTAGCTTTTATACTACAAGTATGAATTTATAAATAGTGTACTTATAAGAGACTTAGTAAGGCTGTAAGGCCTTAGCTTAGTAAAATCGTAGTGAATGTATGGTCTTTTGCCTTTGAAAGTAACAGCAATTCTTCGACATTGCTGTGTTCAGACAGAAATTGTATGGTTTTATTGAGTGACAAGTGGATTATTAAGTGCTGTTTAGCTGCGGAATTCTGGGTGATAGTCATTGTGCTGAGGAGTACATGTGGGGCAATGTTTTCTTGAGGTCTTGGCATTGTAACAGCCTTAGTAAACTTGGTCTGTAGTTGCCGTAGCTGTAATTGTCGTAGCTGGAAGGGTACTCACGTCAATCACATCATTCATTAATTGATCAATGAGCATGTCAACTAGTTGCTTCTGAGTGATGCAATGATTCTGTATTAGGATGATTATCGATCAAAGGTGTCTTGCTATGATGAAATATGGCAATTATGATGAATAGTAAAATGGGATGGAGTACAAAGTGCATGAAGAGTGGTTGCCATAGGGTGAAAGTGGTATTGCCATGTGTGGAATTATTGGTTTACTGAAAGGCCATCAAAGGGACAGCAACGTTAATTAGTAGGATAAATCCATGAATTCTGAGCATGCAGAGCCTGGAGGCTCATCAACATGCAAATTCTCCCTGCATGACAATGCCAGTGACACACCATTCCTCCTTCCTACTCCTGGATTTGTTTCACAGACTCAGGTTGGTGAGAGACAGGGTGTCAGCCTTCTTATCAAGCCACACAAAAGATTACTTGGTCTCTTCAAGCAAATGACCAATGAGATGCAAGTGGAATTTTGTTCAGTGAATGGCCATGATGATGAACCGGATCTGGTCATTGCCGCGAATGATGATGTGGTACATTTTGAGATCATGGATAAGCTCTGTCACCAACATGGGCTAACATGCATGCCATTTGAAGTCAAAATCAATAATGCAAACACTATCTGCCACATTCTTCAAAGTTCTTCTGACTTTTACTGGCATCTTCATCATTCTAGCCAAGGGAGCCCTCTTGCTGGAAAGATCAATCTTGAGTGCATGAAGCTTGAAGAGACTGGGGGGTACATGGATGACTTGGAACTGCTTCTAATGCCTGACCCCAATGGCAAAAATTTGAACATCAGAGGTGTGATTATGGTTGATGTTGACAAGGCTGTGATCTATGGATTTAAGATTACCAATATGATGTCAGTACCTCTTTATGTTTCAATGTTCTATTTCAATATCAGTGATTTAAGCATCAGTATGCCATCTTCTTGATCTTTACCTCATGTTCTAATGACTAAGGACCTTTGCAGGTTTGTACTACCAACTGGAACATGCAAAGAAAGATACTGATGTCTCTCTTCCTCCTGGAGACTTGTTGACCATCGAGTATAGCACAAGTGGAACAGCTCCACACATGTACACACTCAAGCAGAAACAGGATGTTGATGTTGGCTTCTTGAAGCTTTTCTTTCGATGGAGTATATGGACTTGTTGGGTGTTGTCTAAAAAACTCCTTTTGATGATGTCCACCAGAGCAGGTGACCTCCAGTGAGGAAGAGCCTGTACCTATGGCATACAATGTGCATTGCTGTTGTTCAGACAAAGGGGAGGGGTCCATGCAGTGATGTTGGTAGAATTTCCATTTCTTTGCCATAGGTGCCTTGACATCATTCCCTTCAATACTATTATGAGTAAGCAGTTCATAACCTTATATCATTATGAACTTGATTTAAGCATGAACACATCTCTCAGTTCTATTAATGTTGAAATTCACAGCATCAAAGATATCTGGTCACAGTGAATTTTTATCTTTAAAACAGGTCCTCCACTAGTCATTCACACCTGCCATCCATGTATTAGCTGCATTCAAAGTATACATGCACTGTACATACTGTTCCACTTGCTACACTCCTTTCTGTCTTGGTACCATTGCTCTCGGTGCTGAGACTTGGAGTTTGGGATTCAGACTCGTACCTGCCATGCTTGCAATGGCCCACATCGGCTAAGTTCTGCTATTGTGTCCCCATTGACTCTGATGACACCCTCCAGTGCTATGCCAACTCCACCATACCTGAATGAATCAATGTTCATGAGTTCTCTAGTACCACAGGTCACAGCTTCAGTACCTCAGTCTGAAATCACTCTGACTCCAGTTAGTATCCTGGTGTCATCACATCAACCTGAAGCCCCCCCTGTACCTGGTGTTTCAATCCCAGATGTTGGAAAGGATGACCAATCCTGGAGACCTGCGGTAAGACAATGGGAGGAGGGTGATCCTGTGCAAGGACTACTTCCACTGAAGGATTGGCCTAAAGCATGGTACAGTGGTTCACAGAGGACAAAGGCTGGTGCCAAACATGGTCAGCGATGACTCATTGCCTTAGAATTTCAATGGTTTGTACCAATCTAAGTTCAATGTGGCCTTGGTGACTAATCTT
Organism: Armillaria cepistipes; assembly: GCA_900157415.1. Lineage (NCBI taxonomy): Eukaryota > Fungi > Basidiomycota > Agaricomycetes > Agaricales > Physalacriaceae > Armillaria > Armillaria cepistipes. The sequence goes on from FTRY01000008.1 coordinate 1,755,738, forward strand.
GACCTTCTCTGATAGACTTGGTCATGATGAGGATGTCTTTCTTGCTGAGTATCCTGAAGCTAGGCAAAGCATAGCTAAACTGTTAAAGGTATTACACAAGACAACTGGTTGAAAGCAATGCAAGAGTGAGAATGGAAGTCCAGGACAAAGGACAGAGATGAACATTGAGCCATTGGAACATATCAACTTGGACATCAATGGAGACAGTTAACAGCTGACAGCAGACATACTAGCACATTGTACATTATACAGTAATATTATTCATATGATATCTCAGCACTATATAGATGTATATGCAGTATACAAGCAAAGAAAAACCTATGCAATATACCAAGTTACGATAAGCACAATCTAACACCAGACATTCCCAATGGTCAGCAGTAGATGAATCCCCATGTCACTTCACTCGTTGTGAAGCTCCACGCCATGCAACTTAATTATAAATGCATCGTGTGGGCACTTATGACAATGGATACTGCAATGAACAGATATTCACCATCCGGATAAAGTAGAAATGAATGTACACACATTAGACAATGGCACCCATCAATAATGAAAGCAGGCCTCCCTAGCATTGCACTTGCCATACCCAGCTCTGTCTATACATCACTGCCACTAAGTCCAGGCACACATCTTCTGCCACCATCCATGGGAAGCAGTCGAGGTGGTCGAGGTGCAGTTGAATGCATCATGCTTCACATTGTACAGTGTTGAGGTCATTAGCAACATATCGGGCAACTGACAAGGGTTAGCAGGTAATGTAGCAGATAAGGCAGAGCAGACATACCTAGACTCCAATTCACCATGCTGTGCTTTGGGACAGCCTCCTCAAGCCAGTCATTGGTCCATGCCACTGCAGGACAGAAGTTGAACCACTTTGCACATACAGTCAAGGGGGATGCAGTCAAGATCCTTTGCAACCTGCAGCTCAATCTCTTGTTCTGTCTACAGAAAAAACACATGAGTACTACTTCATTGAGAGATAGACACTCTGACACATACCCTTCCAACAGTCATCTACTGTGCATGGTCTACAATGGGAAATACCATGGAGGACAGCCTAGCCTATCCTAGAGAGGGCATCAAAGCAAAAGCTAAAGCAAAAGAAAGGAGGAAGGAGAGGGAGGAAGCAAAGCAAGCAAGCCAAGGAGAGTGAAATATGAACAAGGGCAGCACTAGCCAGGGAGGGAGGGAAAAAGGTACTATTAGGCAGTGGAAAATGCAACAAAATGCCAGCATGGTGTTGTGTTGCAATACACATGAGTGAGGGGGGCACTGCTTATTGCCCAATTAAGGTGGACCAAATTTCAAGCTCCACTTCAAATGTGTAAATTACTGGCAATAAGTGAAGTAATTATTCACCTGTTAAGCCCACAAATGCACAGATATAACAGCTGTTAGTGATGTATGTTAATGGCTATAACAACTGCAAGAGAGAGAGATATTCACTGCACCCCAATAATTATTCAATAAAGTTGTCTTCTGTGATCAAGTCCCCTGGTATGTTTTGTTAGCAATTGTTATTGCACACACACATGCACTCAGTGCCACCCCAAGTTCCCGCTAAGTTCCTGTTGTTGTGATGACCAACTACTTAGTCAATCCCATCCCTGTGCTTGCCAGAACATAATGATGGCAAGCTCACTGCTTGTATTCCCTCATTCCATCAGCAGGCATGTCTGGCAAATAATACTTGTCCAGTTCTGATTCTTCCAAACTCATGGCATCCCACCTTCTCTCAGCCTGTGTGAAGCATTTATGATGTCAGTTATAAGCACCATGCTAACTTGTAATGATGGAGCATGGCATGCACAGAGTCTTGAGGGTGACAACATAGACAGTGATCTGAGATCTCATATACATACATACTTGTTATTACTTGTAGGTATATTCATGGACAGTCTTTCTAGGTTTTATTCATTTGTCTGGCATATAGTATATACTATGTAGTTGACTATATTGTCAAGCTGGTGATCTGCATGAGCTCATGTATATATGGAAGACGGGTGGGTGTACATAGAGGATAAATAGCAGGTCATAAGTCAAAGTTATATGGGTAAGACCCTTGGATCCTGAAGTGATCAGACTTTAATCAGACTTTTAATCATCTACTTGGTCCTCTGCCTTAATATTCATACATATCATAGATATACTTGAATACATATGATCTCAGAAAGATTGAGGGTTAATGAAGCATTGGAAAAGGTAGAATTCCTCATCAAAGTGGACATTGGTCATGTGTTGGTTAGCTTAAGTAGCTGGTTCTGGATAATGACACTGATGTCCTTCTGGCAGCATTAATAGTACTGGTAGAGATCAAGGCTCAGTCTGGCAAAGTGGGTATTAAATTGTTGCTATTTTACAGATAGAAATTAGAATATGGGCTTAGCACAGGGATGGGATTGACTGAGTAGTCAGTCATCACAACAGCAGGAACTTAGCGGGAACTTGGGGTGGCACTGAGTGCATGTGTGTGTGCAATAACAATTGCTGACAAAACATACCAGGGGACTTGATCATGGAAGACAACTTTATTGAATAATTATTAGGGTGCAGTGAATATCTCTCTCTCTTGCAGTTGTTATAGCCGTTAACATACATCACTAACAGCTGTTATATCTGTGTATTTGTGGGCTTAACAGGTGTGATTATTTTGCACAAAAAGTGAAATTGTTAACCGCCAGCTAAAATGTATCTCCATATCAGGCTTTAGCGATTGTGTAAGTAGATTCATTAATCTACTAGTGGGGTGATGGTGAAATGCCTCAGGTATAGGTTCCAGACTTGTGGCACTGAACGAGCATGAGAGATGATGTGTCAGGTTGAGGCTATAAAGAGAAACTTCATGGTGACCAGTATGTCAGCAGAATCACAAAGCAGGGCCATGATTCTGCTGCCATCACAGATCACAGTGATTGTCACTGCTGAAGCCCATTGGTGTTTTTGCCTGAAAGACGGCAGGTAAACACTGGCATGTGTTTATGTAGATCTTTCAGAAATTAAACACCACAATGTAATTACATGAAGAATGACATCCAGTTTTTTATACTGTTTCTATTTCTGTGTTGATGCAAGTATTTTTGTAAGAAAACACTTAAATAAGGAGATGCTGTCATTTGGTCTGTGTTTCCCATCATGTTCTTTGTTCAAAAACACCCAAGCAATGACACCATGTTATGCTTGGTTTTACTGGACAATAATCCAGGCTCTCATGAGGTCTCATGTGGCCTTGCAAGATCCCACAAGATCTTGCGAGGGATTGCGAGATCTCATGAGTTATGCAGAGATCTCATGAGAATTCAAAAGGGCAGATGCTTCAATACCTTGTTGGTAAATGAGAAGGATGCCTGACAGCATGACCAGAGGGTGACATCTACTTTAGGACCCTGTTCCAGGCCCTCAGATGTGTTTTTAAATTACAAATAAGATTTAGAATTATAATAACACAACTCTTCTGCTTTTGTCTACGCATCCCTCATGAATCACCACATCTCACATGGAAAACTCAGAAGGATACTCACTAGGGCTAAGTGCTATGGAAACCCCATTGCCAGCCATGCATTTCTTCCACAGAATACTCTGGTCCAATGGTATAAAAAAAAAAAATTTCAGTTTCAAGTTCAATGTTCTACCATCAATTAATTCTTAATGAGTTTCCTTAGTTTTGTATCTCATAAATGAATGAATATATATCTTAGCTCATGAGTACCAGCTGGCAGCTAGATGCCTATGCCATCAGATCAAGAATGAAGATCAAGTGTGTACAGAGTTCAAGTTTCTGAGTTAGTATGGGATCTTAGCTGTCTGAAAGTTGGAGAAGCTGCATGCAAGTACAAATTCCACACAGACAGCAAAGTGGTCCTTCAGTTCCTTCCTAGTAGCGAGTCAGCGACTTCATTACACGAGTAATCACTTCACAAAAAAGCCTTACCGTTGTTTTAAAACATCGGTACAGCGCTGCTGAACTGCATAGTAAGTCTCCATTTATAGATTTTATGTGGTGTTTGCTCACAAGTTGAAGAGTAGGGCTAAGATGGCTCTGCTGTCTTCTCAGAGTATAATTCTTCTCGAGTGATCAGGGTTGCAAGTACAATTAATAGTCGGGAAGGGATATGGGGCTGTTAAAAGAGTCACAATTAGTATTACAGTTGTCTTGTCTTCCATCTGATGACTGACCCTAGTTGAGATACTAGTACAATCGAGATGGCTCCATAGTGGTTCTGTATTCGTCAAGGAACTGAAGGAAGACAGCACTGTGTGGCCACTCAATGTTAGGATATGTCGAGGGAAGCATTGCCATATTACTGGGGTAGCGAAGCATAGTAAGCATTCTATTCATTCAGTTCAGAAAAGGATAGCTTACCTATGAAGCAGACCATGCATCCACCATGAAGACTGCTGTCCAGTGCCATCACTATCTCCTTCAAGTGTGTTATATGCTCCAAGTTTGAGCATTGAGATCAGCGGACAGGATCATGCCAATACGACATGGAGTATAGATGTATATCCTTTAATATTAACAGTGGAAGATACATTGTTTTGCTAGAATAATGAAGTTTTGTGGTGTATAAGCAGTTGGGATATGTGAGAATGCCAAGGAACACTCGCCAGAAGTATGGAAGGTAATGGGCAGGCACTACCTGCCTCAATATCTTCATTGCAATCAGGCAAATGTTCCCATCAGAACTCTGCGCATTACTGAAAATCCTCCATTGAGATAATCAAGGGCCAAGTAGTTTCAAGAAACCAAGATAGATATATTTTCATGCAATGAATAAATACAAAATAATAATAATAAAAATCTGTGCAATTAGCATGGTGGGCATGCAGATGGATGACAGGCAGTGCACGCAGTGTTGTTAGGGGGCAGCGGAATCCACTGCATCTATGCGGGCAGTTGCAGAGTCATTGTGCATTGGTGAGATGGGGAAGAGGGATAGGAAGGTGTCAGTGCCGTTTTCACGGTAAAGGAGACGTTAGAGGGGAAAACGGACATCACCACTGGATTCCCCAATGTTGAAAACGGGGCTGGTGAGGTCCTGGTGGTGGTTGCAAAGCTGTAGGGATGGGAATGGGGCAGAAGGGGTAGAGATGGGAATAGGGTAGCAACTCCCAGTGACCGGGACATTGGAGAGCCTGACACAAACTATATTTGTGTTCCCCCACTTAAAGAATAGGGGGATACATGACTCCAGGGTTGCTGCATTGCTTGGGTGGAACAGGGCAGGCTGATGTTGGTTTTCAGCGAGGTGGGCAGTGGCAGGCAGGTGAATCATTGTACAATTGTCATTCTTGTCACATTCATGATGCCTTCTTATCCTCCTTCAATGACTAAAAGGGCATGGTTGTCGACATCACCGTTCACCATCAGTGTCCCGACCTTTGTCTTGCCATCCCGCTCGTCCTCTCCCACCCTCCTACCCTGTCTGTTTCTCCTCTCCTTCAATATCAGGCCTCCCAAAGACAATGCCAGGGCCCTGCCTCCCAGCAGAAACCCCCCCACATCTGTCCTTGTCCTTGTGGCACTCGGTGTTGGCATTCTCGGTTGTGCATTTTGTGGGCTCTCCCGCATAGAGATGGTGGCCGATATTGTATCCAAGAGTGTATTACACACTGTTTTAGTGTGTAGAAGCCTTGTGTGGCAGCGATTGACCCCAATAACGATATGGGGGTACCAGGTAGGTCGCAATCGAAATGGGAGTCGTCGTCATGGTTGTGGCAGGGAAATGGTGACCATCATCATCGTTATCGATGGTGAGGATGCCGTCGCAGTCATTGTCGGGGGAAGCATATGGTGCTGCCTCATTTGAGGACTTACACAGCTGGTGGGGGTTGAACACAGGCAATCAGGGGTTCCTAGGACCGCCAGATGCACTGGAAAGACTTAAAACAATGTTAGAAGTAGAAGAAATAAATGAAACTGACAATTTTTACATCGATAAAGCACTGTTTGTGTGCTAGGCGAGCATTGAGGCAAGGCAAGGTGGTGGTCAAAGAAAGAAAAAAGAAGCCACACAGCCACTTGATCGCTTTGCAGATTTATGGTCCAGGTGATCAAGTGAGTGGAATGAGCACTCGGTATGCATCCTCTGCTTGAACAACATGCTCCAAGGCCTCAGAAATTAACTGGATATAGTATTTTAGCTATTTACATGTGTGTAGTTTTTAGTACTTTATATACCAAAAGACCTGTGTTATTTGCCATTTTGTCACCAGAATGTCGGATTTTGTATATTTGAACTGTATATAAGTTCTGTAGTCCTATTTGATGAACTGCAGGCAGTGTAATGAGTTGATAGCCCATAAGCACAAACACCCATAAAGTGGTATGAATGAAATTGAACAGTTTGCTGACCAGCGAGCAAAGCCTTTGCCATGAGTTTGAGCATCAATGCACCACTCGCTCCCCCAAGTGTGACTGAGACACAAAATCAAGAATGTGGCATATGATTTCACTGATTTCAGCATTGTGATGTGACCAACAAGGTGGTGTGATGTCACACACAAATTCAGAATTTCTTCACTCAATCTTCATTGGTTATATTTAATTGACTCAAAAATATTAAGTATTCTAATACTAGCCTGAGTATTATCCAGATGTGAGGACCATGCCCAGGAAGGGTCAGTGTGACTGCTGTGACAAGAAAGCTTTGTCAGTGCACCAATATAGTAATGAATTGTTGGAATGATCGAGGTGTCCTTGTGAGATTGCTCGAGATCTCCTGAGGCCTCGCAAGATCTCGCGAAACCTCACGGGACCTCACGAGATCTCATGGGGCCTCGCAGGTTCTTGCAAGATCTCTGATTAAAGTCCAGTAAAACCAAGCCTACATGTGTAATGATTCGTGTTTCTTGCAGTGTTTCTGGTAACAAACACCTGGTCTTTCCTTTGTTCTGGAGGTGTTTCCTACTACAAACACCTCAATGAAACACCAATCATTACACATGGTGTTGTTGCTCAGGTGTTTTTAAACAAAGAACAAGACGGAAAACACAGACCAGATGACAGCATCTCCTTATTTAGGTATTTTCTTACAAAAATACTTGCCTTAACACAGAAAGAGGAACAGTACAAAAAACTGGGTGTCATTCTTCATGTAATTACATCACAGTGTTTACTTTCAGAAAGATCTACACAAACACATGCCAGTGTTTACTTGCTGTCTTTTAGGCAAAAACACCAACATGCCCCAGCAGTGTGTATGAGCTCTGTGAAAGAGCGTGAAGCTCAACAGCACAGGGGTGTGGAGAGAGAGCAAGACAGGAGCAGTCATAGGAGGAAGAGAAGGTGTTGGTGTTGGTGTTGTTGGGAGTTGATCTGCGCCACAAACGATGCCGCGGCATTTCAGCCGCCAAGGAAAAATCCGCGCCCGTTTACCTCATCGAGAGCCAAAGCCGTCTTCCATCGGACTGTCCACGTCTATCCAAACGGCCTCGAGAGCCACCTCTTGGCATCAGCCCTGACAAGAGCACAGCAGAAAGACGGAGCACAAGGATCAGCCTTGGCGTGGAGATTGACGTTAGGTATAATCACTGTGCGCCGTCGAAAGGTAGTTCCAAATTGAAGACGAAAATTGCTGGATGCTTCTGCCCCCGGTAATCAGATACATCCCGCAGTGGCGGTAGCTGATAGTGAATACTGAGCCTGCCGTCTGCAACAAGCATAGGCAGTTTCCGAGGAGCACAGGCATCCTCCACGGAACGACGAGGATGCGAGCTATTACAAGAAACAGTGAGCAAGTCGCGCGATGCAGATGAATCGAGTGTACACGCCACAACAGCGTGTTTTCGAGTCAACAATCATCGTAGGCAGCAATCATCGTTGTAAACGACGAAGCCAAATAGCCAATTCCCGCGTTCGCCCTCGTTTCCCGATAAGCCTGGCCAATGGAATCCACCAGGGCACGAAGCGATAGTCCACTGCAAACCCGAATCCTCCGTTCCCGGTACCCACCATCTTGTCCCCAGCAAAAAGTGAACAAAGTCCCGGCATCACTCTCAAGACGTAGCACTAGAGCAGGCGGAATCGAGGCTAACAATAGGCTTGCCCGTTGTATCTCCCGCGCAAACTGCCGGCAAATTAGACAAAGTCGACTCATCTTGAAGATTGCAAGCTACGAGAAAATGGTCAAGACCAAGCAAATACGTTTGAACGGACAAACAAACCATAGTCAAAGTCGGCGCCACGATCCGAAGGAAATCTGCAAGACGTTAGTACGGACAACGGGAGGATGGCGGAAAATACATACCATTCATAGATGCGCGGATGGATCTTGACAGCGCGGAAATCTGTGGCTGTGAAGTTCGGCGAAGTGTGTCTGAGGACATGGGATTCACCTGCTATGTCCGAGCCCCTCCCTGCTCATTCCCTCCATGCTATACCTCGTCACCCGTCTATCCTGAGTCTTCCTTGCTCGCCGGACGTCAATACATCTTGGCGACGGATAACACAAATCCAGATTTAGAGTTTGAATTGTAGGCAGACCGACATAGTGCCAGCATCAATACTGACGTGTCACATCAGTGACGGGATGGGAAGTTTCGAAAGAGCGGGAGGTGCGCACGAAGCGGAATCTTGTGTTCCCGGTACCAGTGCCAAGTCTGACCAACGAGGATCAACACAGAGACGAATCGATGGACGGGAATTCTACCTAGGTTGAGCCGCGTACACCAATTGGTCCTGCCGTCTGGTACAATGATGCTGTGTATATCACCTAACCTGCGAAGATGTCTCGCTGCGAGCACGCATGTGTTATATGATACGACGTACCGATTAAGAACTCCTAATACCCTTTTCCCTGCTAAATGAACTATGAGGATACCACGGCAGAGCGACAGTCCATCAAGATGAAGAGGTAAAATCCCGGGTTCCCGCTCTTTTTTCCAAAATCAGTCAGAGAGAAGAATTCATCAGAGTGGATACTACGTACCTGGTCTATCGACCACATGCACCTTTCTTGCACACTGGAAATGCCAGCTTGCGCTGTCCGCAACAAGGATGGCGATGTTGAATGGTGATATCACCTGGCCTGCAAGGCCAACTGTCTCGTTGCGCACATACGGGATTTGATGCAACATACCAGATCAGAGCCTCCTAATACACTTTTCCTGCGTCATCGTTAGCCCTAGAAATGAGGATCTGTTTATGCGTCAACAAATAGGAAGGGGAACTGAGGTCAATAGCTCACCTGAGAAGAGGTATGGCCATAAGAATCGCGTAGTACCAACGAGAGCTGGTGTTCGTCACCTGCGGGCGCGTCGCCGTCGCGTTAGAGAGGCCATCCACAGCAGGCGAGGGCATTGAAAGATCGAAATCCACAAGATTCGAGGGAAAAGACGCGTTAGATGATGGTGGTCAGGACGATAGACGAGGCGTGGGATTTTGACTCAAGTTTAAGTTCCCGCTGTCTGTCTACATCCATTGAACGACATTTCTTCATACGGATCGTTGAATCTGGTTTACGAGACTATCCGTCTGTCTGGATCGCCCGTCTTGACGTATTGATGTGGGTGCAGAAGCAGATGAAGAGTAAAGACTCATGTTCGTGATTGAGACGGCAGCCGTTCCGTAACGGTTCCGAGGCTATCTTCATTTTTGTTGGTGATAGAGCTAAGATTCTATGAGCTTTATATAACAAAATGCTAATCCTGTCGACGTACATTGTTTTGATGAGCAGATGAGTGGTGACTTTAAGCGAGAACCGGGTTGCTTGATACCCAGATCTGCGACCATAAGGCCCACGGGTTAAAGCCGTAGCACTCTCGTCTTGCAAATGAGTTGGATATTCAATGGTACCTCGACCTTCCACAGGCAGTCTGTACGTTGGATCGAGCCCGATGCCACGGCTAGTATAGGAAGATTCGTCAGAGACGACAGGAAGAGAGACGCAAAGGCAAAGAATACCAGGAGGGGCCTCCTCTGTGTTGATGGATATGGTGAGCCATTAGACTTGGAACCAGTAAACATGGTTGAGGCGATAAATAGGTCCGTAAGAATCGCAGTGGCGACGGAGTCGTGGTCTCCGAAGGCTCAGCTAGAAATGGTACCGAGCTTAGAGTTACGGTCGCTTGGAAGGATTTGACGGAGAAAGCGACCTACGATGACTGTGTCGATGTCGCGCATACGAGGGTATCGGTGTTGGTTTGATTGTCCATACAGATGCTTACCCACGTATAGGCACGAAGCTGCCTGAGAATGAGCGAAGATACCCACAGGCCGAAAATATGCTCACTCATAGCGTAGTCGGAACTCGTCCCTTTCGGCCTCCATTTTGGACTTTGCCTCTCGGATACCGCGACTGCATCAAACAAGAATGGCCTCGAAGTCGCGCCATTATATCGCAACTTCATAGACGTCTTCGTGGCGAAGGGGTCTCTATCAGAAATATATGATCTGGGAACTCGTTGTCCTTTTCGGCCTCCATTTTGGATTTTCCCTCGCATGCTGTATCAAACAAGAGATGCCCTGAAGTCGCGTCATCCATCGTAGTCTCGCCTGTATATTGCACCTGCGCGTTGTTTCTTGCCCGGAAGTTCGTCGTATCGCAACTTCATAGACGTCTTCATGGAGAAGGGTCCCTATCAGAGACATGTGTTCTAGTTATCATTACCATATGGCAAGATAAAACGTACCTTTTCTTCGCTCAGAGTCGGTTTCTCTCCTAGATCGAGGCAAAGCATCCCTGGCCTTCGTCACTAAATCCAAAGCCGTTCTGAGCTAATTTCGCGGGTCCTCAGCAGAATACTTGAGTCGGTCATAAGGGCGCCAGACCTTGTCGACGTGTACGTTAGAGAAAGTGGCGCGGTCGTTGAGGGTGATGATGGTAGGAGTCGAAGAAACGTGAGCAGCGTGGGAGCTAATGACCACAAACAACCTTGACCTTGTACCACCACCATGGCCACCACTGACGCGAATGACGAGCTCAAGGTACCAGTACGCTACCCTCGCAGTCAAGTCTTCTCCTTCCGTACCTCCTGCGGCTGAAACTAAGCCATCTGCTCCGTCATGAAAATGGCTGTCTAATTGTCGATATCTACCATCTACTCCAGTCAGCCTTTCCTCCACGACCACCTCCCAAATTACAGTTACAGGACCCTCCGCGTCGTCACTCCTCTAATAACAGTCCCGCAGATCTTTTGCTCTCCGCACGCGTCGTCTCAACGTCTGCTACCTGTATTTCACTTTAGCCTCAGTCAAAAGGCATTATGCATTATGGCGTGACGTACCGCATGAGCGATGAATTGAGGCTGCCAACCGTAAAGTCAAGCACGTCCTCTCCACCCGTATCCGTACCCGCGTGCCCCCGCATGCACGTTCACCCTCCGCCGCCCGCCGTTCAAGTGAGCGATGACATGAAATCACAAAGCACGAGAATTATATTGAATGCTAATGCTACTAGAGTACAAAAAGTAATAGACTAGCAACCATGAAGTGAAATAAAAGTCTTAGTTATGAAAAAAATGCTCCAGGGAAAAAGCACATAAGACTAAGAACTGTACCTCATACGATCATAATTTCTCTGTATCAACCCCCGAAGGTATGTGCCGCCACTTGGATGAAAAGGGTCCTTTTCCGTTCGCGCCGTGGCCGCGCATTGTCTCTGGTTAAGTCGTCCTGACCGCGAGTGAATAGCCCTAGCTCTAGAAACTTGGACGTCAGGGTGGGAAGAACCAGGGGAGAAAACAGACATACCATAAGCAAAGTTCGCCGCCACTCGTCACCGCACACTACTTCGGGGACTTCAATTTTTCTATTCAGCCACAACGGGGATGGGGAGGGCGTCGAGCTCCACATCTTGAAGGTCGACGTGATGCCTCAGAAATGATTGGCACCAGAATACCATGGTGTACATAGCTCCCAAACCAGTTTCAGTGGGAAAAGGAAGCCGAAGCCAACATCGATGGCATGGACACCGCAAATCAAAGTTCATGAACTGAAGGATCAGTTAGCTCGGCAAAACGTTACCCTCCCGCACGAAGAAACGGCTGCAAGGATGCGATTAACTGAAGGGATCAGAAAACGAAGAAGGTAACATAGCATACATCTTGTGCGCTTCCGGCTTGTGAGCGTAATCGACGTTCTCGACGATCCTGCATACTGTGTGATTAGCGAAAGACGTTGATGCACATGATTGACAACGTACCTCGAAGCTGATCAACGTCTCGCACCTCGCTCCCGGCCTGAAGAATGGTCAAGCGACCTCAACATCGAAATGCTCGCTACTTGTAGCTGGTACCGCCGACCTTGCCTGCCTGACTCGCAGTGGGTGTCGTATAGCGCATGCGGCGTTCAGAGCATGGTCGAGGATGGTCTTCTCCACATTGCACGGCAACCCAGCCTATCAACTCTTCCCAGCTTGTGACATGCCAGCTTCATCGTTCCAAGCGTCCATATGGTATGTCGGCACAAAGTTAGAGCCGCCCTCCCGGCATCGACTGAAAGAGCGAACACCTGTCGCATTGATGACAGCTTCCAAAAACAAGGACTTCACAAAGAAAGACGCGCTTTTCTTCTCTCCAAACTCGTCCTCCGTGCCGTCTTCATGGCTCCGTCGCTGAAAATGAGAATACCACACAGACCTCGTCGCTTGACCCGTGAGGCATACACCGTCGGAGGATGAAACCTAGGAGAAACGATTGAAGACACGAGAACGCGAGAACACGGCTGTATTCAAAAGATCCTGTACTGAATGTCGATGGAAGGAAGGTGAAGCACGGACATGGCTGACGTCCACGGCGCAAAATGGGGTTCATAGGCTGAAGAAGCGGTTAGCAGAGGACGCGGGGGCAGAGAGTCGACAATGTACCTGAGAAAACTGCACGCTGTTCTTCTCTGCGAGTCGAGCGAGATATCACACTGAGTTTGATTTTGATCTGGAATGATATCAGCTTCTATAGGCGATGACAGAGTACAAAACACGTACCTCTCATGCTAGAAGACAAAACCTGTGCCGTCCCACCCTTTTCGTCGAACACGTCTCCTCCATAATGGTCCCGCTTGCGAATTTCATCGATAGTGGCAGGCGACAGCCATTCCTGGGAAAAGTGCGTGAGAGCACGTACGGCAAGGGCGGAGGGTCGTGGGTGACATGGACAGCGAGGGTATCCTCTCCTCCAAATTCCCTTTATGCCTTCCTGCTTGTTCAGAAAATCGCCTCAGAAACATTGGTACTGGCCATACCTATTCGTGAGGACGCTGTCGCAAGGAGAAAGATAGGGCCTGGCGGAAGAGAAGGGACTTTAGCACGAATTGATTGAACAGTGAACGCCTTACCAAAAACCTGCTCATTGATCCTGCATGTAGCAAATCATCCTTTGACGCAAAAAGGGCCCTTATCTCGCTCGGCGTAACCCTGGTCCCCTGTATTGAGGCTGAGGCTGGCGATTATGTAGAAGGGGTCGGAACAGGATGCTGGGTAGATCTATATAAAAGTGTGTCAGCCGCAGAGAATGAATGTGAGCACCGACAGCTCACCTAAGTTTGATGCCAAGCTCCTCGTCACGTCGTTGAGACGATTGAGCGTGTCTTCAGCAGAATGCTCGAGTCGGTCTACCGCATTTTCTTTTCGATATTTCTTGTTGAGTCGCCCGCCGTAGTCTCGCGTGTGAGTGTGGGAGAAAGTCGCGCCGGCCGGTCGAGGATGAGAGGACGAGAAGAAACGCGCTGTTGACGTCACCACTTTCTCAGGTTCTCCCCTCCCACTGTAATGGCCTGATTACGCGCCCCAGCACCGAATGTCGTCGAGGAAAAAAACGTCGCTATGGTGTCGTATTATAACATAAGAAGTAACGAGTCGGTCGCCGGAACAGAAAGTGTAGGCGCAAAGTTGGAGTTGACCTCAGGGAAGGGATGCAGCGGTAAAAATGTATAGCAACCTAGTGTAGTAATGTCAACCACCGAATTCAAGGGCTCCGCAAAGAAGACGTACCCAGTGTCATCCCAGATACCAAAAATCGTGATGGTTGCGTATGCCGAAAGAGGTAATCCAGTGCTCTCTATCCCAACATACGCCTCGTCTCTTGATAGAACACCTGCCCTAGTCAAAGAGGAATCGAAAGCCGCATTGACACCGGTCACACCAGCTCGCCGTCGGTGGTCGTCCCATCTATCTCTCTTGTCAAACGCGATACGTCGTCTCAACGCAAAATCGGCACGACATGATAGCGTCGCTGTGGGAACAGGATAAACGGTTAGCGAAGGGAGGATGTAGCGTCTATCGAACAGATTGGAACGAGGATGGGCATTAAGGGAAAATCAAACGTTGGAGGCAAGTTGCCGACTTGCCGGACTCGCGTTTTTTCCCAAAGAGTAATCGACTTCGACCCGGATTTCGTGCTTGTTCTTGTTCACTTCGCTGTTTTCCTTCATTTCATCTATCTACTCGCCCACGGTCTTCTGTCCCTAATTTTTATTTCTGTAGTCTTTATTCAAATAAACTCGCGCAGTTACGCGGCTTCTTCACCTCATCTATCGATGCTCGTCTAGGAGACTGAACAACGTGTTCCCCGTTAATGAGACCGACATCCCGACATTGCGTCTTGTGCCATCCCTGGGTTTATGCAATACGCTCATCACCAATCCAGTCTCATGTGGTCTCAAGTTACCCTTGCTCAGGCTGTGCCATGAATCATCTCCAGTCCCTCCCGTGTACTATCTGTATGATGATCAGGTCGCATCCTCGCCAAATAAGGGACAGAAATCGGCTGGAATTTCACCAGTATTCCAAGACCTCAAAGCTTTCTCTTATGTGCAATATCGGAAGCACTAAACTCGAAACGACGCCGAGGACTTGTTCAGACTTCATATCTTTCTTTTCTACCTTCCAAACCCCAGACATTGCGGATTGGATATTGGAGTCATTTCTTCGGGCCCGGCTCGAACTTTCGGCCTACGCGAATCTTTTAAAAACGAGGTACACTATTTGCTATTTTGTCATCTTCCCGCTCATTCGCTACTTTCTCCCTTACCAGCCCTCTTCTCTTGAAATCTCCAAACCCTCTCTGTTCGTCGTCCAGCGGGTCTTCGACGCGCGCCAAACCTCGTTGAGATGACTTTGATCTTATGATCACTATCAATTTCCTTCTTGACTTTCAGTTTGTCAATTTGGTCTTTCACATTGACCTTGACCACCATGACACGGTCAAGCACGTCATCGACCGGTGAGCATTTAAAAAATTTCTAGGTGTTTTATTCTCTTTCTAACATCTCCTATCTTAGTTCTCTTCTGTATGTATGGTAAGACATCGCTCTACCTCCATCTCTGTCGATTAATCTTCTCCTTAGCTCATTCCAACGACAGCAGCATGTTCTTGTTAGAGTGGTTCCTATGTCGAGCATTACCTGGGTACGTACCTGATGCATTGTAGCCATAACCATCTTTCAAGCGAATGCTTCCGATGCACAACGCGTCGCACGGACGCGCGAATACACGCCTGGTATGTCATGCTCCATTACTGAGCTTGCTCTTTTACCGATAGCTTTGTTTAGGCACTCTGTATTGCTGCAGTGGAGTAAGCGGATCTGCTCGTCAAAGCCTCAAGCCGCTCACCCTTGATCATCACGGCATCCATCTTCCTGGACCGAGGTTGTTATGGCCAGTCAACTGAATTCTCAATCACTCGGGCGATAGCCTTCTGTCTTCGGCCACGGCGAGTCGTCGCAAACCGCATGCAACCGTACCTGTGTTTGGTGACGGAATACATAGGAAAGGATGCTGTTTGGGTGCTTAACAAACCTTTCCCTCCTACAGACATGTCCTTCGCAAGCAAGTCCAGAAGCAAGCCAAAGAAACGCGTCTATGATAGCTCAGCTAGAATGCGCCTAGCTGCAATACAAGTTGCAAATATCATCGGCGAAGCCGGTGAGATGGTGCCCATCGTTGGTCCCTGCGTAGAGGGTGTCGCTAAGGCTGCAAAATTACTACTGGAGAGTTTGGAGGTCAGCCTTATTGTGTATCTTGATTGACGTTCCTGACGGTATTCTTGCAGCAATTCGAAGCTAACCGAGAGGATATGCAAGACCTCGCCGAGGATATCAAAGATATTGTAATAATCATTCGCGATGCTGGCATCGAGATATCAGAGATGCCAGAGAGCCTCAAATATGCAGAAGGTCTACAAAATACCTGCTTGAAGTTCGAGAAGTAATCAATCTTCCCAACGCCATTGAAGGTCCGTTCCTAATATCATAATCGTGATATAGGTTCCTATGTGACCTCTCGTCACAAGTGAACGAAACCAATCGTAGAAAAGGTGGAGTTTTGGGAAACATTTTGGAGTTCCTGAATCATCGAAATGTCAAAGAGAGCATCAGTCGCCATAGAAAACTCGTGGAGAAAGCCAGGGCGAATTTTCAGGTTTGTTAAGTTCTCTCTCCATGAAATATCTTGCTGATATGCCCCGTTACAAAGTCTCAAGTAATGCTGGACTCTGCTCTGGTATTGTTGAGGAATAGCGCCTCCATTTCTCACCTGAATGAACAGATATCATCGGTCCAATCCGTTTTACTTACACTCTCCCAGGCTAATAACGAGAACACTGTCAATGATGAGATGCAGATCGCAAGGCAGTACAGAATGCCTGGTGGTATCGACTTAGTTGGGGGTTTCCAAGAGACGGGTACAGTGCAATTCGGAAGGAATACCCGTTCTGTATCAGCGTTCAAACTCGTGGAGTGGCTCTGTCAACTTTAGTGCGGCCTAGTATTCCTTCGGTGGCTCCACTTCCAGTGGAGCTTTTCTCTCAAGTTCGAAATATCTCCAGCAACAGTGAGGCATATTGGAATAACAAATATCAGCCGTGATTCTAATAGCAGAAATTTAGCCTTCACGCAATACTGGCGGCTCTCGAACTTGGGCAGTGCTCATTGGCGTCGACTCCTATTATCTTGACAACGTTGTGCCATATCATGACACCGGCAGCGTCGCAGATGCTCTCCTAATGCAGAAATATGCGATTGAGCATCTCGGCGTGCCAGAAGGACGGATCCAACTCCTTACCAGCTCCCACCATATTTCATCCACTGGTCTCTTCGCCACTCGCAGCAATATTGTGAAAACACTTTCCAGTCTCATTACCAGCCCTGATATACATCATGGTGACGAGATTATCATATATTTTTCCGGATTCGGAACTTCCTATTCTCTCCCAGATAGCATCTATTCTTACACCGACGCCGTCGGGCCAAGATCCGGTATCGTAGCCCTCTGTCCCATGGACCGCGAGAACACTCTCGACATCAGTGACCGAGAGATCAGCACCATTCTCCATCTCATCTCAAGCAACAAGAAGGCCCGAATTACCCTCATTCTTGATTGCTGTCATGCTGGTGCATTCTCCAGAAACCCACCACAACCGGGGCCAGGAGGAGGCTCATTGTGGAGACAACAAATCAATATGCTCAATGAGGGGCATAACACATTGAAAGACTTCGCTGGCTATCAGTCGATCCTGTCAGACACCTGGAGCGCGAATACAGATTCTTATGTACTTTTGGCAGCGTGTGAAGAGTTTCAGGATGCAATGTCTTTGACTGGTGTTGAAGAGAGAGGGGGAGTGTTTACGAGAGCTCTCGTTGAGACCCTCACATCGGCAGATTTGAAAGAAAAATCGACATTCATGGGCCTCATGGAGGCTCTCAGGCCTTTGATGCCTTATACGCAGACACCTATTGCTATTGGTAAATACAGGGATGCACCAATTCCGTTCCATGATTAATGGTACTATCTTTACTGGGAATTGCGCCACGGTAGGTTCATCGTTGATTTGTGCAGGGGCCTTGTTAGTAATTTGTTCTTTTCAGGTGTATTCCTCTTCCGTTACTAGTGAATATGCGATGCTAGATTTTCCGGACTTGATTATGTAGAATGCTCTCTGGATCCTCTCCTTGTTCAGAACTTGTCACGTCCTGAAATGCCGCCTATTAATGATATTTAATTTACGTGAATATCACCAAGTTGAGAATGAGTGTAACTATAGCGAACGGGTGCCCAACACTCAGATATATGCCAGTCTTTCCTGCCTCATTCGAATGTACAAGCTTCAAAGGCTCGCGCCACCTATGGATAATCCTGACCCTAGGGAGACAGACTTGTGGACGATGTGCTAGAAGGAAGGGACGTCAGCGCAAGAAGAGCCGGGGGAGAAAAAGGACATACCTAAGCAAAGTTAGTTCAAACCTCTCTCGAGACACGACTTGGTGTCGTACATCACACACAACATTTCCTCCAGGGTGGTTATTTCCTCAGTCGATGGTCGCGGTGACGGTCATCAAGTGAGGCGAGCCTTCAGCGTCTCGAGTGACACTTGTTCCTCAGAAATAAGAATTGATGTTGAATGGCTATAAAAGCGCCGTCGGTACTGAATGCTCCCTAGAAACAGGCTAGGTTTCGTAGTGGGCATAGACGAATAGAAGGGAGATAACCTCATCATACAGACATCTTGAAAACCTAAATAAAATGGGCCCGCCTAACAATCAAATTTAATTTAATGTTCAATGTTCCGGAGTGCGGCAAGTGAGAACTCGCGTATCGACTTGTTTATCAAAATCAGAGATGGCGCGCGACGTGATGATCTTGCAATTCGGTATGTCGGTCGCAACACTCTCATTAACGGTGAACGTGTCGGTCAGGCTCCGAGGCATCGGTTCAAGTTGGAGCTTTTCACGATAGAGGAGGCGTAACATGTGACAGGCGAAGAAGGGCGTAACCACGCGATTTTATCTGAATAATGGCTGCAGAAATAGAAAGAAGATACAGCGAGGGAGTAAATAGACAAGGTGAAGGTGAGTAACAGTGGGGTAAAACTTTGAGGCAAGTGCCAAGCGGTAAAGAAGGAAAATGGAGCTGATTCCTCTTTAGGAGGAACACGGTCCGGCTCCGGCAAGTCGGCAACTTCCTTTTTTGCTTACCTCTTTGATTCTCTTCCTGGCGTTCCAATGCCCACTCCCGTCCTTCCACCTCCTCCCAAATCTGTTCAATAGACGCCACACTTCTCTTTACCAATGCCGCGTATCGCGTTCCCACAACGATATCAGCATGTCACGCCAGTTTCGAGTCAATTGAAGGCGACGCATTACGTTCGAGATGCGGGACGACCGGCAGCAGAGGGCTGGGACAACTGGTGTTGATATGGTTGGAGGAAAGAGGATGCTCGATGCTCGTCCAACGCCCCTTCACCGGACATACCAATCAACGCGGCTATCGATTCTCTTCGACTAGCGCAGGTGCCCCATCAAGCAGCGAGGCATAATAGAGAGAACTGGGGGAGATTGTTGTATGCTGCTATGATCAAGGACGATGCGTCGGGAAGAGAGGTACGTCTTGTTTGCGGAGCCCTTGATTTTGGTGGTTGACATTACTACAGGTCCGCGGCATCCTTATGCTAACCTTTCCCTGGGAGCAACCTCAACCTAGTACCTCCACAAAGTATCGTGTTCCGGGGACCAAGACCCATGGAACGACCAAGCTAGCGTGCCGCAAGCCCTCGCGCAGGAGTTCGGAGTCTAGACGGGAGGATCAATCGTCGACCTCGCTCTGAATTTCGTCCGTCGTCCTCCACGAATTCTACATAAGCTCACGGACAGCCTGGCATGCTCTGCGATACAGCTAGCGAGCATTTCGATATTGTGGTCGCTTGACGACTGTTCTCCAAAGCTGGCTGAGATCACAACTGGAGGAGTTTGCGTGGGGTATGATTGGGTTCGAGGTATGTCATCGAGTCTGTGCATTGACGTCTTTTTCTCATCATGCCACCGAAAGGATTGTCCAGAACATGGATAGCACTCGCAGGCCTGACGGCAAGGTGTATGGGGTCGACTCCATCCTTTTTCTGACCTCGTATACTACAGCCAATGCTGCTTCGTATCGTTTTACAGCCGTTTCTTTATGCGGAAGGGTAGTGCTACAAAGTATGTCGCAGAGTCTTCGTGCTGAAGTATTAGATTGACCACGGCTTCAGATCATGACCCTGATTTGTGTCGTCAACGCCATCCATGACTGCGGTACGTTTAACTCGCTTTCCTTTTTCCGCTGAAATTGGGTTTAGGATCTATGGATACTGTGGTGTTGTTGTCGCATCAATCATTTCTGATGGACAGTTGACCTCGAAAGCCCTTCTCGACGTCGTCCACCGTTTACGGCTAAGCACTGCTAACACTGAAGTTTCGGATGTACTGTAGGACATCGTGTCTCGCGAGGGTTTGAATGGGCTTCGCGCACGGTACGCCGTTTCTCTCCCTGCTTCTTCTCGCACTGAAGTTCTTCTAATCTAGCACGTCGTCTTCTTTCCGAACGCACATCCTAGGGTAAGGGATACGCGCTTGCGTGAGCTTTTGAGGCACGTATCCATCTTTTTCTGGCATAATAGCAGGCTTCAGTCTTACTTCAACGAGAGATCACGCTCGGCTGCAGCACGGATGGGACCCGGAAAATCCACCCTCTCGTTCGAGCACCGGAACGGGGAGAGTGAACTTTGGCTGCTGGTATGATATGCAATTTTTTTTTGGACGCGTGGCAAGAACTTTTAACAACACCTTTGTGTTCCTTCGCTATATACTTAGTACTAGTTGATGACATTTTGTACGCAAGTAGTAGTATTAGTAATAGAATCATCCTGCTTTTAATTCATATTGCTCTCACCGTTGCCCACTTGAGATGGTGGGCGGGTGTCGAAGGAGAGAGAAATCGCGGGCCCGAAAAAGCGGCGACGTTACGGAGTTGATCGGACCTCTCGGGCCTACCCCCACCTTCGACTCTTACTCTCATCATCCCTGACGGCCTCGCATCAACGGCATGAACTTTCTCCAGACCGCGACAAGTGACCGAACGAGAAGTATCGAAACGAAAGTGTGGCCCACGAGATCAAGTATGACCGACTCGAACATTCTACTCAGGACACGCTCAATCGTCTCAGCGACGTGACGAACAGATTCTTCGCATCAAATCTGGGTGAGCTGTCGATGCTCACGTTCATTCTCTGTGGCTAACGCGCTTTTACATAGATCTGCCAGCATCCCACTCCGATTCCGTCTATGCAATTGCTAACCACAGTTTCAATATGGGACCAGGACTACGCCAAGATGATGGATGCAGGAGTGCCCAGAGAGACGGACTGTGATCGCGTCGAAGGATGGGGTTTGGGTATGGCGTTCACTGTTCAGTCGATCCCCGAGCTAAGAGCCTTTCTCTTCTCCCAGACCCTGTATTTCCTTCTCTACGCTACATCACGAACGCATCGAGCCAGCATCAAGGATTTTGAGGGGATTTTCGGATCGAGTCAGCAGAGCAGGAAGACACACGGAATTTGGATTCAGACGCTCTCTACGGCATACAAGTACGTCTATGCGCGCGTCAACATCAAGGCGTCCTGGAATCGAAATGAATCGCTCTACCGACTCTTGCCAACCTCTAAGCGCCGCCGTGACGAGCTAGGCGAACATGATATATCGCAAGCTCCCGTAGTGAGTACAACGTCGAGGACGTTCATGGGATCCGTGGTGGTGGTGGTGACAGGGAAGGCAAGGTTTGTTTGTTGCCGTGATAAACAACTCTTCATTGAAACTCACGGAGATTTTCTTTCCTCCAGCACTCGTCGTTCTCCTTCCTCAGCAATCCGTTCTCTCTACTGTGTGCCTTCCCTGCGTCAACGATGGGTACCTCGTTCGAAGAAAGACCTCAGCCTCAAATCATCCAGTCGAATTTGTCCCGAGATACCGCGTTCTGGCAAACTCGGGGGGACAGCGGTGAATCTGGGAAACGGAGGATGATTCAGATAATTTTGGGGCCCCTACTCGGACCTGCAGCGACGTGTACTAGTAAAAGATTTTCGCGCCAGATTTAGAGGTGAGATGTCGATGCTTACTTTGCTTCTTTATGGCTAACAGACTTTCACCTAGATCCGCCAGCATCTCGCGTCTTCCTTTTGATCCCGTCCATGAGTCTCTCGCTGATGCTAGTCTCGACTTTATTATGCGGGGCTAGGATTGCACCACGACGGCGTGCTTATCGCGCTCCGGCGAGCAAGCTGCGGAGATTCAGGCTTGCGTCAAAGGGTGGTGCAGGAAGGACCGTAACGGTAATACTCTCCGATCCAGGGAGCGGGATTCAATCCGAAGCTCAAAATCCATTGTCTTCTTCCCTCTGGCGACAGTGCCTGCCTCATGGAGACGTCGAAGGAACGAGGTGTAGTGTTACGAGGTACGCTGTTGACACCTTGCATGGGTATCCTTGATCAATCTTTCCTGCAGCCTATGTCATTTACTCTCAGCAGGGTGGGCTGAACTCTGCACCAACGAAATGAATCACGGCGACCAAGATGCATGAAATGGCGGAATCGGCACATCAGGCGGGGGAGAGGTTGGGCTGCGACCACGCTCTCCCGTGCAAGCTCATTACGATTCGGGCCTTGACATCGCTCCATCGAGCTTGGCAGTACTAGTGATCAGCATTTCGACGTTGTCGGCGCTTGACCATTTGCTGGGGACGAGCTGCGAGACGTTGATCGGCTTCGAGGTACGTTTCGAGTCTGTGCATCAACGTTTTATGGGGCGCAGGATGAAGCTGAAGTCGAGAACCCGGATTGCGTTCACAGGCCCGAAGGTAAGGTGTATGCTCTGTTACCTCCATCTTTTCCTGATCTCGTTCTTCAGTAATGCTACTTCTCGGCTATTTCTATGTGCGGGAGGGTAACGTTACAACGGACGTCGCCGAGCTAAGCGCTCCTTCAGTTTAAGGACTTGCATTCAGGTATGGACGCCATCCATGTCTGTGGTACTTTCAATTCATCTTCCTTTTCCTGGTTTAGTGTCTATGTATAGGATGGTCTTCTGGTGACAATTATTTCTGAGGCACGAAGACGACCTTCGAGATGTGGAACTCGACACTCTCCCCATCTCCGCTGCGGATAATCTAATAGACGTTCGTAGATCGTGACGAGTCGCGGTGAACTTTGCTTATGGTATGTCCATTTTCTCCTCCGGCTCTTCCTGCACTGATGTCCCGGTCCACAGGGCTAGGGCTATTCACTTGTGTACACTTTTGGAGACATGTCAGACCTACAACAGCAAGCCTCAGTTCTCTCGTTAGGGATGACTTGATCAGAGACTGTGGTCGGTCACGGCAAGCCAAGCGGCGGTGGCACATACCTACGTGGAACGGGGAGATTACACGATCATGTGCGGTTTAGCTGCTTGTTACCTTGTATTCTTGCTGGAAGCGCGAGCGTTTCTTCATAACTAAGATTTTTATTTCACTTCTTAGTTTGTAGTCTATTACTTTTTGTACGTAGTAGTATCATTATTTATTCAATATAATTTTCTTTATTTGCGATTCCTTGTCACCCTCACTGTCGTTTACCTGAACGATACGCGGGGAGGAGAAGACTTGACTAAAGAAGGCGGAGAGGACGCGCTAATAAACTTTGCGGATGGCGACGTCGACGGCCTCCATTCATCACACGTTTGTAGAGTCTATGTGAAATGCGGGCAGCGGACGGAGTGTTGAGAGACGACGCGTGCGGGTAGCGAAGGATCTGCTGGAAGGTGGGCGTATGAGGAGGGACATTGACGGACACGAGCACGCGGAGGGAGTTGTGACTGTAACGGATGTTGTCGGCGGAGGAGAGACTGGCTGGAGTAGACGCTGTCAATTAGTAGATATGTCCGCATTTTGCAGAGACAGCCATTTTCATGACGAGAGGCCGGTTTGAGCTTCAGATGTAGGAGGCACAGAAGGAGCAACCTTGACTGCGAGGGTAGCGTAGTGGTAAGGCACTTTTGGGTGACATTGATGGCCACGAGCTCGTCATTGGCGTCAGCGGCCGTCGTGTGATGGCCGTGGTGGTAGTACACGGTCAACGTTGTTTGTGATCGTTAACTCCCACGTCGCTCACGTTTCTTCGACTCCTGTCACCCTCGACGACGGCGCCACTTTCTCTAACGCGCATACCGGCGGGGTCTGGGGTAAGACACGCTCAATCATCTCAGAATACCGCATCAGGGCCCTCGGATTTAGTGACGACCACTACGACCAGTCTCAGCCTCGATATCGGACAGAAATGCGCCAAGACGAGATACGGGAGATGTGGGCAGACGTAGCGAGGAGTGGGTTTTGGGTAAGGCGTTCACTACCCAGTCAATCTGCGCGCTAAATGCCTTTCTCCAAGGCCTTATCCTTTCTTCGTCTCGCGACAGCAATACGACTCCTACCGGCACCAAAATATTGAGGCAATTTTTGGGTCGAGTCGGCAGACCATATTGAAGCCAAGAAGGCACACGGACAACGCTGGCGGTGGGAAGATTTGAAGGAGAAAATACTTCTACCCTCAAAGAACTGTCAATGTCACCCACGACCTGCCGCCTCAGCTCGGGAATGCCCGTTCAACGTCTCGTACCGTGCTAAGCCATCGATGATTCACGGCGAGACGGACCCTGGAGGACCGTCATGGAGGAGACACGTTCGGCGACACTACGGGGCAGGGCAGGTCTTGTCTTTTGGCATGAAAGGTATGTACTCTGCATCCGAGTTGTTATCTTTTGAGGCTGACATCAAAACCAATATCAGTCTGCCATATCTTGCTTGAAATAACCTCACAGAGGAACGGCGTATAGCGTTACAAGGTACGTAGGATCTATGGTGTTCTCATGTTCTCGTGTCTTCAACCATCTCTTAGGAATAGCACAATCTCCACCTCTCTTCTACTGCTTTCGCTGGTCTTCGATGCTACGGGTCGCCCGAACAACGTCTATATTACATAGTACGTGCCTCTATAGACTATGCGTATGCCAGGAACTCAGCTAAAGCTTGCTCACAGATCCGCACCCAAAGCAGATCTGCCTACTGCCTAGGAAGCTCAATCAGCGGCAGCCTGTTGATCAAGTCCATCTAGCATTGTTGTTCCTTTGGCTGATGAGATGGGATACAGGGTTGACTTGAAGAAGAAGGCCTGTTTACGAATTTGCAGCAAAGTCCACGTGGGTATATATTTGTCGGTATTCCAAACACGATCGACTCGATGAGCAAGCTGGCAGCGGATATTCACACACTGGGCGGCAGACGACGGACTCTACAGCAGAGGCGGCAGGTTGTCGAACGGCTGGTGTGAAGGAAAACATTGTGCGCGGGGTATCAGCCGGAGGTGATTGACATTGGGCCTTTCGTGTGCTAATCTATCGATGAGGGTCAGCAAAAATGGTACGGAGCAGGGCGGGTAGCATGACAGGTATGTGCTTTCAACTCGAGTCATCATTCTGGATGCTGATATCGTCTTAGATATCAGGGTAACCTCTCGCACGGAATGGGGTGTGGTCCTACGAGGTACGTTGTTAACTGCTCACGCATTCTCTGCTAACCGTTCCCTCAGCCTGCGAACCACAGTTTGCGGCATGGATGCTAGTCCTGTGCGTGGTACGTTCCTTATCCTTAACTCCCCTGCTTTCTGTTGAAATCTGTCCAGGATCTAAATACAGTGGTGGTCTCACGTTCCTTTGTCGTCAATCTGTTTTCAGGAATTTCGCCCATTGAATAGTAGGTGTCTGTATGCGACTTTCGGGATGTCAGCTAAAGCTCGCGAACAGCTGGTCCCATACGGCGAGAAGATCTACTGACTGTCCCAGCCAATTGGTGGCAGCCATCATTGGGTTTAAACTTGGCAAACATCCAGGCAGACACCTTGTCAGCTGTGGTCGCTGGGCTATGTGCTGGGATTGCTTGCAGCTAATCACGCTGGGAAAAGGATCATCGAGATCATGAAGGGTACTTATAGGCCCGACTGCGAGGTGTATGGCGTCGACGCCATCCTTTACTAGCTTTGTGTACTGCACTCATGCAATGCTGCTTCGTATCATTGCAGCCGTTTGTGTGGAACGATAGCGTCCTAAAGTAGGTTGCCGATCCCTTGTGCTGACGTGCTGGGCTAATCGTTCCTTCAGGTGACGAACTTTGGTTCGGGACGTCGACGCCATCTATGTGCGTGATACATTCCTCTTCACACTGAAATTCGTTTAGGATCTACAATATCCGGTATTCTTGTGTCATCAATCGTTTCTGAGGGAAAAAATTCGTCCTTTGAGATGCAGGAGGCCTTACCCGACGCCGTCCCCATCCCTTTCAACGACCGTTACCACCGAGGAAGTAGAAACAATCGCCGTGGAAGTCCTGGGTGATGTACGATATAGAGATATGTCTCGGGAGGCATTCTTGCATTGTGTGCCCTTTTTCTCCTCTCCTCTCGTCTTCGTTCCTTCATTCCACACATCGTCCCTAGGGTTAGCGTGAGTCTTTGGAGGCATGTCAGACCCACAACGGCAAGGTTTAGCTTCTCGTTGAAAAGGCTCAACGAGAGACTATGCTTGCCACGGCACGAAGGCTCGTTCGAGAATCGAGCGACGTCGCATACTACATTGGAACGGGACGTTAGAATCGTACGAGCTTTGACTGTTCGTAGTCTTGCTTGCTTTCCCCTGGGATCGCGAGCATTCTTCAGACTTTGTATTTCACTTCATTCTATTACTTTTTGTACACTATATAATATTGTTATTTAATATAATTCTTTCGCTTTGCGATTCCAGGCGTGGCGGCGGTACAAGGTCGGGTTGTTTGTTGATCGGCAGCTCCCACGTTGCCCACGTTTCTTCGTCTCTTACCATCACCATATTCGATGACGACGTGACTTTCTCCGACACACACATCCTTAACAAACACCGCAGGAAGTTGTGACACCCGTATGACCGACTCAAGCATCCTGTTGAGGACGCGCTCAGTCGTCTCAGCGACTTGAGAAGCCGAACTGGACCCTTGGATTTCGGGACCGAGCATGGCTTGAAGCACAGGGATCTAGGAAAGGTGCTTTGTCGTCCGACGGTGGATGATCGTGCAGAGGAGAGAAACCAACTGTGAGAGAAGAAAAGGTATGTTTTATCTTCAATGGTTACCAGGACTTGTGTTTCTGACAGGGACCCTCCAGCATCCCCTTCGCTATCAAGACTTCTACTGGCAGCCCAGCTCAAGCCGCGATACGACAAACTTTTGGACCGGGAGCAGCGCGCACCTGCAATAGGCGAACGACACGATGGGACTTGAGGGCCTTTCTGTTTGCTACAGAATGCGAGGCAAAATCCAAAATGTTTCGACGGGACGTTTCTAAGATGTTAGAAGAGATAGACCTGCGGACGATGGTAAGCATGGTTTCAATCGATGTTCTTCGACTTTGCTTATCTGCAGGCAGATTCGTACGGCCAAGACAAGGAGGGGGATCAACCGAAATCACACCACCGTCGATATTCATGTACGCACCACGTTGATGCACTATGACAGTCACCATAAGACGGTTTTCGCGCCAAACCTGGAGTTCGAAACTCAGCATCTGTCTCTCTTATCAGTGTCGTCGGTTCAAAGACCGCGACTCCGTCGCCGTCGTACGTCTTGCGGACTCATTGGTCACTTCAATCGCGCTTACTAGCAGTACCGTAGCTTCTTCAGCCCCAAGGTCAACGGCTCCATACCTCTGCTAGCCCATCTCCCAACCCCCTTCCATATTTCAATGTAGCTTAAAACACCAACACCAACACCGTGAAACGATCAATCACAGAACCGACGACCTACACTTCCAAAAACTTCTATCCCGCCTTCTACGTACCATGAAGACCTGGATACAGCAGCGCGACTAGTATTTGGGTCTGACCAGTCATCAAACCCTTTTACCATTGGAGCTACCACCAGCCCAACTTCCGGGTGCGAAGTCAGTGGGTTTTCAAATCGTGGAGGAGATGAATGAGTGGTCGGTGTAGCGGGATGGAGACTGCCGTGGGGTGTGTTCGCGTTCTGAATGTCGACGTCCGAGACTCAGATCTTGGCGCCGCCTGTCGTACTTCTCCGCGTCCTCTCAGGAAACGGATATTACCATCCAGGGATAAGCGAACAAATAAATCCCAGACACGACCACCATTCATACAGCATCGCTTTCTCATCACGTCCATTCACGTTCATTAGATATATCGGCCGACAAGGCAGTCCGCCACGCGCGTTTCGAACGAACATGGAAGGTCGTCAAACAGGAACTGCTTGACTACATTACGGGCGAGGATATGCCCAACGATGCGATTGAGTGGTGCGAGAGGGTGAGAGAGCTTCACTGGAAAACGGAACCGAGCTCATCCTCCTGACAGAATCTCGACTACAACGTCTTCGGAGGTAAACTGAACCGCTGCATGTCTGTCGTTGGTACCGCCAAGATAATCAAGGGGCTGACGGACGACAAGCACCTAAAGGCTGCTGTACTCGGATGGGGCATCGAGCTCGTACGTCCAACCTTCCGTATCTTCCTGTTATTCCGTTCTCACCCGTCCATTCACAGCTCCAAACCTTCTTCATCTAGGACCGCATGGTGGATTTATCGATCATGCGCCGAAGCCCTGCTGGTACCGCGTCCCCAAAAGTCGGCGAAATCGTCGTCAACGACTCGTCCATGCTCGAAGCCGCGATATATGACCTTCTCAAGAAGCATTTCCGCGGGGAGAGCTACTATGCTAATATTCCTGGAGACGACGTTCCAGACGGAGATGGCAGCTTGTCAATTTGAGCAAGTTCTCACTGAAAAAGTGCGTACTTCCTTCCGCTGATGTCGCGCTTGTATTGACCGTTATATAAAGATATTCACTTATCGTGATCTACAAAACAGCATACTACTCCTTCTACCTCCCCGTCGCCCTCGCCATGTACATGTCCGACGTCCCACAATCCTACCCATCTGGGAATCAAACCATCAAACCCTACGCCCTCGCCAAATCCATCCTCATCCCCCTCGGTGAGTAGTTCCAGATCCAAGACGACTTTCTTGACTTTTCAGGCACGCCCGAGCAGATCGGCACAGATACCCTCGATAAGAAGTACTCATGGTGCGTGAACACCGCGCTGGTGGTGTGCGCGCACGAGCAGCGGCGGGTTCTCGATGGGAAGAAGGATTCAGAGTGCAAGAGGAGGGTGAAGGTGGTGTTTGAGAGCCCCGAGATGAGGAGGTATGGGGTGTATGAAGAGACGGTTTATGGGGAGCTTGTTGCGATGATTGGGGAGATTCCGGAGGTTGAGGGAAAGAGTACGTCGAAGAGGGACGTATTTAGGAATTTCCTAGATAAGATTCATCAGAGGACCAAGTAGGAAATTTAGCGGCAGTGTAATATCAGCTGTGTATCACGTAAGCCTGACTCGCCGCGTGTCGACACTTGACTAGAAACCACCATCATCTTGCCACCGCCATGAGTTTTTTCCGTCGAAAAGGCCAGATTGTGCATGGCGATCCATCCAGTAACTTGTCTCTTACTTCGTCGTCCTCAAGCACGCCAGCCCAAGCTGTTGGATCTCTGTCAAAAGATGCCGCCTCCGTTGAGGGCAGAATCAGAAAGTTTTTTCATCTAGATAAACGCAGCCACACCGATACGACTGGAGATGTCGCCGCCACGTCATCAAATAGCGAGAGTCTCGTTGTACAGTCAAACAAAAGCTCCATCACCTCTTCCCAGCCTCTCGCCAATGCTCAGACTACGACTATCAAGTTCTCACCAGATAACAATAACCTCGCCGGCACCTTTTCTGAGAACAAGACAGCCAATGCGGCCGTGATTCTGGAGATCGTGAAAAACATTTGCGAGGTGCTGGACAATGTGCCATACGTCAAGGTAGTGACAGGACTGGCGACTACAGCCATCACGATCGTCGAGGTACGTCGTCGTTTTGCAGTGAGATCGCTGTACTAATCCATATCTCGCATTACAGGCAGTCAACGCATGTAAGGGAGAATGGGACAAGGTGAAGGACGATCTCATTAAGGTCCGCGATATTGTGTTCGAGTTCCGATATGGGCGGGACGATTCAGCGCCGCTGCCAGATGACGTCAAGGCTACATTTCGAGAGCTCGAGAGCTGCCTGAGGGAGGTTCTCGAGGCTGTGATACGATACCAGGACGTGAGTGCGGGAAGGCTGGTGCTAGAGTGCAGTGCTCTCAAGGCAGAAGCCACGTCGTGCATCGGACGCATTGATATGGCAATCAAGGTCTTCCAGGTGCATAAACTCTGTCTCTGCACTTGCTTTCAAATAATCCTCTGACCCATTTTTTGCAGATAAAGATCCATATTGACACACGCATCGCTGTTGAGCAGACACGCCTCACTGTGGAACAGACATGCTTCACCGGGGAGCAGACATATCATGGTGTGGAGAAAATCCTTGCAACCATACAGCAGAGCCCAACTCCATCCTCATCCCTCAATCTTAATGTGCTTCCATGCCCTGCTCCAAGCCAATACTTCACTGGCCGTGAGGGCATCCTCCGGAAACTGTCAAGAATGCTTGCTGCACCTGTAGTTACCCTTTTCAGCACAAACAGGAACACACTTTCAGCTTTTGTTCACAGCCTTGATCACTCATCTAAGTTAGTAGTTTATTTTGCAGCATCATATTGGCTGACATGACTTAGATTTACTGCCATTTTCCTGGATGCAAGCTCAGTTGAAGCACTCAAAGCCATTGCACACAATATCAAAGCTGATGATAGTGCCCATCTCTCTTCCCTGCTCATTCTTGAGAATGTGGATGCTTCTCTGGAACTAGACCAATACCTTCCTTACTCTCTGCATAATCCCATCCTCATAACAAGCACCAACCAAGCTGTGTCCCACTTTGCTTCACCAGCTTGTGCATTGGAGTTGCCTGATTCTGTAGACCAGCAGGCTGCTGATGACCTCTGTTGGTCCATTGAGACAGCTTTCATTCCTTTGCTACATGTTGTCACCATTGTGGCTAAGGGTGAAACTGGAAAGACACAGGTGGTGCTCAGATTTATTTCTGAGAACCTATCTAGGTAAGACTGTTGTATATTCAGTTAACCTATGATATTGAGATACAATAATAGATTCTTGCATGTCTGGTTTTTTGATGCTACCTCAGATTCCACACTTGCTGCTGACTTCAAGAAGCTTGGCAAAGCTGCTGGCATTGGTGAATCAGTTGATGATGTTCAGGATTTCTTGAGAAGGATGCATGGGGATTGGCTTCTCATTTTTGACAATGCAGATAATGCAGAGGTTGAACTAAGCAACTACATCCCATGGTGCAATCATGGCAACATTATCATCACCAGTCGTCTCACTGAGATTAATCAAATAACATCTCCTGGTGCTCACCTTGACTTTTCAGACCTTGAACAAAGTGAGGCTATCAATCTCCTTCTGAAACATGCACATCAGGATGTAGACAACAACAATCAGCAGCTTGCAGCTAACATTGTTGATGCACTTGGCTGCCAAGCTCTTGCTGTAGCCACAGCTGGTGCTTACATTGCTTCAAATCCAACATATACTTTGAGCAACTATCTCTCCCGCTTTAATCAGAAACGTAAACAACTTCTCAATTACAAGATGAGATCACTTGATAATTATCAGAAAACTGTCTTTAGTGCTTTTCATCTTAGTTTTGATCAGCTTAGTTCTTCAACTAAGCTTTTCATGCAGATTTGTGCTTTTTTGCATCACAAAGCCATACCTGTTGAGCTGTTCTATCGTGCAGCTGCCTTTACTGGTGATGATATTGAGCCTGATGAAGAGGAACATCCAGCTATTGAGGAGCTGAAGCAATTTTTGTCACTTTTTACACATAATGAATTATGGGAGGACACTATTGATGAGCTGAGCCATCTGTCACTTACAATGTATGATACTAGTACTAAAGCTCTCTCATTTCACTCTATCATTCACATGTGTGTTCAGGAGACTATTATGAATAAGGATAGAGTATATCATATTACTCAGCTTCTTTTAGCACGTGCAACACCTGATGGCATAGCTGATGCTGACTATCAGTTTCGGCGGCTACTGATTGCACATGCTGATTGTATGCATCAGAATAACTATTCTACTTTTCGTATCTATACTTGTCTTGGAAGAATCTTTGATGATGCAGGCCTGTGTATAAAAGCCAAAGGCATATGGCAGAAGGCTTTGGTGTATTGTAGGTGTTATTTTGGAAAGCATCATTTTAACACCTTGACATCTATGGGCAATCTTGCATCAACATATAAGGAGGTTGGACAATTGGAGGAGGCAGAGAGGCTACAGATAGAGACACTCAAGCTTTGCAGGGAAGTGCTTGGAGAGCGTCATCCTGACACCTTGACATCTATGGGCAATCTTGCATTGACATATAAGGAGGTTGGACAATTGGAGAAGGCAGAGAGGCTACAGACAGAGACACTCAAGCTTAGCAGAGAAGTGCTTGGAGAGTGTCATCCTAACACCTTGATATCTATAGGTAATCTTGCATTGACATATAAAGAGGTTGGACAATTGGAGGAGGCAGAGAGACTAGAGACAGAGAAACTCAAGCTTCACAGGGAAGTGTTTGGAGAGCATTATCCTGACACCTTGACATCTATGAACAATCTTGCATTGACATATAAGGAGATTGGACAATTGGAGGAGGCAGAGAGGCTAGAGACAGAGACACTTAAGCTTTGCAGGGAAGTGCTTGGAGAGTGTCATCCTTACACCTTGACATCTATGAACAATCTTGCATTGACATATAAGAAGATTGGACAATTGGAGGAGGCAGAGAGGCTAGAGACAGAGACACTCAAGCTTCGCAGGGAAGTGCTTGGAGAGCGTCATCCTTACACCTTGACATCTATGAACAATCTTGCATTGACATATAAGAAGGTTGGACAATTGGAGGAGGCAGAGAGGCTACAGACAGAGACACTCAAGCTTCGCAGGGAAGTGCTTAGAGAGCATCATCCTGACACCTTGACATCTATGGGCAATCTTGTATCAACATATGAGGAGCTTGGATGATTAGAGGAGGCAGAGATGCTGAAAGAGGAGATGCTTAAGCTTCACAGAAAAGCACTAGGATAAGATATAACATGGATCCATATATAAATGCATCCAGATCTGTCCTGTGGATATTAAGGTACCTGGTAGGTGATATCTATATCTATGATGATACATTTGGTATCTGACTACTTATAGATTTTGTGATTTTACATTAAATAATACATTTTCTAAGCTGTATTGAAGACTATTTATGGTATGATGTATCCCTCTGCCTTATTCACAAAAATAGTGTAAATTAGAAGCAAGCTCCCATCACATTGCAGGGTGTGACAGACTACAGAGAGTACAAATACAATGTACAAGAAAATAAAATAAGTACAATAGGGAGATAAGGGTGGGTGATAAAAAATAAAATGGGTTTCTGACTCTGAGGATTAAGGGACTGAGATACTAAGATAAAAAAACTTAAAGCTTAATGTAAAAGTATATGTGAAAACATAAGGGTAGAGGTAGGGCTTCATCAGGTGCACAAAATATAATTATAAGCTCTTACAATAGATAAATAAGCAAAGCTTGCATGCAGCCTAGCATAGGTGAGCACTTAGTAAATGTGTGAATGGGCAAGTAAACAAAGCTCAGCTCACCTTAGATTGCAGCACTGATAAACCTAGACTTCTGTGACAACAGCAACACCTAAAACTCTGAGAGAGCTTAGACAATTAAGATGAAATCACAGTAATCAAGATGTTGTATATATGCGAATGGTTTAGTGCACCTTCATGTAATCAAGTTTTTCAATAACATAAGATACTCTGCAACTAAGTGCTGATGCTATGGCTGAGTGAAGAGCACAACTGGATGCTGACAAAGCTGTACCAACTGACACTGAAACAAGCTATGAATATGCCATTGATAGTGTGCACCTGTCAGCCCTCTCCCAAAGCCAGACATACTAACTTTTATAAGAGCATGGTAAACTGAAAGAACAGTCATCAATATGGAGGACAATCCAGTAAGTAGTGGACACTGTTACTGTGATAAATAGGGTAGAACCCCTGAAAGCCAGGCTGTGAATATCAATCTATCATAAGGATATCTCACGTTGATGAGCCTAAGACTTCTGTGGCAACGGCAACACCAACTTGGAACGAGATTGGATAATTAATGTAGTGGCATGGCAATCAAAGCGATCGTGTGTGCGAGTGGTTCGGGGCACCTCCGTGCAGTAGAACAATTCCTCTATATGCAAGAATACACTGCGACTTTAAGTCTGTGAAGTAGTACTGCTTGGTAGTTGAGTACTAAATGCTATGGCTTCAAGCTGGTAGGGATCTTTCAAAATGAGAGGGAACGAAAATGGGTATGATGTGAATACCACGAATCCGTATGAGAAAACGTGCTGTGAGACTAGAAAACATTGCTCGACATTAATCGGAGCGGGGTGAACAATGGAGAATAGACTAAACGGTCGGCAATAGTCTATGGGTGAGTGAGGCAATGAGAAAACGGCGTGGGGAGCTGCGAGTGGCAAAATAAACGTGGAACGAGGTGCTGAGAGTGGGCTGGCAAAAGAAAATGTGGAACTACGAAAACTGGTGGTGATACTGGTCCTATACGATGCGATGATGCTGAGTCGATGTTGAAACTTGTCTGGTACTGAAACGATCCTATCCTATGTCAAACTAACCTTCAAGTCCACTTGAGGGACTGATACTATACGAAAACTGGCTGAAACTGATCCTAAGTCTGCTCTGAGACTACCCAAGTGGGCGACGATAACGGTGGTGAAAGAGAAATGGTAAAAACTCCAATGGTGTGAAAGTGAAACGATGATGGCCTATAAAAGATAACGGGGACAAGGTATGGCACAGCGATCACATATTGGCACAGTATGAGCATGCACCAATAGTGTTAAGAGCGAAGAGCGCATAGCGAAGGACTCTTCACAGTTAAAAACCGTGGAATAACTCTGATGAACTCAAGAGTCGACATGCAATCAAGAATATGCTGGTGCAAATGGTATATTGCCGTAGAACAGTGAATAAACGTTGTTTACTGGCGATAGACTAGAGTGTGACAATAATTGACGTAGTCTGGGGTCAACTGGAGATGAACTCCTAGCTACGTTTTTCTAGCTAGTTTTTATACTACAAGTACGAATTTATAAATAGTGTGAATATGAGCATCTTAGTAAGGCTGTAAGGCCATAGCTTAGTAAAATCGTAGTGAACATATGGTCCTTTTGCCTTCGGAAGTAACAGCAAGTCGTCGACGTTACCGTGTATGGATGCGAGCCGTATGGTTTTGCTGAGCGATGAACAGATTATTAGGTGCTGTTTAGCTGTGGATTTCTAGGCGATAGTCGTCGTGCTGAGGAGTACGTGTGGGGTAACGTTCTCTTGAGGCCTTGGCAAAGTAACAGACTTAGTAAACACGGCCTGTAGTTGCTGTAGCTACAATTATCGTAGCTGGGAGGGTACTCGCGTCAATCACATTATTTCATTGAGTGATCAATGGGCGCGTCAACTAGTTGCTTCTGAGTGATGCGATGATTCCATATTAGGATGATGGTCAATCCACAGTGCCTTGCCATGATGAAATACGGCAATTATGATGCGTAGCGAGATGGAATGGATAACAAAGCGCATAAGGAGTGATTGCCGTAGGGTGAAAGTGGTATTGCCGTGTGTGGAATTATTGGTTTACTGAAAGGCTGTTGAAGGGACGGCAACGTTAATTAGCAGGGAAAATCCGTGAATTCTGAGTGTACAGAGCCTGGAGGCTCATCAACGTCCCATGAGAGGCTTCCTATGAAAGACATTACAAAGCACTTTTAAGATTAGAGCCTTCTAGAAACACCTAAGTCCTTAGTACACTGTGAGAGATGAATACCTCCACTGTAAAGTGATAGAGACAATGAAGCATATCCTGATTGACTGCACCATTACTGGTAGAGAAGATCTATAGGACTTTGCAAGTGAACTATAGGAGATGAAAGGGCAAAAGTGAATTCCTATCACATTTGGTATTGCTCTTGGTGCAACACTTGTGCAAGTCTGAATAAGAGAAGAGAAAGTGGATAACTCTGTAATGAGGCTATACTATATACACAACATTGGTCTATGGTGTGCAAGGCACAGCTAACCTGGCACCTGGCACTCTAGACTTTGTAACATCAGAATTCAAATAAATCTGAAGTTACTGACTTTGGCTAAAGCACACAAGGCCTAGACAAGAAGCTAATTGCTTTAACTGCCATGAAAAGCCTCAAAGGAATATGATGAAGTGAGATATAAGGTGTATGATAGGCTGCAGCTCCAAGAAGATAACAAGCAATGTCACCACATGTGGATTAGTGCTACTAACTGATGTTGTGTCACTTAGAGACAGGAATCTGGCCCTGAGTTGGAGAACTGAGAGAGCACCAAGCTATAGTATGATAATAACAGCATGCATGGGATACAGGCAAAGGAGCTCTGCAACTTAAATAATACTATATATAGTGATACTAATTTGTAGGATGTAGAATAGATAAATAGTGCAGTATAATTATAGTATACAAGTTTTGGACTCCTGTTGTAGTTGTGTGCAAGCCCTCAGCTTGATGCTCTAGCTTCAGGAGCCATTGGTAACTTTGAGCAAGAGAATAAACCTTTATTGATAACATTCTGAGTGACTTGAGTAACATGCTGATATGCCATGAAAGTATCTATACATGTAATTTTGCGATTTGTATCAATATATACAGATTACATTATTCAGATACTAAGGCACTAGGAAACACAACAGAGCATAAGGATTATAATGCTGGTAATGAAGTTATCTAGAGTAAAGCTGAGTGGAGCACATGACTTAACTTAAGAGTAGTACCAGAAGGGTTGCACTAGGTATAAAGTCCCAGTACTTGACACTGAGTGCTCTGACAAGGCATAGCATACATGTGCTAAGAATAGAGCAGGACATGCTTGTGAGATAATTAAGATTTTGTGCAACATTGATCTATGATGTGCAAGGCACAGCCAATCTGGCACCTAGCACTTTAGACCTTGTATTATTAGAATTCAAGTAGATCTGAAGTTTCTGACTTTGGCCAAAGTGTGTGAGGCCTAGACAAGAAGCTAGTTGCCTTCACTACTAAAGAAATGCCTAGAAGAATGTTATGAAGCGAAATACGAGTCATGCAATAGGCTGCAGCTCTGAGGAGATAACAAGCAATGTCACCACACATGGATTAGACTACTAACCAATGTTGTGCTGCTCAGAGACAGGAATCTGGCCCTAAGTCAGACTCCTGAGTCAGTGTCAAACTATGGCATGATAATTGCAACACATGCAGGACACAGGCAAAGGAGCTCCACAACTTAAATAATACTATATTTGGTGGTACTAATTTGTAGGATGTAGAATAGATAAATAGTGCAGTATAATTGTAGTTTACAAGTTTTGGACCCCTGTTGTAGTCATGCATAAGCCTTCAGCTTGACGTCCTAGCTTCAGAATTAGTTTGTAATTTTGAGTAAGAGAATATACCTTTGATTGATAGCATTTCAAGTGAACTGAGTTGTGCATGAGACATAGAAAGTTAGCATGGCACTTGTGCTACTGTTGATTGGTTGGGTGACTTGCACTCTAACCTGAGAAGAAGAGTTTGGTGTCATTGTGGACACACTCTTGTGCTTTGAGGGTTTCTTGTGACATAAGGTACTACAGGTGGCAGAGGTTTAAACTCTTTGGCTTGATTAGTACTCGCTTGAGTAAATATATTTTCCAAGTGGCATAGGTTCAAACCCTGTGGCTTGTAGACAGTGTTTCATAAGAATATTATGTTTCTGGATCACATAGGTTAGAACCCTGTGAATCCACAATCAGTTTGGAAGCTTGAGCGTGTAGATTTAAATCCTATGGCTTTAGTGGAAGGTTTTGTGAAGTGTTTCTACTTAGAGCACAAAGGTTTGGGTGATGTGTTGTGTGTTTCAAGTCATTTGAGATTATTTCATATGTCACTCTAGACTTAGTGAGGGTTTTGTGAATGTCTCCTGATATTGCATGTATTGTACTACACCTTGCCTTAAGGCCCAGCAACAACTGTTGCTCCTCTTGTTATTAAAAGCCTTTGGATTTAGAGAAATATAAATCTTTGATGTGTGCTATTGCTGTACGAGTGTATCATATATTCTGAGAGTTTGGTTGTCCTGTTTCTATCTGCTTTTATCACATTAGAATCTCCCACAAACTTGAGGGTTTGTCTGTGTAGTGTTGGGTGTGGGTGTGATCAGTGTCTTCAATGCTGTTGCTTTCTAGCTTGCATGCACAGAGTCTCTTCAGCATGAGGCATAGAAAGCTAACATGGTACTTGTGTTTTGGTGTGAATTGATTGGTTAACTTATGCTCTACCTTGAGAATAAGAGTTTGGTGTCATTGTGGAAGCACTCTTGTGCTTTTGAGATTTTCTTGTGATGTGAGATACTACAGGTGGCAAAGGTTCAAACCCTTTGGCTTGATTAGTACTTGCTTGAGAGTATACCCAAGTAGCATAGATTCAAACCCTGTGGTTTGTGGATGGCATTTTATTAGAATATTGTGGCTCTGGATCATATAGGTTAGAACTATGGTGTCAGTTTAGAGACAAAAATAAAAACACCACATATTTTCAGCTTAGCACACATTTATTCGCAGTAATTATCGGTAATCTGCAGGAATTCACAGAAATCAGCAGAAATGTGCAGAAATTCCCAGGAACATACAGTAGTACTGTCCTCAATCCAGCAATCTAGAGTTTAAATTCCTTACTGCTCATTACTGCTCATTACCACTCATTACTGGTCAATCCTGGAATGGTAAAAAGCCCTAATTGGGGGTGATCCACATTCTCTTCAGGGTTCCAGCCCTCCAATCCATCCACTGGACATAGTATGGCCCCAGTCTCCACACCTCTCTACCTTCTTCCTCTAGTTAATATCTGTCATTTCCAGATGCAATATATGCATGTATCTGAGTCAAACTACCCCAAACATCACCATGACCCTCCTGCTTCCTCATCCCCTTAGGTAGAGAACAACAATCAAAGTAATCAGGTTATAGTTTGAATGATTCCAACTTGACCCACTGACACACTAAAGAGACTGATACTAGAAGACTGTCTATGATCATGTTGAAAAAATGACAAAGTATCTATCCTAGAGGTTGTATATTGTGATTACAAAGTGGTGATGTATCAGTGAGAAAACAGGGTAAGATATTGAAAGAACAAGCCTGAGGGGAAATAAGACTACCATAAATGCATCATCATACCACAGGCTCTCAGTTTGTTCATTCATTTCTTCATATAGCTCTTTACTTCCAATTCTGCTCATGTCCTGATAACCAGAGACTCCAGAGCACTTACAACTACATCATTGTCATCATTGCATTTGCTTGAATAAATACTTGAACAGCAGGTCTCAAAAGAAGCATTGCTTCTACTGGCCTCCTCGCTATTATTGACCTTGTTCATGCTTCTGTCCTCTTTCTTAGCTTTGACATCAATGGAGGCTATGTTTCCTCCTACTATGGTATGTTTCTCTGTTTGGCTATCCACCATAGTCTTGAGCGAACTCACATCCAGTGAAGCTGTCCAGACAAGCTCAAGCATCCTCAGATAGACAAGAATCAGAGGAGTACTATGTAGTTTACTTTGTCAATATCAGTGACAACAAGCCACCGGAGAAGCATTGTGACCATATTACAATATACACACTTTGAGCTACCAGGCTTGATGATGCAGAGCTCTAGAATTGAAGGAATCCTAATCAAAAAGTCCTACAATACAATGTCTCTGCTCTGGAGTTTCTGTATGTGTGAGAAAAGTGATCTTCTGGACATTGTGTCATGTCTAGGCTGAAAGTACTAAGCTGACATTTGGAGTGTTTGATAAGAAAAAAAGGGGAATGGCAATAAGGAGACATCAAAGGTATAGTCATTGCTGAAGAAGATGCTGAGATGATCTAGAAAAGAGATGGTGGCTGTCTATGCAAACATCTCAGAATCAGAGGAAGGGAAGGGCATGACAGATCAGCACTTGGAGGTTGGTCAACTAAACATACACACCTCTGAATATATAGGGACAGGCAAGATATGTATGTTTAGTGCATCAAGTTAATAATTATTGCGACAAACAAACTCCTGCTCTTTCTGATTTGGGATCAGTGATGATGTCATGCAGTCATGTCAATACATATTGGCCGATATCTAAGTACTCCAAACCAACAATATGCAATGTAACTCTAACTTTGGTACCATTTGTGCCCACTGACCAGGCTATATCAGAACCAAAATCACTGAAATCTATACAGATAGCCTTCCACATTGCTCTTAAAGTTAATTCTCCTCCACATACTGACCTGTTTAAAACATTTCCAGTACTCCTTGGCCACACATTCATCATAGGTATCTGAGTAGAAGTATACCTTGATGGTGATGAGCCTAGACTTCTGTAGCAATGGCAAAACCAACTTAGAATGAGATTGGGCAATTAACATAGTAGCATGGCAATCAATATGATTATGTGTGTAAGTGGGTTTGAGACACCTCCATGCAGTAAATCAATTCCTCTATACACAAGTATACACTGCAACTTTAAATCAGTAAAGTAGTACTGCTTGGTAGTCGAGTACTAGACAATCTGGCTGTAAGCTGGTAAGGGTCTCTTGAAACAAGAGGGAATGGAAACAGATATAATATGAATACCATGAATATATATGAGAAAATGTGAGACTGGAGATTGGCAATAGTCTAGGAGAGAGTGAGGTGATGTGAAAACATGGAGTTGAGACTAAGTGTAGTGAGAGAAAATATGAAACAAGGTATTGAGAGTGGGGTGTTGAGAGAAAATGTGGAATTATGAAAACTGGCTATGGTGCTGGTTCTATATAAAGTGATGGTACTAAAGTTGATGTCGAAACTGTGTCTGATACTGAAACAATCCTATCCTATGTTAAACTAACCTATGAGTCCACACTGGGACTATCCTATAGGATCCTATACAAAAACTTGCTGAACTGGTCCTATACTGATCCTAAGTCTACTTGGAGACTACCTAAGTGGGCGATGATAACAATATTGAAAGAGAAAGTGTGAAAACTCCAGTGGTGTGAAAGTGAAACAATGACAGCCTGGTAAAAGATAACATGAGCAGGGTATAGCATGACAATCACATATTGGCATAATATGAGCATGTATCAATAGTGTTAAGAGTGAAGAGCAAGTGTCGAAGAACTCTTCACAGTAAAAAACTGTGTAATAACTCTGGTGAGCTTAAGAGTTGATGTGCAATTGAGAATATGGTGAGGTAAACAGTGTATTGCTGTAGAACAGTGAATAAATGTGGGTTACTGGCAATAGACTAGAACATGGTGATAAACTGGTGTAAGCTGGACCTTGGCTACATTTTCTAGCTAGCTTTTATACTATTAGTACAAATTTATAAATAGTGTAAATATTAGAGACTTAGTAAGGCTGTAAGGCCTTAGCTTAGTAAAACAGTAGTGAACTTATGGTCTTTTGTCTTCAAAAGTAACAGCAACTGGTCAATGTTGCTGTGTATGGACAGAAACTGTATAGTTTTATTGAGTGACGAATGGATCATTAGATGCTGTTTAGCTACAGATTACTGGGTGATAGTCATTGTACTGAGGAGTATGTGTGGGACAACACTTTCTGGAGGCCTTGGCATAGTAATAGCCTTAGTAAACACAGTCTGTAGTTGCCATAGCTATAATTATCGTAACTGGAAGGGTACTTGTGTTAATCATGTCATTTTCATTAAGTGATTGAGAGGTGTGTCAACTAGGTGCTTCAAGGTGATGTGGCAACTCTGTTTTGGGGTGATTGTCAATCAAAGGCGATAAAATATGGCAATTATGATGCGTAACGAGATGGAATGTTACAATTTTTCCTTATCTAATCTTCAGCACTTTGCTTATCTTGATCTTATCTACTAGGCATATTGTATGACTTCTGCATTTATGTTATAGCTCACTACCAATGCTCACCTAATGCATGTACACCGCATAGACAACTGTCACGTATTCAGACTCCAACTCATAGTATATAAGTAGTTACTCATTGTACCTAGATACCCTTAGCTTTGAGCTAAGTTTATAGGACCGGACTTTACTTCTATGTCTTCACGACTAAGTGTTACACTGCCTCGCTATAGCAACAATGCAACTTTTGGGTGACTGTACGAATGCGATACAGCCCTTTAGTTTTCACTTGTTTGTTATACCTGAGTCCAGGCCTAACATGGAATGGATAGCAAAGCGAGTGAGGAGTGATTGCTATGAGATGAAAGTGATATTGCCATGTGTGCAATCATTGGTTTACTGAAAGGCTATTGAAGGGATGGTAGCGTTGATTATCAAGATAAATCTGCAAATTCTGAGTGTACAGAGCCTGAAGGCTCATCAATGGTGACCTCCCTAAGGATGTGTCAATGCTATCCCTGCTGTATCACCCCATTGATATGCATGCATGCCAGCTTCATTCTGGAAGATGGTGCTCTCAAGGGTCCTGATCCAGCCAGTGTCATGATCCCAACTATATCCTTATTGGCTTTGCTTGGCGGTAACACATGGATCCCTAGAAAGAGTCTCTCTAGACAAGGTGAATCCAGACAGCCCAGCATACCTGCTAGGTTAAGCAGATCAGTGTCTGCATTCATCACTGACAATATCAGCTCTCTCAGCACTTTGAATCCATACATATCATAGTACATGTCCCACCACTCCTGCCGATGTTCTAAAATACAGGCTATCTGTTAGCTTGCTTCCACTGGCCATAACAAAGTGAATAGAAATACCTAGTGTTAGTGTCAGCACTTCCAAACACTCAATATTAGCATCCACCAGATCTATACCTGCAAAACACCCAACCCTCCCTGTTATCCCCAACCTCAAGATCTTGAGAGTACTTGCTCTGCATGGCCAAGACAGCCCTCTCTCCATATGGTCCCTGCATGATTGAACATCTATGTCCTGGCTTAAGAATGTTCCAGGAACTCTCAGTGCAAGCTCATCTTCCGGGTCCCCACCAGTAGCACTCACAAAGTGTGTGCTGTTGCTCATGATTCCCAAGGTCTGCATGTTGGAGGCCACATCCAGCAACATCTGCACCTGTAGCAGGCAGTCTGATATATCACAATGTCTGTCAATTGACAAGAATGATATATGATTTTGACTGCTATGGCTGACATCTGCAGGTATATAAAGTTCAGAGTGCACTGGTTGAGAATGACATTGAAAGATGCTGAGTGCCTATATAGATGCTATGTGCTACACACACAACACTACCTAAACACTCAGTAATTGTGGTTTGAAGGGAGGTAGATTATACCAGATTATGAAGCTTTATACTATAGTTTACAAGTTCCAGATTGTAATAAATATGGCTGTAAATAAAGATATATTGCGGTTTTCACTCTAAGCTCAATGTATTACTGAACACAAACTTAAACTGATACAGAATAACTGCCTGGTGCAGTTTCAATATTGATACTATGTGCCTGGTTGTGACTTTAAAACACACTGACTGGTTCTGAACTGTTTCTCGAGACTGTCTTTCTACAGTCATAGAAGCCTGTACAGAGATTCTTGCTACACATAGGGAAAATGTATCCACTTATTCTTGCTAGAGAGGGCTGTATTTGCCTCAGATCTACGACTAGGGCTCTGGCTGGAAGTCATGGTTTCATGCCAACTTCCTATCAGGGGAGACACTAAGTGTAGACTCAGTCGCACATTTACAATCTCCCCATCTAGATTGATGATCTTGGGCATCTGTACTCATAACTTGAAGGGAGTCTCGTTGGCTGCAGCTATTGTATGTGCAGCCTGCAGTGCAGGTGATGAGAAAACAATGAGAATACTGGGCCTGCTAGGGATGGAGGGATACACAAATGCAAACTTTCTAATATGATCAAGAGGATGGCTGAGGCTGATGCCCAAGTCAGTGGTTGTAACATGCATGACTTCATGTCATCAGTGGCAGACTAGGAAGACAGTGCCTATATGAGGCTGTTATTAGTCATGGTAGTCAAACACAACAATTTCATGTACCTGAGAGCTGCCACCTCCACTATTGCACAGCCTCTGAGATATCACACTGCATAGTTGTATGAATTGTTGCTCAAACAATCAAAGATGATGCAAAGGACCATAAGGCTCATGAATTAATCTTCCTAGGTATTTGATACTGGACAGGGTGAGTAAGATGACATGATAATCAAACAAGTGACATACAGAACACAGTTCACAGAGGGTGAATTTGGCCCTCACTGCTGGAGGCACAGGTGGTCATCATGTCAGCAGAAATATCACTTCAGATGTGTCGTTTGGGACACCATCCCTTGTGATATATCATTAAACAGCTGGCCTTTCTGTC
Source organism: Armillaria cepistipes (assembly GCA_900157415.1). Lineage (NCBI taxonomy): Eukaryota > Fungi > Basidiomycota > Agaricomycetes > Agaricales > Physalacriaceae > Armillaria > Armillaria cepistipes. The sequence goes on from FTRY01000008.1 coordinate 1,799,968, forward strand.
CATAACAGGCAGCATTGTCAGTGGCCAAGAGAG